>JASUUH010000019.1:1200000-2400000 GCA_030449925.1 Citropsis articulata | reverse complement strand
GAGAGTTAGCTTATATCTTATATAGTTATTTCAGAATTTATTCTCATGTCATAAGAAAATTTTCTTATCACTCCTGTCATATGTAGGTCTATCATTTTATCACTCGTACATGAGTTTGATTCTCACAACGGATAAAACCTAGAGAGACTACATTGTACAAAAAAAAACTAATTCTTAAGTATGGGTTAGGCTTGTGGACATTTCATATGCGAGTGAAATGTCAACACTACTTTTCTACGTGCGTAAGACAGGACAAAAAAGGCCAACCTTACAATAATAGTGTAAGATTAAGATAATCTTTAGCTATTGAGCTGACTATCAACTACCAGTTAGCTTGAAACTTGATAATCACATACGTTGATTTTTTGTTTCCGTCGCATTGCTAAATTATGCAAGCAGCAAGTGTCTTGCTAGCCCCTTGACGTCTTTGGCGTTGGCACTACGAATGTATCATCTCTAAATTAGCTTGCACATTGAAACCAATATGAATTCCTGCAGGTTTCCATTATTAAATCAGCTTGAACTTGTGCGTGTAAAACAGGTTTGTGATAATACAAACGAAAAGAAATGCTATCCATGCACAAAGTGTGATTGTTGCACAAAATCAAGCAACTTCCCTTTTTCTTCAATCAGATATTCCATTACTAAATCAGTTAGCCCTGTATAGTTGAAATAAGGGGCTCACAGTGATGTCTATGCTGGTAGCTTCCTCGTGTACACTAGTTGAAACGCATCCATATTCCTTGATAGAAACCCACAACAACGTGAGTATAAATATCTCCTCAATGAATCTTAATAATGATAATCGAGACATTTCTATTTTCAAATTTAATTAAAAAGCAGAAAAATCTTCGTCCGTCGAAGGTTGCGCAAATTGCAAAAACCTGTGCTTTGCTTAACAAGAAGCGAGACCAAACACGTACACGATCATCATCTATCCCATCACCACGGGTGGTGACAAAAAAGAAGGGCAAAGACAAATAAACAAATGACGAAACAAACCCATATGCAAAAATCAGGGGCTTCGATAATTATTTATGAAAAGGACATAAGCGGTGCATGGTTGCAGTTGCAAAGGGCGCCAGCCGTAGCAAGTTGTCCATTTTCTGTATTTAAACCACAGCCATTGTGCAGTCCAGCTCGACAGCAGCTGCACGCCATGGCCATTTGCTCGGTTAATTATATCTTTGTCGCCGTCTTGGAAGCTTGTGCTAGATTTTATAGCCTGACACCTACGCCCGTGATAACGAAAGCATGCAGACTAAAGGACAGCGTTCACTGTCTAAAAATGACGTTGGCTAAATTGTTTGATTCCTTACGTTATAATTGTTTAGTTGATCATATTACGGAAGTCCATCGACCTGACTTATCGTACTCAAATGTCGATTTTAGAGTTGAGAGTTAGCTTATATCTTATATAGTTATTTCAGAATTTATTCTCATGTCATAAGAAAATTTTCTTATCACTCCTGTCATATGTAGGTCTATCATTTTATCACTCGTACATGAGTTTGATTCTCACAACGGATAAAACCTAGAGAGACTACATTGTACAAAAAAAAACTAATTCTTAAGTATGGGTTAGGCTTGTGGACATTTCATATGCGAGTGAAATGTCAACACTACTTTTCTACGTGCGTAAGACAGGACAAAAAAGGCCAACCTTACAATAATAGTGTAAGATTAAGATAATCTTTAGCTATTGAGCTGACTATCAACTACCAGTTAGCTTGAAACTTGATAATCACATACGTTGATTTTTTGTTTCCGTCGCATTGCTAAATTATGCAAGCAGCAAGTGTCTTGCTAGCCCCTTGACGTCTTTGGCGTTGGCTCTACGAAGGTATCATCTCTAAATTAGCTTGCACATTGAAACCAATATGAATTCCTGCAGGTTTCCATTATTAAATCAGCTTGAACTTGTGCGTGTAAAACAGGTTTGTGATAATACAAACGAAAAGAAATGCTATCCATGCACAAAGTGTGATTGTTGCACAAAATCAAGCAACTTCCCTTTTTCTTCAATCAGATATTCCATTACTAAATCAGTTAGCCCTGTACAGTTGAAATAAGGGGCTCACAGTGATGTTTATGCTGGTAGGTTCCTCATGTACACTAGTTGAAACGCATCCATATTCCATATTAGCACTAATGACCAGGTTTTTCATTGATATAAACTTTAAAATTATTTTCCGTTCTCTTTCTCTTCCTATTTTTTGAGTTCACATATATGCCATGCACCCATTATCTCTCTCCTTATCTTTATCAAGTTGAATCATGATGTTTGTGTTGGTTAAAAATCATGATTCTCTTAAAAACTTTCATAATCAATCTTATTTAATACACAAGAATTTGTAATTTAGAAAATCATACTTTAACATATATGAGAAGATGAACAATCGAAATTAATTTAGGCTCCCAGATCACAATCTGTTACTACCACGCCTGTTAGATCACAATTGGTCACCACCACGCTGATTAGATCACGATTCATCACCAAATAATATTTTAAGCTATAACTCAAATTTGATCAACACTGGACATGTGGGCATCCGTTTCATTACTTCCAAAACAACTATTTTCTTTTTCAGTGTTTTTTCAAAACGTGTATTTTGAATCACGTATCTCCTTAGGCTTGAGAAAAATATACTTATATAATATCTCTTGTAAAACCTTAGATATGTATTATTATAATTCAAAATAATCAATATTTTGAATTATCTCTCCACTTACTTGAAAGTGGAGATTATGTGCAACCACTTTGGGGCCCACCTTATAAAATAACACAAGAGCTCATTTGCATATGAATATAACATATAAAGTCTTTATAAATATTATAATTAGGTTTATCATCTAATAAGTTAGCTTTCTTGTTTTTAAGTCCAGTAGTGGTGCAGTCAATTAAATGAATTAATTCGGGGATAATTTGGGAATATACATAGTGGCTCCAATAATTAAGCTCGTAAATAAACAAGCCTAATTATTTTATTCCGACTCTACTTCACTAAAAGATTGGAGCTGATCTCCACAATATGCTCGAATAATAATTCGTCCCAAACCACATTGATTTTTTTAGTGCATAATCATTTGTACCACATCATTAATTAAATCGATATCTCAACTGTCCAATCAGTTTAATTACATTTTATTACTTGATACTTACTGATTTTCTCTAATGATTATTTTCAACATGTTAAATATGTTGACACACTATGGCCAGAGAATTCTATAATTAAGTGCCGAAAACCTATTAAGGGATGTGTTGTATAAATTCTATTTTGTTAATCTATAACTCTAATACTCATAATTGCTCCAACCAAGTTATTGGGTAATCTTAACTATAAGTGTGTGTCGTGCCCATTGGTAACTCAAATGAAATAACAATTACAATTATCAAATTATAACTAACTCAAGATTAATATTACAATAAAATTAATACCTATGAGATTTAATAAGTCTAACAGTTATTATAAAGTTAATTAAATCTCATATGTAATCATGTTTGATGCAGTCGTACTACATCAATAAATTCATACATGATTAAGACAAATCATTCAATGAATTTATTATAATCTATACTTAAAATAAAGTACTCAACTTTATTTATCAACTGCAAACTAAATTTATTTAATCATAAGATAACTTATATTTATTTTTTCTGTGAATTCACATGGTGATTATATAGATACATATAATATGATTAAATAGACTTTACTCAAAATATTAATACAATCAAGATACTTGAATAAATACACCTCATTTATTTTATTAATAAAAAAATTATTTATTACTGCCAAATTAACACATATGCTTTAAAGAGCATATTTTCCTAATAATTTATACAGAAAAAAGTATAAAAATTTGGTACAAAAATTATATGAGAGTGAAAAAAAAAAAATAAAATCTCAAAGAGTAAATTTTTTTTATCCCGATGGATGAGTGGCGCTAATTACGTGATGGCATTTTTACATCTTTTGATAGACCCAAAAAGAATCAATAGTTAAGTTGAAAATTGAAGCATTTAATTTCTTTCTCAAAATTAATTAAAAAACAGAAGGAAAAAAAAAATCTCTTCCGTAGAAGGTTGCAATTTGCAAATGTGTCATGCCAGTCTGTGACTTTGCTTAGAAGGAAGCAACAAAATGGGGGATTCGATAAATGAAAGGGAAGTTGCTAAGAAGGCTGACAAGGCCAGCCGACAGCCGTAGCAAACAACATGATTATTTTAATATTTGTTTCGTGGGTCATATCTTTATCACCTGCCCTGGGATGACCAGTGCTTGATTTTACAGCTTGACATGTACGGCCATGATCACGAGTGCACGCACGTAGGCTACTCGCCAATGGAGAACATTCATTGTCTAAATATGACACTAGGTAAATTCCTTGATTCTCTCCCTACCTAACTAATACAGTTCTACAATTGCATTCAATTATTAAAATTATTTAGATAAATGGATTCATTAGATCCAACGGTTGGGTACAATTGTGGTATAATAGTATAGTGCACCGTAATTAAGTCCTTTATTACAATTGCTTTAGTTGATATCTTATCCACAAATTCTTTTAATTTGGGCAAATTTTATTATAAAATATAAATTTTATAAATTACATATAAGACTAGTAAATGAAAAGTAACACAAATAAATTAATATAAGAGTAGTGAATTATTGTTTTAAAATTGTTAACTGAACAAACACTTGTAAAAATAATTTAAAATTATAAATCAACATTGGAATTTAATTTAAAAAATAGTTTCTTTATTTGATTTATCTTAGCAAAGAAAATAATTTTTCATTCATTGAAAAAAAAATTATATTGGAAAAAATTAGAATTAAGTTTTATTAAATTGGTTTAACCATAAATTCTATATTCACACTAGTACATTTCTAAACTTTTTTTTAACTTTTTTTATCATAATGTTTGTTTTACTATACAAACAATTAAGCAAAATTATTTTTCTTATGTGGATCAAGCTGAAACAAAATAAAAATACTTTATTATATTACTACATATGAAATATAAAAAAAATTGGATTTAATTTTTAACTTTATACATATATTATGTACTTTTAAATTTTACTTCTTACTTATACTAAAAGATCATTAGGGGTTACTTTTGAGGAGGTTTAGAATGATGAAAAATTAGTTATCTTGCAAACAATCTTGAAAATATATAAAAAGAAAAGTTTTCCAAAATTTGAATTTCATAATAGGTTTTATCCTTAATAAAATTTCACACGTATCATCACATATATTACATAAATCCTAAATTATCATTATTCATTTTAGAAATAAAAGCAATAAATATATAATGCAATCATTATCACAATAAGTTTTTACTTTATATATGTAAATTTTTATTTTTTAATAATTCTTATAGTATTTACTTATTTTACCTTCATTTACAAGTCTTCTATTTCATTTATATAATTTATATGTTATTTTACACTTAATGTTGATTTACAATTTTTATGCTACACTTGTAAATTTATGTTTTGTTTATCAATAATACATTATTTCATCACTCCCATGTTAATTTGCTTGTTTTTACTTTCCATGTACAAATCTTATGTTTTGTTTACTTAATTTATATTTTATTTTACACTTAGCGTTGATTTACAAATTTTATACTGCATTTGTAATTTTATATTTTGTTTACCAATAATACTTCATTTTATCATTCCAATGTTAATTTACTTATTTTACATTTTTATTTATATGTCATATGTTTTATTTACTTAATTAATTAATTTTTTTTTACACTTAATGTTAATTTAAAAGTTTCATGTTATATTGATAAGTTTTTATTTTATTTATCAATGAAATATCATTTTATCATTCCTATTTTAATTTACTTATTTACCTTTCATTTACAAGTCTTATATTCCATTTGTATCATTTATGCTTTATTATATATATGTGTGTGTGTGTGTGTGTTTTTTTTTTTTAATTTCCCAATAATACATCAATTTACCACTTTTATGTTGATTTACTTGTTTTACCTCTCATTTAGAAGTCTTATGTTTTATTTTATACCTAATATTTATTCACAATTTTTACAATATATCTATAAGGTTTTGTTTTGTTTACCAGTAACATGCTAATTTACTACTCATATATTAATTTACTTGTTTTATTTTCATTTACACAATTTATGTTTAAATAAATGCATTGGTGCCATGATTTTAATCACAGAATTATAGAAAGACCTTTAATTTCTCTTTTATATAAATTTACTCCCCCAAATTTACTCACTGTTAAACAGGAAGCATGTGCAATTCTGATTCCTGCACAAAACCTGCACCCTCAACTGTGTTGCTTCTTCATATATACATACACACACACACACACAAGTTATGAGTTGATCTTTTTTTTTTTCCCCCTCTAATTTTTCTTGAATTCACGGGAACTAAACCAATAAGAAAAGTTTTAAATCCATCATTTTACCAGTTTTCGTTTAGAGGGGCGGCATTCACTTTTGCCTGCGCTTGATTGTCTCTGTTGTATATACTAGGCTCACTTTGGGCTCTAAACTATTTATGGACTTATCTTAATATAAACTCGAACAATGTCGCGTACTAGATCCCTGATTTAAAATATCATCGTATGTTTCCTAACAGTCAACCATTTATTGTCTTAAAAATTTCACATAAAATTGACTTCCAAGTTCCAACCGTAATGGAATAATCAAATCACGAAGGAATAAGCAATATAATGCTTCTGGCCAAAAGCCCTAGATTAGCAATATCGGTATTCCTCTGCCTAATCGGCGATCCCTTCTTATCTTTATACGTCCCTTCACAATCCACAGGCCCCCTTGCGCCTCCATAAAACGCCAATTTCGCAGCTTCCTTGTAAGCATTTTCGTCCAGTTTCTTCATGGCACCTCCAAAATCATCTTCAATCGCCAGCTTATAATCGGAAGCGCATCGCGAAAGAAGCTGCTCAAGATTTGGGTCACTTGCTTGTAACTTCTTGATCACATTGAGAGTCTCTGTGGCATTGTCTATGCATACGTCAAGCAAGATTCTCGCTAGCCCTTTGACATCTTTTGCGCCGGCGCTACGAGGGTCTGATCTGAAAATTGGCTCGCACATCGAAACCGAATATGATTTCTTGCATGTTTCCGCTATTAAATCAGCTTGAACGACGTGGTTTAAGAACATGCAAATGAGAAGAAATGTTGTCCATGCCCTCGCGTAAAGGGTTTTGTTTTCCATTTTCAAGTGCTTCAAATATCTATATGTGTTTTATATTAGAAATTGGCGTACCGTATAATTTATAAATTATAGATAGAGAGCATAATCATATATAAGCCAAGTTAGCTGTAGATGAGATATTTGGTATACAATATTTTACAGTCCATATATGTAAATTGTAATAGATTCAGCAATTATGTATTTACCAAAAATAAAGATTTCAGATACACTTTACTTTTATAAAGGTAAAAACTTGTTTAGTTCCTATATTTTATGATTAAGGCTTATTTAATCCCTGTATTTTTTTAAATACCTCAAAATATCCCCATGTTAAATTATTGACGCCTCCACCATTACTTTTGTTTTTTTGTTTTTTTTTGCAATGTTTTTACAATATTACCCTCTTACAATAATTCTTACCCTTTTACAATAATTCTTCTTTTTTTGGACATTTATAAAAAGAAAAAAAAATTAAATTACTTATTTAACCCAAAAAATTGAAATATAAACAAAGAGAATATATATATTCATTTTCTTTTTGCTTTTATTTTGTTTTATATAAAAATTAATATATTGACTCGTTAGCAAAGTGTTTCACAAAAATTCATATATATTTGTTTTGTTCTTAATTTATTTTTTGGGGTTAAATTGGAAATTTAATTTTTTTAATTATGTAAAAAAAATAAAAATTATTGTAAGAGTTTGATATTGTAAAAGCAAGCAAAATGAACAAAAAGTAATGACAAGGGTGTCAATAGTTTAATAGCAGGGACGTTTTGAGGTACTTTTGAAAAAATAAAGGCTAAACGGCACTAATTCATAATATAGGATCTAAATGAGTTTTACCCCTTTTACAATTTTGCTTGGTTTATCGACAAAAAATAAAGTCCACAGTTTTATACCATATAATTTATATAGATAGAGGGAGTGATCATATATAGCAAAGTTAGTTGTATATATATGAGAAATTTGGTATGCAATATTTTATAGTCCATATCTGCAAATTGTAATAAATCCCACAATTTTGTATTTATGAGAGTATCTGAAATGTTTTTCTTTCATAGAAAATTTTTGATGCTCCTCATTATCAAAATATAGACAGTCAAACAAACCAAATAGATTGTAAAAGTGAAGTGTTAACTTGGGAATCAAGTTAGAGACTAGATTTAGCATTCAACTGCAATCTTTTGCTTTTAATTAGGAAAAATGACACTATCACCTTCCTGGTTTGACGAAACAATCCTGTTATTCGTACTTAATTAGGTTATTTAGTTTGTATCCCACTTGATGTGGCAAATAATGTGCCCATATCTGATTAATTCTAGTTATAAATAATTATTATACTTTATCATTTTTAATTTAACTAATGAATTTATATTGTTGATGCATTGGTCATGATACAAAGTAAATATTCCAACTAAGTTAACTTAGGATCATCACTCTTGATAAAATGGTCATAGAGACGTCATGTTTTAATAAATGATCACAAAAACCCCTTTAGGGATACACATATTCTCTTTTAGACAAAATATGAATGTCTTTTCGAACATGTTTTCGAACATAAAAGAGGCGTTTATAGGTGATTTCTACAATCATTTCAAAACATAAAGAAGGATTCATATATTTTAAACAAGAATTTGTGAGTCTATTTCTGAAAAATATTAGGAAATCTCCGTGATCATTTTCTCAAACTAAACTAAAGGGGTGTTGGCGTTCTTTTTCCTTTTAATTAACATGAAGATTTGTAGGAATTTCAAAGCATTGGCTGTTAAAAATCTTACACAGGCCACTCATACTATGTCTTTAGGCATAATTAATTTAAGGCCAAGAGGTGAAAAACAAATAAAGAATAATAATGACGTTTCATATCGTCATTAGTGAGGTAATTTTGCAATTTAATTTCATAATATTAAATTACTAATAAATGAATGACATATAATATGGTACATCTTTGATATATTTTTGAATCTCAACTTTGTAAGTGGACAATTAGTCACAAGTAAATAATATTTTACGCATAATTATAGGCTATTTATTATACAGACGTGGACTATTATTGGGTTGGGCCAGCACCTCCCTATCTGGAAATGAATAAATTGAGCTGATCATTAGTACGAGAGGCCTAGGCAGGTGCTGCCCTCACATTTTGTGCACAATAAATACATACATTTGCAGATGTTGAAGTTGCTGCAATTATCTCATATCATTAAGGAAAAAGTGACATCGCTAATCGTAATTAAGAGCAAAAAAAACTTAATACTTTATTGATGGTTTATACTTCTAAATAACTTGCAAGACATTTTTTGTTTCGAGGCCGAATCTCTGATGCTGTTAGAGTTTCTGCTGCTGCTGCTGCTGTCTGCTGATGTTTAAGCTTGGGCTGCACGGATTTTATTTCGCCAGACGCTGGTGACAGATCGTATATCGAGCAACTACCAAACCGACATAACAGGTTTTTCTAACTAAAAAAGACGACAAATCGCTTATTTGTTTGATAAACAAACGACAAGCATATAGGTCTTGCACCAGAGTAAAAATTATACGACACATCGTACTTTTAAACAGCAAACGATTAGTTGACCCTGTTACAGTTTTTTAATTAAATCGTCGAATTCAATAGTTTAAATAATTTTTTTTTTCATTTTCTCAAACATTGGTTTGAGTAATCAAACAGATATTTTAAAAAAAAATGTTTGACTTTAAATTTATATTTTTATCACTATTTGTTTTAAATTATGTTAAGTTGTGTCTCACATTGGCTAGTAAGGGGAGATACTTGTGTTTATAAGGTAGTAGGTTTCTTTCAAAATTTAAGTCTTTTGGGTTGGATCTTAAAAATCTTATCGAAAGTCCCCCAACAAGGTGGTAGCGGTGCACAGTAGTCGAATGGTGGTGGAACAATGTGTCAAGCAGAGATGAGTCAATTGGTTTCATCTAAACCTAGTAGCCGGAATGTGGTGATGGAACAACTCAGGTGTGTCGGACGAAAGGACTGGAGTCCGACGGTGGTTTCGTTCGAGGGGGGGATTGTTGAGTTGTGTCCCACATTGGCTAGTAAGAGGGATAAGGTAGTAGGTCACTCCACCTAAAATGTTAGTTTTTTGGGTTGGATACTTAGAAATCTTATGCAAAGTCCCCCCAACAAGTTTTCTGAAGCATCTTGGATATTTGGTTGCTGATTTTGGGCAGAACTAAGGTTGCTTAATCTGATAATAGCACCTAGTGGTTCTACAAATTATAATAAAAATTAGATAACGATAAAGGAAATGACATCAAAGTATATTATGAGGAGAATGTCTAGACTCTTTTTTATACGCCATTTTATGAGGTAGGATACCTCATCACCTTTTTGTTTAAATTTTCTTTCCCGAAAAATAATTATTTTCCAAAAAAGCAGTGGTTTACAGAGTGATTCCCAAAACAAGCCTCAAAAATCTGACAATTTCCTTGATTGAAGTTTGCTGTCTGCTGATATATACTTGAATATGTAACAGCACCAAATGGCTACAACATTTATTAAGTCAAAAGTGCTATAATTCCTTGGGTAACAAATCCTAAAATTTCTAAATCTTTACTCTTCTTCCATACAGTCGAGGAGCTATCAAATCCCAATGATGCAAAGTTCTGAGCCTTCTTAGCTCCATGACGTGCAAGCTGTGCAGCCTCCAGAAACGAGTTCGTATCCAAGTTCTTCAAGGATTTTTGAAAATAATCTTCAGCTGCTCCTACGTAAAAACATAGGCACAGCGAAAGATAACCCTTCAGCTCTGGATCAGTGGCCTCACCTTCCAACTTTTCGATCAACTGAATGGTTTCTGTTGCTTTGGCTATAGTTTTGTCCAGCATGACACGAGCGAGCCCTTCGACATCATTGGCTCTGTAACTGCGACCGTCCGATCTCAGAAAAATCACACATGCTTCACTCAGAAAAAAGATTTTATCGCAAGTTTCTTCTATTAGATCTGCCTGAACCAATGTGTAATTTTGATTTGCACACAAGACGAAGATGATGATAATAAGATATATTGTTGTCAATGCACAAGGGGTCTTGTTTTTCATTTTCAGGAGCATATGAGTTCTATTTTTTTTTCCCCTGGTTAAAATGTCTAGGACATCTATTTGTATTTTTATGTATAAAAGATCAGTCCTGTGAAATTAACTTGCTCAAACATTATCAAATATCTTTCTATAAATTGGCATTCCTTGATAAGGTTACATTGAATGCAAACATATATAAAATGTTAGTAAATTCAAAATACAGTAAACACATAAGGGCGATAACCACTCCTTTGACTAATAGCTATAATTTCTTTTTCTGATTGTTAAGGTTGAGGATTTGAGTCTTTCGTGTTGCAAAGTAGATTTTTTTTTCTTTGTTTGGATGTAGATCGTTTTGATCATGGGATCGACTTGAACAGGCCTTCATACAGACGAGTCCAAATAGATTTATGATGAAATTATCTTTAGAAATTCATTTCCTCTATTCAAAATTAAAATTTATTTAATTTTCACTTCATACAGTTACCTAAAATGCATAACATAACTTTACTACTGTAAGTTTTTATTAAGACATGTTTTATTCAATGAACCCATTAAAATGCGTTAAATTGAACCTAAAAAAAGTGTAAAATTCAAACGTAGGAATTGCAATATGTCTGATTATTATATGTTTGGACATTAGTATTATTTATTGGACAGCAATCACAGCCATTTATGATAGACCGCATATTTTTCGAAAATGCTTGTTCTGTTTTTATCACGGCGAAAAGAAAATATGTGTGGCCATGCGTACGAAAAAATAACATTCATAATTCCTTATCGATTAAATTCATCGAAGAGGGCTTGATATGAGACTGTAACAAATAGTTAAGCCATCAAATCGAGAGTTCTATGTAAATGTTGCCAATGGAAAAGGAAAAGGGTTTTATACATTTCCAAGTTTTGCTTTGACTGGTCTCTTCCTTGTGTTCAGGATCCGAGAAACCTGGAGATGATTGAGAACTATAGAAAATTTTCAACGAGGGTTCCGCATTTTATTAGAGTATGAGAACGCTATTTAAGCTGCATATCTTTCTAAATTGATCACCTTGCTTCATGTTTTATCTGTCTCCCTTGGATTATTATATCTTGTATTTGTTCATGTTGCGTCTCAAATCAATTTGACAGAAAATGATTTCCAATGCTAACAGATATATTATCCAGTCATAATATAACACAACTCAACAAATCTTTTCATCTATCTATAGACTATAAAGATACAATTTCTGGATACATTGTTCGTAAATCTAATAACAAGGACAAATTATCATCATCATAACATAAAGAATTAAAGAATAAATGCAACTTGACATCAATAAGAATTAAACCTAGACCCGACCTGCAAAGAACTGAAATCAGTATGAATGAAGCTACTGTGTATTCATACAAATGGTTCTGACCCTATCAGGATTGAAAAATCTTATCTGCAACGAAAGAATGAAAGAATAATGACAGATTTCTCTACCTACAAAAGAATTTTAGTGTCCCATTCTGTATGCTAGGATGGAATGAAAACTAAGGGTGTATGTATGAAGAAAAAGGAAACCCCGCAGCGATCAGCTTGGCTGAGAGAATGAGGATGAACCGCCTGCAACATCAACAGGTGCCCACGCCGAGACTGTATAAAGAGGCTGATCTATCCAGCTTAGGGTAAGCGCCGCTCCATCCTGTCCTTGCTTCTTAACACCATAATTCTCGCAAGAGTACATCTTCAGTAGCATTTGACTCTGAAGCATCTCCCTCTCGCTAATCCCCATGCATCGAAACCCTCCTTGCTCCATCATCCTCCTCCAGTTCTCAAAACTCTCGTGCCTTTCTAACCGGTCACTTCCTTCGCAAGCAACAATACTTCTAATTTCCCTTGCAAACATCTCTTCTATCTTGATCCTAACTGGACTGTCTAATGGGAGACAGTAATCGATCAAATCAAATAAAGCACTGTAGTATCTCAATGAATTGGAAACTCTTGTCTCCAAGAAAGGGGAATTGTGCTCAGCTTCTTGCTCTGCCATAAGGACTATCGTCGGGTTTGTGCTCCGAATAAGTCCCAAAAAATCCCTGAGTGCTCCTCCATTCCCACTATACAGCGTCTTATGCAATTGAAAGATACAATTCACCGCCACGCTCTCCTTCTCCTTCACATGAAGCATCCACAGCCTCACATCTTCTAACCTGTCCACAACCGGATGGAACTCGAAAGGCAAATTCAGTGCCTCAGCAAATCCCGAAAGCCTGTCTCCCGTTTCGTTTAGTTCTTGTTTGGACTCACCGATACCAGTGATTCTAACATGGCTTGGAGGGTTAGTCCTGGAGGCTAGGCTCTGAAAAAAACTAGGCCACTGAAGTCCTTGCTTAATGTCAAAATCAATGACGTGAACCCTGTCTTTCCCGTCAAAAGCTCTCAGCAGAATCTCATTTGCTGTGAAATGAATGAATTTCGGAATTGGGGTCGCCTGGTTCAAAAGCCTCAGTGCAGCCCCGGAATCATCATCAACCCGATCAAAATCTCGAGGAGGGGTAATATGAAAAGTATGAGGCCAAAGCCTTGATACACGAAGAGCCAAAGCTTCAGTGTAGTAAGCTGTCAGACGACTAATAGGGCTTCCTCTCGGAGAAGCAAGATCACCCAACTTGGCAATAAAATGGTTGACAGCAGGGATATTCCTCGACCCAATTGCTTCCACACAATCTGTAAGTAATCTGACAAGCTCAAATCCATTCTCCCCTCGGTTGGTATCCTCCTCGCTAGCTTCCACACCACCTTGATGAGGATATGGATTCCTAGACCCATTACCGACATCATGCTCCACAGGATTCTCATGTAGCCTAAGAGCCAAGCTCCCACTCTCTGATGAGGTACTTGAAGCCGAAACCTCCTTTGCCAACCTATGGCTAGTCTCATCACCATCTTTTTCACCCAAATCTGTGATCTCAGTTATAACCGATTCCACCCAAGGATTGTTTGACAGTGGCAAAGGCGGTGAAATAAATTCACCAGGCACATAACAAACCCGGTCTTTCTCTCCTGAACAGGTCAAAGTAAAAGGAACTTGAGGGACATTTTGGCCTGTGAAACTTGGCTGAAACCAAAAGTTCCCGGCAGCCAATTGGCCTAAACTCAAACTCTCACCACCACCTTCATGAATACCATCATTTTTCCCATCATTATCATCACTGCTACCCTTTTTCCTTTTAGCCCTGTTAATGCAAGACTCATCGACCAAACCTCCTTCAGCAAACCTCTTCAGGCTCTTACCCTTCTCCCAAAACTCATCTTTGATCTCCCTCTGCGTGCTCGTTGCCAAAGGTGGAAGACGGACGTTCTGTTTGAGAGAACAAGCGCTTGTCTTAGGCTCAATTGGCTTCTCTACAGAGAGGCCAACAGGCCTAATGGGCTGCGAGCGCGACGAGTCTTTTCGAGAAAAGCTACATGGCAAGTCCAGTCTCTGTGTGCTCATTGACGGCAACTGAAAATGGCAAGCTGGAAATTGTGCAGATGCTTCACTCCTCAATCGATGCCTCGGTGACAACAATGTGGAACTAGAACACCCAGCCAACATCCTCTATATCCTCTTCCTAGTTTTAATCTTTTTGTGTTTTGTTCTTTCAACTTAAATTCACCCACCCAGCCTATTTTCTGTTCAAACTCCCTATCTCTCTTTGGTTCTATAATTTCTGTATTGCTATGCAATGTATGAGTTTTTACTGTGCAAATTCTTATATGCTCTGATATTGTGGCCTAGGAAGTAAATGTAACAATATAAATCTAGAGAGATAGACTAAGTGAGTGTGTGAATTTTCAAGAACTGAAACAACAGGAATCCGATGAATAAACAAAATTAAGAAAAAGATATGTAACAAATTTCAGTGTTCCTATATGAATAAGTGTGCAATGAATGAACAAGAATATGCTTAAGAAAACAATGGAAAAAAAAAAACAAACAAAGAATTATCCCACCCCAAAAGAATCAAAGAATCCAATACTAAATCAAACAACTATAATAAAACAATCATCGGATTCCACAACATTCACAAACAGCTCATTGTTTCTTCACAGAAGAATGCAAATTGTGGAAGGAAGCAGAATAAACACATACTTGCTCGAAATGGTAGCTGAAAGTCATAAAAAACTCGACAGCCAGAACAGCATTTGAAGCCAACAACAACTCCATGGTGGCTAAAGAGCTGAATCAAACACAAGTGAAACAAACAAACCCCAGCCGATCAAAAGGAGCAGTTGCATTCCATATCTCTCTCAAACACACTCGCTCACTTCCCAAAAGAACCATAACCCACGAACCATTTGCGTTTTTATATACTAATACAATACAACCACCCTTTTCGTGTTTCTTCTTTTTTGGTTTGCTCTACTAATACGCTTAACTCTGTACTATAATGTGTAAAACTATACTGTAACTATAAAGCCTATTAACTACCCACTTCCAATGGAGGCTGTCTTGATCATTGCTCTTTTTAGGTCCTGTCTCCTTAGACTTTGATATGAGAAAAACGAAAAAGAGGATGTTCGAGAAATGTATGGGGAACTTCGTTTCTATACCGTTGGATTTTGATCCGACGGCGGAGATCACGAATCTAAGTGACCGTTGGGATATGTCGGTGAAATATGACCGTTGGGGGAGAGAGTGAGGGGGGGAGAGGGGGGGTTGGTGTACGGGCTCGATTTTATCTTTGATCTAGGGGGAGAATATAGGGCTCCCTAGCGCGATGCCGTTCACGTAGGATGCACGTGCCTGTCTCCTGATGCCCGTTCACTCGACCGTTGGGTTACATCATCAATTTTCCTTTTTTTCCTTTTTTAATGTTTTGTTTTTTTGTTGGTATCAGACTATCAGTACTTGCATTTTCTTTTTCTTTTTGTTAACTTCCTTAACTTTTCCACTTTGAGAAACGTGGCGCATAACAAGCCGCCATTAGAGAAAATAATAAAAAAAAAAAGTGAGATTTTCGGATGTGTGATTTGACCTAACTATGACTGAGGTTTTTGGTCTTTCTGTGTGGAATAACAATCTGCCACGTGGAACTAGGAATGGCATCCTCTCTGTTCCTGGACTGAGCTCTGGGTACTTTAGGCCCACATGTGGTTTTCAAGAATCGCCTGCCAGAGAAGGGGAATAAATTCAGGCGAACCCACAATAGGAGTGACTAATTCGGATGTTTTGCTTTGCTTTTTGACAGATCTTTTCAGGATTATCCATATTTTAAAGTGAGGATATATATAAAAATTAAAGTGAGGATATATATAAAAATTATATATTTCAAGGTATTGACAATTGTTTTTTTTTTTTTGTCTATTAATACATTATTTTTTTTTATCTATTAATAACATCATAATTTTATTAAAATAAAATTATTCTTTGTTGCAGAAAAATTACATATATATAATTTGTGAATTCTAATATATTATTGAAGTTATTTTATCTAACAAAAATAAGATTGAAAGTTTTGCGAATTTTCAAAGTTACTTTGTTACAGCCTGGTGAAAAAAGAAGAAAGGGTATCTTACAACGAAAGGTGAAAATCATGATTGCACGCAAGTAAATTTGTAACCCTTTTGTAGCCATCTTCCAACGGTTGAAGAGGCTAAATAATCCTTTTGCTAAAATTGGTGAAATTTCTAGGAAGCTATAACTGCTAACAAAATGCAGTGGAATCCAACCAAACGCCAAGCACCGATAGCTAATGGTCAAGCAAATTGAATCAAAGATCAAGAAGTCGCTTAACTTGTCGAGGATTTGCTTGTTTGGTATTTGTCATCTTGCATATGTTGTTTTTAAAGTATTACTTCTCGAAGTGTTTTTAGTTCCGTCCTGGGCATTCATCTTTAAGATGAACAATCATTCTATACACAATAGTTCAAGGCAAAATTTTAATCATAAATTAACACCAAAAAAAGAAAAAAAAAGTCACATTAAAACTCATATATGTTAAGAAAATAATATTTAAATGGATGGTAAAGACACATCTTAATTTATGCATGTAAATAAGATATAAAATTTAGCGGGGGTCCTGTATAGCAGCAGTATAGTTCCTTCAGCGTCCCACACCTCATTCACCAAATTGTCTCTAAATAAACTAAATTATAACTTTCTACACAATGGAGTCTAGACCAACTCCAGAAACAAAGCTTCCTGCTTGCTCGTCAGCCCAAGTTCATTGAGAGTCAAAGCACTCTCCCCATCACTGAAAGCACGCCTTGGGTATGGCCTCACCTATTGAAGAAATTACACTAAATAATTCAGAATTACAGGTATCTTATCTGTAAATCACCTCAATTAATCCGTGAGGAATAATTGAATAAATTTAGTTTTGTTAGGTAGAATACGGATGGTTGGAACGTTACCAGTCTGTAGGTGCCTGCTTTGATTCCTCTACCAACATCTATGAAGTCAAAAAGAGACTGCAAAGAAATATTTTGCACAATGAAGTTATTGGGCGGAGGGACAAATTGAAAGTAAAGCAGATTTTCTTCACAGATCTTACCTGCAGCTTGTTGGACTTGAGGAATCGGCGGCCACGACGACTGCCATCTGGCATCCGCACCAGAAGGGTCACAGCATTTTCATCATCTGGGGCAGGCTCCTGAGGCAATGACGCTTCTTTTGCTGCTAATTGTCTTTCATATTCCTGCCAGCAAAAAGTTTATTGCACATCTGTTAACTGTTTAAAACTATTTAAAAGTAACATCCACTCCAATATACAAAACATGCAAATTCAGAATGGTTCATCTTATTCACCATAAGATAAATAAGTCTATGAAACAGAAGACTTTCAACTACCAAAGACCAAATATGTGGTTGATGTACCCAAAAAAAAAATAAATAAATAAAGAAAAAGGTCAAATGCAAGAACTTTCAATACTACTAGATAATACTAGCAACATGAGAAAATAAGAAAAGGAGAAAAAAACAGTTTAACCAGGAAAAGGAAAAAATAACAAAATACCTGCTGCTCCTCCATTTTCCTACGGGTTTCTTCCTCTTTTCTTCTTTCCTCTGCAAGAGCAGCATTTCTTGCTTCTTCCTCCATTAGACGGCGAGCTTCGGCTTTTTCTCTGTCTGCTTGCAATGATGCAAGATATTCATCATCCTGCACGAGTGAAGTACACAGCAGTTCAGTGACACCATTGACAGAAATTAGAACTTTATTATTTGGTCTTGAGGCCCACAATTCAGACCTGCTGCTCCCGTATCAGGCGCTGAGCTTCCAATGAGGGTGATGGAGGACGAGGTACCCGCCGGGGATAAGAGGCCTCAGGTTGCATGTACTGATGAGGTGCATACGGAAAACGGTATCCACTTTCAGGTATTCCACCAAACATTGCAGCCTCAAGCATAACTGCTTCATCATGCTCCTCGGAAGAGATGCCACCCCACTAATTTAGTCAAGTGAATGGGTCAAATATATTAGTTGGCATAAAATTTTGGGCTAAGAATAATAAATATATGTGAGTTGAATTTCTTGTTGAACTTTCTCAATAAGAAATATGCAGGGAAGATACCTCATCTGAAGGAAATGCATGTCCGTTGTGCTGTGGTTGAT
Organism: Citropsis articulata; assembly: GCA_030449925.1. Taxonomy (NCBI): domain Eukaryota; kingdom Viridiplantae; phylum Streptophyta; class Magnoliopsida; order Sapindales; family Rutaceae; genus Citropsis; species Citropsis articulata. The sequence goes on along the minus strand of JASUUH010000019.1, from coordinate 2,381,201 downwards.
TGCTGACATCAGGCTGTCCAGGACTTGGAGGTGAGCTGACCTCAGTAACCCCAACTTCCTTGGCAGATTCCCCAGAACCCGAAGACGTATGTCTGGACCTGTGCCTAACAAGAGGCTGCTCCTCCACATCTTCAGCCTCTTCTTGGATGGATAAGCTTCCTCCCTCCAACCTAAATTGAACAAGGTATCCTCATAAAATTCTTGCCTCAAAGAGCAGAAAACACATCAAATAAGTATAAATCACTACCCATCGCTATGGCCAGGACAACACAAGGACGCCACATGCAGACACAGGCAGTAATCAGAAAACACACATAACACCAAAAATTAACAGTTCAAAGAATACCTCCCATTTGATGTTGCCACTTTTCCCAGCTCCATCTCAGATGGCTTGGAAGCTCCTGCTACTGATGCCCCAACATCCCCATCTAGCTCACGCTGTGCTTTCTCTTGCTCGGCTGTCTGAATCCAGTTATCCAGTTCTTGTAAAGTGAGAAAAACGAGGCGCTTGTGAAGGAAAGATAAATGTAAAACAAAAGCTTACCTTTAATGACAATGAAACTGCATGTGCCAAATCGGCATCCTCCAAGTGTGGTTGCCTATGCTCAGTCCCAGCACCACTTACATTCTGCATTAAGAAGAAAGTGATTTAGTGTCTATTGGTACCAAAATCAAGAAAACAATGTAAATGACAAATGGTACTGAAACATTCATAATGTGAATCAAGCTGTTGTTTAGAAGCCTATACCTCAGCCTCCTGTTTTGAGGCCTCAATGGCAGCTCGAATCATTTCTTCTTCTATGTCATTGCTATAGTCTGCCAAATTATCAAATGCAGGAGCAGTGGGACTGCTACGCCCATCATTTCGCAGTGTAGACTGCACAGCAGGAGGAGCTGGAATATCCTCATCCACTTCATCAATTATGGCTGTCCCTCGGTTATCAGGGCCATGTGTATTTGCAGATTCAGTGACATCCTCAATGGTAGGGGCATGACCAGATGGATCGCCACCATCTCTAACCTCTATGGGGATCTCTCTAACTTCTCTAGGATGCGTAACATGAGGTTCACGGCTCATAAAATCAGCGGCACCATCAAAGAACCTTCTACGACTGCTTGGATCAAGCAGTGAGAATGGATTTAAAGTTCTAGGTCCAGATAGAAATGACAGTGGAGGCCCTCGGGGCACAGATTCAATGGGATCATCTATGTCCATAAAATCAGCTTGAGGTACTGGAACAGATGATTGATGGGTGCTGAAAATTGCAAATCGCATAAAGGCATATCATTAATAAATAAAAAATTTAAGAAGACTAAGAATTTTAAAAGATGGAACATAAAATTAGATGCTATTTCTGATAAAAACATTATTTTCTAAACAGGTAACAACCGGGAGGAGAAGGCTCAACTGCATAAGATGAGTAGTAGAAATTAAAAATGTAAAGCATTTCTTCTTTATAATTCAATAATAACTAAAAATAACAAAGAGGGCGTATAAATGGGAAAACAAATCAATTCAAAGGAAGAATGACAGACGTGTTCAGAGACGTATTTCTATCTCCTTCGCCAAAATGTGCATTCACAGCTGCATTCAGATCACCACTGTGCTCCTGATTTCAAGGAAGAATAACAGATAAATCACCAGTAAAGAAAACTAGATTTCAGCAAACAATTCTACAAGATTACTATCAGGCACACAGCTGTACAAGTACCCATCCTCAAAACAAAAGCCAACTCCAATAGGCAGCATAATACCGAGCACTTAGCTACTCCAGATAATTTACAATGTGCAGGAAATTTTCTTGCCGTAATCTTGGCATTACTCATATTAGACTAGCATTCATCCATCTGACAAATATGCCGTCCAAATATAACCAAATTTGGCACATGTCAGCTCAACACAATTCTTCCACATTTGCACTTTATTTTATTAAAAAAAAAAATTCTATTTAAATTCCACCAGGCCTAGTTATAAACAATGAATTTTGTTTCTTAGATTTTATTTAACTCATATGGTTCCATGCAGGTATTAAATGCAACAAAGAGTACTGTGATCAACACAAAAAACACTAATGTTCATTCAAAAATGGCACCAGAACAAGTACAGCCAATGATATATGTAAACAAACATAACAGAAGTACCAATCAGAGTAACAAATTCCACATTAATTTCATTTCTAGTAAACTTAAACTCAAGAACCAAAAACAAAATTCGCCTATTTCAGAGAACCTAAAATAATTCTCCTACAAAGGTTTAAATATTATGACTTTTATCAATATATAAAGTGAAAACCCTAAAATTAAAGCATTGGTCATCATACATCTACAAAAGATAAGCAAACTAAAGTCCAAAAATATACAAATACAAACATTAACCCTAGTTTCGCGTAGATTACATCATCAATCAACTGAAAATCAATCATTGCAAATTAACTCCACAATTGCAATCAAAATACATAGAAAGCGAATAAAATTCTGAAATTTAGCTAAAAATTACAGTTTTTTTAATATACCTCTAGCTTTTGCACCGCGACCGATTCAGTGGCACCTGTGATGCTAATGAAGGTGTCGATTGCTTCTTGATTAGGTCTCACCATTTTCCAGGAAAATTTTTGTTTTAATTTTCTTTTGGAAGCTTAATTGTATTCAGCCTTTTCACTGTTCCGCTGTTGTGTGCTTTCTTTTATAGAAAGAAAGAACAGAAACAGAGAGATAAAAATAGTAGTGTTGAAATTTAGGAACCTTATATAGGGTAGCGTTTGGGGTATGGGTAGTTTTGTAATTTGTGTACTTCGCCAATGTTCTACGTTTCCTTTTTTTTCTCGAGACCGTCAACCAGTTAACTTGCGGAGGTGAGGTTGGCAACTTGGCATCGCCAAATGATAAAATTACTCATTAATGTGATCGTGTTAATTAAATGTTGATGCCCATTAATTAGTGAGATTTGATAATTGACCATCCATAATCTCAATTCTTAGAACTTAGAAGATCTTCGTGTGCATACATATACGCACACACATATACGCACACAAATATATATAAGATTATAATAATACTCCATTTATCAATAAAAATATCATGAACAGAAATTATTAATGCACATCACTCGCTTCATTAGCTACATAAATTAAAATACTAAGTTTATAATTGTAAATAATTGTTATTAGTTGTATTGTAAAAATAATCAATTACAAAAAAATTAATAAAATTTATTTTAAAAATTATTATAAATTTTAAAAGTAGTTATATGTGTTTAATAAATCTTATGTCAAATTATTCGAAGAATACAAATAATTAAAATGAACATAATGTTAAATAAAATTTATTATTTTAGGATGATGCTGTTAGAACCCATAAAATGCTCTTTTTAGCCACATTTTAATTATTTTTTTATTACTAAAATAACCATAACGTAAATTACTTATGTGATAAAACCACTTATGATATGGGTATTTTAGTAATAAAATACTAATTAAAATCATTCGCTCATTAATAATTAAAATAAGAGATTCTTTTTTAGAAAATTGAGTTTTAATTCCATTTTTAAGTTTTAAATTGATTTTAAAAGTCAAATTTTTGGGATTAAACTGTTCCACCTAATTAAAATGTATTGAGAAAATTATCGTTGTAACACACTTTTACATTTTTTTAAAAACTAGCCATAAAACATTTTAGTACCAATTTGAAGTATGTTGAGTTTAATGAAATCATCAAATAAATGATATTATATATATATAGGGAGCTGCTACCTTACATGTACAACATTTTACAAACTTGGTTGTATGTCCTACTTGAGCCCACAATCTTTTGAGAGGTTGTACCCTACATGTAAGGTAGCAATATATATATATGTTAACATGAAAATGTTCTTTTTATTGATTTTGATGATAACAAACCTTTTGATAAATATGTTGGAGTTTTCATAATTACAAACATTTTCTTAAAAGCCAGAAGTTTCTATGAGTATTTACAAGTTTTTGAGAAACTAGAACATCTCTGCAAAAATGTGTATTTCTGGGAAAAATCGGTGAACCGTTAATATTAACGGTTAACCGATAAAATGCAGAGAAATGTTTTTGTCTAAGGCTTCAACCGATTGCTTTATAACTTGCCAAAAATCAGCTACTGGATTTAAACGGCTAACCGCTTATTTTAACGGCTAACCATTTATAGTAAAACTTTACTCCAAAAAGGGTTATTTCTTAAGCCTTAACCGTTAAGTATTTTTGTGTTATAGATTCTTTGGAATTAAGCGGCAGAACTTTAACTGATTAGCAGATAATATTCAGAGGATTTTTGTGCTAACCTCTTACGTTTAAAGAAAAGCGGTAAGTGTGTTGTTTAAAGGCTATTGGAAATAACCGGTGAAGCAGATTAATCCATAACGGCAGATAATTTCCGATATGCATACTTTGTTAAGCCTTAACGTTTGGTAAGCAGTTAGTTGAAATAAGTTGTGTATGCTTTTGGATTTTCGAACCGTTAACGTGTAAGCGGCTAGCAAATAATTTCCAGCATGTTATTGTTTGCTAAAGCCTTAGTTTAGCCAAAAGCGGATAGAAGATTTTGTTGTGCGGTCTGCGGATTTTAACGGCGAAATGGTAAGTGACTAACGGTCAACCGTTTATTTGAAATCCGAGCGGTAACTGACTAAGTATGACGGTTAGCATTAACGGTTAACGGCGATCCGTTTTCTGGGAAAAAGGCTATAACGGCTAGTTTTCAGCTCCAAGTATAAATAAGCTCATTCAAATCATATCAAAGATTGATCACAACACGACCATTGAGCTTATACAATCTTCATAGAGCTTTAAACACATTCTTGCTTCATCTTATTCACACATTGGGCTTTGATTTGTAATCTTAAAGATTGTGTGAGAAAAGAACAACTTGTAATTTTTGTTTTGAGTGATTGTAAGTGTTGAGATACACTTGGGTTAAGAGATTGAGAATAATCTCTTGTTGTAAAGGTTTATTGACACCTTCGAAGTCAATTGTAATCTTTTGAGGCCTTGGTGGCTTGCTTAGTGGAATCCTCAAGCCCGGTGTGCTTGGAGGCGTGGACGTAGGCGGGGATAGCCGAACCACGTAAAAATCATTGTGTTTGATCTCTCTTACCCTATCTCTTTACTTTTCATTGCACATTACTTTGTTTATTTTGAAATTTGTTTGCTTAGTTATTATTTCATTGAATTTTATTTGTTTAATTTTTTTAAAAACCCAATTCACCCCCCTTCTTCGGTTGCCTAGTTAGTATTTCATTTGGTATCAGAGCTTGGTTCTCTTGTTAGAACTTAACCGTCTAGAGTAAAAGATCCATGACAACCCAAAGTGACTCAACCTTTAGGGAAGGGACGATCCAACTAGATCACATTGTTCTTTGGCGAAATGACTTATTGGAAAACTAGGATGAGAATTTATTTGCAAGCCCTAGATTACGAAATATGGGAAGTTGTATGTGATGGTCCTTTTATGCCTTTGACCAAAAATGAAATTGGGGAAGACATTCCAAAACCTTCAAGTGAATGGAATGAATTGGAAAAGAGAAAAGCTTCTCTAAATTCCAAAGTTATGAATGCCTTATTTTGTGCATTAGACAAGAAAGAGTTTCATAGAGTGTCTAGTTGTGAAAGCGCTTATGAAATTTGGCACAAACTCAAAGTTGTCTATGAAGGCACTAATCAAGTGAAAGAGTCTAAAATTAGTAGGTACACTCGACAATATGAATGTTTCAAATGGAATAAAATAAGAGTGTATATTCTATGTATACTAGATTTACAGACATAGTGAACACTCTAGGAGCCCTAGGAAAGACATTCTCAAATAGTGAGAAAGTTAAGAAAATCATTAGATCGCTTCCTAAGGAATGGAGACAAAAAAGAACTGCCATTGAGGAAGCCAAAGATTTGAATGTCTTACCTATCGATGATCTAATCGGTTCTCTTATTTCTTATGAGGAAGATTTGGCAGCCGAAAGAGGAAATGAGGAGAAGAAGAAAAGTATTGCTCTCAAAGCTACAAAGTATGAGAGTGATGGAGAGAGTGAAGCAGGATGACGAGGTTGGCAATGCTTGCAAGGAGATTCAGAAAATTTTTCAAGAAACCGTTGAGCGAAGAAAGTTTAGAGACTTGAGAATCGAAAGGAGAAGAAGGAAGCAATCAAATGCTATGAGTGCAAGAAACCCGGCCATATAAGATCGGAATGCCCTCTTACCGACAAGTTTAAGAAAGCAATGATGGCCACGTGGGACGATAGCGATGAAGAAACAAGTGATGATGAAGAGCATCAAGAAATGACAAATCTAGCTCTTATGGCAATTGGAGATGAATCAAATGATGAATTAGACGAGGTAAATGATCTTCCTACTTATGATGAGTTACATGATGCCTTTAGAGAATTGCATGATGAATTGATGAAAATTGGTAAAAAGAATGTTTGCCTTAAAAAGAAGATAGTAGAGCTTAAAAATGAAAATGATTCATTTAGTGCTAAGATTACATGTCTTGAGTTAGAGAATAAAACATTGCTTGATAAAATTGCTTTATTTGAAATTCTAACACTTCACATGAGCATTTAGAATCACATGTAAGTGACTTGAAAAATGAAAATGAATTACTTAAAAAGAAAAGCAATGATCTAAATGAAATTGTGCTAAAATTTACAAATGGACAAAAGATGTTGGATAACTTGCTTAATTTACAAAAATGTGTGTTTGATAAAGGAGGACTTGGTTATAAGCCAAATTTGAAACAAAAATATTACAAGAACTACTTTGTGAAGAGCACATCTCTTAACAAGCAAGTTGTTTGTCATTATTGTAATCAAGATGGTCATATGAAAAATTGATGCTTAGTAAAAAGAAATGCATATTATGGTATGAAATGTATTTGGATTCCAAAAGGAACCATTGCTAACACTCAATGACCCAAAAAGGTTTGGGTACCTAAGACTTGAGATTTTTTCTGCATGGCTTAAAGAAGAAGAAGAATAAATGGTTCTTGGATAGTGGATGTTCAAGACACATGACTGGAAACTATGCATGGTTTTCAAGTTTTACAAAACTTGAAAACGGTGGAGATGTTTCTTTTGGAGATAATTCAAAAGGGAGGATTCTTTGAAATGTCGGTAAACTTTCATCAACCTTGATTGAAAATGTATGTTTGGTTGAAAATTTGAAACACAACTTGATTAGTATTAGTCAATTGTGTGACAAAGGTTATAAAATAGTTTTTGATAAGTCTAGATGTATTATTGAAGATGCATGTGATGGAAAAGTCTTGTTTATTGGAAATAGATGTGGTAATGTTTATACCATTGACATAGATGTTGCATCCATTCATGATAAATGTTTTTCTGCATTATATGATGATGGTTGGCTATGGCATAGAAGACTAGGTCATGCAAATATAGATTTGATTTCAAAAATTTCGAAAAACGATTTAGTTAAAGGACTTCCAAAAATCAATTTTCAAAAGGATAGAATTTGTAAGGCTTGTCAATTTAGAAAACAAATCAAAACCTCTTTAAAAAACAAGAATCATGTTTCTACTTCAAAACATCTTCAACTACTTCACATGGATTTGTTTGGACCATTTAGATATGCTAGCTTAAATTGCAAGTATTATGCTTTTGTAATTGTGGATGATTATTCTAAATTCACATGGGTATTGTTCTTAGCTAATAAGGATGATGCCTTTGATGCTTTTAAAATTTTCTGTAAAAAGGTTCAAAATGAAAATGGTTATTCTATTTCTTGCATTAGAAGTAATCATGGTAGAGAATTTGAAAATTATGCATTTGAATCTTTTTTCAATGACTTAGGTATAGAGCATCAATTTTCATCACCTAGAACTCCACAACAAAACGGAGTTATTGAGAGAAAGAATAGATCTATTCAAGAAATGGCTAGGACCATGTTGAATGAAAATGCACTACCTAAATATTTTTGGCGTAAGCTTGTTATGTTTTAAATCGGGTGTTGATTAGATCTCTTCTTAATAAAACTCCTTATGAGCTTTAGAAAGATAGAAAACCCAATATTGGTTATTTCAAAGTCTTTGATTGTAATGTTTTATTTTGAACACAAAAGACAATTTTGGTAAATTTGATCCAAAATTCGATGTTGGTATTTTTCTTGGGTATTCTAGTTCAAGCAAAGCTTATAGAGTTTATAATAAAAGAACCTTGGTTGTGGAAGAGTCTATGCATGTTTCTTTTGATGAGTCTAACCCCTCCTCTGCGGAGAAATGAGTTGTTAATGATGATGCAGATGGAGAATTACAAGAAGAATCATCAAAGGATATTCAAGAGAATGGATCTCAAGAAAATCAAAAAGATGATCAAGAAGAGCAAAGAAATGCAGACGTGAAGATGCACAAACACTCCCCGGTGGAGGTATGTTTCTCCTGGATGTTATTTTAGGAGATCCATCTAGAGGCATTACTACTTAGATCATCGGAAACACTGAGCATCTGCATTTTCTCAAATTGAACCAAAATCCTGCGGATGCGGAAAATGATGAATCTTGGATTGTAAGCGATGCAAGATGAATTAAATCAATTGAGAGAAATAATGTGTGAATTAGTTCTAAACATCAATCCATCATAGGTACTAAATGGGTATTTAGAAACAAGATGGATGAATCCGGTATGGTTGTAAGGAATAAGGCTAGATTAATGGCTCAAGGATACAACCAAGAAGAATGAATTGATTTTGATGAAACATTTGCACCTGTAGCTAGATTAGAATATATTAGAATGTTGTTAGCATATGCATGTCATAAAGATTTTATTCTATTTCAAATGGATGTTAAAAGTGCTTTTCTAAATGGTTATATTATGGAGGAAGTTTATGTAAAACAACCTCCCGGTTTTGAAAATGAAAAATTTCCAAATCATGTGTATAAGTTGTCTAAAGCTTTGTATGGATTAAAACAAGCACCTAGAGCTTGGTATGATAGGCTTAAAAATTTCTTGTTGGATAACGATTTTTCAATGGGTAAAGCGGATACTACTCTTTTTGTTAAAAATAAAAATCAAGATATACTTATTGTTCAAATCTAAGTTGACGATATTATCTTTGGTTCTACTAATGAGTCCTTGTGCAAGGATTTTTCATCTTGTATGAGTAAGGAATTTGAAATGAGCATGATGGGAGAATTGAAGTATTTCCTTGGACTTCAAATCAAGCAAAACAATGAAGGAATCTTCATCAATCAAGCTAAGTATGTCAAAGATTTGCTCGAGAGATTTGGAATTGATGGTCAATCTGAAACTCTTGAGCAATAATCAAGCTTGACAAAGATGAAAAAGGTAAAGTTGATATTAAAAATATAGTATGATTGGTTCTTTACTTTACTTAACCGCAAAGCGATATCATGTTTTAGTGTATATTGTGTGCAAGATTTTAATCATGTCCCAAGGAATCCCATTTACTTCTTTGTTAAAAGAATTTTTAGATTATTTGAGTGGAACCAGATCTTGGCCTTTGGTATCTAGACTCATATAGATTTAACATGCTTTTGGATGAGGATTTTGGTGGGTATAAAGTTGATAGGAAAAGCACTAGTGGAACTTGCCATATACTAGGTCACTCACTTGTTTCGTGATATAACAAAATTTTTGTTTTACTGAATATATATGCAGGAGTTGTTGTGCTCACTGGATGAAACAAACACTTAGAGATTATGACATTAAGCTTAAACAAATTCCTATTAAGTGTGACAATACTAGTGCTATAAATCTTTCAAAGAATCCCATTCAGCACTCTAGAACCAAGCATATAGAAATTAGGCATCATTTCTTAAGAGATCATGTTCAAAAGGGTGATATTGCATTGGAGTTTATTTCTTCGGAAAAACAACTCGCCGATATTTTTACAAAACCTCTTTGCGAAGAACAATTTTCAAAAATTCGACATGAACTTGGAATGATGAAATTTTCAAATTAACATTTCTAGATATGCTATTGAGTCTATTCAATAACTTGATTTATGATATGATGTTTAAATATCCTTGAAATGCTTGAGTATGATGTACTAGTAATGTGTATGTATGTTCTGCATTGATTAATTGTTTTTAAAACTTATGTGCTCATGAATTTTGCATTAAAATGGCCTTAAAGCATTTTTAGATCAAAGTCATGATCTTGAATTGTTATATTTGATGGCCGGATATTGAATCAAATGTGCGAAACAATATATAAAAATAAACGGATAACCGTTTTTCTCATAAACAGATCACCGTTTATTTCCAGAAACTAAGATTTTTTTGCTTGCTATTTACCCTCTCACCGTTTGGAGTTAACGGTAAACCGTTTAAAAACAGAGAGGAGTGCGAAAGTTACTATGTCACCGTTTTGCGGTTAGCAGTTAGTTTAAAACAGAGCTTTCTTACCCTCTCATGGTTTTATTTTAAGCTCCGAAGTTAACCCTTCTGGTTTATAAAGCGCTCGACGCCTGCGGATATAAAGCGGTCACGGGTTTCTTCTACGTCTTCACAGCCTCTCGTTTAGCCATTTTCACGAACAAGCTTTCTCTCTCTTTGATTTTCTCAATTTTCGACACAAATTACTCTTATAGAAATCTTCCAAATCACTTTTGGAGTGATTCTACCGATTCAAAACTTTTGATCTAGGCCAAAATAAACAAGTCTCAAATCCAAACCAGGGTGGTCGGTGTCTTCAATTTGATCCATTTTTCATCATTCTTGCCAAATTGAAACCTTTCTTTCTACTCTAAACCTAATAATCAATCCAATGACCTCAATTTCATCTTTTTCTCACCGTGATGAATCATCTCGGAGGCTTGGAGAAGAAAACATACCTCTGTCAACCCCACCACACGGAAGCCTTGAATTTGAAATGATTTACTTCTCGCTCCTTCTCGGGGCACTTTGGACTCGATTTGGGGCGCAATTCGATTCTTATTTTGTGGATATAGAGTTTTAAGAATTTGATTATATGTGATAGGACTCTTCTGAACATGCTTTCCTTGGGGTCGCTATAGATTTTGACGATCGAGTTTATCAATCTAGTTAAGTATTTTATTAATATGGAATTGTACTCGTTTAGATAGGATTGTTACTCGTGTTGGTGTGTCAATTGATTTTGATGTTGAGTTTTTGAACCGACATTGCTTGGTATTTGATGAGGTCATACTTTTATACCTTTGAAAAATCCTATCTTTTGATGATTTTGTCCATGAGGTGTCATTATGTCGTCTAGGATTTGGTGATGACATTTTGTACTCTTGGCTCATCGCTTCACAGTTCGTATTCTCCATTTTTTTGTTACACTTAGGAGAGGTCATACGGATGAGGTAACTCGTTTAGATGTCAGTTCTTGGATAGCCTTGAGTGGCGGAGGTTAACTTGGGTGTCATTGTACATGTTGACCACTCCGGCGATTCTTCATTTCTTTCCATAGTGTCTTATTACAAGATTTTAGCATTTATGTGCCACAGGGATCTTGTGTATAAAGGCCCAACGATGTAGGGATGCCATGAGTAGCATAGGTTTACTAGGAGGAATGGCGTGGCTCGACATGATAGGTCAAGACGCGGTGCTCACGAGATGATCGGATGCTTGCTCTATACTCGATCGACCGGCTTACTTGCATCCCACCTCCATCGTCGGGATGCTCCTCATCGGTCCCGATTACGCCGCGTAGATGGATCGATACCCCCCGACTCCCCTAGTTTCAGCCTCCCTCGGCGACCTTTTGGCTTTCGGCCGGCACCTCGATCGCCCGCATGTATGATATTGCGGTAGTTGCGATGTTCGCCGATTCGGCCAGTGATTCTTGATCGTATGAGACTATTACTCCGATCGGCTGCTCGGTCTGATTCAGACATTTCGAGCGAGCATTGATCATCGATGAGATCATTCTGTGACAGTCAGGGTATTTTGGATCGACCACGGTAGCACATCTGCGAGCCCCTCTTCACTCTTACACCTCTTCACCTCGCCCCGGCTTGACTTCTACTACCTCCGGCTTGAGACCTTCCTCTTGACCCTCTTATCGACCTCGGTTGTGATTCTTAGTTTTTTATTTTTTTTGTTGTTTCGCACATATATTTCATGTTTTGACTGTTCTATGATATTTTTTTATTTTGCATTCTCTATTCTTGTTGATCTTGTGGATTGATATTTGATATGGATGTTTTCTGTCTATATTTTCCGTTTGAGTGAATTGAATGGCTTTGGGGATGTTGGCTTGTTAAATGCTTGATTTCATATCTTTGGAAGTGTTTTGTTCTCATGGTTGTATTTCCAGATTTTGCCATTTTTCAGGGGAAACTCTGCCGAAATTTTTGCTATTCTATTTCTTTCATACTTTTTTTTCTTAAGTTTTGTTTTTGATGATGAAGGGGGATAGATTTTGCACTTGTTATTTTGCACTTGTTTTTGCGAAACTGTTATAATGACAAAACTGTTTTTAGTCATATTGGTGGGGGGAGCATATAGTTAGGGGGAGTAAAAGCAAAGTTTGTCATCATCAAAAAGGGGGAGATTGTTAACATTAAAATGTTCTTTTTATTGATTTTGATGATTACAAACCTTTTGATAAATATGTTCGAGTTTTCATAATTACAAACATTTTCTTAAAGCGAAGTTTACTGGTATTTACAAGTTTTGAGAAATTGGAACATCTCAAAATGTGTATTTACAGGAAAATCGGTGAACGTTAATATTAGCTTGTAGATAAAATCAGAGAAAGGTTTTTCAAACTGAATTGCTTTATAACTTGCCAAAATCTCGGATTTAAGCGCTAACTTATTTTAACTAACTGGTTTATGGTTTTACTCAAAAGGTTATTTCTTAAGCCTTAACCGTTAAGCATTTTTTGTTATAGGTTATTGGAATTAACGCAGTTAACTTTAGCAGTTAGCAATATTCGATAGGATTTTTGTGCTAACCTCTTAGTTTAAAAAACCATAAGTGTGTTGTTTAAAGGCTGAAATAGCAAACCAGTTAATCCATGTGTACGATAATTTCGAGCATACTTTGTTAAGCATGCGTTTAGTGAAAGCGGTTAGTTGAAATAAGTTGTGTATGCTTGGATTTACCGTGAGCGTTAACGTGTAAGCGCTAGCAGATAATTTCCGGTTATTGTTGCTAAAGCCTTAAGTTTAGCCAAAATGGATAGAAGATTTTGTTGTGCGGTCTGCGGATTTTAACGGCGAAAGGGTAAGTGATTAACGTCGTTTATTTGAAATCGACACCGGTAACTTTGACCAAGCGGTTAGTTAACGACGATCCGTTTTCTGGGAAAAAGGCTATAACGGCTAGATTTCAGCTCCAAGTATAAATAAGCTCATTCAAATCATATCAAGTATAAATAAATCAACTACGGATCTTAGTTTTTAAAGACTCGTAAACTATATTCAAAAGAAAAATAATAAATGTAAACCAGCAGAACAGTTAAAAATAAAACATAAAACAAGGCTAGTTAGTACATAAATATCATATTATTTTAAAAAACTTGAGTGTTGTGCAAAATCTAAATTAAGTTTTTAACTTTTTTTTTTCTTGTGATTCATATTCAAGTTATTAGTCAAATAAAATTGTTTAAAAAACAATTCAGCTAGGCATGTGGTCTAGTTTATTTATTTTCTTTCAAATGATTACTGTTGATACAAATTTTTGGTCAACTTAGAGAATTAATTTATTGGGGGAGGGGGGGCGATATAACAAAAAGACATAGAGAATTGACATAGTTCGGTCTTTAGCCTAGGTCCACGGGTACAGAAAGATAAATATTTTATTAAAATCGCACTTACAATCGTACTCATTCTCTTTTGACTTTTTTTTTATGCCTTACACTATGAGAGACCTCTACTTTTATAGTATTCTATAAATAAGCTCATTTTCTAACTTGAACTCTAACTCTCCTTTATCCTCTAAGATTTAAATTACAAAATATTTCTAGCTTTTTAAAGGTTGTATCTATGTCAGACTCCATTTAACTTACTTCTGGACCAAACAATATCTTGCTATTGTCGACTTTTGTTTTGCTGGGCTTGATTCAACGATAACTCATCTATTTAGACTTGGGTTTTTCCATGCGGTCCACAATCAAGAACTGGGTCAAAGGTCACCTGGATCCATGACTTCTGTCATCCTCTGTTCCTGCTCCCCATTCCTGGGGAGCCTGATTTCTACTCCCCATTCTTAAGAGAGCATATTTTCTAGGACTCATTCTTGCGATAGAATTCCTACTCCCCATTCTTGGAGGAACATATTTTCTGCGGCTTATTCCTGGGGTAGAATTTCTGCTCCTCATTCTTGGGGAGCATATTTTCTTGGGCCCATTCCTAGGGGTAGAATTCATACTCCTAATTCTTAAGGGAGCATAATTTTTGGGGGTATCACTTTGTACCTTATTGACTACTTTATAGTTTCTACAACAGTTGCTCCCCAGCTTTTAACTTCATATTTCACTAGAAGCATAAGAGCTCAAGTTGTTTCTCTCTCTTCTTATTTCTATATAAATCATCCTTTGCATGGTACTTGGATATGACTTGATTCACAATTAATTGTGAATCACAAAAAATTTCCAACTTCTCTGGTCCCATCTCTTTTGCTAACCTGAGACCAACAAGCAAGGCCCGTACTCTGCCTCATTGTTGGAGGCTTTGAACCCAAACCCGAGGGCAGAGCTTATCTCTGTATGCCCTGAGATGACTAAAATCAACCCCACTCCACTCTCTTGTTGGTTTGATGATCCATCCACATATAATCTTTAGGTTGGCATTAATTGTTTCACTAATCTTGCCCTTCTTGAATTGATTCCCAGTAAATTCAGTTATAAAGTCTGCAGCCACTTGCCCTTTAATTACTGTTCTAAGTCTATACCAAATATCATGCTCTCCTAGCTCTATAGCCCACTGTACTAACCTTCTTGGCACCTTTGATCGTTGCCTTATTTGCCTCAAGTGCTGGTTGGTGAGCACTACTACGGTGTGAGCCTGAAAGTAAAGTCTTAGTTTCATAGCGGATACTACTAATACTAAGGCCATTTTTTTCTATAACTAGATACCTTGTCTTGGCATCTAACAGAGCATAACTCACATAATAAACTGGCTTTTATACCTTACTCTTCTCTCTTATCAACACTGTGTTGACTGCCGAGTCTGAAACAGTCAAGTATAAGTAAAAATCTTCTCTCAATAGTGGTTTAGATAGAATTGGAGGACTTCCCAGATACCTCTTCAACTACTGGAAAGCTTTTTCGCATTCATCTATCCATACCATTTCTTTTCCTTTTCTGAGGATTTTGAAGAATGATAGATATTTATCTGTCGCTCATGAAATAAATCGATTTAAGGCCTCATCCCTTGCTATTAACCTTTGAACTTCTCTAATTGATTTTGGAGACTTCATATCTAGAATGACTTGAATTTTTTCTGGGTTTACTTCTATTCCTCACTGGCTTACCATGAACCCTTAAAATTTTCCTGAGGAGACTCCAAACGTGCATTTATTTGGGTTTAACTTCATATTGTACTGCTATAAAATCTTGAACGGATCAGCTAAGTTTATGATACGATCTTTCATTGTCTTGCTTTTAACAAGCATATTGTCTACATAAACCTCCATGTTTCTTCTAATCTGGCTATGAAACATTTTATTGACCAATCTTTGATAGGTTGTTCTTGTATTTTTTAACCCAAAGGGCATAATGTTAGAGCAGTATAGGCTCTTATTCGTGATGAAAAATGTCTTTTTCCTATCTAGTGGGTATATTTAAATTTGGTTGTACCCGGAATATACATCCATAAAAGTAAGCAACTCATACCCTACAGTAGTATCAACCAATTAATCAATTCTAGGCAAAGGAAAGTAATCTTTGGGACATGCTTTTATTTAAGTCGATGAAGTCTATCTGGATCCCACTTCTATTGGCTTTTAACCATGTTACATTGGACCAGTTTGGATAGTAACTAATAAACTGCGTTTAAAGTTTTGAATAACCACATTGCTTTATATATTTCTGGATTGAAAGATCTCTTTTTTTGTTGTATTGGCTTGTGATTAGGATCTACATTTAACCGATGGACTATCATTTCTAGGTCTATACTAAACATGTCTTTATGGGACCATGCAAACACATCACACTGTGATCTGAGAAAATCTTCCAGTTATTTTCGTATTTTTGGGGTTAATGATGACCCACAACGAACTGTCTTGCTTTGATCATTGTGCTGCACTTGGATAGAGTCTAGCTCTTCTATTGGTGATCCTCTTTGTTCGTTTCTTTCCTCTCTAGGATCAAGCATGACTTGAAGACATTCTCGTTTGTCTATTTTGCCTTTTAAGGCTGTGGCATAACATTTTCTGAATTCTTCTTGATTTGCGCTTAAGATTTTAGTCCTAGTTTCTGTAAGGAATTTTTATTATTAAGTGGTAAGTTAGGGTTATTGCTTGAAAAAAATTGAGGTTGTTCACTAAAATAACATTATGGTAGAAGGATGCCTCTTCTTGAAACCCACCATCTTGGTAGCTTGGTAGGTGGTTCTCCATGATGGCAAAGTCTATACTACCTAAAGGAATTAAACACTCTCATGAAATCAATAGTCAATTTGCTTGATTTTCCTCTATATATCTTATCTAGTCATGCATATAAAATATCTATTGAACTCCCGTTGTCCACTAAAACTCTGAAAACTTTTCTATTTGCCAGAGTTATCGAAACAACCAGAATATCATAAAGCAGTTGATGATCCTCCTAGCTTTTTCTATAAAAGTGATAGTATTATATTCCATCCTAACTTCTTTTTGGGGTTTACCCACTAAGTTTACCTGTAAAGCCCCTAGTGCTGCTCAAACCTCCTGTACGTGAGCTTTTCGTGCCTTGTTGGAGTTCCCTCCTCCTGCAAGTCCATCAAATATAGTTTTTATAGGGACTCCTGCAAACTCTTAGTTTTCTATAAGTTCGGGTGTTGCCACAGTAATATTTTGTAGCACATCAGCCGAGGTTTTATTTTCAATATCTCTACGCTCTTTCCTTTTTACAAGGTCTTTCAAATACCCTTGCTGGATTAACGACTCTATTTCCTCTTTAAGATCAAATCAGTCGTTAGTATTGTCATGATCTCATGATACTATAGTGTCATACTCTCTTGATTTGATGCGGTCTTGATTTCTGGGCTTTAAGCAATTTGGGTGTTTACATGACATTGTTCCCATACATTAAGTAGCATGTAGCCAGAGTATCTGCTTTGTGGGATTCTTGGTCTTTTGCTATCTTCTGGTCTACTTCTTTTATCTCGATTTTTAACTTAATCATCCTTCTTTTTTCATTCTTCTCTATACGAGTCAGTTTGCTTTCTCGCATTTACATTTATTTGGCATTAGAGTATTTTTTATCTCTCGATAGCAACTCGGTAAAAGTCTTTGATGCATTCTTAGCAAGCGAGTAATGGAATCTCCTTGGTCACAAGCCTGCCATTATGGCCATTAATGCTACAACATCTGTATAATTTTCTACTCTTACTGCCTTTTTATTAAAATGAATAATATAATCTTTTAATGACTCATCCTTCCTCTGATTTGTTGATAACAAGAAAGTTGGAAAAAGTTGATGGTCTCTTACTTCCACAAACTTACCAATAAACATCTAACTAAGCTGGGTAAATGAAGAGATAAATCTAGGCTTTAGCTTCATATACTACTTACGTGCTGCTCCTGTAAGCGTTAAGAAGAAAGCCCTGCACATGGCTGCTCATGTCGCCTCCTGCAACTCCTTCCATGACCTGAAGGTCTCTAGATGCTCAATTGGATCTCCTTCGCCTCTATATGACTTGATTTGGGGCATCTTAAATTTTGCTGGCAATGGGGCCTCTAGTATATCTGTGGTGAATAGTAGTTCTACCTCATCTAAGAATGTTTATGCAGGACTTTTTTCCATCTCATCCACCCGTTTCTTAAGCTTTTTCAATTATGCTTTAAGACTTGTCAACCCAGTACTAGCACTAAAGCCCTCTGATTCATGTTTTCATTGGCTTTGAATTCAACAGGCAAATCACCTTGGCCTCCGATATATGTGAGGTCCGTGATCATGAGACTTATATGAGTCTCTGCTCTTCTGGCTGATCTAGTAGTGTTGCTTTTCTGACGAACCCGTTGTGAGATATTATTGTTATCTTGTAGAGCATCTTCTAAGTCATTCTGTAGCCCTTCTTCTTCTCGTAGAGGCAGATATGAGTTTGCTCTATGTTCGTAATTCTATATACTGGAGAACCCTTACCATATTTTTCATTAAACCAGCCATTTGCTGCACAAGTGGTAGATGTGACCCAGCATTACTATGCTGTCTTCTTGCTGGACTAAGAACTAGGGGCAACTTGCTATTGCGACTGCGATAACTACGCTTCTAGTTCGAGGGTTTAATGCGATCTTATACTTGCTTTATCATCTTTATAATTAATCACTGTTGCGATTTCTTGTCAACTTAGAGAATTAATTTATGCGAGGGTCATATAACAAAAAAAACATAGAGAATTAACGTGGTTTGGCATTTGACTTACGTCTACGGGCATAGAAAGATAAATATTTTATTAAGATTGCACTTACAACTACCCTCTTTTTTTGCTCTTTTTTACAATATAAGAGACATCTGCTTTTATAGTTTTCTATAGATAAAGTTCTTTTCTAATTTGAACTCTATGTAACTCTTTTCTATCCTCTAGGATTTTAATTACAAAACATTTCTACCTTTTTAAAGGCTCTATCCGTGTTAGACTCTACTTAATTTACTTCTGGACCAAGTAATATCCTTCTATTGTTGACTTTTATTTTACTGAACTTGATTCAATGATAACTCATCTATTTAGACTTGGCTTTTCCCATGCGGTCCATAATCTAAAACTGGGTCAATGACTACCTGGATCCATGACTTCTGCCATCCTCTGCTCCTGCTCCCCATTCTTAGAGAGCATAATTCTTGCTCTCTATTCCTGGAGCCTAATTTTTGTTCCTCATTCCTAGAGCTTAATTCATGTTCCTTAGTCCTGGTAGTATGATTCTTTCTCCTCATTCTTAGTGATCGTACTTTATGAAGCCCATTCTTGAGGATATAATTCTTGCTCTCAATTGTTGGGGAGAATATTTTTTGGGTCCATTCATGGGGTAAAATTCATGCTCTCTATTCTTGGGAAAACATATTTTTTAGGGCCTATTCCTGTGGGTAGAATTCCTGCTCCCCATTTTTTTAGAACATATTTTATGGGGTCTATTCCTAAGGGTAGAATTCATGCTCCCCATTTTTGAAAGAGTTTCTGGGGTCCATTCCCAGGGATAGAATTCCTGCTCCACATTCTTAGGGAAATATATTTTCTAGAGCATATTCCTATGGTAGAATTCTTGCTCCCCATTCATGGGAAAGCATATTTTCTAGGGCCCATTCCTGAGGTAGAATTTCTCTTTTTTATTCCTGAGGGAGTATAATTTTTGGATACATTACTTTGTGCTTTATTGACTACTTTATATTTTCTACAACAGCTACAATTTATAGTTATATAATAATAATAATAATGTTAACGATCTCAATAATTGAATTCAAACCTAAGTTCTAATGCTATATACCACCTATATATTAAATGATGAATGTAAAAATAATTTTAATATTTAATAGATAAATGTGACACCAGTTTAAGAAAAAGCCTCTTGCCAACATTAATCATACAACTACAAGAGGTCAATTTGAGACCTTAAATGCATACACATTTATTTTCTTATGCTTTATTTAGAGTGGATAGGATTTCATAGGATATGATTACACTAGATTATATTTAGCATTATCATAGGATATGATTACACTATATTATATTTAGCATTATCTTGTGTTTTGCTTGAACTTGATTAACTAAATATTAATTTATTAACTATTATATTTTAAAATTTTATTTTATTTATAACAGTAAAATATTAAATGTAAATTTTACATTATGAAGTTGAATTCATGTTGTCGTACCCACTAATTTTATGGAATTATTTTTTTAACAAACTTCGAAGAGAAGAAATCTATGGCCAAGTAAAGCAGAAACGTGGCCTCGGGCAAAAACCTAAACGACGCTGAGAGTGTCGTTTCTACTGGAAGATTCAAACGACGTCGTTATGGTTGCTGTGTTCAAATGGCTCCTTTCCACTGTCGTCGTCAGTCTCCGCGAGCCCAGACCAAACCGTCGCCCAAAAATGGAGACGAAGAAAGAAGAGAAGAGATCCAAAATCAAGCAAACGTCATCGTTTTGGGTTTGGGTGACAGCGTCAGTGATCTTCAGGCTCATCTTAATTTATTTCCCCGAACATCTCAACTTATCCTCTCGCCCCGAAGTCGCCACTCCAGTCACCAGCATCCGTCGTTGTACAGTCTTTTCTCTCCACCTCTCTATGTAGTATTTTTCACATGCTCAAATTCGGAATGCGATTAAGATTTATGAATTTTTATTCTTGTAAATTGTGTAGTGGCTGAAGGTTATTGGCTGAAGCAATCATCGACGTCTCCATATGCAGGTATGCTATTTCCTTCCTTTTTTTTTTCAACTATAATTTTTTTGTCTGATTTAAGGACTGCTGTTAATTTGTTTTTGTTTCGCAGGTTCGATGTATCACGGTTCTCCATTGTTACTTTCACTGATTGGGCCACTCACTGTCAAGAGGTAATAATTAAGCTTAATTAATGCTACAATGATAATAATAATGTTAGGGATACAAATAGCGGTTCAAAATTTTCAAGAAACTTATTTTCTTCCAATAAGTAGATTGGAAAGATCAGGGAAATGATGATTCGATCATTTATTTTTGGATACTCTATTGTATAGTGAGTCATGGATCAGTTTCAATTATTTATTTATTTGTTTGTTTGTTTTGGCACAATCCAGAATTGAAGGGCAACCAAATCATCTTCTATGCAGGTATGAAAGTTAATCTAAGACTTTGTGGTTCAGATTGTACTCTTACATTTGTGCTTGATGGAATGAAGTAGAACTTGTTTCTACTGCCGTGCAGGCAAATTAAATTTTACTCCATATCGTCACTTGCAGTGACAATTTTCAGTCAACAAAGTGAATTTGCAACGCATTTAAAGGTTTTTGGTAGCATTTTGGGTACAGCTGGAAGGTTTACATGACAATTTATGTGTTATTTTATATTAATAATTGTTCTTTTTAGAGGTTAAGTAAAACAGGTTGATTGCATTTTCCGTGCATCTACCAAATTTATGGCATAGAATGGAAGATAAATGCAAAACAACCAAAATATCGGTGAAATGATCTTAGTACCCATTTAGGATTGCTTTTGGGAGGCTTAAAAGTGATTTTGAAAATCTAAAAGTTAATTTTAGCGTTTGGTGAAAAAAAAAATTAAAATCATTTTTGTCAAAATCAGCTCCTCCTACAGCTGATTTTGAAAAGTAGGAAGGAGTAGTTTTAGATTCTAAATTTGAGAATCAATTTTATCCTTTAATACAATTTCATAAATATCTTTAAAATTATTACCTAAACCGAAAATTATCTTTATTCAAATTGGAAACAAAATCAATATTTTAATGAATTTTTATTATAATTCATCAATATAAATTTATTAATATCAAATTATTATTAAATTTGTTTCACTATATTATAAATTTAATTATCAATTGTTTTAAGATTAAAAAATAAATTTTATTTTGTTTATTAAATTTGTTTCATTATATCATAAATTTTATTTTTAGTAAAAGTTATTACAATACATAATTAAAAATATTATATGTACTTGTTTTTATATGTATAAGTAAATTTTAACTTACATTACGTACATTTTAGTCATTTATTTTCCTTCAGCAGTTTAACAGTAAAATTTACCAAACATCCGTAATTGTTTTCAAAACTTACAGTACTTCTGAAAATAAAATTTATCAAATACTTAACTGATTCTCTTCACAGCTGATTATTTTTAGAAGCTACAACATTCCCAAACTGGCCCTTAGTTCAAGTGGCTGAGTAGCTTCTTTGCCTTGAATGGCCGGATTTGGGCTCTTCTATTGTTGTGTGTATACATTTTTTGAGAAATAAAAAATGAAGTTAGTTTACTGAAGTATAATATCTTCTGAAGTTGGTTTTAATTATCTTGAGGACACTGAGGGTGTTTGATCTTTGCAGTTTATTCCCATTTTGAATGGTTTTCTTTGTTCTGTTCATTTCTTTTAAATTTTTTTCCTTACTAGTCATGTAGTTAATACCAACACATTTGGATACAGCTTGCTTTTTTTGCTTGCAGATGTTGTCAGTGCAATGCTTATTCGCGCTACTGGTCAGACTCTTCAGGTGTCGTCTTGTCTGAGCTTGAAATCACTAGACCTTGTTGAGCTGTCGAAAAATTCAGGTGTTTGGATATATATGATGCTAGCTTCTTCAAAGTTTTGGTGTCCGTTGGGTCTTATAAGAGTTTTACTTTAAAAAAAATAAAATAAAATAAGGAATGCTTTGAAGAATCACAAAAATGAAAGATAGCTTTAAGTCCTGTGATAATCAACTATAATATAAGTATGGCTGATCACATCATGGTATTATCTGGATATAGAAGGTGGAGATGGAGGGCTGATTGCTTGACTTATGACCAATCAGTTGCTGTTGTTTATTTCAAGATGTATTTATTTGTTCTTAATTGCAAGTTTGATTTAAACTGTCAACCACCACTGCTAGCTCCCCTTTCCTCACACATTTCTTGTTTCCTTGAAGAGATGCTTTCTTCTGGAGATATTGCCGCTCTTGTATACCTCTGGAATCCGTTCACAATATTAGCTTGTGTGGGCTTGTCAACATCACCAATTGAAAATCTGGTCATCATACTATCCCTCTACGGGGCATGTGCAAGTAAGAAGCTCAAAGTTTTGTCTGGTACTTTGGTACTCAATGTTTGTGCATATCATTTTTACTTTCGGGCTTTTTTTGAATCTTATAAAATTTAATTATTTAAAGAACTTCCATTTATTCCTTTTCAATTCTTCATCTTTATTCTGCCACATTTAGTTTTTCCGTCTTAAAGATTTTTGCAAAGAGTGCCTATGTCATAAACTCTTCTTGTTAATTTAGATTTATTTTTCTTAAATATTTGTAATGGAATATTGATATGAGTTTGTAGGGCTGTTATTGTATGCTGAGGATGATGAATGAAGAAGTGATTTGTCTCTTCTGTATTGAGCATGATAAAATACTTCCGGATTGCCATTCCATGAATATCACCCATAACAAAATGTTGGTGATTGACATAAGTTGAAATTGACTTGAAGATGTATTACGGTGTAATTGGGTGCAGTACCTTGTATTCTTTTTATTTTGCCTGTGATTGAATAACTTATTTGGATGGACCACAGGATTGCCCCCTTTGGCTGCTTTTGGATGGGTCATGGGAACACATTTGTCTCTTTATCCTGGGGTTCTAATAATTCCGGTATGGGTTTTTATCTTTTGATGAACATGTCATCTTACAAGAAATATGAGAAGAGCTGTTGTGAATCTCCTTTTTGCTTATGTGCCCCAATCTATTATTGTAGTAATTATTGTTAATTTTGTCCCAGTTGGTTCTTTTACTAGGAAACGGTCCAGATGCTCCTCCTAGGAAATTGTTCCTGCAAAGAAGATGGAGCAAGGGTGGAAAGAATCCCTCAAGTGATAGCTCTTGTCAAGAAGAGGAACTCTTTAACCATTCAAAGCTACCAATAACCTTTTCATGGAAACCAGTTATTCATTTCTTGTTCTGGGCTTCTATTTGGTCAGTCTATGTGCTGGTACTATGTGGCATGTCTGTTAAACAGAATGGTGGTATGTTGGAGATGTTTAAAAGGTACTTATTGAATATTACATCACTCTCCCATCGTCATCTGCATCATTATGTATAACCGTATTACCAATAATTAATGGTATCTCTACTATTTCAGTAACCTTCTGTATGCGGAATAAGATATCTTGGGAAGAGTTGTTTCTTGTTTGCTATGCATACAGCATGTATTACTTTGTATGAATAAGGAAGTTGATCATGGTTATAGTGGCCAGTATTATTCTTTCAATTATCAAAAGCATTTGCTGGTGCATAACAGTATAAGAAACGAATGGAAGAGTATTTTTCATTAAGTTTGTACAATCAACTTGAAAAATTTGGGTTACTGCTTGAGGTGAGATTAGTCACATATGTACACTCTTGAAGAAAGAGTCGTGTGCATAAAATTTTGGTCAATGTTTCTTTCTCTGTTTTGAGATAGAGCGGGTTATGTGTAATTGGTGGATTAGATAGTTTGGAGGGGAGTCTACAGGAACAGAAACAGGAGGGGTGTTTATGAGAACAGAAACAGGTAAAGTATTGGATGGGTGATTGTCCATTTATTTTTGTTGCTGAATTAATGGCCAAAGAGGAATTGTGAAGTTTTTGAGGGTTATAGCATTCAGTTTTGTAGTTAAAGAGCTGAATTCTAAGAAACCCAGATGCTGAGAAATTTGTTCCTATGCTTTTCATTATATTTCTCTGATTCTCTTTTTTTTTTTTGGTGAAAAGTTTCTCTGATTCCCTCATAACTCCTTAGTGTGTTAATTTGAAGGGGCTAATTTCCTCTTTTTCAATAGTTTTGGAGACATTCATCTAAACTTCATGTATATTGATTTCCCAGGATTTGAGAGTCAGTTCTAGTTATCGAGCAGCTCTATTTGGAACAGTTAGAACGAATTCAATCATTTGGTTCCCCTTGGTCGCAACTGTTTAATTTTTATAGCATGGTTTAATATATTTGTTCCCAGTATTATGATTGATTTGATATTGTAGTTTCTTCTTTTTCTTTTTGTCATAGCTATATAAAAGTTCCAACTGTTCCTATTATCTGGCATTTTTTCTGCAGTACATATGGGTTCATTCTGACGGTGGAAGATTTGTCTCCAAACATTGGTGTTTTATGGTGAGCTAGAACTTAATTTTGTTGTGTCTAGAAAGACGTACTTTATTCGTACCTCTGAGGTGTTTCATTATGGCTCATCTGCCTGATTCCTTCTTGCAGGTACTTCTTTGCAGAAGTTTTTGATTTTTTCAGAAACTTCTTTCTGATAGTTTTCCATATGAATATTCTAGTCATGATATTGCCCTTAGCCATCAGGCTGAACCACCGGCCCTGCTTCCTGGCTTTCGTGTACATTGCTATCTCATCAATGCTAAAATCTTACCCTTCGGTTAGTTCATGCTTATCTGCACAACTATCATCATTTTTCCAGTTCTTAAATTAATTGTAGAAATTAACTACAGAACATGCCAAAAATCTGTTTCATCTAAGATTGTACTCGAGAAATAACGATTTCAATTTGAAGTCATCAGTCTGGTATAAAAATTTAGCTGTAGACAACACGAGCAGCATTCATAGGTCGCAGAATTCTCTCTCTATATATTGATTTATATAGGGGGAAAAAAATGAAAAGCAACAGTATCATCCATTGGTGATATTTTCTGGAATACAAATAGATTCTGTAGTGGTTTCCAGGATAACGATTATCAAAAGACTTCCCTTTTTCTTGATTTTTGCCTCTTTTAGGTCACATTGTGTTTTACTTTTGAGTTATCAGATGTTCGTTATTGGCATGTTTGGGTTACATACCAAATCTGCAAAGTAAAGTTGACAAAATATTTTTGCACCAAATAAAGTAGAAGAAAAGACTATTAACTGGTTTGGGGCAGTTTTGGTCGACATTGTTATCTGTGATTGCATAATAATGTAGTAGCTGCTCTGATGAAGCCAAACGTTATATACTCTAACTTCAGAATCGACCTTGAGATCAATTTTAGATTTGCTAATTTTGGCCAAAATTGGTTCTATTGCAAATACTTTTGTTTTAATTGCTTTTGTTTGTGACTTTCTTTGGTGTTATTTTTCTAAGTTAATCCCTTTCTGATATAATTGTGATTAGGTTGGAGACTCAGCTTTGTATTTGGGCTTGTTAGGCTGGTTTGTTTTTGAATTAGCAGGCAAGTGATCTGCTCTCCTTTGTCACTTGTAGATTTACATTTTGGCTTGGTCTGGCTTACTAAACATTGTCTTCCATGCTTATGCAGATTTGCAGTTCTCTTTCTTCCTCTTCTGGGGTTGTGTCGGTGTTTCTCTCCTCAGCCCTGTGATGCACAACCTGTGGATATGGAGGGTATGCCTTTGGTTGAATCTTATTAATTGACTCAAATGACCGAATGAGTTGAAGCAGTCATTTGGATACTGACTTGATGAAATTTATAGGGCACTGGCAACGCTAACTTCTATTATGCAACCGCAATGGCTTTTGCTTGCTTTCAGGTATGTTTATATTTGCCTAGTGGTATTTTACTCTTGATAACTTTAAATAGTTCTGTCGAAATATGTAGATTAGGAAAAAATAGTTTACATAGACTTCATGCTGTAATTATTCCAGACAGAACAGATTGATGACAGGAAATTGCTCTATCACTTGACACAATGATGACTCTGCACTCTCACACTTCCTACATGGAATTATGTAAATTTTTTCTGGTAATTTTGGTTGGCGCATATTCCAATATGGGCTAAATCTCTTAATGAAAAATGAAACCTCCGTGGGTGAAATAGCATGACTCTGGAAATTCTGAAAATGAAATAGTGATTTAGTTCCATAGGCCTTTTAAAATTTCAGCCGCATTTTTGTCTGAGAACTTTTTCCATGTGCCATGCTAGGATCCGGTCAAAATCCTTGGCTTTATGCATTTATGGAAAATCAGCTATTATTTTATTTTTCTAGCTGTATGAGAAAAGTTAACAAAAAATGGTCTGAATTGGTTTATTTACGGATGAACCAAGATATAGATCTATGTTCATGTTTCTTAGGGCATGAAATCTTCTGAAGTCTGCATGATATGTATATTTCAAGTGCACATATCAGCCGATATATCCAAGAACTTGCTCCAGTTTTATTTCTCTTCCATAATGTGTGCTTTGGCCTTCTTTTGCAGATTGTTTTGGTGGTTGAGAGTGTAAGTGCCATACTTAACTATGACCGGAAATTGAGAAAGTTATCTGTCACCAAACCCATGGATGGCAAATCTTGAGTTCGTGCGATACCCAACACATTTTTTACTATTCTCAACTTCTCTCTATGTGCCTACCCTTCAGCTTCTCTTGACAATTCAGAGATTTTGAGCAAAGTAAGCAGCTCTATCTGCCTTGGTTAACAGTCTACTGACCTCTAGTGCATATTTGATTGCAAGCACTGTTTCTTTAATTGGAAGATTAACAAATACACGTTCTCCTTGAAAAAAGCTGTTTGCATGCCATTTTAATGTATCACTAAACTGAATCACCATAATCAGTGATGAAAAAAGCTGTTTGCATGCCATTTTAATGTATCACTAAACTGAATCACCATAATCAGTGACGCTGCTTTACAATTCTCCTGTGCTGTACATTTTGTTTTATTAAGAGGAGAGTAGAAAATGGTTCACGCATCTCTAATATCCTTGATTTTTGCCTTATTTTAAGATCTTAATGGTGTTGCTGTTGCATCATGGTTGAATAATTGATCTAGTTCCGAGGCCCCGCCCATCCTACTGGCATGGTCCCACCACACATCTTAGGTAATAACAAAGCTGATGTTTTAAAGATGGCAAAGCTTGTCTTACAAGCAATGTAACAAACATCAAATAGATCTATGATTTTGATATTTCTTAAATCAAATAGATAGAAATAATCTTAACGTAAAATAAGCTATGGGTGTAATACTAATTTGTAGGAAATTTCATTTTTAATCATATATTTACTTATATTTTCAAATAAATCCTTATTAATTTTGTATAAGTAAAAAGTTTTGTCGTCTATCTCTTCTACATATATTTTTAAAACTTTACAAAGTTTTTGCTATATTTTTATAAAGACCTAAATGATTATTATATCCATAAAGATCTCCATAGACTAGATTTTTCTTCAAACACATACAAACACACACACACATTCAATCTATTTTCCCATCCTAATACATACTATCAGTGTTGTTGTGTAGATTTTGTAATCTAAATTTGGTATCCTTAATCATAAGAAATTTTATATGTGATTAATATATTATGAATTTAATGAATTGTTAGAAACATGGTGCAATGAATAAATGACCAAAACCTCTAATAATTTCACATAACATAGAAATCAATAAGTTATCACCTTCTAGCTACAGGCAAAAAGGATTTTCTATAAAAGATTTCAACCCTTTGATCTAATCAATGATTCAGACATGTGGAGAAATAATCAATTAGATTGAATGTTACTATATTTATGAAATAAATTAAGAAACCCAAGTTTAACTATAAATGATATAGAAAGTGTAAACAGAATATTAGAAATCAATAATTTCAATGAATAAAATATAAATAAATTAAAAAGTTAAGAGATAAATTGAGTAAAGAATTTAATATAGTTAAAAAATTAATAAAAGACTTCAATATTGAAGATCATGATATATTAAAGTAAGAGATCATCAATATAATAAATAAAAATTCAATAGATATAAGATCAAACAAGTTAGAGATTCAATTAAATAAAATGGAAAAAATTATTGAGCAATTTGGTACTAAATTTGCCACAAATATAAATAGAGAACTTAAAAAAAAAAATGAAGTTCTAACATTATTATTGCTTGGCTGCAGCTTGGGGTTTAAAATTAAAATTAAAAATTTATTGACGTTTTTAATGATTTTTATTTTTTCTAAGGATTTTAAAATGCTTAGCGATACAGCTAATGTAAGATAAGCTTTGCCTTTAAAGATTACAAGCTTTATGTTGTACCCGAACAAGGATTTTTTTTTTTTAATTTTATTAATTAAATGCATGGTCTCGGGTCTTGATGCGGCTGTGAACTGATAAGTGGAGTAAACCTTAATCCCAAAAAGAAAAGAGTTATTATAATGTTATTCTAATATACATTTCATTTCTATGTAAGTGCGACCTTGAGGCTAGTAGCTATGCATTATTTTCAATTATATAATTGGCCAAGGCCGAAGTATAATTTTTGTGTGGGTAATCTCTTATAGTTGAATATTATATGAGTAATGATATAATCATAAATTTTTGTATAAATTTATTTTGTACAAACTGATATGATATGATAAAATTAGTTGAATTAAATATTTATTGGTTCACATGATTTATTTTTATTATTTTATATTTTCATTCGACTAATAAATTAATATCACATCAATTTGTACAAGAATTTATAACATTCACGTGATATATCTTCATAACTGCTAATCTGACATCATTCTGCTGCTAATCTGACATCATTCTGATTTTGCCTCCACCAAATCTTTCCATTTTAGGTTATCTCTTAAAAGAGGCCAACTGTAAGTGTGACATTGTGGGGCACGGCTATGATACATTGAGTCCCTGTATCATAAAATTGACCCCCTTGTTGTTTGGCTGCCATCTGGCAGCCAAACAACTTTTTGAACTAGCAGCAACCGGTTGATTATATTTAATTTAAATAAATTTAAATAAAATAATTGATTAAATAAATAATATTTTAAAAATAACAATAATAATAAGTAAAAAAATATAATTAAAATAAATAATAATAATAATTTTTTATTATAAATATTTTGAAAAAAAAAATAAAATGAATGTTAATAAAAAGACAAAAGTTTAATTCATTTTTTATGAAATTTGTCTCATATTTTAAATTTTAAGTTTCATATTTAATGTTTAATGTTTCATATAATTAATTTCTAAAAACCCCAAAATTTTTCTTTTTTGTTATTTCATTTACGTTCATGTTTCATGTTGTAAGTTCAAAATTTCATGTTTTACGTTTAATATTCACTGTTACAGAGGTATCATATTTTATGTTCATTGTTGCATATTTTATAAAAAATTTCTTTTTTCATTTACATTGCTGGGTTTCTTTGTAGTTGCTGAGCAAGTGACAAAATATGTTCAATTTTATACAACAATTATAAGTATTGACCACGAGGCAAGATACTGGAAATTTGTTGTGTTATTACCCGTCAATTGTAAAATGATTGCAATTGATATGGTGATCACAATTGATGATTTTTGAATGAAACCATATGTTTTAATTCTTTATTTATCATGTTATATATTTTAATAAAGCTTAGTTTATTTCATTTGCATGGATGTTTATTTCACAAGATACTTATTTGAAAAATGTCAAAAAAAATAAATGTTAATAAGCTGTGTTGAGTTTTTACTTTATAACTGCTTACCTTTCTTCCTCTTTTTATTTGCTGTAAATTAATGCAATATATCAATCCACTTTTTTCCTGAGGTGATACTTGTAATAAGGTTGGATGATACACTAGAAAATAATGTACTAGATTTTGGTGGATTTTTAGGATGATATGTAGAAAATATTATGTTTGACATAGGAATAGTTAATTTGATTATTTTCATTAAATTGTGTTTCCTATAATTACTTAAAATAAAATAAAAATAAATTGATTAAATTGATTTAGCGGGATGGGGAAATTTGGCTATAAATTTGTATGGGAATTAATAGAATAAAAAATGGTTTCAAAGTTATTTATAGTGGAGATTTTGGCTATAAAAAGCGTCGGTAAAATATAAGAGCTTTCTTGAATTTATTTACGAGGCCACTTATTGCAATTATTAGTATTTGACTCATTTTTTGCCTTTTCTTTTATCAAACTTAATAGTTAAGTCATATATTATATATAAAAAAAAAAAGTTAAGTCATATATTGCTTTCGCACACTCATTTCTTCACTTTAATAATTCACAAATTTCACTCAAATGTGAAAATTTTCAATTTTCACTACAACTTAGCTGAAAGCCATTATTATGTTTAGTACTTTTTCAAGCCTTAATCAATAAATTGAAGGCATACATTGCTTAACTATAATTTCAATAATAATTAAAACAAATTGAAACAATCAAGATTATTGATATAATAATTAACAATCGCAAACCGAATATTTATATATTAATCATACTTTTCTTTAATAAAAAGCGAGTGCTATATTTTAGAGATAAAAATTAAAGATAACACACTAAGAGATTTTGATAGTACTCCAACCAAACGAAAGATCTAGAAAACTAAAAAGTAAATTCAGCCTAGAATTGCAATATTTTGTTGGTTACCTTTATTCATAATACAAATATAAAACGGTTAGACGTTATCTTAGTTGTCGGTGAACCGACATCATTGGCTTCGCAACTCCTACAAATAATCAATCGTGATTAAAACTTTATTTAATTGCCATATATGGATCAAACATGCAACAATGAAACATAAAATATGATACCCATGTAACAGTGAATATTAAACGTAAAATATGAAACTTTGAACTTACAACCTAATCAACTCAATCAGACGATATAAGGTTTAAAAAATTTTAAAATGTCATCGGTTAGTGTCCAAGATTCTCAAGTAATCGATCGCTTAATGTCTGTTATCTTGAGAAGTCGGTTGTTGTGTCGAGACTAAGATCGATTACGCTGATGTCGGCTAGCCGTTATCAAGATGTCGGTTAGCCGTTTGCTACAGTACCTGCTACAGTGAAACATTGAACATGAAACATTGAACAACAAACATGAAACAACTTACTTAAAATATGCAACAGCGAACATAAAATATGAGTATCTCCGTAACAGTGAGCTTACAACGTCAAACACGAAACGTAGAACAGCAAACATGAAACATGGAACGTAAACATGAAACGGGGGCAAAAAAGAAAAATTTTGGGGTATTCGGAAAATAACAACATGAAACATTGAACGTTAAACATGAAACAACGTACTTAAAACATGCAACAATAAACAAAAAATATGAAACCTCCGTAACAGTGAATAATAAACGTAAGACATGAAACTTTGAACATTAAACCTGAAACATGAACGTAAACATGAAACGGGGGCAAAAAAGAAAATTTTTGGGGTATTCGAAAAATAACAACATGAAACATTGAACGTTAAACATGAAACAACGTACTTAAAACATGCAACAATAAACAAAAAATATGAAACCTCCGTAACAGTAAATAATAAACGTAAGACATGAAACTTTGAACATTAAACCTGAAACATGAACGTAAACATGAAACGGGGGCAAAAAAGAAAAATTTTGGGGTATTCGGAAAATAACAACATGAAACATTGAACGTTAAACATGAAATACAGTACTTAAAATATGCAACAATGAACATAACACATGATACATCTGTAACAGTGAATCTTAAACATAAAATATGAAACTTTGAACTTACAACATGAAACATGAACGTAAACATGAAACGGGGGAAAAAAGAAAATTTTGGGGTTTTTGAAAAATTAGTACATGAAACATATAACAATAGACATGAAACACAGTACTTAAAATATGCAACAATGAACATAACACATGATACATCTGTAACAGTGAATCTTAAACGTAAAACATGAAACTTTGAACTTACAACATGAAACATTAACGTAAACATGAAACGGGGGCAAAAAAAAAAATTTTGGGGTTTTTGAAATATTAGTACATGAAACATATAACAATAGATATGAAACTTAAAATGTAAAATATGAGACAAATTTCATAAAAAATAAATTAAATTTTTTTTTTGTTAACACTCATTTTATTTTTTTTTTCTATTTTTACTTTAATTATCTATTTTTATTTATTATTATTGTAATTTTTTAAATATTATTTTTGAATTAATTATTTAATTTAAATTTATTAAAATTAAATATATATATATATATATTAATTACTTTGGAAAAAAAAAAAGCGGTTGTTATGAAAGTTGTTTGGGCGCCGGATGGCCAAACAACAAGTCAACAAATTGACTCTATGAATCTGAGGACTCAAAGTCCAGATTACAGCCGTGTCCGACATTGTGTGATGTCTACTGGCAGACGAGTCCCAATTGACAAAGCAGGGCCAAAAAATATTCTGTTTCGTATTAAATCAGGATATCTCAAGGGTGTTTAATGTATCTTTGTAATTGTGATGGAATTTTGCTTATTCGAGAATTAACTGTCTCGTCAAATACAAATATATCTTGGTGCTTGTTAAGGTACATGATCATGTAATTTACATCAAGTCAATACTTGTTATTACTAACATAAAAACATGAA
Source organism: Citropsis articulata (assembly GCA_030449925.1). Taxonomy (NCBI): domain Eukaryota; kingdom Viridiplantae; phylum Streptophyta; class Magnoliopsida; order Sapindales; family Rutaceae; genus Citropsis; species Citropsis articulata. The sequence goes on along the minus strand of JASUUH010000019.1, from coordinate 2,348,109 downwards.
CAACAAAGCCAAATGTGTGTTAGTGATAACAAGTGTTGAGTTAATATAAGTTACATAATTATGTAACTTAACAACTACCATATATCTTTTAGGCTTACCGGTTAAAATTTAAGAGCCTTTAATGAACACTACATGCAGTTATTAAAAGGCACTCAGTTGTTAAAAATTATTATTATTATTATTATTATTTGAAACATAGTTAATTTGAGGAGTTCCACTATTTGCACCCTCTTAAATTCTCTTACCACCCCTGTTCTTAGGTGGTGTTTGGTTTTAAGAAAAGGGAGGAGAGGAGAGGAGTGGAGAGGTGATGAGAGGAGAAGACTCCAAAAATTAATTACCCTTGTTTGGTTTTACATTAAATTTGAAAGGAAAAGAAATTACATATTTTTTTTTGGGACAAATATACCCATTATCTTTAATGTTAATATTGTTAACAAATAAAAAATAATTAAATTATGAATTAATTTAATATAGAAAATAACTTGATAACAAAATAATTAATTTTATATTATATTTTTAATTAATTTGTTATTATTCTATAATCAAAATAAGTAACATTGCATAATTAGTTATATGTTTAATTTAGTTTCTAAATATTTATAATTATTGAAAATAATAATATGTTATGCTATTAAAATTACCTAGTTACATAGAAAATTTTATTTTTTAAAATAAAAAATTATGCCACCGTTGACCTCCTTTGACCGGCGTTGACCGCCGTTGACCACCATCTTTCGTCGCGCTAAATACATAATAATGATCAGAAATGGACGATCTACTCATTGGAAGTATTAATTTTGCAGAAAATACACTATATAGTTGGAAATATGAGAGTTAAAATTTTTCCATAAATTGTCCTAAATATTTAAATAAAATTTGAGGTAAATAACAATGTATATTAGCATTTTTAACTCTATAGAGTTGTAGATCGGCTCATGAGGATTCCATTGATACCGGTTTTGATGGTGAAATGCATCTCCGGCGACTCTCCGGCGATAATCCGGCGATTCTCGTTAATTCTTTTTTTTTCTAAATAAATTATTCTATTAATTTAAGAAAATAAATATAAATTATCTGTACTTTTTTATTTAAAATTAATTTTATTAGAGGATAATATTGGAATTTTATATTCAAATAGATGAGGAATTTGAAATCCTTACCCATTAATAAGGAATACAAATTCTTCAATTTGATGGAAATTGAATTTTAATGGAAATTCAATTCCATTGAATTTGGTCCAACCAAACATTGGAAAGTGGAAAAGAAATTAAATTCTTTCCCTCTCCCCACTCCTCTACCCCCAAGCAAACATGACCTTAATGTACCCATTGAAATATCTTTAAACGATTGATTTTCTGATAATAACCCTTTCAATGCGGACAATAACCCTAATTTACCCTTTAATTGGATTTCTATCCCAATTCTCCTTATCGCAATATTATTAATGAGATTTGCTGCATTAACCGCGTTAGATTGTATGTAAACTATATAGGTGTGAAGATTAAAACGAAATTATGTCTATCTAATTTTATTTTTTTTTAAATTGTGAAATGTTCATCTCCTCTCAAATGATAACTAGTTTAACCAAGAGTTTTGAAGCATGGGAAAAGTAAGTTTATGGTTTGATATTCATACAACGAACATTAAAGACTTCCAGTAAGACTATAAGCATTATGCAGCTGTCGATTCAAATATATTTATATATTGCAAGTTCACGATAATTTTGAATTTAATAAGCATATTGTAATTTTCCCATAGTATCTCAGCAATCATTGAGAATGAAGAAAATCTGGATAGTGATTGTGAATCTTGGCCACTTTAAGCAATCGGTCCATGTGAAAAAAAATGAAACAATAATGCAGCCATAATAATTTAGAGGTATAATATTAATTTTACAATAAAATTATGAAATTATCAAATATAAAATTTGTCCTTTTTTTTTTTTAACTTGTATATATCTTTAAGTGTAAATTTCATCAAGGGTAAATTTGTAAACAAGAAAAAAGTGGTTTAATGGGACATTAAAGGGGCGCCAATAGCTTAACTGGCATAACGGTCTGATCCTAAAACCCTTAACCGGGGTTATTGAGGTCAAGGAAAGTGGCTCTAAATCTGAAAAAAGGTCGTGTGCCCTTCAGAAGAAGGGAAACGATTCTTTTTTTCCCCAATTGCCTACATGAATTGAATGGAAACGTAGATTGTTGTACAAGGCTTCATAATTACAGAAGCTACCAACGTCGTGTTAGCAGTTAGCAAGGCCACCAATTTATGACTCTCCTAGATCATGGATGACCACATCTTTAGTTTGCTTTGCTCTGAAGTTGTCCTTTTATTTAATACTCACTTTTGTGCATAGCGTAACTGCCGTCAATTCATGCAGTTAATTCAAAGTTCTTGAAGATGTTTTAATACGGGCATTTCTCAAGTTACAATCAGCAGAAATGTTCATCTTATGACAGCGTCGAGGCAGAAGAATTGTATGCAATGCTGCCAGTGCCAGCCTTCTTTTCTTTCCGCATCTAAGAAATGAGTAAGAAGTAATTGGGTCGAGTTGGGTCAGTACTTTATTTTATTGGCTGTAAGTTACACTTAAGTAACAAGCAAGTGGGTCGAATTGGTTGTATTGGTTGTAAGTTACACTTAAATATAACCTACGGAGAGCATACATCTATTTAATTCATAATTCAGTAGGTAAGACAGTTGATTCTCATTCCTTATTCCTACAAGTAAACACACCCTTATTGTTAATGAAATTGGTCCACCTAAAATCTTAATTAGATTGGTAAACATCTAACAACATATTGAACACAAATCTTATTACCATCATTAATCTTCCAACTAATATATGAAATCTAATAAGTTTTATTAACTCCTTGGTTGTCCTCTCTTAATTATAAATAATGAGTCACTCTCTAATATGAGCGTTCGTATTTTTTAAAATGTAGATTTGGAGTTTTAGTAAAAGACTTTTACAACATTGAAAATTGATTTTCCAGTAATTTAATTACAAAGCTATAAATACCCTTTATAACGTTTGTAAAACACACAATCTACATTTTGAAAAACGCTTGCACTCACGCGTAAGAATGATTACATAAAAAGATAGCATCAGTTAAACATTCCCAGGAAACGGTTTTAAAGCCTCCAATATGTAGATTATAATATGAACATCTTGTTCTCTCAAGAACATGGCACTAGAGAACATCACCCATCTTGTTTCTTGATCTTCTCCTTCTCTTTTCCTTTTTAAAGGTTAAGTTAGTAATCAACTTTTGAGTATCTGCAAAGATCAACCCGTCACCAAAGGCAACAAACACACGAAATATAAATGACACGAAATTTACTTTTTTGACTGATAGAAATTGAAGACGATTCATTCATTCGAGAAGCTTCGTGGATTTGCTATTATAATAAGCCATGTAATTACTTCATTAATTAGAATAAAACATCACGACTACCGAGTATATCATGTTCTTGATGCTGCTTCTAGATTTATATTTGATTAAACAGGAGTGTCTTGCCGATTAAGACAAATATATAATCGCATGTGCAACTGAACTTTTTTTTTTTTTTTTTACCTGTTTATTTAATAGACGTAAATTTGAGTCCATTTTCAAACCATGGCTCTAGCATAAATTGGGTTATGCTTGAGTAATCTTGCTTACCGAAAGGAAGTTACGTTTCTTATATCGAAATTTCTTCTGCAAAGCGGGCTTCAAATTAAGCACCATGCATCCTATCCTATCTATAATGGTCAAAATATATTTTGAAAAAGGTTCGTCAATATGAGAAACATAAGCAACTTATAAACTCGTTGGATTCAACTCTTTATTGGGAAAAGAAGACTCTATACACACACACACACAACATACTTATCTTGTATGTGCTCCATGCAGAAGACACATAAACATAATGTCACAAATGGCCCCATTTTATGAACTCAGTATTTTCAAATTAGCAAAAATTTTCACTATTAATATTTATTTATATATCTTTGTTATGAAGGGGAAGGATAATACTTCAAAACGGATGCATAAATTTTATCAAAACAATACAAAAGAGTCAACTGATTCTACGCATTGAATCCTGGCTGCATGCTCAGGGACCATTGAGCATGTGCCCCTTCCATTTTTACATTAGGACGTGATTCATGTGATTATTAATTATTTGTTAATTCACATAGTAAGTTAATAACATATATTAGGAAGATGTTAATATTTCATAGGAGCTTGACAATTAGTCATAGCAAACTTCGTACCAATAAATCTGTAATGCGCGGCGCATGCATATATATTAACCTCAACAATTAATTTCAATTAAAAAAAAAAAAAACAACACAAAAACTAATGTAAGAAAGTAATTCCAGAATGTCCAAGTGACAATCTAGCAACAAGATTACAAGAATATATTGCATATGCACAAACTATATATTTCTCCCTGGATTGATATTGTTCCGATATTATTGTCATTACTATAATATTATTGTATAATAAATAATACATTCCCCACGAGCACGGCACAGACATGAAGAACAACTTTCTCCTCAATTCTCTCACCCTCGGCTCTAACACTTTTATACACGTATTATTATTATTATTATTATTACTACTACTAATTTATTGATGATGATCAACAAATATATTTATGATAAGTAAGGTTCTGGTCGATGCATGTTATTTGCGTCATAGTGATGAGTAACGTTGCCATGTGGAACTGTTTTGTTAGTTGATCCTCAACTTCAATTAAGTTCATAGAGCAGCTCAAAATCACGCCAAATTTCTTATTACTAATGCGCAAACACATTAACATAAGCTAACCATCCGAAACGCTTTTCAAGTTTTAAGACTTTCCAGTTACTGGACTTCATGTTTGCATGCTTGGATAGCAAGCAAGCTGGCTTGGGAGGTAATCAACCCAAGTCAACCGTATTGTTAAAGCTCAGCCGTTCGATTGTTCTACAAAACAGCAGCTGATGAGTAGGATAGAGATTAGAGCTTCCCCCTCCATGGAAATTTTATATTAAACTTCTCAGTGCTTCAAACTCTTTGCATGTGGGCTCCTACCAGAAGATTTGTGTTATTTTTCAGTCAAAACAAGACAAATAGGAACCCTCTAACTCTTGGTTCCTGTCAGCAGACAAAAAGAATTCTCATATTGATAAAATCAAAGAAGCTAACTTAATAAATTTAATAAGTAGTAAACAGAGAATTTGACTTCAGAGCAAGTTATCAGCGCCTTTTCGACTGTAATATCATGAAAAGAATAATAATTTGTTTCAAGATTCCCACTATTAGGGGTACTGAGTTGGGAAAAGGATCCTCTCCTGATCTGAGCTCTCATGAGCTTTTAAAGATCTTGTGACATGTGTATTTAAGTGGTAGTGTATGGATAGGATTTAACTTCTTTATTTTCTTTATTTATTAACTACCAATCACCACATGTATTTTTGATCAGGAGGAGATCAGATCATGAGAGAATCCTGATCCACTGAGTTGTCATTGTTGTGCACCCCCTAAAGGGAACCCTTTCACAAGCTCATTCTAATTTCTAAGCAGTTACAGTAATCTGTGTCATCCTCTTAAAAAAACCCATTAATGATTCAACTATTTTGCGACTTTTCTGCATTAAAGACACTTTTAGGATAACACAAACAAATTGTACATTAATTGCAAATATGGGGTGATAACAAACAAAAAACAAAAAACAAAAAACAAAAAATAAAGAATAAGGTTCATCTATTGCACAATGGGGTGTAACAAAAGACTGTTCATTGTCTCACTCTTGAGATTGTATATGTATGTATGTGCATCAGTGTATGCGTGCGTGTGTATATATATATAATTGAAAGGACTTAGCATTAAGAACCTTGCATATAATTGTGACAATATATAATCTAATAGCAGAATGCATATAATTGAGTCACAATTCACAGTAACCTACCTACATTGCATTGTGGTAGTTGCTCTGCTCCATGTGGTTTGAGTCCGTGGCTCAATGGGACGGTGGGACGGTGCTCTATGTATCGAATGTGTTAACCTGGAAAGTGAAAGTCAAAAAAAAAAAAAACAAAAACAAAAACAGACCTAGCTTTAACTTACCTACTCGTTGAAATTTTCACTAACCAAATGAAAACAAAACCAGATACAGTAGTTACATGCATATCTAGAACACTCCATATGGAATCACTAGTGATGTATGCGAAGAGATTTGAGTGTTTTCACATTAAGATTTGAGAACATGAGATAATGATCACAGCTAAAGAAGATCTAGGAAAAGATCCAATTTTGAAAAATAAAAGAGAGAAAAAGAACATGAGAAGCATCTTTTGCGGCATTAACATCACAAAGATACTTGAGTATTTAGCATAGATATTGAGAAGATTTCAGGTAGTTGTGTAAAAACCATTTGATTTCAGTATTAAATGACGCATTATAGATTGGTCCGAGATACTTAAGTTTGGTCAGACGGATCTTTTGATCCTCTATCCACTCAAAGTCTAAGGAAAGCCCCTCCTGTTCCTGCTAAACCTCCTTAAAAAAAGCCAGAATTGTGCCTCGTGCTCCTTGGTTCACATTACATGTCATCTTACCCTTAATGAAAAATGCATCTAAAAGATATGAGAAGAGACAGAGAGGAACCATCTTGTGAGTTGTGATGCTTCACAGTCATGCTAGGCTCTTACCACAAAAAAAGATTTAAAATTGCCGTTGACAAAGGATAATGAAGCGGTCACTAGACAGAATTATTCTAAACTATTCTACTTTATTCTATCTTCAACTGCTGGTACAACTTTTTGTTTTATGCAACCAACTGCACAGAAACCTAGAGCCTAAATTATTATAATTTAATTTGCTAACTAGTTGTAAAATGCCTGCCTATTTAAGAAGGGTACCTCATGGTTGATCAGATACATGCCAGCACCTCCTTCTCCTCTCTATCTATTCTTCTCACGTTTCCCACCTCCAATTCTTCTCATTCTTGTAATAATAACCTGTCCCATTTCCATTTTTGTTAAAATCAGTATCTACATTATATAGTCATTTCCTGCAATCCAAGATCTTCACTTTACTTGCATTTACATTTGAGTAAGATGTGGGCTTTGTGCATTGGAGCTCTGGTTATTGCAAGCATCACACATTGGCTTTACAGATGGAGGAATCCCAGATGCAAGGGGAAACTCCCACCTGGTTCAATGGGACTACCACTTCTCGGGGAAACACTTCAGTTTTTCGCTCCCAACACTTCTTCTGATATACCTCCCTTCATCAAGAACAGGATGAAAAGGTAACGTATAACCTCCACTTTTATTGTTCAAGCAGTACTGCAGTCATAATTAGGCCCTATTCTTCACATTTTGTTCTGTTTTGTGATGTGCTTTTACTTTCAGTTACGGGCCAGTATTCCGGACTAGTTTGGTGGGAAGGCCAGTTATAATATCAACAGACCCTGATCTCAATTACTTCATCTTCCAGCAAGAGGGACAGTTGTTTCAGAGCTGGTATCCAGATACATTCACAGAGATCTTTGGACGACAAAATGTGGGTTCGTTACACGGGTTCATGTACAGGTACCTCAAGAACATGGTGCTAAACCTCTTTGGTCCTGAAAGCCTCAGGAAGATGCTCCCTGAAGTTGAGCAGGTAGCAAGTGCAAGATTACAGCAGTGGTCAAGCCAGGACACAGTGGAATTGAAAGAAGCAACTGCAACTGTAAATTCAGACACCCTTCTTCATCTCAGTCAAAATGATGCACCAAATTTCTTGTTTGGGGACTAACAATTCTATCTTTGCAGATGATATTTGATCTGACTGCAAAGAAGCTGATAAGTTATGATCAAGAGAAGTCATCGGAGAATTTAAGGGAGAACTTTGTTGCATTTATGGAGGGATTAATCTCTTTCCCTTTGGATATTCCGGGAACAGCTTATCACAAGTGTCTCCAGGTAAACAAAATTCGGCCAAATTAGTATTACTATTGCACCATCGGTTTCTTCTTCTTATTCTCAACTGAATGAGTGGCTTTTCGCTCACACTCTCGACTTCTCATAATTTTTCGCAGGGTAGAAAAAGAGCAATGAAGATGCTGAAAAACCTGCTGCAAGAAAGGCGAGCAAACCCCAGGAAGGAGCAGAGTGATTTTTATGATTATGTTCTACAAGAACTTCAGAAAGAGGGAACAATCCTAACAGAAGCAATTGCCCTGGATTTAATGTTCGTGCTACTATTTGCCAGCTTCGAAACAACTTCTGTAGCTATAACTTTAGCCATCAAATTTCTATCGGAACATCCCCTTGTGCTAAAGCAACTAACGGTAGGGGAAAACATATTATTTGAAGTTACAAAAATCTTTTTATTGCTTTCCCAACTAACATGCTTTACATGTTTATATCCTTCTCAGGAAGAACACGAGGCAATCCTGAAAAATCGAGAAAATGTTCATTCAGGCCTTACATGGAGAGAGTATAAATCAATGACATACACATTTCAGGTTGGTTTTTGAAAGCAGTTTTTCGCTTGTCTAAAAAAATTTAATATGCAGCCGAATTTACAAATTTATGGATTCAACTCGCAGTTCATCAATGAAACAGCTAGATTGGCAAATATAGTTCCAGGAATCTTCAGGAAAGCCCTTAGAGATATCCAGTTTAAGGGTATGTGAAAAGTGTATATTACTGTATTTCCAATCACAAAAAATGTTTGTGTACATGCGGATAATTTGACACGCACTAAAAATGTATAATGGTGCAGGATACACCATTCCCGCAGGTTGGGCGGTTATGGTCTGTCCCCCAGCTGTCCACTTGAATCCGGCAAAATATGAAGACCCCCTAGCCTTCAATCCAAGTAGATGGAAGGTGGGTCAAATAACTTTAAGTCACTTATACGAATATAAAATAATCAAAATAGTTACTTCAGGACTCCTAATCATAAAATATACTTCAGGACTCCTAATCATTCTTTAAAGTGGTGTCACTCAGGGAATGGAAACAAACTGTGCATCTAAGAACTTCATGGCTTTTGGTGGTGGCATGAGGTTTTGTGTTGGAACAGACTTTACCAAAGTGCAGATGGCTGTATTTCTCCATTGCTTTCTCACAAGGTACAGGTGGCAAGCAATCAGCGGAGGTAACGTAGTTCGAACTCCTGGTATACAATTCCCAAATGGTTACCATGTTCGGATCATAAAGAAAGATGTGAAGCATGAATATACATGATCAAAACCGAAGCAACTATAAGGCAAGTCTAAACGGAGGAAATCATATTATCACTCAGAATTCCGATTCTCAGACTGCAAACGAATCCCAGCCGAGCTACATTTTATGCCTAGGTTAAAATTTTGAGTCACATTCAGAGTTTTGCGCTTTCAGTTCACCGTGTCATCTTATACTTGAGAAAAGTAAAGAAGGCAGATCATCTATGGTATTAAAAGACATCAATCTTCATGTTTTAAAAAGAAGAGAAAAGATCAAAGTTTAATTGTAACAATTCTTGTACATGCCTGGTCCTCATCCTTTATGTGAAAATTAACTTTCAGTATATAAATTATACATCAATGTGTTGTCAAAAACATTCCATAACTATACTAATATACTATAAACAAAAGTATCATCATCTCTTTAGAGTGACTTATACTGTGAATGACCCAACAGCCTGTGTTAAAATACGTCTGCTCATCTTGGATATTCATTTAAGACTCTCTTAACTTTCTGTGTTTATGATGCCCAATATGGTCATTCTTCCCTGTGTCCAAGTAGAGTTGCTGCATAACACTTGAATTCTTACCACGCCCATGCTTATGCTTGTCTTTTTGAACATGGTGAAGATAATAATAATAATCGGTGTCCCTGTCTGAATGTTTATGCTTGTGATCGCTGTGAAAACCACTTCGTCTACGTCGAGCTTCAAGCTTGTGGTGCCTGCCCTCCTGCTTGCGATGTTTTCTAACATGAACATGGGGGTGATCAGCATCAATATGGTGACTCCGAAAATCTCTGATTCTGTGATTGTCAGACTGAAAATGGTCATCCCACCAGTCATAGAGAGGATCAAAGAGTCCTTTTTGATGTAAAAGCCACAGTAGCACAAGCACTGGAACCCAAAGTAGTACAGTGTTTCTTAATTTAATCCAAGTTAATTCACTCTTAAACACAAAATTTTGAAAAAAGAGAATTACTTCTACCTGTTGGAAAAATAGCCAAAACAAGACCAAACAACACTAGCCAACTCAAGCATATATATTGTATGTGGCAGCTGAAGTCAAAGAAACTGGAGCATTTCCTTCTGCATCGTAATAATAATGTAACATTACACTAACTTCCAGAATATAATAACTAAGGGAAGCCATAAGTAGGTGAAAGTAGAATTCACCTTGTCTAATATAGAAGAAATAGAGACACATATATTACATTTCATATCTAGGCTGTACTGTATGAAAAATTGGAAATAGTTTAAAAGAAGGTTAAAGATACCTCATAGGTATATAGAATGTGTTGGAAATGAGTTAAGAAAATTGCAATTATCAGGAATTATATCACAGGATAATCCTCCTCTACCATTATGCGAATATCAATATTCAGAACTGGAAAAACATCAACTTAGAATATGGGGGCTATTAGCTTTCTATGTTCATGTAGATGCCATAAGTTTTTAAATTCAGTATAATATAGATAAACAACAGTTCACTTATCCGATCCATTATTGCAGATAAAGATTTTGAAAAGTCTGTTATGTTACAATAGACATATCCGCACAAGCTTCAGCATGTGAGTTCTGAAAAATTTCATACAAAGCATACATGGACACCCAATGTTGATGGATATGCTTAGTTCACATGTAGATAAATTTGCTTTGTAGAGGAAAATTTAGCGAAACATGGGTCCAAAATAATTCATGCAAAAGTACCTGCATGCTTTTCCAGTAATGAAGTCCCTCAAACCTTCCCAAAGCTTCTTTCCAATGCTTTCAATGGACTCAAAGAAACCATTTATACTGCTCTTTGGAGGTTGAAAGGGAGTAATCTGCATCAAATTCATGACAATGCCAGAAAAAGGACAATTACTAAGCAGTTTTCACAATGCAATTTTCAAAAATGCAGATTTTCTTTCAATTACAGCTTGGATACAATCATTGGAAACTATAAGAAGTCTTGTTTGTTATTGTTATGGTTACCACTGCATCTAATCCTCATGAACTTTGTAATGTGCAAATACAACTCGATGAGATTAAGGAAAATAAATTCAAGTACATAAGGTTTCTTTTGCTAATGGACCTCAGATGTTGCAGAATGAAACAGTACATCGGTCGTGACTTCAGCTGAGCTATCCAATGAATTGCCATTCATAGGCAATCAATTAGTTCCAGATATCTAGTAGAGAGACGAATGTCACATTTTTATTGATAAAAAATCAACAAATAAACAACTAATGTTCTTTGCACTATCAAGATTCAAGAATGTCCTTGATAAAGCTCCACCATCATGCAGCATTCTTAAGCTTTAGAGTAGCAACACCTAAAGTGAGACTCAAATATTTCATTCAAGTAAAATTCCTTTCTACCTATGATTTAATTTTCAGAACTTTGGGCAAGTAATAGAAGCCTGCTCAACAAATCATAATTTTAAAACTTTCCCAACCTGTGAACCATTGTCAAGGACAGTAGCCATGGTACTGAATTGGCACTCAGCTCTATCGACTTCATTGAAATCAGAGTCCTTTAATATAGCTGCATTCACATATAAACATTTATCAATGAGAAAAACAATGCCTTACAGTCTCATTAAAGTTTAACCCAAAACAGCCAGAGATGCTAAAATGGCCATGTTTTAAGTTACCCGAACATGTAAATTTTGCTGCTTGATCAGTTGTTGGATAGATTTTGAATGATCGAATTGAAGTTTCTTTAGGCTTTATTATGAAGTACTGTTCCTGCAGCCATACCAGCTCCCAATGATGGCATCCTTCATGATGAGACATGTTAAACAATTTTTTTTAATTAAAAATATACCTCCATGAGAGTAACACCTCTTGAGCAATCAAACTGCAAGACGGAAAAACACATCACAGTTTTACTGAATATTTACAGACTTCGATAGAAAATGCTGAGCAAAAGTTTGTAAAGGATACCGTTAAGCTATATGACGCTTCCACGTCACCAGTATTCTGAGTTGTGATTGTAGCAACTCCAAATTGTGTAAGTGCTTCAAATGTTGGGATGATCACACTTATGATTTTTCCTGGGCTCCTACAAAACAGATAAAACCTGAAACTTAACAATATTGAATAATGACATTCACTAAATAAAAGGACACGACAAAACACATGATTTGGCACGCATATAAGGGAACATTCTTTGGCACTCTGAATCAAAAGAGAAGTTCCAGCTCTGCAAATTCATGTTGATGAAAGATCATTACCAGTTATTAACTGAATAGAACTAGACATTAATCGTTCAGACAAGCATTTACCTTTGGTAAACATATTCTATATCATCAGCTCTTAGTTCTATCAACAAATTTGAATTAAGAACTTCGGTGACACCTATGGAGAATGAATGAGACCCTGCATTCTGCACCAAAATCAAAGGGTTAAGCCAGCCAAATAATAAACTTCCTTCCAAATCCAATCTGCAATTTTCGGAAACATAACTGGATGCTGGTTCATCCTTTCAAACCTTCCTTCCACTCCATATAGAGGGAGCTGATTCCTGTTAATTCGGTTCTGATCAGCCTGTCACAAACAGCAGCAATTCAGGAACAATATGTCACTTTTTCTCTATTGAAACCATCCACAAGGATTACCAACGATTTAACAAGTTAAAAACTAAAGAGTCACATACCACTGAACCTAACAATTGTCATGACTATAAGCAAGAGAGAATCAGAAACATAATTACTACTACAGCACAAAAAAGTATTCGCCTACATAAACTTTAAAAATTTTATGGAGAAAAATTGAAAAGGAATAACGAAAATCACGAAAAGAGTTTAATATACTAACTTCTCGATAATTCCACAACTGGTTGTGCAAGCAACCCCAAAATGGTGAAGAGCAGAAACTCGGCTGCCCATTAAATGCCTCATAGCTGACACCAATTTTGTTGCATTCAAGACCATCTAAGGTAAATCTCGTCCTCTCAAGAAGCATCCACATTGAAAAATTTCCCCCCAAGCCTTGTGGTTGACCAGGACCACCCTTCCACATTAGAAAGGAAAAACTATCAGCAAATTAACATTAACTACTATTCTGTGAACAAATTTGTGATTCTTTTGCGAACAAATCAGCCAAATTATTACAGGAGATGTAACAAAAGGCAAATGTCATTCATTTTACAATTCATCACTTTTGATAAACTTCCTCGATTGGGCCATGGAGTTACACCTCCCTACCTGCTAATCCAAAGTAACGGTCTCTGATGGATTATAAAATGAAACCTCAACACTAGACCAGGTAAATCAAGTAATTACTGAATCTACAGTTTAATTAAGATTTCAATAATAAGTTTCAGTTGCAAACTAGTATTATCTGATCAAAGCAAGCATCTGTTCTGTAACTCTGTATACAAGAACATTCCTAGAAGACATAGCCTGCAACATACAAACTCTCTGCGCACTTATCTCTCAAGCCATAGCCTGCAGGCTACTCATTGCCAAACACCAAGGAATTTTTTATCACATCTTATTCCACCTCTACCAGCCCAACAGATAAGCTAATGATTATGTTGTGTTCTTAATAACTCTACAAGATTAGAGATTGACCTGTTCTATTATCTTCTGTTAAGAGGAAACAAAGCTGCTTTATAACAGAAAAGAATGCGAGTGAAGTCATTTCTTCCAAACTATTCCAAGTGCTTACTAAGAATTCATATATTTAAGTTATTTGAAGAGCTACATCTTCATTCTATTCTTTGTCACAAGATAGTTTAAAAACCTGCATGCATATTAACTCAATATTAACTTACTATTAAAACTTATTAAGATCGACAATTAGTACATATGCCAAATAATAGAAAAGAAGAAGTTTAAAAAGCATCAGGCAGTGGCTCTGAAGGACACTTAAAATTTTATTTCATGCTCTAGGCTGACTAAATAGGAATCTGCCAGTTTTTTAAAATTGATTCTATTCATTATATTGTTGATAGCTTGTTGGTTTCCAGAAACATCTCTACTATTTCCCACACTAAATCAATCGCAGTTAGATGACCCAATTTATTGCAATAATGTTGAACTCAGATACCAACAAAGAGAAACCTGATCTGGCTGGATTTTTGCTTGAATATATAGCTAGGGCACCATAGTCACAATTATAAAAAGTAGAGCAGGCATACCTGCCTAGGAATGACGAGGTAGAACTCTTCGAAAGACGGAATATCAGTATACCCAACAAAATCCCCAATAAGATTAACCTTTAAAAAATTATCGACAGAGGTTGCTGTTCTATTTTCAGGGCCCACCGTCACTTCCTGCTAACAAAAAACAATGTCCGGAGCTTTCATTACTAAACTATATTACTCTTCTTTATTTAGATTAAGACAATATATATGCACAATAATTCAAACCAACATTCCATTCCAGTAGCAAAATGTAACGGGATATTGCCAGAAGGCACCTCAATACACGTTATGCAGTGGTTCTTGAAGATTGAACAGCTAATACTGATTGCGTCTCCCACAGGAAACCAATTTAAAACATATGATAACATAACAAACAAAGGTCACCGATGTAGGTTAGTTAACCTAACTGGTCAAATTGGGAGGGTACCGGAGATCTAGGGTTCAAAACCAGATACATGGGTCGGAAGAGGACTGGGTTGCTATCATGCTATTATTATTATTATTATTTGAAAAAGGGTATTGGATATATAAAATAATCAGCTGAAGAATTTGTTTCAGTACATCTTACACAAATATAAAAGCAATCTGTGTGCATGAAGCATTTGGCTGCTTTCATGCACAATGTTAAATCAAGAACATGATCAAGACAGAAAATGAGTCCAGTAAATAAAATCCATGGGTTCTAAGAATATGTACATAGGAGAGGACTGGGTTGCTATCATGCTATTATTATTATTATTATTTGAAAAAGGGTATCGGATATATAAACTAATCAGGTGAAGAATTTATTTCAGTACATCTTACACAAATATAAAGCAATCTGTATGCATGAAGCATTTGGCTGCTTCATGCAAAATGTTAAGTCAAGAACATGATCAAGACAGAAAATGAGTCCAGTAAATAAAATTCATGGGTTCTAAGAATATGTACATAGGAGATGAGAAAACAACATACCGACACTTTAGACCCAGTCTTCACCTCAATTCGAACACTAAATCCTATAGATCGTTGCCCGATACCAAAAACATGGAACCTGTATCCACCAAATTAATAACTTAGGGTATAAGTATTTAAGCTTGCGAATTTTAGTTTCTAAAAGTTATAAAAAGTGAGAATTCACTTCGATGCGACTAAGCCTACACAAAATATTTTGCCTAGATAATTTAAATCAGTAAGCTATTGTGACAATGCAGATGTATTACCAGTAGAATGTATCTTTTTCAGCATTGGAAGACATCATTGGAGTAGATAACTATTTTGCAGTACTTTAAAATGAATTGTTATTGTGAAATAAAGGCCCATGTGATACATGCAAAAATCTTATGACAACTGAAAAAGGTCCATTTGTTATTCAGCAGAGCCTTTTGTACCAAAACTCAATAAGAGTCAACAACTAATGTTCAAGAAGAGAATCCCAACAAAACTGATGTGAATGAGATCTTTTAACTCTTCAAAAGACCTCTTTTTGAACCAATAATTAAAAGAAGCTTATAGAAGATCTTTTTGACCATTTCTTAGTCAAACCAAACATAGGCACTAAGAATTTATGAGACCAATCGGCTGGATGACAGTCAGCATAAGTTTGTAATGACAAGTTCATTTTCAATCCATGTAAGCATCCAAATTAATAAATATTACATTACATAATTTTCATAGGGGAAAATTTACTTAGAAACTAGAACCAGGGCCTAAGAAAAAGATTAGTCCAAGCCATACCAATCACCTGGAAATCGGAGACAATGTGCAGTATTTGCCTTTCCTTTCAGCAACTTGTCAACTAATCAAAATAAAGTAAAAGTCAAACTCCAGACTCACAAGATGCATCATGCTTGAAAATTTTCAGATATTGAACACTACAAATATCACATACAGACATTTCCACATGATGAAGGTATCCGCCTTTGGGGCCCACAAGGGCAGCAAATTGGCTGCATAGAGAGGAAAAAAAAAACATGTTATTTAAAAAACGTACTCACAGACATATTTCAATAATACACATGTACTAAAACCATCGTTAGAGTTTAATAACTATTGTTTGGACCCTTACCTATGAGTGTAATCTTTTGGGTCAACTGGTAACTTAATATGGTATCAGAGACAATTTTAACCAAGGGGCTTGGTGTTTGAATACCCGCACTAGATTTGTATTTTCATTTGTTTGTTGGTCCACATGACGAGACAGTTTAGGCTTGTTAGAGCTTAAGGCTATTGCTTGGGTGTTGCTCTGCTAGCTTAAGCTTTTGGGCCAAGTCATAAATTAATACCCATAAAAGAGAGAAAATATAAAAGGAGAACGGATTGCATGAATACCGTAAGGATAAAACACAAGTTAAAAAAAATTAAATATGATGAAAGATGTCTCGATCAACATTAACCTATACCAAATTTGAGCGTCAAATATACTAACAACTTTCAACTCTTGAATTCAAGTTCATTGGTGTTTTATATCAAGATCTCAAAATCAGAGCATCAAACTAACCTTCAGTATATATGTGACATATGACCACAATATCATAACTTAAAAAGCAGTGTAGGACTCAAGAAGGAAAAATAATATGAAAATAGCAAGTGAGATTCAAAATATTAGAAATGCTACCTCGGTGTGCTCAATAATGTGGCCATTTTCGTCTCGCAACCTACAAAACAATAAATAGAAGCCAGTACAGTGAGCCAACACATAAATCCTTACTCTCAAGTAGTGATATTATTCAAAATAAATAGATAACAGGAAAGAAAGCTAAAAAGTAATTAAACTATAGGCTGCATTAATTACCCTCGAATCAAATGCCACCAAGAATATCACTTTCCATAAAATAATTCAGTGAAAATTGGTGATGATGAGGTCAATTATACAGCGGTTATTCATGTATTTCCTGTGTATGAGTAGCACAAGTAATATAAGGCATATGTTTATTCAATTACCAAAATGTACACATATTAATATACTGTCCCGACTGATTAGTAACTATTCACATCAACTTTGGTGACTGACATGGATAATCACGCAGGAAAAATGAAGGCTACTTAATAACAAGCAGAACGTGAATCAATTAATTGGCTGCTAAATCACATCTCCGAGGCATCATGATTTCAAGGCAAAAACTTGGCAGGCATGAAGCAGCAAAAACTCATCATGGAAAGAAAATAGAATTACTGTTTCGTCCAGAACATTTTCACTGAACTGTTAATAGAACTATATCATCCCAATAATGGAGATGCAAGATTTCAAGGCAATTAATGTAACTATAGACTGCCATCTGTTAGATTTTGGCATACATAAAATAGTTGCTAGGTTGATATTGTGGCTAAAAAAGCAGTGTAAAATGTTGAAGCATGTAATCAAGCCAACCATAGTTATGATAAAAAAATCATAAGCATGAGAAATGGATATAAAACAAGCAAAACAACTACTGTCTGTACATGGCTTATTTTTTCAATTTTGCGAAAACTTAGGGAAGAGAGAATTAAAAAATGTAAGATGTTACTTGCCTCTCACAGATCTTCACAACATCTGCACTGGCATCTGGCTCACATTTCCGTGTTTTCACATAGAACTCTTGAGGTTTATAAGGAACATCCTAGTATTCAAAGCAACAAATAGATAATTTTTTTCATGTTGAATCTGAGTAAACTTTCTGTTCAATAAATTAACTGGGGGAAAAAAAAAGAAAAGAAAAAAAAAAGCAAATACAAAAAGTTTGCACTAAAAGGATATTCTCATACTCGTATGTAAGTTAGCTCATAGACAGCATAAGAAGCGGTTTTGTTGACTGTCAACACTGGTGGAATTCTCACTGTTCGCATCTTTTGTGTTGAATTCTCCTCCACCTCCACTACTTCCGCCACAATAGAAGCCTCGCCTCCACTCTTACAAAAAGAATTTGAAAAACAGAAATTAAAATTTTAAAACGAAAATCTCATATTATCAAAGAATAAATTGAGGGAAACACTTCACTGATAGCAACTATTCTAATGCTTTCTCAAAAAAAAAAAAAAAAAAAATTCCAAAACGCTAAAAAAAATATATCTATCAATTAGGCAATGATCTTTGCTTCTTGTTTTCAAGATTTGAGAGTCTCATCAAATTACATAAAGAAATTTACTAATTGTGACACCTGAAAAAGAAATGAGCCGTTAAAACGCCAAATTAGTTGATCATTCAAAACCCTAAAAAGGAATTAAGGAAAATAAATCAGGACAAATCAACATAAATGTTTAAAGAAAGAAAAAATGGGTTACCGAGCCACTGGGAACCGCCATGTTGAGTACAATCTTGGTGGTGCAATTCAAGTTGTCACTGTCCGTACGCTTTTCGCATTTTTCAAGTTTCGATTTTGAAAGAATTTGAACTCCGACCACACATCGTGTACTTAGAAGAAGACTGAGAACACAAAAGAGAATTAACAGAAAGTGTTTCGATTTGAGGGATTCTGTTTGGTTTCTCATTCTTT
Organism: Citropsis articulata; assembly: GCA_030449925.1. Taxonomy (NCBI): domain Eukaryota; kingdom Viridiplantae; phylum Streptophyta; class Magnoliopsida; order Sapindales; family Rutaceae; genus Citropsis; species Citropsis articulata. The sequence continues at coordinate 2,329,328 of JASUUH010000019.1, read as the reverse complement.
TCTCGTTTGTTTAGAAATTGGACGAGTGAAAGTGTGTGTTGATAGTGAGTGATACGCTAAAAGGGGGCGGTTTTGGCGGGTGTGGTGGTCGTTTAAAAACCGCCGTTGTAACGGTATTTTTTCAAATTATTTTTTGATGGCCATGTTTTAGCCAATGTGATGCAGGGAACTTCACGCTGTGAGCTATACGACGGCGTTTGGTTTTTCCTGCTATTATTTATTATTATTTTAACGTTTAAACGATGTTTTAAATTTTATAATCGAGTCAACAAATGAACGCTGTCGACCGTACGGCGACCTAAGCATTCATTTCCGTTTTACTGAAAACAGATAAAAATTAGACAATGTTTTATTTTAAAAAATTCTAAAAATTATTTGCAATTATGATGAGGCCAGCTAGTGAATAACGATCGCTAGATGGAATAATTAGAAAAAAAAAATTAAATGGAGAAACACTTGTAGCTTGCAAGCATCTCACCTCCTTGTTCAACCGTTGGTGTGTGTGGATGATTCTTTTTTTCTAAATTTAAGAGTAAATTGACTTGTTTTCATATTAAATAATCTAAATTAAATAATTACATATTTAATTCGTAGAAAATATTGATATATCTCTGATTAATTTACTAGACTTTTGATCACTTAATAGTATTTTCTCTTATTAAAAATTAAAGACAACGTAATTCTATCTTTTTTTCCTAATTATATTTTAGTGTTGGTAAATAAATTTTAAAATTCTATTAAATAGAATAAATTTATCTGTGACATTTGTGGGGAAAAAAAATCACAGTTCTATATTTCTTATTAATATACACAAATATTTTTTCTTTTTTTGAAAGGACTGCAGCGCTAAAATAACAAAAGAAAAATGATAACGAACGATGCGGAGAGTGTTTCTCGGACCCGGAGGGGACCAGGCTTTTGCCAACTACAATTGAATTCAACTTGATAAAGATGTTACATTGAACCAATAGCCTCTCAATTCTTTTGTGAGAATGAGATCATCTTCGATCGTCAATCTTAGTAAACAATCGTCATTAATGCGGCTGATAAAACTTTTGGCGCAATTACGACCGTGATCGATCTGACCCCGCGTAGTGCTTCAGACACGGATAAGTACGCTGAAAAAGAAAAATAAAAAGAAAATAAAAATAGTGCAAGTACAGTTGGCATAATCATGATTCTTTGTACATTAGCAAGCATCAATGTCTTGGGGGGTTTTTTTGGCCAAACAGCTCTGATCAACATCCATTCTCACGACGTCGTCTCGCCGTCCCGACCGTCCGATGCTCTCAATCGAATTGGTTTGATACATCGAGCGGCACGGATTGATTACACAATCAAATATTAACAAATTACAGGCTGATCATTTCTTTTAGATTTTGACCACGCGCTCCACGTCTGCAAGGTGTAAAATAATTGGATGTAGTTGAGTGCAAGCAACCTAACCCCAATATACACTTGCTTTGATTCAAACCAATGGCGGCAAGGGCGCGATCACGTAAAAAGCTTCAAAACCCAGGGGCATTTTCGGAGAGGAAGCTTGACAAACGAAAGTAACCACTTGTGGCCTGGGTTTAGTTCTAGCCAATAGGAAACTCCAATTCTTTAACAAAGAATCTCCCACTTCTGGCTTCCCCTTCCCCAATGTTACACCTGTAGAGAGCTGATAACTTTCTTTTGCCGGCCGGGGACACATGGCAACCACTTAGTAGTTCTGACGAGTTAAAAAAAAAAACTACGTAATAAACAGAACTAAAACTATGAGAGCACTACCTTTGCTAATTAATTGCTATGACGATGAACGGAGCTGTTAAGTATTAACAAAGGCTTAGTGGACACGGACACCCCACATCTCCGGCGAGAGACGGAGTGAGTCAGCAACCGGAGGAAAGTTCAAGACTTAAGATGGCGGTAGGCGAGTCGGGTCCGAGTCTGTACAGAGACCTTCTGGATCGGTTTGAGAGTTTGGAAGCGAGTCATGCAAAGCTAAGAGAAGAGCTGAACGATTTATTATTGCGAGAGAAGAGAAAAAATGATGACGTGGACGAGGTGGCGACGACGCCAGACTCAGATGCCGCATGGAGTTCGACTTTGCCGGGGTGCTTCAACGAAGTGGGTCCCTACAGAAGCGTGCTGGAGTCCATGGGACACGCGGTTCATGTATGCGCTGCATCTTCCGAGGACATCATTTATTGGTATGTGTAGATGTCGTTTCATTTATTTGTCTTGTTTTGTATTTATTTATTTATTCATGTTTCCCTGTTGTGTTCAACGTTAATTCTGGGTTGGGCTCCTCTTAAGAGGAACTTTTGGAAGTCGGATTTAATTGAGGAATGGCTTTGATAGATTTGATGTGATCGGGTGATTTAAAGAGGAGTTGTGAATTAGCATTAGCGTTTTGTTTAAGAATGATGAAAGTTAAAGCTGACAATTGATAAACTGATTGAACTCTTAAGAGTAAAGATTATGTGGTTCTTTTTGACACACAAGTTCAGAATGAATGTTAATTCGTTTAAACCTCTACAGATGCATTTTCTTAGTTAGTTTTCATTTTTCATCCTGTGCCCGAGTTGAGGCTTTCCCAGTGTTGCTAAAATTAGTCTTATATATATACATGTATGCTTTTTGCCAGTTTGTGGGTGAATGGAAGTGTGCTCACCATGTTCTAATTGGATCAATGAAGCTGCACGAGTGGTGCTTGAATATTAATTCATCTGCTTCAAGGAATTTCTGTATTCGCCCGTCACACTGTATTGCTGAATTGGCAATGGATGTTATTGGTAACCGTACATACATGTCATATGTCTGTCCTTCAAAAATGTAGCGATGATTTGTTTTTCAAAGTTATATATCTGTGCACAGAAAGGAAGTGGACTACAACATATTCTTTGTTATCAAATGGGATCTTAGAACAAGTAAAGAATAGTTATTAGTATGTCTAAGCCCAACAAGATCAGTACTTCTCTACTTGATCGACTGTTGTTTGAAGTTACAGTGTAGCGATAGGAGCGTAGAGGCCAGAAGATCTTTAACCCATTGAAAATCATATTTACATGCTCAGGTCAGCGCAATTGCATCTTGCTTCTTACCTTGTAGTTTTCTGATTTTGTAGGTATTACATCCTAGTTCAGGAATCAACTACTGTGAACAAGAAGACAAAGAATAGCTCTTATTCCTTATGTACTTCCCTGACATGCTCAGTTTCATCACATATCACTTTTAGATCAACAATTTTTTTTTTTTCCCAGGAATCGTTCTGCTGAAAGTCTTTACGGGTGGAAGGACCGTGAAGTCTTTGGGCAAAGAGTAACTGAATTTTTAATAGCTGAAGAATTCCACTCCCCTCATAAGAAAATCATGGAACGGTTGGCCTCTGGGCTTTCATGGTCAGGGCAGTTTCCTTTCAAGAAGAGGTCCGGTGAAATCTTTATGGCCATTGTGACAAAAAGTCCATTATACGAAGATGGTGAGCTTGCTGGTTTTATCACTGTTTCAAGTGATGCAGCAATATTCAATAGTCTCAATCCGCAAGACCCAAGACCATACCTGAATCGTGGTAAAATGCGTGGATTAAACTTGAAAAAGATTCAATGGGAACTACATCGGCCTCAAATTGCACCAGTGCCGAATCTAGCTTCGTCCATTACCAATCTGGTGCTTATGTACACACTTGTATTATTTTTCATCTGTTTTTTCTGGTGCTAGTTTTATTTAGCTTCTCACAGTATTGTTCAATTGAATCATTGAACTAATCAGGCATCAAAGTTTCTACTCCGGAGACGTGGAGATGGTATGTCCAATGCAAGTGAAAGTTCTAGGAGCAAGAAGGATGCCACAGACACTGAAGATTTTAAGTTGGAGAAATCTGGTACAATGGTTAGTCTTACATCTCAGTCTATAATATGCAGTAGAGTAAGGTATCTAAGTAATTTCCTTTGTTTCAGGAAGAAAAATTGAATTCCAATTTCCAAAATGAGGAGAGCACAGCTGCAGGAAGGAGCTTCAGGAAGGATGAATCTGCATTTGAAATTGCTCAACCTTCAAAAATTGTACTGACTTAGTTTCATCTTACCTTTGCTTAAGATGCCTTTACTGCCTGTTATAATGATCATTTTGAGACTTGAATTACATTTGGCCAGTTAACCATGTGTTCTTAATTGTCTTAAGAATTTATACCCATGTTTAGTCAAATTGGTTCTAGAATTACATTTGGCTGTTGATTGTGTATGCTAGTTGGAATTTGAATTTTTTTTAGATTTTTAAGGAATTCTGAGCTTGCTTGCTCTGTAATCTACAAAAGATCAGTCACCTGAACATCGAAATTTCTTTTGGCACTGCTTAATCTTAAAATAGCACCCTGCTAAATTTCTTTCATTGGATTTTATGCAGACAGCAAAGGTCTTAGAGAAGCTGCACATCGGAGAAACTGGCACCTATGTAGGTGGAGATGATGGCAGCCTTCGGCAAAATGGTTTAAGGTGCAAATCATTCTGCAATGAAATAGCAAATAAGCCTAATTCTTCTAGATTTCCAGACCAGCACACAACTAGTAGTGAAGATAAGGAGAAATGCGTAGGCAAAATAAATTCTTCTTTTGCGGCTGAAAATGCAAATGCAAACATATGTGAGCATAGGCTTCCAAGTGCTTCTGAAGAGATCTTCCGTGACCTTGCTTTTTCAAGAGAGTGCAATGATCCTGGTACATCAACCGGACACAGAGTATTATTGCGGGGCCAAGATGTTAATGGATTGGATCCAAATGGGAAACAATATCCAAGTTTAGGTGAGAGCTCACGTGGTCGTGAAAGCTCATCAAGCAAAGGGGATAATGATACAGGTTGTGCAACAGATAGTGGAATTCGCTGGGAAGATCTCCAATTGGGTGAGGAGATTGGGCAAGGTAAACTTTTTTTGCGCATTTGCATATATCCCTGCAATGTAGATGTTAATGATTCATGTCCCTCCATTATATTTTGAAGTTAGGTTGTTGTTTTTATCATATTTGTAGGGATGGCAATTTTTTTTTGGGGGGGGGGGGGGGGGGGTCGTGGAGGGGAAGGAGAGGGGACCGACATCTTCGTACCGATCCTCGATATTCTACATATGTCTCCGTCTCCTCCCTGTCCTCGTCAGAATTTCTCAAGGGAATCTCCATCCCCTCCCCGAATAATAACAAGGGATCCTCGACAGTCCTTGATCTCCAAATAACTAATACATTTTTAGTTTTTTATTTTAATTTAATTATATTAAAATAAAAGATTTAAATAAAAGTAGAGCTAAGGTTGTTGCTGGCTACTGTCGAAAATTAGAAATTAGATTTTGTTTTATTAGATAAAAGTTTAAAATATTTAATGACTATTATAATTAAAATCAATTTAGGCCAACAGGATCCTATTCGACCTTTTTAATGTCCTGAATAGAAACTTAAGACTACATCTAGTCAATTAAGCCCAAAGGTTTAATAATATAAATATTTTGATATTTGTTGTTTATACCAATATTTAATATTTTTCAATTTAAATTTTATTATTTATTCACTAACAATTTTAAAAAAATAAAACTAAAACTAAAAATTAAAATGGGAAAATGGGGAGAGGATGGGGATTCCCTCGCATCTCTGTCCCTTTCCTGGATAAGAAGCTGGGTAAAAAATCATCCTCATCTCTTCCCTGAATAAGAAATTAGGTATAAAATTGTCTCCACACTTTCTCCGAATGGGAAAAATCCCCGACGGTCCCTGTCCCCATGGGGATATTTGCCATCCCTACATATTTGTAATTATTAAGCATCATTACTATCAGGCTTGTTTTTTGAAGAGGAAAAAGTATGTACTGTTAATAAATGGAATTTCCTTTTCAAGGCATTAAATTCTTATTCTCATGATTAAATGCACAAACTAAAAGTAGATCACATGTATATGTTTAAGTTTTAACAATTTTTAATTTTCCTCATGCATTGACCCCTTTGAGGTAAATTCTGAGCTGTGTTGCTATCCACATCATCCATCTACCATAAGCTGTTTCTTTATAAAACAAATTCAGCTTTACATGTAACTATTGGGGTTGCCTATAATTTACTGATCTAGCCTGCGGAAAATATTAAAAACATCCTTGTGGAAGAGGTCTCTGATCTAATTTGTGGGTATGGGGTGTAAAGAAGTTTTTGGCTTGTCATAGTTATTAAGTGTATTTGTTCTTGCCTTGCAGGTTCATATGCTGTTGTTTACCGCGGAATTTGGAATGGATCAGTATGGTCAATAATTCACAAGTTTGGATTTGTTAATATGAGCAAGTGGAGAATCAACATTTTGACTTTAAGAATTGTTTGTGTCACCAGGATGTTGCTGTTAAGGTTTACTTTGGGAGTGAATACATAGAGGGCACCTTAAAAAACTACCAAAAAGAGGTACTTTTGCAACTTTTGAGTACTGTATATTAATTCCAGAAAAGAGATAACTGATCCTAAAATTTGTTTCTCATATTATCCAGATTGATATAATGAAAAAACTGAGACATCCAAATGTATTGTTGTTCATGGGAGCAGTGGCTTCACAGGAGCGACTTGGAATTGTCACAGAGTTCTTACCCAGGTAATGAACAGTTTTATTTCATTTTGGGGATGTTTTATTAGTATTACTTAGTGTTGGTAAAGGTTGTGATGCATTTTATATGCCCTTAATTGCAATATGTTTATTGCCAGATTTTCTCTATCACTTCTCTTATTGTGAGTGGGTTATTTGTCACTGACGTTGAATTTCTCGCATTTTCAGGGGAAGCCTTTTCAAAACACTTCACAAAAACTACCAGGCATTAGACATTAAGCGGCGTTTGAGAATGGCCCTAGACGTTGTATGTTCTGTCTCTCTTTTTTGTGTCTTTATGTGTTCTTCTAGAGACTCAAGGGTAAGACAGTTGGATTTCATTAGCTGTCAAACAAACTGTCATACAAATCCTTCCACTGCAGGCAAGAGGGATGAACTATTTGCACCATAGAAATCCACCAATAGTACACAGGGACCTAAAATCATCTAATTTGCTTGTTGACAAAAACTGGACTGTCAAGGTAATGAGCACTGTTTAATGCTTTCCAATAATGAAGCAAGTGGATGGTCAAGATCTTCATTCAGTTAATTTTAATTTTTTTTCCCCCCTAAGGTTGGAGACTTTGGTCTGTCAAGTTTGAAGAATGCAACCTACTTGACTGCAAAATCTGGGAGAGGAACGGTAATGATGTTTTCCTGTTTTTTCTTCATTTTCTTTGCTAAATGCCCTTTTTTTCCGATGAAGGTGTTAATGCTACTAGTTTCCCCTCTGTTTTGAATTTTGTTGCATCAACAGCCTCAGTGGATGGCCCCTGAAGTCCTAAGAAGTGAACCTTCGAATGAGAAGTAATTCCTAATCTGATATTCAAGTTACTTACAAGTATTTTAGCTATTAAAAGTTTGTTGTCTCTTACGGACTGGTTTATGCAAAATGAAGAGCTGTACACTACTTGATGCAATTCCCTCTTGTTTAATAGGTCTGATGTGTTCAGTTTTGGAGTCATCTTATGGGAACTGGTGACTGCCTCTATCCCATGGAACAACCTAAATTCGATGCAGGTCATTTTCTTTCCAAATGCACATTGCATCTTGTGCACGTTCTCACATGCACATTCTAGTTCCAGCATCGTTAAAACCATTGCCTTCCGTTTGTAAAGGTAGTTGGAATTGTTGGCTTCATGGATCGAAGATTGGAGCTACCAGAAGGCCTTGATCCCCGTCTAGAATCCATTATCCACGACTGCTGGCAAAGGTACTTTCATACTTTATGCTCGAGTGATATCCATTTCATCATCTTAATCAACAATAGGCGTGGCAATGGAAACTAAACATTCATATCATTAACACAAGCAGTGACCCGGATCAGCGTCCATCATTTCAAGTCATAATCCAGAGAATGACAGGCCTACTCCGCAGAGATGGTGCAGCAACAGTAAAAAAGGACTGAGTGTTGATATGGCAATGTGGATTTGGCTAAACATGCCCTGCCCCTTACACTAGTCAACAATAGATTAAATGAGTTCAATTTGCAACTCATGTAGTTGATTAGTTTGTCAACATTATTAAAAACCATAGTATGAATTTGTTGTGCATGTAGATGTGATATAATCCGATATAAAAAATCCTAGTCGATACAAACTTCAAGCAATGGCATTTGTTACAAAGGGATGGATTAAGATTTAACCTTCGGTATGAGTTGAACAAATGGAGCTGCAAGTTTTCACCACTGCAGCAAGAGTAACAATTAGCAGTTGCATATACAAGTCAAGGCGTCTCTCCACAATGAAACATTCTATTCTGCAGCGCCGAGTCTTCGGTAACATGTTTCAGGCCATGATTCTCCAAGTTCCCATTTTTTACCTTCAATCTATGACAGATTATTTGACACACTCGATTATTTCGTTTCACCTCCAGAATTTTTGGCTACTAATACCTCAATGTTCTAGGGTAGTTGAGGGTTACTGAAGCCACTCGCAATTTCTCATAATCACAACTGTGACGTTTATTATGTGAAAATTTGTGGATCGCCAAGATGATAAATCCAAGTGAATCCAATAACTAACAGAATCAGAATATGACAACTACATAACACAGTCAAGTCCAACCATAAAGTGGGAAGTTGGACCTTTATGCTAATTTTATGAACAAAATCCACTCAATTTCCACGACCAGAAGAATTGAAGAAACTAAGAAAAGGACCCCGAAAATTTTACCCATCATTGATTTGAATAAATAAGCATAAGAGAGCTGTGGTCAGGAGATAATGATCTCTTACAATGCAGCTTTGGGGTAATTTTAGTCTTACATTTAAGCTCTCAGTGGCCAATGACCTTCCAAGCTTTTGGAATATATTCTAGCATCTTGTTGTTTTGTTTTTATTGGCATTTGGCAGATTGATGTAGTCAAAGTTACCAGGGACTGTGGCTCCAGAGCTAGAATTGTGATGCTGAGTCTTTTCATATCTACATAGGGTATCGGAGGCACAACTTCTTTGGACGAGCGATTTGACATATGACATGATTATCAAAACACTAGCGAGCCTGCATTGGACTTAGAGGACATTTGGGATGGCTTTAGATTGTTAATGTACAAGTAATAATTCGATAGTTTAATTCTTAAAAGGTGTTCAATAAATATTTTTGGAAATTGATTATTCAAAAATTTAATTATCAAATAATGTATTTTGTGCAAACTTCTGAAAGCATATGAAAGTAGCTTGACTAGCTTCTAAAAATTTAATTTTTTAAAAATCTGATTTTATGATATTTCATCCTTAAATTGTCCTTACTTTAATCATATATTTTCAAAATTATCCTGAAATTGAAACAATATAATTAATTATTATTATTACTAGTAATTTTCAGATTAACAAAACAAAATTTAAAAAAACTGTCGGTGATGTTTCCGATGTGGTCACTGGCGTTCGTTAAACAAATTTCTTAAGGCAACACTGCATACTATTAGATTGATAATCGTTTGAACAATGCAAATATGGCATCTTCGTTGGAGAAGGGGATAATATGGTGGCACACGCGCCTAACAAATAATTCCGGCCACCACTACGTTGCCGCCAAACGACAATGGGTGCACAACCACCGTCAATTGAACAGATCGGCAATATCTGACTACGATTATGGCGGTTTCGAAGCCAGGTTCACTGCTGTTAAGTGGCAGTTAATGGTGGTCGTGAACTTGGAGCAGTGCATTCGTTGCCACTGACCTCCGGTGCCGGAGAAATTTTTACCATTGAGTACGGTATGAAATTTGTGATCGGTAGTGCCTATTTAATCAATTTTCATATATATTTTTGAATGCCAGTGATGGCACCGATGACGAAAAACGGAACCTCTAATATCTTTCTGATTATTTTATATAAATGTTTGTTTATAGGATTAGTTTATTTATGGAAATATAAACTGATATATAATTTTAATAAGTAATTAATAAATACATTTAAAATTTTAATTAAAACTAAAGTTTCTATATCCTATTATAATATAATAAAAATTGTACATTTTGGCCATCGTATATAAATATTTTTAAAATTAAAACAAAAAAAAAAAAATAGGACGTGAAATTTTGAGATAATCAAGTTCTTTTGACTTTGACCATTGGAGGGGTGGGTTGTTGGGTGAGGTGTTAAATTTTCTTGATATTTATTAAGATTGAAAAAAATATAAAAAAATTAAAAAAAAAAAATGTATGAAAAAAAAATGAAAATATACTGATTATTTCCAAATTTTGAAATGGGTTGTTGAGATAGAATTAACATGATATATATATATATATATATATATATATTATTTCAATATGAACTAAATTATAAGTGAAGAAAAATAAATATGATATGTAGGTTATTTGTTTAGTATCTTGAGAAATAATACACTTTAAAAAACTTGAATCTCAGTAATAGCAGTACTACTCAACATGTGCAGCCACTAAAGCCCCGTTTGGGACCGCTGCTCTGCAGCTTAATGCGTGTTTGGGGCACCACAATTTAACAGTACCAAAAGAAGCCTAAGTTTTACTAATTATTATCAAATTTTATGCCTTGGGAATTCCTCTCCGTACGTCGTGCTCGTTCACTCAGGTGACTCAGCCTTAACAATCGCAGCGAAAGCTACTGGGCCTTGGGTAGAGCTGATGCTCTCACATCTCACATGTGCGATAGCGCATGTACCTTCATAGTGTGTTAATTGTTATGAGAGCTTAATTCTTTGTTTAATTATGAAATAACTGAGTTATTGAGCGATAAAATGTGAGTGAAATATGAGTATTTTGAATATTAAGGACAGTAAAAAATTTTGACAATATTTCATAAAAATTAATTTTAATAATAACTTGACTTTAAATATTAATAATAATATGTTGTAATATCAATAATAATCCATAGTAATTAAAAAAAAAAAAACAATGGCTGAGAAATTTTGACACAATGGCTTTGTCAAACTTGCACAAAACAAAATAAAAACGAATCACTTGCCCAACAACATGTCTTTTCTTCTCACTGCATTAGAAGAGCATGCTGTCGTTGACTGGGGTCAACCCATAACACACACCACAAAATGGACAACTGCTCTTGACTCTTTGAACCGCCAACTCGTGCCCCTCGAGAAGCTTTTCGTTGACACGTGTTGTTATCACATGGCTAACTATGGTTTCACCCGCACAGCCCCGACCCGATGCTGACAAAACCAAAAGCGAAAAGGAATCCGGAAAATGAACTTCTTTCTTATGTTTCATTGTTTCTTTAATTTCAAATTATTCCTTAAAATAGTTCCATTATATTAAAAAAAAAAACCTTCCCTTTTTTTAGTTAAAGGTACCAAAAATTAAAAAAAAATAATCCACCCATTTTTTATTTGTTAAATAAAAATAAATTAATTTAAAATTTAAAAATTTAATTCACACTTCAATATTTGTAGAAACTTTTCAACTTTTTGGTATATTCAACAAAGTGCACTTTTTGTTATTTTCCTACCGTCTCATGCAGAGAATCCAAATCACCGACGTTCCTTTTGTGTCAAAAGTTTGACCATGGTGATTCTCACGTTCATCCGACCTACTACCATATTTAAATCACACGATGACCACGATTGTTTAAAAAAAATAAGAGAAATAAATAACAAAAAATAAGTAGAGCATAAAAAAAAAAAAAATAGGACGTGAAATTTTGAGATGAAATCAACAATTTGACCTCAATGGTTTGGAGAGGGGTGGGTTGTTGGGTGGGGTGTTCACAACTTGACTTCAACGGTTTAAGGCATTGAGCGGTGATCAATAATCATGAAAAAGAAAGAAAAAAACTAAATAACATATGTAGGTTATTTTTGTAGAGATCTTGGAGAAATATATAACATTTTAAAATACAATTAACTCTAAGGGTATAGTGAGATTTTATAGAGATTAAGACTAGTAATAATTATGAAGAGATTTTGTAAGGATGTTGGGAGTTTATTTAGAAATAATAAATTATAAAGCAATGATAAATTAAAAAAGTAGTACGATAATGAATTTTTAGTTTTAGCACGTTGTGGGACGTAGACAGCTTCCTAGGGTTGAGCTGCTCCTGCCGGTGGCTACTGGCTTGGCAAATTGGCATTTTGCCGTGCGTGAACCTAGCAAATTGTCAAAGGACACTCGCATTGCAATTTGCAAGTGCAAGATTTCTGAGAGATCCTAGATACGTTTCAGCCTTACAGAACGCAGCTTCTTTTTCAGAGGCTCAGCGTTCAGTCTCTGCTGTTTGGAAGAAGCGAGCGCACGTTAATATTATGTTTCCACTTTGGCACTTTCCAATAAATTTTTTTAACCCGTGACCATTTCGAATCCCGACGTCGTTTCATCCACCCTAAACTACTCATATCCCATCATGGACTTGTGATATGAAAGCGTACCGAACCCGACAACATTTTTGCGCAAAACATAATTACTAATTAAAGAAAAAAATAAAAATGTTTCATTCCACTCGCCTGTTGGCTGTTCCCCTCACAACTAGGAGATTAACAGTTGGGAGTCTCATATTTTTATATGGGATTTTTTAAAACTTGTATTTAATGTAATTTATAATTAAGTAAAATTTAATTATTGATCCTAAGTTCCTAACTTAGTCCCACTATTTTAGTACTTATTTTTATACTCAAAAATCTTATTATAATTTATAATAAATGTAGCGTAAAAAATTTTTAAAACACAATATACATATACATGAGGTAAGTTCAAGAGATATAATTTTAGGTACAATTATAAACACAAATTTTGATTGTTAAATTGTTAAAAAAAAAAAAAGTGAAGATTGGAGGAGATAAATTATTAATTAAAAAAAAATCAGCATTAAAGCTACTTTTAAAATTAAATCTAACAAATAATGCAGATGCAGGTCCCATCCTATAGTAATTAATTATTTCCCTAATCAGTCTATTTCTTACCTCACGTTTCTTTCTCCGATCAAATCTAAAAATGCTTTTCAACTTCAAGCAATCAAAATCGTAAAAGAAGAACAAAAGCATTTCATCATGTCCCTCGTCCCGTTGATTTGCATGGATTTATGCAGAAAAGTTGCATAAAAAATATCAAAAATGCCATTCTTTACCTTTTAAGTTTTAACAACAGATGAGCTGAAAATAGGAGAGAAAAACTAGATTTTATAAATGAAATATTTTATTGAAAGCCAGTTCTAAATCTGATTGCTCACCATTTCAATTCCTCCAACTGCATACAACTTAAAAGAGATTAAAGATTTTCTTGAAATTAAATTCCAAATAAATGTCTGATACTGATACAAAGAAGTTGATTTTGATGGTTTTAATTTCCTTTTTTTATTTTTTTACCCGTGTAACGTAGGAGAGATAAACGAGTAAATAGGATTAAGAGAAGAAACAAAGATTAAACACTAAAAGTGGAGAGAAAAAATATTATTATAATTAGTAATTTATATCCTCTAATCTAAAAGTGGAGAGAAAAAATATTATTATAATTAGTAATTTATATCCTCTAATCTTTCACTTTTCATTTTTTTTAATCTAATAATTGTTTAAAATTATGTCTTTCGAACTTGTCTTAATATGTTAAAAGAGAGAGAGAGATTGGGGCATGTCAAAAAATGTTTCATATCAGAGCTAAAAAATGACTAAATAATGAAACCACTGAAGAGATACTATGATTGACGGGTCCATCCGTATCCACCTGATTACCCACCTGCTCGGATCACCAGCCATCATTATCGCAAAGATTTTTCTTCCTTGATCTGATCAACCGATGTTGGGGCCCCATTTTTTCTGGTTTCATCATGTGATCATCAAGTGACAAGTCATCAAGATTTCCGTAAGTAGCAGTGGACCTGCCGCCTGCGTTCTAAATTGGGAAAATATTCTACTATCGTACTTTATCAAAAATATATTAAATTTTTTTCTTAATTTTATACTTAAAATTTATAAAATATATCACTTTTTTTTAAATTTTCCTAACAACAATGTTAGAAAAATAGCAAGTATTACCTTCCAAAAAAATGTAACAAACATCTCATATTGGAAAAGTAGGTTGTCGGGATATTAACACGTGTAGAAAACACCAGTTTCAAGATGACATATTGTATCCGTTGTAGTCGGTGATTTTTTTTTTTTTTTAGTAAAGCGAACCAACTCCATTGTAGGTTCTCTCTGTCTCTCTCTCTCATTCTCCCTCTTTTATCCCCAAGCACACAGCAGTGCAGCAACCATACTAATGCTCATGATGTTACAAATGATACAAAGCTTCCCATTCAGAGGAACAATTGCTGTAGTCCTTGGCAATCACAAGCAATTTTGAAGAACCCAATCAAACCAAACTGAGAAGGTCCCTTATGAGAAGAACAAAATTCAAGCAACCATAGGCAAAGCAATCAACATTAAACACCAAATTAATATGTGCTCTGTAAAACAATTGGAAGACCACGATATCCTTAACAAGAACAATAACCATTCAAAATCTATGAGGCCTAAAAAACATATTAATTAATCTTTAATCAATTAAGCCGATCATGTTGGGGATAGAGAGCGATGTAGCTGAGATCGAGAGAATGAGGGACAACAGAGCCAAGCGAGTGAGGAAGATCAGAGCCGAGAGAGTGTGGGAGACCAAAGCTGAGAGAGTGAGGGAGATCGGAGCCCAGGGAGCCAGCTAGATGCTTCATGCAAGAGACGAGAGAGCTGTCACTGTTGCTTCAGCATGAGGGAGAACAGAGCTGAGATCGAGCTTGTGTGTACACGGGAGAGAGAGAGAGAGGAAAATGTTGCTGTGTGGTGGGGGAGAAAATAGGGAGACGGGAGAGAGAGATGGGAGAAACGTTGCTGCATGATTTGCGTGGTGTTATTGCCTGCACGTGTTGACCTATACCACTTGCCTCTCCTGCCGGTTTGTTCCAGTTCCCCACAACTCCCCTTACTATCACCTAACATTTCCGCCATTGTTCGATGTGAAGTTGAAAATCAAACAATTATTATTTTACTTATGTTACTTACATTATCATTTAAGCTAATTAGGTCCTAGAAAAATTTAACAGAATATTAACAAAACAACTGTTTTGCATATAAAATGTAAAAAGACTATTTATAAGTTGTTATTTTAAATACTTTTGAAATTTATTATTATTTTTAGTTGTGGGAAAAAATTATAAACCCTCCATTACTGATTTATGTTGTTATTTTTAGTTGTATAATGTTAAAAAATTCTCATAACTAGTTTTATGCTTATAATGAATGTATTTTGAATAATTGTGACTATTTCTATTGGTGATTTATTATTGTCAAAGATAATATATGAGCCTGGGTTCTTGATCTACAACATAAATGAGCTGTAAATTAGTTGCCGTACCTATTTTTATGATTTTATATCTTTATATTAGAAAGTTTGATGAGTTTATATATCTAATTTTGTAGCCGTTATTGATCCCAACAGCTCCAAAATGAAATCTTTTTTTTGTCATTTAACTATAATTAAATAATCATTTTACGTTCATGGATAAAATAACCAATTCATCAGTATTCTATTAAATTCAGAATTTAAATACATGAGTATGAGTTTATAATTGTAAGTGATTCTCTCTCATTCTCTGTCAGGGGCAACTTATAATAAACTTTTATCTCACTCCTTTTTTTTTTTTTTTTTTTCCAATTAATGAAGGTGAGAGCCCTAACAAGTTATGATTACCTCGCAAGTAGGCAATTGACTTTGCAAGATTTTATTTTTTATTCAAGTAATGTGTTCAGAGTTTGTTTTATCACGTCCCATTATTACTTTACAAATTTGTCTTGATTAATTCTGTTTCTTCCTAAAAGGCACAGACTAAAAAGCCTTTTAACTTTTGTATTGATTTTACATAGTTATTATAATTAATCAACCAATATAATATTTTTTTATTTTAATTTCATTGTTATATTACCTCCTGTGAGTCAACTGACGATCTTATTATCGACTTAAATAATGACTTCTGCATCAGAGGTTTCAAGCATACCTTGTGCACACTAGAGCGGGGGTGCTACGGATGTAAGAGTAAAAGTCTATAAATCTGCTAATTTTGGTGAAAGTATCCTTGTGCTACATTGCATTTGGATAATTGTATGGTAAGATAGTAGGACTAAGTTGAGATAAATGGTAAATGAACAACTAATTTAATATTTTACAAATCTATAGGGACTCTTGCGAGAATAACTCGCGTTCCCATCATTTTTAATACAACCCACAAACTCTCGCCCTTTCACACTACACCAAACTCAAACTCACCTCTCTCTCTCTCTCTCTCTCTCTCTCTCTCTCTCTCTCTGTGTCATGCAACTCCAAAACTAAAAACACTCACTAGACCACCACAATGGGCAAAGCCACGAGGTGGTTTCGCAGCATTCTCGGGCTAAAAAAGCCCGACCCGACACACTCCCCATCTCAGCCAAATTCCAAGGAGAAACGCCGTTGGAGCTTCGTCAAGTCTTACAGAGAAAAAGACTACTCCCGAGACGCCACCGTTAAGCACAGCTCGTTGAAGTTGAACGAACGAGAGACTAGAGCTGATGATACTCCGTCCTCGGAATGCGAGGACGCCAACAAGCACGCGATCGCCGTGGCCGCGGCCACCGCTGCGGTAGCCGAGGCCGCTGTTGCCGCGGCCCACGCGGCCGCTGCCGTTGTCAGGCTTACGAGCAACAGCGGTAGGTCCGGTAACTTCCCCTCTGGTTACGTCGGTGGTTGTGGTGGGACCCTCGATGAGCTGGCAGCGATTAAGATACAGTCGGCTTTTCGTGGTTACTTGGTACGTATTTAATTTTATTATTATTTTATTTTTGTCCCAAAAAAAAAAAAAAAAAAAAAAACCTATGGTCGCCATGGATTTTGATGTTAAGAAGCTACGGGTTCAGAGTTGAATTTTACATCGGACGTGGCTGCTTAGTTTACACGTGTCATCTTACAGCTTTTTATTCTTCTTCTTGTTCTTCTTCCACCGCGAAGAGAAGATGACGATATAATTAAAAGTTTTAACGTCGTTTTTCAAAGTCCTGGCTCTCTTTATACGAATCAAGCAAAACACGTCCTTCTCAAATTCATTTCTCTGCATGGTAAAATTATTCTCTTCGTTTCCTTTCTTCTAAAGACCTTTTGGCAAGTGGCAACCAGAACACAGTGCCCAATCCAGCATTTACTCTCTCCTCTTATAGGATTCAATTTTCTACTGACTTGTCGCTACCATGCATCGGGGTGCGCAATGCGCACTGCCCCGAAAACTGTGTGCTTTCCTTTTATTTCCGTCGTTGTGGCAGTTTCATAATTCATACGGCTTGATGATGATGATATCTTGTTTTGAATCACCTGCTTCATAGTAACGGGTTCTTAAAAAGGGGCTACAGTTTGCATACATAATAAATGCAGAATAAGTATTAACCACCGCTCGGTTCCCCTGTTAAGTTCTGTTATATGATACACTTCAAAATAGTGAAGCACATTATTAACCTATGGATCATGGAGTATTATTTAATCAAGCAATAAAGAGAGGAGTAAAACACATCCTTTATGCATTAAAACAATTCGATTGTTCGTCTTGGGAGTCTGTGCATGAAGTTTTTGAGGAATTTGAAGACCGGAGTCCAACCCTCCAACTTTGACATCTTTTGGGCTTTTGGAGGAGCCGGTGGGTCCAAACCGGCGGAAAGTTTGTTGTTAGTGTACGTGTTTCCTTAAGTGCATTTGTATGACTTTTTAGCTATAAAGTTTGGGTTAGTTGAGGCACTTCAATTTTAGAATTAATTTAAGACAATAGTCAGACTCGCGTATACCCTTTTCTTTTATTTGGGCGGCTAGTTAGATGTCGTTGTCAATTTGATGTTAATTGTCAGATTTTCTTTTCTGAGAGGCTAGATTGAAGAAAAAGATATGAACTACTCATAGAGCCAGTTTCCTTTAAATTTTTTCGTTCATGTTAGTTTAGGCGCCTCGTTCTAAAAGGTATCCTTCAATCTATGGTTTTTTAATGATGAAACAGTGTGGTCCTCTTCTGTATGCCATGACTCTTGAATGATATGTCGCAATAATGTTTCTTGTGATCTTAATCAGATGGTGGTCCATTGCAGCTTTGCCTTTATTGAATTTTGTTAATGTGACGAGCAATTCATTATTATTCCATTTGCTTAGTTGCATTGTGATTATGAGTTTGGTTAGTAACCCTATTTCCCATGGACATTTTGAAGGCAAGGAGGGCTTTGCGAGCATTGAGAGGTTTGGTTAGGCTTCAGGCGCTTGTGAGAGGTCATATTGAGCGGAAAAGAACAGCAGAGTGGCTTCAGAGAATGCAGGCATTGCTGAGAGCGCAGGCACGAGCTCGTGCAGGACGGGCTCAAATATCTGAATCTTCCCATTCAAGTGGCAAATCTTCACATTTCCAACAGCCGGTAAGCACAATTCATTTTCCCTCCAATATTTGAATTTTTCTGTAATTTCTTTGTGGGCAAGTGATATACACTTTATGACTGTGGGGCACCAGGCAACTTTTCTTTTTGTTCTCCGGACAACTTTTCAGTGCATCTTTTAAGTTACGAATTTTAGTGAAGCTAATGACACTTAAAACTTACAAAAAGTAGCTGCAACATATCAAGTAGGCCTTTTTATGCAATTAATTGTAACTTCAAAAGTAGTTGTATGCATTAAGGCCAACTAGTTGCATACCATACCTTAATGTTTTTTGGTTACAAGGGTAAAGAGTTGTTAAGATCCTTAAGAAACTTTCGTACACTAACAATCAGTAGGAAAATCTAGAAACCCTGACATGATGCAGATCTAATTTTTCCAGTAATTTTTCTGCACTGTGGGAAAATTTATGGCTTCGTTTGCTTAAGAGCATTTCTAGTTACAATTTTTATAGTTTCATTCATTTTGCATTAAGTATGTAAATTTATTGAGTTTCACATCATGTTCAGGGACCACCAACCCCTGAAAAATTTGAACATTCCATCCGATCAAAGAATTCAAAATATGAAGTATCATCAGTGCTTAAGGTGCATTCTCTTTCTTTCTTCACTCTTTTCTTTAATCCAATTTGAATGTCATTTCAGAACTAATGAACACATTAATTAATGCAGAAAAATGGATCAAAATCAAATGGCAGGGTCAATGTGCATCATGACAAAGCCCATGTAAGTTGGAATTGGCCAGAAAGTCAGGTGGATAATCGATTCAAGAACCAAAAGGCTTCGTCAACAAAGATTGGTGCTATAGATGATGAGAGGAGTGACAAAATCCTTGAAATTGATACTGGGAAAACGCACTTTACACCCAAACGTAGAAACCTATTTCACTCTTCCCATCTTACAGTGTCATCAGACCATTATAGTCATAGCTTCACTTCTTCGAAAGACTCAACCGCCCACCAAACTGAACCAAGTCCATCTTCATGCGAAGTTCAATCTTTAAGCCCCTTGAAACTCTCTCACGAGGTTGAGGCTTCCTGCACTGCAGAAAATAGCCCACAATTCTATTCGGCATCATCAAGAGGTGGTAGTTCAAAGAGAAGCCCCTTCACTCCCACGAAGAGTTACAGTTCACAAAGCTGTCTAAGCAGTTACTCAGACCATCCAAACTACATGGCCTACACAGAATCATCAAGAGCCAAGGCGAGGTCTTTCAGTGCTCCGAAACAAAGGCCACAGTACGAAAGATCCAGTTCAGCAAAGCGGTATTCAATTCACACATTTGCCGAATCAAAGTCAAGTGCCCAGAGGCTTACTGCTTTGCATGCAAACTTTACGAACAAAGCGTATCCAGGATCCGGTCGTCTTGACAGCTTCGGAATGCCGGTTGGGCAGAGATTCTAAATACATCCTCCTCCTTGTAGTGTTTAAGCTGTATTAACTTTTGTAGTTAGCTTGCTTGTGTTGTCCGCTGTCCAAGAGTTGTTGAGTTTCCTCCGTTCAGGATTTTAATTATGGATCTGATCTCACACTTCACTGTGACCGTCTAATATATAATGAATGTTAACTTTTGCCACCGTTCAGGATTCATTATATTACTGCATGTTCTTGCAAATTATGTATGCTAATGCTTTGATTCAAACCAAAGTCCTTAAATTTTTATCAAGAGTCTGGAAGGTTCATATTGTCCGGGAAACTGTGCAAAGTACAATTTGGTAAAGATGATGCCGGCTGTGGGGATAGATGAGTAACTGAAATTGAAGCGAATGCCATTGCCAGCCAGGTTAAGCCGCTGTCGGTCCCCGTGTGGCTGTATTTTCTATAAGATTCCAACGTTTATATTTTGAGATGCAGAGAGATTAGTTCATTTCATTATCAAGCGATGGAGCCCATGTTCTGCCACCAGCTTTGAATTTTGGTCACTGTCTGGTGATGTGATGGGCATCTCAATCCTGATGGCCCTCAGATTTCAATCTCAACCACCGTATCCGGTCAACTCGAATGAGTACTGTTGTCCAGCCGGCCAGGCTGGGCAACTCCTCACTGTAAATGGTAATAACAATAATATATTGGAAAACGTTTTCCACAGTTACGTACCAAAAGCAGATTTTACTAATTGAATTTGAGAAAATTGTATCCAATAAAAAGAATTTGTATAGGCGCCCTAAAGTCCACATGCAAAGGGCAACGTTGGATATTAAAATATATTAGAATTTAATTTCTTTACTTCTTTTGTATTTATGGTACAAGCCTGACAGACCGTTAAGGTCCCCAGTTTTCTTGATAACATTTAATAAATAGGAAAAGAACATGTCAGCAAGGTGCCGTGGTGTAGTTGGTTATCACGTCAGTCTAACACACTGAAGGTCTCCGGTTCGAGTCCGGGCGACGCCAGAAATTTCATTTTTCCATTTTTCACATTACTGCATAATTTGACGAATTTGAAATTGACCAAACAATTTAATTTTTTAAAAATTTAACCATAAAAGAATTTATTAAAAGAATAAAATTATGTTACGATGTATAAATGATTCTAATTAGATCTACAATTCTGCGACAATAATGATTGGAAAGCATTTATGTCCTGATTCTGATATAAATCTTATTAAAATAGAAGAGAAATGGATAATTTGATGGGATCTTTAAAACAAGTAAAAGATGATGCGTGGATTCTGGATACTTGAAAAAGAATACATGCTGGACCCAAAAAGAAATGTGCAGTACATCATCTTTGTAGAATTTCCAAATGGTATGCATAACATACAATGGGATGATGTTCCCATATGATATAAAGTTATAAACCCGATATAATCAAAATTTCCATGATCCAAGTGTATGCATTTACACAAGTGAGAACAGTAAAAAGTAATAAACAAATGAATATAATTCAAAAAAAAAAAAAAAAAAGAAGAAGAAGAAGAAAAAGGCAGCATAGCAAGGTTAATCGAAGCACTACTTAGTAAAATCAGTCCCCACATTTCCATTTCGAGGTAGGTACACAGCTTAGGTAATGGCACCAGCTGCAGTGATCATTTCCATTCTCTCCTCTGAAGAGCATCACCAATCCCACCGTAAATCTGCAATGTTTAATATGAAAATTGTGCCATTAGATTTTGTCAAATGCTGAATGTTTGTGTTCCTTTACACCTTAAAACTAACATCAAAATTCGTCTATATGAAACCAATGTAATGCATGGAAGATGCTTCAAATGTCACCGGAAAGAGACGGAGGAAATTCTTTCAGTCCTCTGTGATGCACTCCGATCATAAATTCAGATCTGAGTTATTGGACTTACCCAATGATAAGCAAAATGAGGGCCACGATACAGAGCACATATTGGTAAGGATTATGCCTAGATTTCACACGAGCATGACCAGGAAGTTGGTGGCGCTCTGCCCACCCAAATTGAGGACGAAGTAGCAAAACAAACCCAAGGAGGAAACCAGCCAAGAAACCTCCGATGTGCGCAAAATTGTCGACATGAGGAAGAATTCCAACAGCCAAGTTAATGGCAATAATGACCACAAGAGTGAATAGAGCTGCAGCCTACAAGACAAGGAAAGCAACAAAACTGTCATAAGAAACCTTACCACTTTTGTTTTCATTTCTAATCCAGAGTCCACAGCTCTTTTATTCTCATTTTTCCAGTTTGACACTCTAGTTTCAAATTCCTTTACCCTGAATATTTTGCAAATACCTAAAATTCATGGTCTCAGGTTTCTAGAACAAGTAGCTCTAGACTCGAGAAATAACAATTGAGTGCCAGTATTTGAATTAAAAGCCAAAAAAAAAAAGTTGCTGTTTCTTCATTACAGGAAAAAAAAAATTAATATGTGTATTTTCCACAAATAAAAGAAGGGTAGCAGCAACCTTGTTAGTATAAATTGACCAATTAGCTAGAAGCTCAGATAACATAGCTCCCAGAAGTCCAAATAAAGCACCAGAAGCACCAACAGAGATACTGCGTTGAATAAAAAGAGCAGATAATATACTCCCGCCAAATCCTGACAACAAGTAGACAAAGCCAACTCGCACTGCCCATGTTACAAAAAATGTTAGAATTCAGCAACAATACATAGCAACTACATAAAACAATATAAGCATTGACAAGAAAATTCTGGAATCAGGATAAACTGACATAATTTTCGGCCATGGTATTAAATACTTCCACTTTGTTAATGTCTAGTGCTGAGTGTAAAAGAAATGTTCATTTATGAGATAGTAGCTCCGGTGAAATTGAATAGAATGATGTCACAGCTTTACTGTTTAATATCATGAGTCAGGAAATGCAGTTCTAGATGCAACAACCAAATGCATACAGATCAATGCCACTAACTTTTCCTAGTGACATGTTATTGGCCCTTTCAGAAGAGTAGAGACCTAAGCACCAAAGTCAAGCAATTTGTCTTTAACAAATAAGGGGAAAGATAAGTCAGCAAGAAAGACCAAACTATTTTGTAAGTAAGGCTAAATTTCATATTTAACGACATGAAAGTTTGTGACATACCAAATCCAAATTGCTGTTCAAGGCGAATCCCAATAAAGACCAAGCTTAACATATTTGCAAGCAAATGAATGACACCAGCATGTAACCAGATACAGGTTATGAGTCTCCATCCTTGGTGTCCATGCACAACCCTGTCCCACTCCAGAGCTCCCAACTTCTGCAATCTGCACAAGCAAGAACTAGAATCAAAGTTCTAAAGGAGGGTTTGCCTCAAAACAAATAAAGTTTTCATTTCCAAGCCCTCAATTCCAATTGACGGAATATAGAATCGGAATGACCAAATTGAAAGAACTAGGTTCATAGTCTTCCGCCACGCACTTCCAGCATAAAGAAGCAGCATGATTATAACTTATTTGTAGTGGCTAAAAAGCAATCCTACAGTTTACTAAGCAAGTCTCAGAAAACAGAAAAACGAAAATAATTGACCCACATTGTGCTCCAAAAACAATTAGTGGTTGATTGTCAAATACATGAGGAAACGGAAAGAGAAAAAAAAAAACAATCCCCAAATTCAATATTTGTTAAAGCTCCAAATATGTTCTCAAGATTATTAGCAAAAACTTATCACAGTCGATGGAGCTATTCATAAAGCAAATCAATACATATTTCCCAACTTGCATCGGATGCAGACTTTTAGGCCAGCAACAGGTAGACCTACATCCCCCGTCTAGTGGCTATTACTCGCAAGCCTACATTCCCCTATATATGACTTTAATCCCAACTCAATTTTCTTAAACAAAAATAAGCAATAGACTCACAAATTGAGATGGAGAAGAATTAACGAACACACTTAAGCAACCTTTATACATTCATCTGGATCTACGCAGATAACAGAATGCCCCGTCCACAACAACAGTAAACAAGAAACAAAGTTCCTAATCCTACCCAGTCTAGTCCCCAATTTTGTATTTGAACGACAAATTAAGCCATGAAACTCACTTCAACTAATCAAAATGCCCAAAAAAATTAGACACAGTTAGATTGGGGGAATTATAAATAAACATCCAATAACACACAAAACAAATTTCATGGAGCAAAACAACTATCCCAATCAAATTGCATTAGTCAGATTTCTACCCTCACCTTCCGAATAAAAAAACCACACCACTGACAGAAACCGAAATCACTTAACGAAAAATAAAAGGGAAATTAATTGCAAGCAATCCATCCAACAACACACAAAAATTAGCAAGACAATGAGACTCACGTGGAAGAAGAAGGGCCGAAGAGAGGATTCTCTTTTAGAGGCTCAAAGGAAAGCCTGCCAAGGAACCTAGCAACACAACCCCTGCCACCTTCCCAGTTATTCTTGGGACAGTTGTTAATATACATGGCCACAATGAAAACAGCAACGTTGGCCACAACAAACATTGGGATCAGCCAAGAAGTCCATTGCTGATCAATCCCTGGCTCTACATAATACGAGCCTGAACGGTAACTGCTTCTATTGTTGTTATTGTTACTGCTATTCTTTCCTCGTTCCAGATCCCCGCCCGCCATCAATTCAATTCAATTCAATTCTCTTATATTCGAGACAATATCAGTTTGTTATACAACGAGAGCTAGCTTTGTTGGGTATTCGTCGTTTGTTTTATATGTTAAAAGAGAGAGAGAGAAAAAAAAGAAAAAAAGAAAAGAAAAGATCGAACAAGAAGTGTCTTGTAAGGGAGAATTTCTTCGTGTTTTTGAGTTTGCTGTTTAGGTTGTGAGAGACAGAGAGAGAGAGAAACTGCGGAATCAGAATAGCGATCGATTGATGAAACCGTTGAAATGAAACAGTTGTTTGTAAGAGTTACTGCTGTTTTGTTAATTCTAATTAATTTTAGGAAAAATGACATGGGCTCCCCAATATTTGATAAAGGGACATACAAATTTTTTACGTTTCAAAAAATATATTTACGCTCTCAAAATTTATGATTCTAATATGTAATTATTGTTATATTCTTTTAATAGTTTATTGATGGTATAATTTATCTATATATTGTTATTATTAATAAAATTAAAAAAATATCTTTATTACCTAATTCTTCTATTTAAATTTTTGTCAAATTTTTTCTTCAAATTAAATAAATTTAATCAATTACTTAAAAATAAAAATAAATAAAATTAATTATTAATATCATAAGAATAACAATTGCTTGTGATTATTTAAGCATGATTATTGTTTTTATTTTGTTGATTATATAAGTTTAAATGATTGACATGTAGAGAATTGTTATTTAAAAAAAATAATTATACTTAAATAATCACAAGCAATTGTTATTCTTATGGTATTAATAACTAATTTTATTTATTTTTATTCTTAAGTAATGAATTAAATTTATTTAATTTGAAGAAAAAACTTGACAAAAATTTAAATAGAGGAATTGGGTAATGAGGGTATTTTCTTAATTTTATTAACAATATATAGACAAATTACATAATCAACAAATTGCTAAAAGGGTATAATGGTAAAATTATAAAATTTGAGGGTGTGAATGTCTTTTTTGAAACATTTGGAGTTTTGTGTCCCTTTGTCAAACATTAAGAGTGTCTATGTCTTTTTGCCTTAATTTTATGATTAAAGGCTTTTGCTTTCTCCTTGCTGCGTGAAAGCGTTTATAAAGTTACCCATAATTTCTTATGACTATAGGATGAGCGCAATAATAAATAAAATAAAATAAAATAAAATGAAGGGTAATTATCCACATATCATTCGTTTTTTTATATATATTTTTTAAAATATACATATCTCATCTTTTTTAGATCAATTCTATCTAAAGTTATGTTCTCTTATACTAATATACTTTTATCTACTTACTGTTATAACCTTGATGATATCATCATAATAAAATTTTCATTTCTTCAGTGCAACAAGGGTTACATTTTCTTTAACTTTCATAGAAATCCTAGAAATTAAAAAAGACATTAAAGGATGGTAAGTCAAAACATGTGAATAAATTAAAAGGAATTAATTTATCGGAGAAAGATGAAAATTGAAACTACAGTATTAAATTCGAATTTTTTGGTATTTATTTAGAATTAAATTATAATTTTGACATTTAGAGACAAAAAAATTATTTATATGATTTTTCGTTAGTTATCTTAACTATGCGCAGATGAAAGCGAACCGGAACAAGAAAATGTAACTTAGGTGGAATTAAGAAAAAAAAAAGAAGATATTTGTATTTTTGAAAAAAAATGAAAAATAAAAGGTTGTCAAATTACCATCATCATGACATCATGATGGTTGTTTTATATTTCACAAATCTACTAAAATTAATTTTTTTAATAGCACAACTTAATTTAATATATGAACTCAAAATCACTAGAAAATTCTTGTTAATAGCTTGAGTTCCTTTCAGTATTAAAATAAAATAAAATAAAATAAAATGGTGATTTATATCCAACTATTAGATAATTCTCATACTTATTAAAAACATGTAGATTTGTTTAAATATTAATTAAAAAAAAAGCAATATATAAATTTGACTGGAACAAAAAATAAAATTTAGGTTTAAGAGACTCCGTCATCATTGAGGTTTGGTTTTTCATACAAGTGGTTTAAATAATTGTTTTTATTAGTAGAGTTACTAACTAATATGACTTGACGTGGACTTGTAATCTTTGTGTCAACTAGTAATCTTATTCCCTTGGTTTGCCAAGTGTTTAAACATTAGAGGAATGTTGTGATCATTAGTCTCAATCCAAACACAGCTACTCGGGAAAAGGTCCCCACTCCCCAGTCCACACGATTTCAAAGAAAGCAAATAAAACATGGGAGACATTTGTTATTTGTAAGAGACAAAATGATGGCTACACTGAAGAAGAAGAAGAAGAAGAAGAAGAGCTAAAACTTTTGCTAACGCTTCTCCCCGTTTATTAATTATCACGCCGTGTGCTTACTCTCTAAAACGTTGACAGTAACTTTTTAATTTTTCTCTTCAACTCAGTTTGGATTTAGCTGAGGTAGTGAATAGATCACAGTTTGCGACTGATTACGAAGATCAAAAACAGTTTCTTTTTTTTTTTTTTTTAATCCCAAGTAGTATCAAAAGTAGGCGTCACGTTTCTCTAACTCGATTTCATTTTGTGCACGATAATCCACCATCCAATTACAGCAATTCTATCAACTGGATTATAAAAGTAGAGAAGTGTTTTTCAAAAGAAAAAAAAATCCACATTTTGCCTTAAAAGCAACTTATACGGGATTTCCTGAAAATAGCCGGTCTCAAATCTTTCTATATTCAACATATGGGTTGAAGGGGCATCCTGGTCATTTCAGAAGAGGAAACGGGCGTGAAAAGCAGGGTATAAATAGAGTGACGCGTTGGAATGGACTTGCCAAAAAAGGAAAAAAAAGAAGAAGAGCGAGGTGGGGACACCGAGTTTACGCGTAGTAGTGGAGGGATGACTGATGAGTTAGGTTGTTGGTGAATCAATTTGTATGCGACAGCGATTTGCCGATTTTTGTTGGCTCGCTTCATTTGCTTTCGCTTTGCTTACTTACAAGTTACTCCCTGTGCTCCTGCCATCTGGCCTCTCGTCCGTTTCCCGCTCAACTTCCCAACAAGATAAGGAAAGATGACTCTCATACATATTTTTCCAATTTTTATACGATTCCTTCCCTTATCAGCGATTTCCGTTTTAATCTATTTTAGTAATACAAGATTTCCCACTGCATTTCTCTAAAATTTTGAAAGAATTATGTCGTCATCATGTATGAATCTACCGATTGGGGTTTTAACTATTGAAAATTAACCTGAGATGAAGACCAACATGGTCTGTTATTATAGTTATGGTTCACTTGTTTCTATGGAGTTCATTCCTCCCCCCAAGTCAAATTGATACATCACCTAACAACCTAACTACAACCTAAGACTATTACTGTGTTGTATGTAGATTACTAGATTGTGGTCGTGAATAGACAAGCTACCATACCATCTAAACTGTCAACGCCCACCCCCCCTGTCCAACAGCTTTATGAAAATGCCAATACGCCCCTTCTATTTTATAAAAGTGTCAATAGATTATTGCTCTACGTTAAGCCCATATGGGTTGAAAGAAACGTGAGGAAAAGATATGGGAGAATAAAAGACGGGTGATAAAAGAAAATCAATTTCAATTCTTTATTTAGTTTAACATAAAATTCATTTGTTCTCTCACTTATTTCTTTTCTTTTTCTTCTCCCTTCCTTTCGTTTCTTCCAATTAAACATGCCGTTAACTCATTAAGGTCAAGCTGAGCCGGATAATTAGAATTGGCAACCGCAATAATAACCCAAATAAATGTGCTTACAATACCATCACCGGGGGCCATGCCATCTACGAAAAGAATTGTGCCTCTGTTTTGCTTTTTAACGATATTTGCTTGACATGGTTACTCGGCAGATATTCAGTTCGAACTTTCAAAACTGGGAAATACGCTTCTGATACCATGTTGAAGAACTGCGGTGCCATATGTAAAGTGGAACTTTTTATTTTGTTCATGATGGGCACGGGATAGACCGAGATGGCACAAAAGCCGTCCAAATGGATAAGGGAATTTTGGAAAGTAATGATTGGCGACATGTGCCATGTCGATGACACCAAAAGAGATGGGCATTTATTTCATCGTTTTTGCGTTGATGATATAAAGTGGAAAGTACTTTCCACGGAAGGTAGATAGATGCCAAGGCGTGATTAATAAGCCATGAGAGAGTAATTATGTTTAATAAGCCATTGTGAATTGGCAGGTACCTCCCTCTCATTTGCTTTCCATTTCAGCATTTTGTATACAATCAAATTTAGAGCAAAGTGAACTCATTCAATCTTTACAAAAAATGAACCGATTCAACATGAATTTTGCGATAATATGGGCAATGTGCGAGACCATATTTCTATTTCTGCGATTGAAAGCCCAGGTAAAAGTTCATAGAACGGGGCAATTTGTAATCTCTTGGTATACATGGTTAAAATCCAGAAGCAGCGGGTTTTTCATTTACTGAAAGAAGTATAATATCAAACCAGATGAAAAAACAATTCCTTCTGTAATTGATCAATGCACAAAACTGAAAGCAATGAATAAGCAGACTGGCATATAACAAGAAAACACAAAAACAAAAAACTACCATTAGGCTACTACTCAAACAGCCAACAGAATATGATTTGGAAAACTAAGATTTAAGTGAACAGAAGTTGATTTGGATCCGCAAAACAAAATTTTGAAGAAACATGCGAACAGATCTGCCCTCAAGTATTGACCAATCCATACACAAACTATGGAATAAATATATTAATTGTTTAAGATAGTAGTCAGGAAGAAATGAAGAGACGAAACAATTCACCGTTTTCCACCACCACCACCAAGCTTGGGGCCCTTCGGGGCGGCACCCTTGGGCATGCTACTCTTGCTTTGAGTCTTTGACTTGGATATCACCTCAGCTTTCTTGGCCCTCTTTTCATCTTTGGTCTTCTTGATCCTCTCCTTAATTTCACTAACCATCACAAATTATCGTCAGTTAACATACAACAAGGTGGAAATTCATTTGAAACCCAATTGATATAACATAACAGATGGAAAATAACCCTACCGAAGTGCAGCCTCACGAGCAGCATCTCGAACTTCAGGCTTTTCAGTCCTCCTCTTCTGTATGACTTCCAAGGTTGCACCGACAATAGACCTTGAATATGGCTTCTTTGTGGAGCGGCGCTTCTTCTTTACAGCCTCAGCAGCAATATCCTATAGATAGAAAACAAATTATATAAACAGATAGCATCTAATCTAAAATATGCATGGGACGGAATCTAAAGATCCTGGTTCTGAAGGAAAACTTTGTTCTTTGTAACGACAAGAAGAAAAAATAAATCATGTATATGTAGGGACATTCAATGAAAGAAAATATACAGAAAGGGAAATTCAGCCCAAGAAAATACCTTTTTGTGTTGTTTCCTGTACATGGAAGTCCATGTAAGCTTTGATGGCTTCAAGCGGTTGTGGAAGTACCTCTTGCATTTTGAATTGGCAAAGAGGAAAACCTTCACCCACAACCAAGGGAGCATAAGTAACAAATCATCAAAACAGTAAACCGCTACTTCACATAAATTAGGAGTTATTCACTTAAAGGCAATAAATAGAAATGAGAATGCAATTCCTTCAGTACAAAAATTTAAAAACAAAAAAGAAAAATAATCACCTGGGAATCAGAGCGAATGAATCTGATACCCTTGCCAGGATAGATCTTGGCACCGCTGAAGCGGCACAGTTCAGTCCTATCACAACAAAACAATAAATGGATTACTTCTCTCTGTTAGAATGAATATAAAGTGTAAATAAATGAAACTTAGTCACAAATCAAAATATTAATGTACTAGTTCAACTCCTATAAAACCCCGGTCAAATATGTAACATTATAACAAAACAAGCCTACCATTACACATTGTCGACATCAAAGTTTCTTTTGCCAGAACTAGAGCTTTTGTTACATCTAGTTACAGATGTTAAGTCATGCTTTTGAGATCAAGTGCATAAAATAACTAAAACATTATATGCGAATGCGAAAATGAAAGTGAAAATGAATAAAATAAATCTATAGACAGACCAAAAACAGGAGTTTAAAGGTTTGATAAGAAAAATACGAGAAATGATCATATGAACAGACAGTAAAGCACGGGATTATTCAAACGAAATAGACGCGCAGAGAGAGGGAGAGAGAGACGTACTTGAGAACCATGGTTTCTGATGTCAATTGCGCGGCACGGGTACCTCAGAAACCCTAAAGGCCAAGCATCCACAATATAATGTCCATGGCTACAGCAGATAGGTTAAAATTTTTCAGAGCTTTGATGAGTGGGCTGGGACGCTGCCTTCAAATGGGCCTGATGAGTTTGTGTGCCGAAGACATATGGCCTGA
This sequence comes from Citropsis articulata, assembly GCA_030449925.1. Taxonomy (NCBI): domain Eukaryota; kingdom Viridiplantae; phylum Streptophyta; class Magnoliopsida; order Sapindales; family Rutaceae; genus Citropsis; species Citropsis articulata. Next base: position 2,298,485 of record JASUUH010000019.1, on the reverse strand, counting down.
TTAATAATCTACCGGCTTCGTTAGAAAGCCACCAACCACCAACCACTCGGCCACACAGTGTAGCCAATTCAAGTGTCAACCCCACATACGACATACGTAGTTTAATTTATATTTCCTCGAGCTTGAGTGAGCGCGCAGATTCCGATATGAGTTTGACGTCCTCGAATATTTGAGAGGTTTAAAACCGGCCATATCGTAATCATGTAAACGGATCTCAGTATGTGTAAATATCGGTTGTAAATCTCATATAATATGAGTTGTAATCTGAAATATCCACCAATCGTTCTAAGTTTCACCCCTTCAAAACTTGTGATGTTGCTAAATGACTATAATACCCCTATGACATCATTAATTTTTCATGGCGTTCAATGAAGCGTAGATATCTGATCAATTTAGGAAACTTCAAGTGGATGGTAATGAAAGAAAAAGATATTATATATTTTTAATGAAATGTTGGGTGGAAATTTATTCTAAGAATAGGCAAAAAATAAAAAATAAAAGGTAATCTTTCATGACAAAACATATTGTAGCCTATCCTATAACTAGAAATATTACCCACGTCATTAATAGAATATTTTTACAGTGATAATAAGCTTACAAAGTTGGTGATGCGTCGTCATTAATTTATTCTCATGTGTTCAGTAATAACTAACCTTATTAACATGTCATTAATGTGCTAATTATTAATACAAATAATATACCAAATACATCAAAAATCATATCATTTTTTATCCCAATTTTATAAGAATGTCATCATTATATTGTAATTTTTAAAAAATATCTTGGATGCCCTCTATATGGTCTTCACATAATGTCATATTTCTAAGTTCTATTCAATTGAGCATATAAATGATTGAAATCTAAAGGAAGATGGTGTATATATATCCAAGGAGCAGACATGGCTTTCTCCTTATAATATATGTTTTATAATTATTTTAGATGTTAATTTCGTAATTAAGGTTAGCGCATCTGCTTTGCACCTATATTCTAGAAGCAATATCCATGTTTCCTAAAATAACACTTTTTTTCACTCTTTTGATTCATACTTTAAGCGCGACTACTATAATATTTGTTTCTTGAACCATTTTAAGAGAGATGGATGTTAAGAAGATTATCGCTTACTCTAGTAGCCCATACGAATTTGATGACTATTAGTATATTTAGTATAAGGCACTTGCTAACCGTTCGATTAAAATCCAATTATTGTAAAAATATAAAATAAAATAATTTTATTTTTTCACAATCATTGAATTTTCATTGAATGATTCAAGATAATTATGTACCTTACATAATAACGTAAGGTAACAAGCTCCTTAGTCTAAATATACAGAGAACTGGAGAGAACATTTGGGTGTGTAATGCCAATCAAAGTATTGAACCACTCTATCAAGATGACGTATCATAATCATTCGATAGTTGACTAACACGAGTGGCGAAAACAATTTAGCCAAAACAGTACTAGGCAGCCCCGAAACGGAAGAACGAAAACAAAAACCTTTTCATTCACTCCCTATTCTCTCTTAAATAAAGCTCGTCCTTGAGCCGTAGGCAGGTTGGCTAGGTCTAAATATGAATTCTAAATGTTGTCGGATATCTCTATGCTAATAATTGGTACAAATCTTAAATCGTAGTACCTCTCTCTCAACAAACAACATTAAAAGGCACTGTTCTTTATAATTAATTACGGGATAGGAGAAATAAAATGAATTTCATGGGAGTAGCTTTGTGATAATGGAACCAACCAGCAAAAAGCATTAAGGTTACAAAAATCAACGCTCCAACGAGAGGTCCATTAGAGTTTACAAATTGTCGAAGAAAGAGGATGATGTTTCTTTGTCCCTTCGAAGCAATTGAAAAAAAAAAAAAAACAGTTAACATATTCAAGATAATTATATATTTATAAAATAAACTCTCAATTCATTATATTTCGAATAACCTATTTCCTTTTTTTTTTTTTTTTTTAAATAAGAGATGTTTCTAGTTCTATCCATGCTCGAAATAATTTAAACTTCTTCAAATTACTATGTCTCTAAAGTCAATAAATAAAAATAAGAAATTACTGAATTGAATCACTTATTACTGTTGCTCCCTTCCCCTTGATCACCTGAAGAGATTTTAAGACAAAATTGGCATAATTATTACAATGAGGATTGAGCTGCCAATAAATATTTTCCTCTATTTGATCTCTACTCTCCGTCAATGCCTCAAATATGTTGAGAAGAGCTTAAAGAAAAGAAGATACAGAGAATTGCATGCATCCCATTTCTCTGCTAGAAATGCATTACACTTACACTAAGGTTTTGCCGCTCAGCATTTGGTTGGATGGTTAAGGTTGCTGCCTTTGAAATTCGAGGGCAGCAGTTCAAACCCCCACAATAATTCATTCATTAATTATAATGTATAATTGAGTAAAAGTAGTATTCTCTATTACTAAGTGTGAGTGGAGTAGACGGAGTGAAATAAATATTCTTCAAATATTAGAGAGTTAAAAATATAGTCAGTGTTTCATAAGAATTAATGTAAATTGATCTCAATAATAGTCTAATTTGTAAATGTCAATTATAATTTCATATAATATGAGTTATATTTGAGAAATAATATAATGTAATGAAAAAAAAAGGGTCTAACTACCCCAAACGAAGCCTAAATCAATCACGTATCTTTGGAAGCCGAATTCAAATTACTAAAACTTCACAACTCTGGCAATTCAGTCCCGTAGACGGTTTAAATTTCGTCATTTCATTTTTGGACGGTTTAAATTTTGTTATTTCATATTTTTTCAATAATCTGAGTAACAGTGCAATGTGAATTATAACAAAAAAGCCCCCTCGACCTCAGAGATCACTTAAAATGCTCTGGAATAAACTTACAAAAGCAGTATAGCTACATGCCAAATAAATTCCCTAAAACCAGCTCAGATTTTTTCATAGCAGAAGATACATCTGGAGATCAAGCCCATAGGGATGTTTACATAGAAAACCCGTTGATTCTCAACATTACAAAAGCCTGATGATAGTGGGTTCTACTTGCAGGTTGCAGCTGCAACTACTTACACTGCTTTAGCTGTTTCACGAACTATAGAAAGCTTAGCTAGGAGACCACATAGCTGTAGATATGAGCCAACTCCATCACAGATTCTCATATGGGCAAACCCAGCTTCCTGCAAGCTCACATGAAAGAACAATTAATAATGTGGCAAGAGAGGATGCTTTACAGAGTAGTAAATTATTCTACTTGTGTTGTCTGATATTTGTACCTTCATGAATTCCAATTTCAGGTGCTCAGCCATATCATAGTTCTTAATGATTCGGAAAAGGGTTGTGATAATATCGGTAGGGGAGTAACCCAAATCATAGAGCTGCTTTAGACCAGAACAAGCATCATCAAATTTCCCCTCAAGCACATTGCGGACCATATTCTTCACATGCAATGGATGAGGCTGGTCACAGACCTGCAAAATGAATTTACCGTATTATTAAGTTCCTTTGATAACATGTTTATTATAAAATCAGGGGGGTTTCAAAATTCTAACCTTGAAAACATTTTCTTGATTAACAAACCGAAAACCACTGTATGTAGCTTGCAAGTTGTTCAATGCCTGCCTCATATCACCGTCAGCGGTGAAAATAATTGCTTCAAGACCTTCAGGTACATAAGGAACCTTCAATTTACAAAGACAGGTCCATTGTTATCAAATATCAGCACTTAAATGTTCCATGGACTAAGGTAAAATTTCTAATTTATAACAAAGTTACTTCTCTGAAATATAAATTGAACAGGAAGAAACCCTGCAATGCACCTTCTCCCATTTGAACATCATCCAATCTCTGTTAATAACAAGTCACATGAGGGGCTCAAAATTTACAGAAGTTTCAATGCTTTGTCCATTGTCACGAAAAGTGGTCTCCAGCCCAAAGGTATTTTGGCCTTTTACCCATTATTATAGTAACAAAACATGTCTTTCTAAGTTGAAAAGGCAAACAAATGCAGTTTCATGATTAAAATGAATATTGAATTTGTCACAGACACTAATAGCTGCAAGGGATTTATGTTCCTACTCCCAACAATTGGGTTAAAAGCATAACACTATGTCGACAAGAATGAACCTGTATCACTATATCAGAATACTAGCTGTTCTGAGCTTTTAACAAGATGAACACTTGAGCTAATATATGTGGATTAGGAAATGTCATCACAAATGGAAGAAATCAGTACCTTTTCTTCTTGAACCACCACCATGAGGCGGCTAAGTATCTCTTCGTCAGATAATCTCGAAAATCGAACAATGGCACATCTACTCTGAATAGGCTCGATAATTTTAGAAGATACATTGCAGGCAAGAGCAAACCGAGTGGAGTTTGAATAAATTTCCATTGTACGCCTCAGTGCTTGTTGTGCACCAGCTGTCATGCTAAATTCAGTGGAATATGCAGCCAAAATAGGGGCAGAATATTAAATGAATAAGCTGTAAACAAAAATAACGTTAAAAAAAAAAAATTCTCAAAATCCAATCATGTTCCTGAGGCAAAAAGGGTAGAATTCAACTTTTGCTGATATTTAATTTTCAACTTTGCACCAAAAGGTTTAAAATATACTAATTAATGAAATCCTGCCTGTGTGCTAGAGTGAACAAAATCTTTAAAATAAAAGTTAGGCCATCAACATTGAAAGCCATAACTGTCAGCTCTTACCTATCAGCCTCATCAAGAACTACTACTTTGTGTTTTCCAGGAGGCAACGTTACTTTTTTCTGGGCAAACATCTTAATTTTGTTTCTGACAACATCTATACCCCTGTACAAGAAAATGAGAGCAATTATAAACATGAGGTATGCAGTAAGTAATACAGAAACATCTTAATTCCATAAAGATAATTATCCAATATTCACCAACCTGTCATCTGATGCATTAAGCTCCATTACAGCCTCCCTATAATTTGGTCCCAGCAGCTCATGTGCAAGAGCCAAAATACTTGTTGTTTTACCAGTTCCAGGCGGACCCTGAAAAAATTTTGAGACAAATTAAGCAGATAAACTAAAAAAAAATGTTCTCTGTATTTGGAAATTAAGAAAAAGTATAGACTCAACAAAACTGACAAATTGGTACCAGTCTATTAACCTCAGTGAAGCTTAAGTACAATACAACTTGTTAATAAATATAGTACCACGAAAATCAGAAGCATCAGTTACTTCTTTCCCTGCATTTCAACTCACTGTAAATAAATATAACTAGAAATTGTCTTCCAATAACACAAAACTCATTTTCCAAAATCTCACATTACCACATACAGCATAAATACTATTGGTGTTACACTTCAATTCTTGATAAACTCATCAATTTCACCTACTCTAAACTCATATTAGGGTTTGATATATTAATTTTAAAAAATCACAGAAATACAATTTCACCAAAAACCCATTCCAAATAGAATCAATATTTAAAAAAAGAAAGAAAGAAAGAAAACTCATGGCTCAAGAAACAAAGTGATTTAACAAGGCAAGAAGTAAAGGTAACAAAGAAAAGTAAAAGGGAACGTACAGCCAGGATTAGATTTGGCATGTTGCCGTCGCGAGCGATGACACCGAGCCTGGCGACGGCATCTAAGTTGCCGACGATGTCGCATACCTTGGTCGGCCGGTACTTCTCAACCCACGGGATATCGTAGGCGCTGCTGCTCGATGAAGACGAAGCCATTGCTTTCTCCAATAAAAGTTTTGAAACCCTCGCCCCCTCTTGTGAAATGGAGGGAAATTGGGACTGTCTCAATCCTCAAAGACTACCTCCCTCTTTTCTTTTCTTTTTTTTTTTTCCTTTTCTTTCTCTTTGAGGGTCTGCAATATGAAGAAATAGCAAAGAGTCACACTCTTGCTTGTATATTTAATATTTGTTTAAATGCCCCCTTCTCTAATTATTTGATTAATATTTAGATTTACCAATGAGCTAGAAGTCGATTTTGTTTATTTATACTTTGAGAACATTATATTTATTATGCTGAATACAAAAAAATTAAGTAGTCTAGTGTTTGTTTGCTAAGTGGTCATTTTATTAAATTAATAATATAAAATATTATTTTAATTATAAATTAATATATGTAATAAAAATAAATTTTATAAAATATTTAATTAATTCTCTTTAAAATTAATTATAATCTAATATTATAAGGTAAACTACACTCCCATAATAGCATTATCATAGTGTAGATAACATATACAATTTTTACGATTCACGACACTAACTCCTGCTACAATTTAGGTGAAATTGAAATACGTTGGAGCATCAATTAACAAGTAACAACGGGTAGGCAGTAGCTATTGGGTCCTTAGCCCGGTTGAATTGTCTCGCGTTTATTTATAAGTTCTTAAAATGTACGTGAAAGGTATGTATTTTATAAAATTTAATAATAATATAAATCTCAACTATATATATCTAATTATAAATATCAGTGTAATATCTGTTATAATAACAATACTAAATTTCTATATAATATAATAATTTAATATATAATCAGTATTTAAAAAAAGAAAAATGAGTAGGCAGCAGCAAAGGAGGTTCGTTCCGTTTTATGTACCATATCGATTTTTACATTTTACTAACCGTAATCAGCGTAAAAACTTTACCTGAGAAAAAACAAAACAAATCAATCAATAAACGAATTTTTCATCCTCATCAACTTATCGTTTTATCCCAAACCTTCCACACGCGAACCGAAAGAAATAATCTTAATTAAAAAAGAGAGACGGAGAGCAGGACCCCAAGCCCTAATACAATAAAAAATTTGAGCATAATTCCATACCATACCAATTGTTCCCAATTTTAAATTTACCAAAAATTCCAATATTCCTGAAATTGCCACCGCAATGTCTACATCGACAAACCCATCCACGGACGACATCGTCGACACGACGCCGTTTCTCTCCTCTAACAGCTCCCACGACGACGGCACTAACAGTCAGAGCCGTCGATCCATCAGGAGACAGGGCCTCCGCGAGGCTGCCCGATTCCTTCGGCACGCCAGCAGCCGTCGCACGATGCGGGAGCCGTCAATGGTGGTGCGGGAAACGGCGGCGGAGCAGTTAGAGGAGCGCCAGAGCGACTGGGCGTATTCGAAGCCCGTGGTGGTTCTCGACATTATCTGGAATCTGGCTTTCGTGGCGGTGGCCTTCTCGGTTATGGTATTGAGCCGAAATGAGCGGCCTAATATGCCACTCCGGCTCTGGATTGTTGGGTACGCTATACAATGCGTTTTGCATATGGTTTGTGTGTGCGTTGAGTATAAACGGAGGAGGAGACGGAGAGTTTCGGCGTTTGGTGGGGCCGAGGAAGGGAATTTGAATTCGGGGACAACCAGAGGCGATTCGGGGGAGTATGTTTCTTTAGCAAATCAATTGGAGGAAGAGGGAACAAGGTATTTTAACTTTTCGAATTGTATGGGAGCACCTTTGATCAAGTTGATGGAATTTTGTTGGTTATCAGTTAATTAGTAGATTGGATTCAGGATTTTGTACTTATGTTGATCAAATGGATTGTACTTTTGGTTCTGCTTTGGTGTGTTTTCTTAATTTGATCTGAAGTGTTACTTTTCATTTTTACAGGAAAAACTTATGGAGGTAAGTCATGAATGAAAATAGTTTGTTAGGGTGTTTGGCTGTGAGACTGTGCTGTGAAGTGATCAACTTGTTGTCTTGGTTTTTAGAGGTTTTGATGTGGAAATATATGAGCATGACGCATATGCTCACTTCATTGTTTGGCAGAATTGAACTTGTACTTTAAATATCCTGTTTGCCTTGGTCATGGAACTATAAAGTGGCTCAAGGTCATGGAACTATAAAGTGGCTCAACCTTCGTGGAAGGTCATGATCGAGGGGAAAATTTAACCTGTTCCTTTAATAGGAAAGACTGTGTGGATATGTCAAGAGTATCAGTAACAATGCTCACCGATTTTGCTTTTCTTCTTTCAGCAGTGTTGCAAAGCATCTGGAATCCGCGAACACAATGTTTTCATTCATCTGGTGGATCATTGGGTTCTACTGGGTATCTGCAGGTGGTCAAGCTTTGGCACATGATTCTCCTCTGCTTTACTGGTTAGTCCTTATCTTTCTCCTTAGTACAGTTTCTAATGAGCATTTCTTTATGGAATCCTAACTTCTGCAATGTGACTTGTTGCAGGCTTTGTATAATTTTCCTTGGGTTTGATGTATTCTTTGTCGTTTTTTGCGTCGCTCTTGCCTGTATAATTGGCATTGCTGTTTGCTGCTGCCTTCCTTGTATTATTGCAATCTTATATGCTGTGGCAGACCAGGTAGCTTTCTTTTACTCCCATCATGTTATTCCTTTGGTATTTATACTGTTAACTTATAATATTAAACAACTCTATATCTCTCTATTTTTATGCGTGTGAGTATGCATGTTCATTGGATTGTAGGCTCAAATATTTTCATCAGATTGTACGCTCAAATATACTGTCCGATCATTATAATCTTCAATGACTCTCTCTTTCGCTCTTTCCATATGCACGTTCATTGGACTGTAGGCTCAAATATACCGTCCAAATATTATAATCTTCAATGACTCTCTCTCTCCATATATAATGTGTGTTTATGCATGGAATTATGGCTCCAATGTGCAGCATGCTGACCAAGAATGCCGACCTTATGATTAATTGGGCAGACGCCTGCTAACTGGTCACGCTCACAAATGCCAATCCACTAGCTGAGCAGCTTGAATTAAATAAAATATTATAAAAAATGCAAAATAGAGTAGTAATCCTTGTAAATTTAGTTTTATCTGCCAAATCGTTTTTAGCTATTACTGTATGAGGTATATGTTTACTAGTTAGGTCATGCATGCAGGCATCCTCCCTTTTTAGGCACGGGCTAATGGTTCATCTTTGAGGCTTTTTCTGTGAGTTTAGTCCACCTCACAATTGCGGAAATCCAAGCTTTCTTATAATTTCAAACTAACTTACTTCATAGGGCCTCTAATTTATTTCTGATGCGCCTTTCTTGATTTTTCATGCTTAACTCATTGTTTCATAGTTGACGCATGACACAAGAGCTAGATGGGGCAAATGATGTCAGATTTGGGCATATAATATGTCTTGTTGAAGTTCTAATTGAGAGGAACAAGAGCCATAGCCAACTTGTTCGATATGGGCCTGTCGGATTTTGGCCGAATATTAGTGCTTCAAAAGGCTGTTTGATGTCCCCCCACCCCAAAAAGAAAAGAAAAAAGAAATGGGAAACTTGATGGAACTTTATCTTTTTTTTTTTTGGGTGTGGGGGGGGGGGGTATTCTAAGTGCTTTTTTCTTTGGTTATTTTTATTTTAGCTAATTGAATTTTTTGATGCAAGATAACTAGGGTTTTACCTATAGTGTTAAATTCCCGTTATTTACAGTTTAGGTATACAAGAGAGTTAAAACCCTAGTTTTGTCTATTTTTTATTATTATTAACAAAATATTCTTTTTGACGAGTTTTTTTCTTTTTCTTTTTTTTTTAAACCACTTTCTTTGTGCATCAATAGTGACTGGGAGCTTCCAAGCTGTTCAATTACTTTTGTTTCTTGATTGGTATTTTACCATTCTACCTGTTCATTTGATCTATTTAAACTCATGCTGGTCATTGTTTAGCTTGAGAGTGTGCTCATTATGAGATGTTATTGATTTGTCCTTTGGTTAAGTTCAAACTTGTAGGCTATGTGCATCTTTGGATTCAAATTGACCTTGTCAGTAGTTTTTCATCTTAGTGAACTTGGTTGTAGTATGAATGATGACTGTAGATGTTTTAGAAAACTTGTTTTTTTCCCCCCTGAAGGCCTTGTTTGATATTTTGTTCTGTACAGTCTTCGCTTAGTGTGTATATTTTATTTTATGTAGTGTAATTGCCTTGTACATTTGTGTACGTCTAATTAATCTTTGCTTGTCTTTGTATTTTTCCCCGCCTTGACGCAACCTATTTGATCTGTTAAAGCAGGAAGGAGCTTCCAAAGAAGATATTGAGCGGCTGTCAAAATTCAAATTTCGAAGAATGGTGGATACTGAGAAACTCTCTGATGATGGACAAGGTTCTCAAGGAGGAATAATGACTGAATGTGGCACAGAAACACCGAATGAGCACGTGCTTTCAAATGAGGATGCCGTAAGTTTCAACCCTTTGGCCTCTCTCTTTCAATAGATTGGTATCTTTATTCTTCTACATCTGCTTGTTATGATTAATTTCTTGAAGAAAGAAAAAATACATATATAATACTAGCTAAATACATGAATGTCACAAGCACAGATTTTATTTGTGTCTTTTTACTTGCAATAATTCTGTTATAATTTTGTGGATTAACAAAAGGTCGTGCTGGGTCAATAATTTGTGTGGTAACATGTAGGAGTGTTGCATCTGCCTCTCTGCTTATGATGACGGGGTTGAGCTAAGGGAGCTTCCTTGTGGTCATCATTTTCACAGTGCCTGTGTGGATAAGTGGTTATACATAAACGCTACCTGTCCTCTCTGCAAATACAACATTTTGAAGAGTAGTAGCAACCAAGATAGGGAGGAGGTATAGAAGAATCTCAAATATTTGTGCCTGCCCTTCATCCCATCATTGCTTGACAAGTTTTTAACTGTTGTTTTTGCGGTAGTGGACCTAGTGGTTGTAGTTTCTGATGCTTGTGGTGGCAGTTGTGCTGTGTTTGCTTTTGCACTGGATGTTCAGCGTTGTTTGTGTATATTTACCTTGCACAGGGTCCTCAGCAGCACTCAGCGAAGGCATTGCTTTGACCTTTTATTTATGTTGTACGGATTTTAGGGTAAACTGTTGTAGAGGCTTCTGTGTGTCCCTATAGTTTCTCTGTGTAAAGTGTCTTTCCTTGGTGACCCTCATTAAACAAACTATTTTAAGCGTGATTATGAGCAAAGTATATAATGTTAATAAATCTTTCTTGCTCATCGAAAATAAATGCACTTGGTGATGTAATAATGTAGGCTAGCAAAGTATATCCTTCTTGCTCATCGAAAATCGGTGCACTTGCTGGTGTAATAATGTAGGCTTCAATGTTTTTCTATTCTTGGATAGCTTCAATGTTATTCTATTCTTGGATGTTGTACGTACAAGAAATTGCATTTCATTGTCTTATGCTCTTGTCAAGTAGTCTTGATTTGAGTAATGAATATTCTTCATTGTTAACTAAGTCTTGATTTGTCACTTGAGGGCAGAAGTTCGAACTTCCAAAAGGGCAATATGATGGTATTTTTTTCTTTAATTATATTGTATAATTGAGTGAAGGTAATATTTTTTCTTATCGAAGTGTGAATGGAGTATATATCTTTTGAATATTAATAAGGGTTAAAAATATAGGCAGAGTTTTTTAAGTGTATGTAATTTGATTTTAGTAATAATTTAATTTGTAAATATTAGTTATAATCTCATCTAATACGATGAGTTGTAGTTTGAGAAATAATTTTATATAATTAAAAAAAAAAACTAAGTCTTCATTTGGCTAATGGATATTCTATATTATTAATTAAGCAATGTAACATAACATATTTTTGTCTAATACAGCGGCTGAATAAAACAATGCTAAAGTTTCTTAAAAGGGTTCATTTGGTACCGTTCGGTAGCCATGTTTAAAATACCTCAAATGTCTTTCTTCCGAATAATCATAAGCCTTTTGAATATTTTCAATTTATATATATTTATGTATATACGCACGCACACATATATATCATGACAGTGAGGGTACGTCCATTATTGCTATTTAGCAACGGCGAGATGTTTTATTTATTTATTTATTCGACAGAAACTATAACTTAGAAGGCGCAATAATATAAAACTTGAAAAATTATGAAATTTAAAAATTTTAAAATTATATAATGAAATATTTTATTTTTGAATCAAGACTGTAGTGTAGTAAAACATTGTCGAAATTGTCGCTCGGGAGCTGAAAAGGCAAAAACAAGCTATCATCATATTCATGGCGACGCAGGGGACAAAATAAAAATTAAAAGCAAGAAAAGAGGAGGCAAAAGTGACAAAAAAGCATCTCTCAAAGCGTGAGGGCCATCAACTTGTCGCTTTGGGTCCGGCTTTTCGCGCTCCCCGAAACGGACAGTTTTAAATTTATTCTACCGTCGGAGCATGACGACTCGCTGTTTCGTGTTCATATGTTGAGTGCGTGCGGAAGCAGCTCACATAGACATAGACGATGGATCAGCAGCATGTTTCTCTGTTAGAACGGTACCGTAGAGATCGTCGGCAGCTTATAGAGTTTCTACTATCGTCAGGCTTGATCAAAGAGCTTCGTACTCCGTCTGGTCCCACTACTTCTCTCTCCAACGCTGATTTCGACTCTCTCAGCGCCGATTATATCATCCACTGCGTGAAATCAGGTAACGCTATATGAAATTTTTTAGGCAAACGTCAGAAACAAACAGAAGTGGAGAAAAGATGAAGTTAAAGATATTTGTGCTTTCTTTGGCTTGGCTGCCAATAAGATATAGGAAAAAATTAAGAATGACATTATTTACAACTTGGTGAGGGAAATGAAAGCCTTTTCTTTTCTTCTTCTTCTTTTTTTAAATCTTTGTTTTGTCAAGGTTTTCTAGAAACCAAAGTTCAGATTTTTTCTACTGTCCATCTACAATTTTTTTTTCCCGCTGAACAAATGTATTCTTGTTAGCAGGTGGAGTGGTTGATGTTTCTGAAGCGAGTAAGAAGTACTCAGACGAATCTGCTTATCCGACAATGGTAAGTGAAATCTTTGTCACATGCAAGGTCTTGAGTGCGCTATCTTCCATCTTGTTTCGTGTGTGAATAAGGCTGTAGTTTTGCGTTTATTGTTTTCATGCAGCAGAAGATAGTTTGGTTTACTTCTCGTTTGGTCATGGAAGATAGATGAACGAAACTGGAAGTCATGATATAAGATTTATTAGTATTTTTTTCCTCCATTTTAAATCAATGGAATGTAAGTACTGATCAATAATATGGTTTCAAAATGCAATCCTGATAAAGTTTGGTAGAATCGAGTAAAAATAGAAGTACTGAAATGCGTCATTTTGTGAATCATTGAAGAAAATTTTCTTAAGATTGTGTTTATGTCTGGGTTGTTATGTTTTTTAATCTATATATATATATTTGTACTTATTTTTGTTTACATTAAATGCAGGTTCATTCTCAAATTGGGGATTCGTATTTTCTTTCTTATACATATATATATATATATATATTTGTGCTTATTTTTGTTTACATTAAATGCAGGTTCATTCTCAAATTGGGGATTCGTATTTTCTTTCTTCTGATCCAGATTTGTCTGGCTCTCCTCCTCGGCGTGTGCCTCCTCCAATTTATGTGAAACAAACTGCAAACCATGCACCATGCTCATCTAGCTTTTGGGATCCTGCAAATGCTGCAAATTTAGCAGCATCCAGGAATGACTATGGCCTTAAATACAAAGCATCTCCAACCTCACCTATGAGGCCTGCAGGAGATTCTGGAATTCCTCCATTAGGATTACCCAGCCTAAAGACAGGTATTGATTGGTTTGTGTAAATTTCTTCAGGACTTCAAAAGTATGAAGCAATAAGGTGTGACAAGATTTGGGGAAAAGTTTATGCCTATGTTTTATTTTTTGTTAGCCCCTATATATTATATGGATGCCTAAATCTTTAGTTCATCTGTCATCTTTTAAGTAAACTGATACATAATTTCAGGATTTCTGAAGGATTGTCGGATGATGACTTACGGGAAACAGCTTACGAATTATTTCTTTCATCGCTGTTATTTTCTGGGTAATTTTTTTCTTTCTCACATATCTATCTATCTGTGCACGAGTGCTTGTGTATTACATGTTTGTGTGCATGCTTGAAGCCAGCCTGGGTTTGATGTGCATCTCTTGGATCAGTTTCTCGTTCTTGCTTCTAATTTTGTTGACTTCCACTCTTTCCATTATCAGGATTGGAGATTATCCAGCCGAGGACAAAAAAAGAGAAAAGAGTCCTAAATTTTTGTCTGGATTGAAGAGTAAAAAGGAAAAGATACACTTACAGACCCATTCTTCAGGAAGCCATTCCAAGCTCATTGACATTGTCCGTGGCCAGATGCAGGCAGGCTATAGATCCTCTCATTTCTTAGTCTAAGCTGTTAACTCTGATATGCTCCATGTTGAACTATGTTATTGAGCATCATTGTTATTCTTATTTTTCTTTAATTTTTTTGAATGATTGAGCATCATAATTCCAATAAAATGTAATAAACCTTTTCTAAGTACATCACTCTATGGGTTTTCAAGTCTGAAAGACATTTGGTATGGATATCATACAGGCCTCATTTATAATGAGTGTTTATTTAATGACAAACAAATTTCTCTACTTGAGGCAGAGAATTTGACATGATGATTTTATTATTATTATTATTTTTTTTTTGGGTCTGAACCCTAGGCGTCATCTACTGAAGAAGAATATATACCCAAGTTATTGATGGTTAAATTTGTAAATGAGAGTGAGAACACTTGCCTTTGAAAAATAAAACAATAAGGGTGAAAGAATACTTTCATAAATATGATTTGTTACAGAGGATGAAAATCACCTAGCTGACTCCAGGGATTTGGTCTACTCTGTTGTTAGGTTGATAAAATTAGTATTTCTGTTGAGTTCTGAATATCACTTTTCAGCTAATTTTGATGTTGAGCTGGCTTTGGTCATTCTATAAGACGATAATAATCATTTTGTTTGAGAAGAGATGAAGGGTTTTTTATTTCTCCCACACCAACCCCACCACACCCTTCCTTTTTTTTTTTTTTTGGTGGTTTGAGGGGGGGGGGTGATTGTTTTATTTCTTCTTTAGAAATTTTCTTGTTTGGAAATTATCAGCATTTGTAATTTGCTATGTATAACACAATTGGTTGAGTTCTGCTTTACCTCATCTTGATATCAGTTGTACAAATTGCCCTCTTACTAGATTTCAGAAGCATTGGATGCATGCATTAGGAGAAATTTGATTCAAATGGCTGCAACCAAAACACGTGGACAAGTTGATCTTCCTCAAATTTCATTGGGGCTTCTGATTGGCATCTTCAAGTCTGATTTTCTTAATGAAAAGGCTTATATTCAATGGAAAAATAGACAGGTGAGCTTACCTTTAGGTTTTGTCAATTTCACATAAATTAGTTATTTGTTAAAGCGCCAACCTTACAGATTGCAGTTGCAATTGTAGGCAAATATATTAGAAGAACTTCTGTCTTGTTCTACTAATCTCACAACAACTGAACATCTAAATGTTAGAAGTTGTCTTGAAAAGATAAGAGATACAACGGTAGGCCTCTTTGCGGTTATTTTATTTAATTGGCAACCTAATATTTTATTCTGATTTTTACTGCTTGCATATCAATTTTGTAGGAATGGGACTTTAAAATGTCTGCCTCAGGACGTGTTGAGGTTCTATCATCAATTAGACAAGTGGCATTAAAGTTGTCATCTCTGCCTGGACAATTTGGTATCCAAAGTGAAACGTACTATTGGACTGCTGCCTATCATTTGAACATTAGACTTTATGAGAAATTACTTTTTGGCATGTTTGATGTTCTTGATGAATGTCAGCTCATAGAGGTTGAAGCTTTCATATCTTGTTCTTGAATTTAGCAGTTGCTGTGATATTTTGCATGTAGTTTTATTTTGAATGATGCTCAAATTTTTTGCTTCGGACTTGTATTAGGAGGCTGATGCTATCATGTCACTTATCAAATTGACCTGGCCAACTTTAGGCATCACTGAGAAAGTGCATTATGGAATATTTGCATGGGTTCTTTTCCAGCAGGTATATTTTATATGCCATAATTGTTAAATTCATATGACAGTTTGTATCATGTAACTATATTTGTCCAACTTTGAACATATGGAACTAATCACTTATCTTTATTCTATTCGCGTAGTCAAGATAGTTTATATACAGTGTTAATTGTGTGGTGATGTGTTCAGATAAGATCTGTGAAATGCCCACAAAATTTTAGGAAATGTTGAAATTGAATAATGCATTATGTTAAAGTTACTTTGATGGATGTATTACTTGCTTAGAACAGGTACGACTCAATGTGGTTTTTAGTCATTGGATTAAGAAAGTTGTGCTTGTTGAAGTTTGTTGGGACAGGGGAGGGGATGCTACTGGAATATGCAGTTTTTGAGTTGCATAAAGTTTCACCAACAGAGGAAGATGACGGGAAGGAAGTGCAATATATTAATAATATTATTTGTTCAAGAAAATTAAATGACCGAGACGACAATTTAAGCCTGTTGCAGGCTATTTCTGTCTCAATAAGTGTTTGGTGCGACAGTAAACTGCAAGACTACCACCGACATTTTAGTCAGGTTAATTGCTGCCAATCAGTTGTTCTATTGTATTCTCTTTTATTTTTCCAATGTAAGTAATATCCTTTTTCTTTTATTATATCAATATAAGCAATATCCTATTTGCTAAATTTTGCCAATCCATTTTTGTCATTTCATCACCACTGCTTAATTTCATTTTAATTTGATAAAGTCATAAAGTTTTAGCTTAGTTATTGTATTTAATGCTTTAACTTAAAAGTTTTTCCTGTTTTGGGAAATTCTTAATTCCTTGTATTTTATTCCCTGTTTTCCCATTTGGGCTCTTTGATAGTTTGTATTTTTTTGTGTGATCGTCTCGTCCCCTTTGAACATATGATTTATTTTTGTTGGCTTGCACTAGAAAAGAAGAAACAAGAGACAAAGTGAGTGACTGAAATTGTGTCTTTCTAGTACATAGAAAGAGGATATATAGGACTAGAACAAAAATAAGAAAGGTATCACGACTCATAGTCAAACTATAGTTACTAGGATACAGCTCATGAAATCTAGTATTGCCTATGTTAGCTTCAACAATATTTATGCATCAATTCCTGGGTTTTCTTTTTGATAATGATTATATTCTTTCAGGAACCTTCTAACTTCAAAAGGGTGATGGCCTTGGCATCAACAGTTGGAGTGTTCACTCCTGGTGATTGTGCTGAAATTAAGGTTAGGTGTGCTGCAGTATATTAGCTCTATGAACATATTGTAATTTAAATGAGTTAAGCTAGTCCATGGCTGATATGTCTTAAGTTCCTTTGCTGCATGTGGTTATAATGTGGAATCCTTGGCAAAAGTTTCAATATTATCTTGACCAAGATAGTTTGTTCATTCTAATTGCTGTTTCTAGAATAATAGAAATCTTACCTTGATATCTCAAGGATTGTTTTTCCCTTTTCCCCCCCTTCTTGCTATTACTTGCATCTTTTCAGCAGTCATGAATAAATCTCTTTGCGTGTTTGGAAAAAAAAAAAGTTTTATTGATTTTGGGAAACATAATTGTACAAATTGTTGGCGAATGAAAGTTGCGCTGAAATTTGATTGCAATGGTTCATGAGGGACATTATTTATTTTTGGTGTTCAAGTTGTTAGTTTCTTGTTTTGATGATGTGCCTTATTTTACATACTAGTTTAGTATGTGGAGATGACGGTGCTTCCACTATTAATTGTCATCTTATTGTATAATGTTTTTGTAGATGCAGTTAACCAAATTGCATACTTCAAATGATAATGCTGGAAGAAAAGTTAAAGGTTATGTTGAGAAGTCCATTGAAACTGCATGCAGGCAGGTGAGCCACTTTTGTTATTTGACCTTGTATATAATATTTGCTTGTTTCGTTGATAATTTTAGTGAATTAGATATCATATATTGTTTAAGTAGAAATACTATTGATTTATGCAGTATTTGGTCCCAATTTCACATTTTTTCTAGCCCTTTTCATACCTTATATGAGGTTAATTGGTTTATTCTTAGGTTGCAAGTACCATAGATCTTGAATCGAAAGTACAAAGGAGTCATCCATTGGCTCTGCTTGCAAATGAACTAAGATTGATTGCTGAGAGAGAGCTCACTGTGTTTTGGCCAGTAATTTGTCATTGGTGCTCTGAAGCATTGATGATCTCAGCCATAATGTTGCACCATTTTTATAGGGAAATACTGGTTTGTTTCTTAAACTTCTTAATTCAATTTATTTCAAGTCTATCCACTGTTGGTATACTTATTTACTCCTCTATCTTGTATTAATATCTGTAACTGTATGTTTTTTCCCAAATATACAGAAACCATTCCTCCAGGGAGTGACATCTCTGACTGAAGATGCTAGATTGGTGCTTTCAGCTGCCAATAAGTTGGATCAGTACCTGACTCAGATATATACTTCTGCTTGTGAAAAAAAAGGGTCCCACCACCATATGAATCAATTGGAACACTATCAGGTTATGTCTGTTTTGACTTTTTAATGTCATAAGGGACTAGTGTTGTGTTTCTTGTGTTGCATTTTGTGATGATGTACTATATAAGTCTATAGGACTTGCTTGGTTTTTATATCTTATTATTCGTTTCATGTGAGTCTTGGCTGTTTCCCATGCTTTAATCCTTTTATGATTAATTCCAATTGCTATTGCTTATTGTTAGTCAAACGGTATTTAATATTTGTTTTGCTGTAGTTTTCTTTGATGAGAACTGATTATTCTTTTATGGGAATTAGGCCAAAGCCCAGGATTTACTAACGTTGGACACAAGTCATGGTGCATTGTGCATTGTTGATCTTTCTTAAAAAATGGCATTGATCATTGAAATGGTGCTGCTCCTCAGAGCACATCTGTCTTTCTTATGGATCTTATTTGTTTTTGGTGCACTGTGGTGTCAAGCATTCTCCTGTCTGGAAAGCTAAGTGTCTAATCTGTATCTGATATCATCGGACATAATATTTGTCCGGTATTTTTTATGGCCTAAGTCCTTTGTTGCATATAGCAGGGTTACTGTATGTTGGCTGTCAAATGTTCCCTTATGCACTTGTTTTTGGGTGTAAATTTTTATTTTTTTATTTCTTGGGGGAAATGGTTGTGTTAAATGTTGACTATTGCATATGATGCTTCGTTTGTTTTAACAAAACTTGGAGGATAAGAATGTTCCTTTTTGGGCAGATTGGAGAAGTTTGCAGACCAATCATTCTTGATTGGTTAATTGCTCAGCATGCTCATATTTTGGAGTGGACCGGACGTGCATTTGATCTTGAGGTTGGTTTCATTCTACATTGGCTAGAAATACAGATTGCAAGCGCTACTTTTCCCATTTCTTTCTATTTAGGCTTCAACCATCTGTCTTCCTTAATGTTTTGTTGATATTAAATAAACTGGATTTTTCTTCATTATTTGTGCAACTTCCTTGTCTAGAACTATCAACTAAACTAAAGATTACTCGAACTAGCAGTATTCTATTGTTTTATGGTTTCAACAGCATATACATGAGATAAACATATCGGAAGATATGTGTCACTTAAGCAAAAGCTTGTCATTTGAATTGACATTGAAGTGGCTGAGAAGACATAATACCAGCTCTAAATAGAACAAGTTACAAGAGAAGGATTGAGAAAAATCCCTTTCATCTTTCATCAAATGCGCTATAATAATGGCTGAAGGCTGAAAACTTTATGAATGGGTCAGATATCATAATATTATCAGTATTATATATTATTGAAATTTTGAATATTAAAGTTAAATGGTTATGGATGTGTAGGATTGGGAGCCTTTATCATTTCAGCAAAGACAGGGAGCGTCAATAATTGAAGTTTTTAGGATAGTAGAGGAGGTATGTATTCCTTAATTCTAATACAGTTACTTGGCAACAATTATTTTCAAAATATCTGCAAGATGATATTCCATCACTTCAGAACACAAGATGATTCAAATAGAGGCTTGCAAAGAAGTTGCTCTCTACAATTGTCTTTCCTTCTGCACTAGGAATTTCGCTCTTCAGGATCACAATCTCTGTGTTTTTGCTAATTATTGTAACTGTAAACAATGTGATAATATAGGAATAGTATTTGCATCACAATTGTAGTTCTGGATATTGATGCAGTTGTTGCCTCCACAATGTCACTAAAATTACTCTCATTGAATTTTCTAATTATTTACTGTAGCTGTATTCTTATCTCATTGTGTTTCTTTGTATTCAATTTGTCCTGCAGACTGTGGATCAATTCTTTGGCATGAGTCTCCCTTTGGATATAATACATTTACAAGCACTTCTATCAATTATTTTCCATACCTTGGATGCCTATTTGCAGAGATTGCTTAACCAGTTAGGTATTGTACTCATTATCTACTAGCATATTTATGGCTAGAAACATTGCTAATTGTGATTTCAGTTTAAAGTTTTGCTTGAAACAAAATTAGTGTACGGTTGAATAGAACTCAGAAGAGGTTTTGCTGCCATTGGACTTGGTCTCTTGGGATTTGGTAGCTGGTGAAAGGCTCATTTGGTTTCTTTCAGAAATTGTTTCCGGTAGCTACCCCAAGCTTTCCTGTCGCAAACTGAATATCATTTACGATGACTATTTGAGAGTTGTGTGCCATTTAAAAGCTGAATGTCCATATTTCACCATGATTAAGTATTGAGTTCATGAAGCTATAACTTGCCAAAAATAACATTCTTTTGGCTGGTAGAAGAATCATGGGAGAGAAGTTTCCAGGTTTATATGTTCATGAGATGCATTAGAATAGACTCTGCTGATTTTCTGCTTACGATTGAAGTATTGAGCTTGGGTGGCATGTATGAGGTTAGTTATGTAGCACCAACTTTACGGGAGCAGATGAGCACTGACTCCAAACAAAGAGAAGTCAAGAATTGACAGATTGTAAGATCAGGACAAGCCGAGAATAATGGATTGTAATATTAGTTTGCCAAATTTAAGAGATTAAACAAGCAATAGAATAATGGCAACACAGAAACGGCCTTCTTAGCATTCTTTACCTAGGAATTTGCTCTCTCATGAGATATGGATATAATATGGAAACCAGAATTTATATGGAAAATAGATTTTCATGCAATATTCCTCACCCTCGGTGAATTCTGGGGGTCTCTGTCATTTTAATAATTGTTTGTTTGTTTTCATCTGAATTATGCTTTGCAATGCAATTGATTAAGAGACTTAAGGGTAAGTCTTTCAATATTATAACTTGTCTAATTGATGATAATGCATCCTATGATTGCCGTTGAGCAAAATCATCTCTATCCATTAGCACCTCCTTTAACTCGGTATGAGGGGACGGTTCAATAACTTTTATAGTTTGTCTAATTGATCATAATGCAATCTATGATTGCAGTTGAGCAAAAGCGTCTCTATCCATCAGCACCTCCTTTAACTCGGTATGAGGAGACAGTTCTTCCAATGCTTAAGAAAAAGCTGCTTGAGTTTACAGTTTTAGATGAAAGTGTGAGTGAGAAGTTGAATGAATTGACAATTCCAAAACTCTGTATCAGGTTGAACACTCTTCAAGTAAGTATGTCTGTCTAGTTATTGATGTTATTCAATCGTATATTCTTGTTGATTATATATGGAATGTGTATGAGTACGATATGAGGAACACCAATAAGGACTTGACTGGAAAAGAGGAAATAGAATGTTCAGACATGGGCTCAAATTTTCTCTTCCTACAGATGGTTTCATATGATTGGATGTGGTTGTTAGTTAAAGTTTAGTTGATGATATTGCCAGATCAACTATTGTTGGTTCGTGGCAGCGAGCCTAATAACCCACAAATCAAATGATAAACTCTACAACCTAAAAGTGATTCTAAAGGATCAAAAATCCACTCTTTGGAGGTAACAATTCTTGCTCTCCAATAAGCTCACCTGAATTCTTTTATATTTTTGACCAATTTTTTATTTTTATTTTGCTTAAGTTCCCTTTCAAACAAAAATATTCAAATCCTTGACATGTGATTAGTGATTACCTTATCCATGATTTGGGGTGTGATTTAGTCTCTTGTTGAACTATATTATCAATTGAATTGCAGAATTCTAACATGGGCAGGCTAGTCTAAGTAAGGGTAGAGGTCAAACTTGGTGTAAGGTTTTAAACCCTGGAACTGTGCTGAGTTCAACTTTTCAGTTCAAATATCAGGATTACATGACTGTAGCAGGCTAGGTTAAGGTAGAGGCCAACGTAGGCTCAATGAGAGGTTTTAAACCCTTGACGTTTGTACCTAAGCCAACTCTACAAGAGATTTTAGCTAGGCTACTTAGTCCAGCCCTTATGATGGCCCCTTTCTCTATTTTGCTTTTGCTTTTCACTTCTTTTTTTAATTTTTGTTTTTCTCCTGACTTGGCTTAGGCTAAGGTTGGCTAGTTAAGATAATTTTTGGCTCAGTTGTGTAAGGTTACCTCAAATTGACTGAATAATAATCCAATAACTGTTGGTTAATTAAATTGCAATTTTTTATCTAGCATAGTTCATGTAGTCCAGAAAGCTTTTTTAACATAAATTTTATACCCTAATGTAATTTGATACTCCAAGCAAGTACATTTCTTTATGAATGTCATGAACAGTTTTTACTGTGGAACGTTATTTAAAAATTGTTGGTTGAGCTTTTCTTCTTCCAGTCGTAGATGTCACAACCTAGCCCAGCTAAAGTGAATGTGAGTTGGTGAAGAAACCTTATCCCATTTCCATCCAACATTCAAAATCCAAAGCCAAAAATGCCGATGGTTCATGCTAAATGGCCAAACATTCAAAATCCAAAGCCAAAAATGCCGATGGTTCATGCTAAATGGCCAAAGTTGTTGCCATATCTGCAGAGATATCTTTGTGCTTGTTCATTTGTTCCTGGAACCATAATCCATTCATTGTACAGCAAGTTTGTATTTCTGAATTTATTTTTTTGTTTTTAAGAAAAACCTTGAAATTGGTAGTTGCAAGATATGAAAATTTTATGGTTTCTCTCATCTAACCTTTTGATCTCAAATTTACAAAATTGATTTTAAATTCTATGTCTGGATTTTTTTTTTAAAACTCCCGTGCCTAGAAATTTTTTTTTTTTTGGGTTTAACTTTTTTTCACTCTGCAGTACATTCAGAAACAAGTCGGTGTCCTAGAAGAAGGCATTAGAAAATCTTGGGCACTTGTTGGACCAGCTGTTGATCAAGCATGGGGTAAGACTCTTTGATGTAATTCTTGAAAAGAAACCTCCAGTTCAAATTTCCTAGTGGCTTTTTCTAGTTAAGTTGCTAGAAATTTGTCTAGATAATGTTGTTGGATAGACGGAGTTGACACAAACTATGGCTTGGAGGATGAGATTTCCTTTACGGGATCAGCTAAAATGGTGCAATGGTATATGAAATTTGAATCTCCTGAGGACAGAGGAGACTTGGGATTAGGGTATGAGCTTTCCCTAAAGGATTGGCTAAAAGTGGTACTATGATGTCCCAGTGGAAATCTCCTTCACTTTACCTCTGCTTGTTATACACTCTGAAGTGTCATTGGGTAGTTTATGCATGGTAATTTCTGTTAGCAATATCTTAATCAGACCATAAGTGCTAGATGTACCAACCAATAATCGGACTGGTCAGGATTGGTTTGTGCAAGTGCTTGTGCATGGTTGCAGTGGTCCCCCATCACAACTCTGCATATGTATGTATTAGATCAGCATGTGAAGGAGACTCAAGATTCTTATAGGATTAATAAGAGTGTTGTGAGAAGTGCTAGAAAAACAAATAGCTTTTCTTTTGAGTGGAATAAAGAGCTATAAACTTTGAATTTGTACCGGTTTGGAGACGATAATCACCTTGCTTATTTTTAAGTTAATATTTATGGTACTGCTTCTGTAGATTTTGAAGAAGGTTAGTTGAAACTATTGACGTGCATTGTGTTTTTCCTTTGCTTTCTCCCTCTCTTCTTATGAGATCAATAACCTTTTTTCCACCTACTTTGCTTAATGGAATCTATTAACCACCAAAGTACCTGATTCTGTTATATTGTTAGTAGTCATTTTATTTTTCAATCAGCTGAAGGGGAGACTGAAGAATCTTTGGAGAGGAATTTTCTGACAAGCAGTGAAGCAGTGGACGAACTGTTCATCACCACCTTAAACATCATTAGGGATACTGCAACTGGTGCTATCAGAAAAATATGCGATTTCATAGGTGAGCAAATAAACTGTCTGCATTCACAATCTCTACCTGTGAATTATTCTTTGTCACCACCATTAGGCCTGCCTTAACAACACCATGTTTAGTTTATAGTTTTGTGATAGCATTAGTATTCAAGGTTCTTCATGTCTGTAATCATCTTGCTACTAGTGTTCCACATGTAGTTTCATGGCTTCTTGTATCAGCATTATTAATTTTTTATAATCTCTTCATGGGGTGGAAAAGCAGCTGGTATAGTTCACCCACTTGTCAAATATCATGAATACAAATCAACATTGTTAATTTTTCAAGAAAATAAACTTTTAGATATCAATGTTCACCTTTTTACTATTTTATCTTTTCAGGACTGGATCAGTTACCCAATTAAGAACGTAATAGTCTTGTAGCATCATATTATGTTTCTCTAAGTTTACACCATTCCTTCAACTTTGCATTTAGCACAGACAGTAATAACCTGAATTTCATTCAATTATAACTCCTAGGAGCAAGAGTTGTGTTTTGGGATCTGAGAGACTCATTTCTCTCTTGTTTATATCGTGGTAGCGTGGAAAGTGCTCGTTTGGAGAGTTTTCTTACGCATATTGATACTGTAAGTACTTAAAAAGACACTTTTTGAAAGGAACTTAAAAAGACAATTCAGTTTACTTTTCTCTGTCAGGATATATTCTCTAATTTCGAGGAAGTGATTGCAGGTCCTTGACCATATCTGTGGTTTGATTGATGACCCTTTAAGGGATTTTGTGGTTCTGAGTATTTGTAGAGCATCATTGGTGGGTTCTCTTTCCCATTATGTAATCTGCTGAAACCCTTTCTTCAGTGACTTACATTGTATATACTTCCATTATGCAGGAAGGCTATATTTGGGTATTGTTGGATGGTGGTCCTTCTCGTGCTTTTTCTAATTCAGACATCACGATGATGGAAGATGACCTTAATACATTGAAGGTATATTGAAAGACAAACATAAAAGGAACTACGGAATCGCAGCATGGTGTTTTCTTATGAGTATCAAACTTCCCCCTTCTGAAGGGTAGATGTAGTGTTTATTTCTTTTTGTATCATATACTTGCTTGCATGAACATCATATGTTGGTTTTCCATGCATGAAGTCTCGTACATTATTTAAGTTAATTTTGATTTTGGCAAATTACTGTATTTATAAGGTGGCAATGATTAGATGCCATTCCTAAACTTGTAAGTGGAGTTTTTCATCATATTGTTTGAAACAGTGATAAAGCATGGAAACATTTTTCTTGAAATTTATGTACTTTGCTATTTTTTGTCAATAGATTATACAGTGTTTTTCTCACTGATAGCTCTATGCTTCCTGCTTTTTAGGAATTCTTTATAGCTGGTGGAGAAGGTCTACCCCGTTCATTAGTCGAGCGAGAAGCAAAATATGCTGAAGAAATACTTGGCTTGTTTACTCTGCAGGTTTGGTAACTGATAATGAAACATTGTATTGCTGTAAATGAAGGGCTAAAACAGTAGTTTGATGATATCTCTTTTGGCAGAGTGAAACTCTAATTAGGATGCTGATGAGTGCAAGTGAAAATATTTCACTGGACTTAGATCCACAAAACCATGGTCCCATGCATTTGGAAGATGCCAACACTTTGGTTCGAGTCTTATGCCACAAGAAAGATAAAGAGTCCTCCAAGTTTTTGAAACAACAGTATCATCTTCCCATATCTTCAGGTGATATTTTGATCCAACATTACTTCTTTTGCTAATATATGAATTACAAAATTTTCGTTTTTTTTTTTTTTTGGGCATAGTGAGAATGTAGACGGTGGCCAATGGTATGATTCCTGAGAATAACTAATGCATTCTCATATTTACTTGTCAAAGCTATTTTACCAGGGCTACGTTTGCTATTAGATTTATCAGAAGAAAAGAATTAAATGAAAGAAATCTTGTAAGCAATCTGTTTCTTTCCTCACCTGCGGTTGGGCAGATAATTTTTATAGCATTCTTTCAACCATGGTGACCATGAAACAAAAAGATAGTTGAAACTGCTTTTTCGCTAGGGATGGCTCTTTGGCAAAGATAGTCAATCCTGGTCATGTTTGTTTCCTCTCTGGGTGGGAGTTGACCATATAAACTTTAAGCTATTTTGGTTGTGGAGCAGGTTTTTGATTCATGTTTCTTATAAGTGGTCCATGGGGATATTATTTTCATCTCTTTTTCCGCTTCTTTGTGCAGAGTATGATGACACTCCATCAAGCAATTCAACTTTGAGATCCCCCCTTGCATTTAATCTTCTTAAAAGAAGCAACTCAATTCATTGGACCAACAGTGGGCAGAGTGGTTTAAAAATAATGAAGAAGAGGCTTCAAAGCGTAACATCCGAGCTAAAAAGTGCAGCCTGGTAATAGTGCACCAACATGGTGTTTTGTGAAGACAATTCTTTTTTTCTTCCCCTGTATCCCTCATGATCTAATGGTGTCTTTGGGACTCAGCCTTCAGAAAAAAATCCCCCCCCCCCCCCTCCTTTTAGCTCGCATTAAGGTCATAACTAACACCACAGCAAGTGTATCAACAACTGTACCTCGAATTTGTACAGATTCATGTATACACTAATGAATAGAAATTTGTTGCTCCAACAGTGGACCATTATGATTCTAGCCACGAAAATTTCATGTTCAAAACTTCTAATTGCTAAATGGCAGGTTTTTTTCCCCCTTAAATCCGCTCAGACTCCGTAGTCAGCGGCTACGATACTGTGTACTTATCATGAATGTACTTAATTACATATGTTATGTTAATAAGAGAGGCATGTTACATTTGTCACGCTGTGGGGAAGTGCTTTGCGGTCAATTTCGTTCAGTGATGATTCAGCAAGCTTAAGATAACATCAACTTTGATGAGGTGTGCTGGTTGTCAATTTGTTGCTTACACAGGCAAACAAAAACTATCTTGAATCAACTTGTGACGCAAATCTGAACCACGACCCATTCCGAGGGCAATCGAGCATTATCCGAATGGCTTGTCTTCATATATGGCTAAAGTAGTTAAGTTTCTATAAATGGACATGTATACGCCCTTTTGTTAGTGTTTTTCATTTATTTATAATTTGTTTTTCGCAGAAAGAGCGAGGGATAAAACGATATTAACTGTGACTGCCAAACTAACAAGGGTTTCTCTATTATCCCTTCCTGAATAACTAGAGGTTGGTTGTACATTATATTGCAAACTTCGGAAGTGGAAGTAGGGGGTTAACCCGGGTTAGTTTCTTGAAAAAAAATTATTATTATCTTAGATTATTTTTACTTCGCTAGTGTATTTTAATAATTTCATTAAAATAAATTTGAGAAATAATTAAATTAAAAAAAAAAAAAAACTAGTCCACACGACAAAAAAAATAGTGTTAGCTTCGCCACACACAACCGTTTGTCTATCAAATACATTTAAGATTTTTCCCTCAAAATACCATGAACACGCTCAATAGCAAGAAGTAAATCATCTGTTAGTGAGATATAGGCCCTATGTTGGGCTCACGTCTCTTTCATTTGTCAATCTCGACTCCTCTTCACAACTGACACCTAACCGATTTTGGCAGATTACCGGTATGCCAATAACATGACGCGCGTCCAAAGAAGTATCCGGTGCTACAGGTTCCAATTTTATGGCCAAGTTAACAACTCCATGGCCCCTTGAACCGTCTCTAGCCCGTAGCCTGTAACTGAGGTTCCTGACAGACCCGGCAGGAGGGAACCCAATGTCGTTGACCGGAATCTGACACCAACCCAGTAGAGTCTGACCCGATATGATCTTTTTGGTGTATAATTGTAAATAGATGCAAGCGTATCTATTAGCAAAGAAAGCATTACAATCTGTGGGAACAAGAAACTTGTCACCCCACGTAGGGTTTACACCTCCATGATCATCAATTCTTGTTCTGTACACGTGGCAGTGTTTATCACCGCTGGTGGTTGCCGGTGGGTATGTGGTGATGGTGACGAAAGCCCTGATACGACTTGAAAAGGCAGTGAAAGAAGTGTTCTTCAGCCCTTGAGCTGATAATATTGTGATCTCCATGGAGCTCGGGAATATTTGAAAAATTATAAAGGAGATAATTGTGTAGCCAGCCTGTCCAGTGGATCATAAAAGGAGAGATTTGATTAGCTTGTATATATGTGTGTGCATGTGTATCGAGAGGAGAGTCAGTAAAAAGAATGAAGTTGGCGAGGAAGAGAATAAGAGAGTTGCTATTGGCTTCTTGGGAGTTTCATGGGCTACTCGCTGCAGTTTCGTTCTGGGGTTCTGGGGATCTGGGGACCAAATCGACTGCTATATAGAAAAATATAAGTCAACCAATCCGAGTATCGCACACTCAGATTATTATTTTACATTTTTTACCGGTGAGTGACGTGACGGCACCATGATTAACCATATTAATTAGCAGCTCTTTGGCTTAAGCCTAAACAGTGTCGATGACTGTTTTTAGGTATTTTATCGAGTGATTTTTAAATAATAATTATTGAACGGTCATTTGAATTTTAAATCTTATCGAGATAGGAATTAAAAAAAGTAAAGAGGTAAACATATCGATGGGCCAAATAAAGTATTATTCTTCTTATATTACGCAAGCAAAGTCTATCGAGAATATAATAACATGTATAACGTGAATGATTATTAATAATTTTGATTATATTCACTCATGATCGGAGTAAATTTATCTTTCTTAATAAAGAATTAGAATTATATACCATATTATCCATTTAATAAAATATTTTTAGACGTCAGGATGGCACCTAGCTAATCAGGTAGAGTTAATGACAGCAGGATCCTGCAGAGAAATGAGGCGGCCCTGAAGAGGACTTGCATCAAGACAAATTTGGAGGCTATCGTATTACTTGAATAAATCATATTAATGAGATCATATCATTTCTAAATTCTAATACGTTCTTATGGTTGTATATAAATTTGGATACAATTAACATTATTATTTTGCGTAAGAAGGGTGGTGTAAGTAATTAATCATTTGTCAGTGAATGGAATGTGATAAAGCTTGGCTCCGTAATCCGTCTAACCATCCAGGTTTCTAATCTCAAGAACACTCTACAAATTAAAATAGAATTTTAGAAAAGTACTTTTGTTTGTTTCAGTCAAAATACAGTAACATCCATACTAATGTTTTGAGCCGTGGTTAATTGTTAAATTAATTTGAAAATAATTAAGAAAAAAAGATAAACACACCCCCAACGTTTAGGTAAAGAGATAAAAATCTCTTTAATATTTAAAAAAAAATATTTACATTTCTATTTATTATAATTTTAATATATAATTACCATTATACCCTTCTAACATAAAAAAAATTATTAAATTATCCAATTTGTCCATATATTATTAATAAAATTATAAATATACCCTCATTACTCCATTCTTCTATTTAAATTTTTATTAATAACTAATTTTTTTAAAAAAATCTACATACCTAAAAAAAAATTGTAGACAAATTATAATTTTAAAAATAAACTTGGTTATTAATACCATAATAAATGACATAAAAATTTGGTTATAAATGTACAAGTTTAAGTGATTGACGTGTGGAGAATTGTTAAATATATAAGTTTAAAGTTTAAATAAAATTAATTATTGATAACTAATTTTATTTTTTAAATTATAATTCATCTATAATTTTTTTAGGTGTGTAGATATTTTTTTAAAAATTAATTATTTATAAAAATTTAAATAGAGAAATAAGGTAATAAAGATATATTTGTAATTTCATTAATAATATATGAATAAATTAAATAATTTAATAATTTTTTTATATATTAAAAAGGTATAATAATAATAATAATAATAATGATTAATAGAGTATAAATATTTTTTTTAAAATATTAGAAAAGTGAGTGTGTTTGTTCTTCTCCCTAATAATTGGATAAAAAAGAATCCAAGGCAACGCATTGGAAAATTGATGGCGTGTTGCCACTTGCCAACCTGGCGTCGTTCATATTTTTGGCAAATTTCTTGGATTTTGCAACTGATAGCCAGCCAGAGTCGGTCAATAAACGGTGCAATTGGAAGTTCTTGTCCAATTGGTTTGTCACCTTCCACCTCAATGATTATTTATTTATTTAATCATCCCCCACTTCACTCTAAACAATTGCTTTTCCAAAAAGTTTTCCAGATTTGTTATCACCGCAAACGGCTGAAAATCAGATCGAAGGGAAGGAAAATAATAGAATAAGAACGTATAACACTTTAGCTTTTTACCGAGTCAAATTAAAAAGCAAAGCAAGACAAAAGGAAGTGGCGAGGTATCTTTCTCAGCCCGTCTACTGATCTTGTTAGTGAGAGTGGATTGCGAGGAAACAATAATAAAAGTGGAAGAAAATTATTATTAACTTCGCAGAAAGCATGTTCGTTACTGTAGCCGCACGCCTTCAATGGCCGAACCATAACAACTACGTTTCACTTTTTAGTTTTCCATTGTCCTTAGTCCACGTCCTGTTAGAATAAATTAACCAAGGAAGGCATATTTAATTGAACACATTACGTGCAGGAAAATACTCTCTCTTCTTGAGAAAGTGTCGAGGAAGATACATTTATATAATTTAGAATCATCAACGGGTGTGAGTGCCTATATGCAAATCAGATGATAACAACCAAATCCAAATTACTGTACAGTTGAAGATCCAACATTACGTACGCGTCAAGATTGAATAGTATATGATCCATCTCTTGCAAGAGAGAGTTGGAAAATTATTGCACTATATCTATATCATACTGAAAAGTGAGAACTAGGAAAGGAAGGAATTAAGGAAAGCTTGTTCTTCCAACAAAGGAGATACACTTGACAAATTGGAGATCCATAAAGATGCAAATTCTCTCATATGTCTTTATCTTTCAATCGTCATATTTGACTCTTTAACCACTGATATATCCGGGTAGGGAAGATTGTATTTTTTATATTTGCTTTAATAATTAATTAATTAATTAATTAACCTTCCTGGAAACTGTACTTATGGGTTGTATAAATTTTCCCGGAAAGTCTTGGCGAGCTCATTATAATGAGTGGCATTAAGATACTGCGGGCAGGAGACAGCAGCCAAGCTGTGTTAATGCTGTGAATTAGATATGTCCAAGACAAGGTCCAAAAAAACGGCTCATAATTGAAAGTTGCCCCCAACGCCCAACGGCTTCATTTGGACTTGTTCCAGCGGACCTGAATGTGTGATTCAGGATTATTTTTCCGCAGCGCGATTTATGAAATGAACCTCTTTCATTGACATTTTCAGAGGCCTAACTTAATTATTTGAACGAACCCCCACCCCACGCATGCAAATTCCAGTGCATGGAATGGATTGATTAGCTGTTTCCTGTCTCTCCTCTTTTTCCAAGTTCTGCGTTTTTCCTGAATACGTCAAAAAACACTCTGTATTTCAAACTATTTACAATTCCCAAATGATTATTTCAGGTTCTTCATTCTCGATGATGTTTGAAATTTATTGGTTAGTATAGCGTAATAAATTACTCAAAAGTAAGGTAAAAAAACGAAAATCAGTCAATTCGCGGTGGTTGCATCAGATATCTAAAACATTTTTTGTTTGGAGGGGGGGGGGGTACTTTGTAGAAGGAGCATAGAATGTGTCGAACCAATTTCGTAGGGCCGCCACCGCCATTGGAAAACTGAGCCGAATGCAAATACTATCCGTCTGGCCCATCGTATAATGTTTGGGCCAAAATTAAGCGCATGTGGCGTGATTAGTGTTGATGATATCAATATTCAGCAGATCAAGATTCATTCACCGTTCATGACTCACCAACAACTTGAGACTTGACCGCCTTCATCTATGCATACAACTAAATAGTTTGTACCTTAGGTCATATTTGGCTGCACGATCGCAGCAAAGTGACACTGACCAAAAATAGTGCAAGCCCAACGTTGTGACCGAGAGACTGACAGCGAATTACACATAATACGGTCACTCGATTGAATTCTACAAGGCAATTACCAAACAAAGGTTAAGGACTAATGTTGACAAACAAGACGGACATACAATAGCAGTTACAACTATGAAATGATGATGAAGTTAAGTGTTTCGTTCTCCATCCAATAATACATCAATGAACCATCCTTTTTGAGGGTCCCAAGTGATAAATTGGAAAAATTCCCCTACACATGCAATTTGGAGCCGCGGAAAATGGTGACCCCCCAAAAAAGGATATAAGGCCAAGAAATATTGAAATTCACTACCATTTGACTCTGATGTCTGAATTACTTCCTAGACTGCAACAGCAGCTCCAGACATACGTACAAACTCATTTACATGGATGAAAATTATTTCACGCGCTAATTAGACAGTAAGCCGATCAAATCAAAATGGTACAAAATAATTTTGCAAGAATTGAACTCAGTAAATAGCGGTTACTTCATCTGAATTCATAACTACACTGCCCCCCCTTAAACCCACCGACCTACAGACTGCAAATCATAATTAGTAAGGACTACATATTTATTTTATCAAATCTGACAACACTAGATGCTCGTTCGAGCTTTCATTTACAAAGCTTAAACCTTGACTTTTCGTCCGAGTTCGTGTTACCGTTCCACATTGTGCTGGAGCAACCTATAACTTGAATCAGTTGCTTCTACCTTGGCCGTCGTCTCGGGAGTTGCCTCCTCTCATTTTTCAGCCGCTTTGCTGCTCTCCGCGCTCCTTTCACATTTCCACCTTCCTCGGATCAAAAAGCGCTTGCCTTTAATAAGCAAACAATTTGATCGGATCCGCACATAATCATCACACGTGGCCCGAACACCACTTGCACCAACCATATTAATCCATATCATCGTTAGTTCTCACGATTTACCCAGTTCTAGCCAAGGAGGTTCCTGATGGTGATCATTGTTCGCATCCAACGGCTCTGATTTAACATCGGACCCCGCCTCATTCTCACCTTGCTGTTGCTGCAGTTGATTCTGCTCTTCTTCCTCTTCTCTCCTCGCACGCTTCGCCCCAATTGACACACCAAACAACCTCGGAGTCAGATCCAACTCCTCCGCCTCCTCCACCTTCGCGCCGCCTTCATCCGCCTTCCTCGCCGGCAGTGCCTCCACCGCCTTCCCCTCCGGCAGACTTACGTTGTCCAGCTGACCGGACGCGTAATTCGTCATTAAGGCGAGTATATTATTACACAATCCTTTCAACTGACTCAACTCGTTATTCAGTTGCGCGTTCTCTTTTCTCAACTTCTCGTTCTCTTCTAGAAGCTCCGGCATCGTCGTACAAATCGTACTTCTAATCACAGTCGTAGTCGGGACCGCCACCGGCGACGAATTAGCTGATATCACCTGTTCCTCGCCCGAGTTCGCCGGCGAATTCGACCGTGCAACCGCCGCGACCGTCACAGTCGCCGCCGTGGCAGCTGCAGGGGATGGTGATATTTTACGACGCTGAATGTCTCGTAAAAGACCTTTCTCACCCCTTCGGAAACAATCGTTTGCAAATTCCCAACGATCCGGAACTACTTTCCTAAATCCCTATCGAATTAATGGAAACTAATTAGAATTTTTTTTTTTTCTTCTTTTTCACCTTCACAACTAATTAGAAGAGAAAAAAGTAAAAGGAGAACTAAAGAAAATTTGCTTACGTAAGTGTTGAGCTGGCGGACGAAGCTAGAGAAATTGTTGTGTTTAAAATATTTAGGCAACAAATCTCTGGCGAATTCCGCCGGTCTCCAGACTATGAAGGTCGATCCGTCGCTGTTCCACGAGATTAAATCATCGACCGAAGGATCGTCAACCAGTTGGTAAGTTTTGGTCAAAAACGGCGTCGGAAGAGATCTCTGCGAGTCTCCTCCTGTTGCAGGAGATTCGCTCGTCTGCTCAACCGGAGCCATCGGGTCAAGACCTCAGATCCCAACCCTGTCAATCCTGCAACTCTCTCTTTGCTTCTGCTAATTGGTAACGCTCAATCTAAATCAATTAAAAAAATAATAAAATTATAACGTAAACTACACACAATAATCCTCTTCCATATTTCAATCAAGTTAAATTCCGAATGGAAATTAGCGTGAAATAACAGTTCTTTTATTAATTATTGTTATTATTTATTATTTGGAAAACGTTATTTTCTATTCTAATCTTTTAGCACGGTATGAGATAAAAATAAATGAGGACTGAATCATTGTACCTGTACCTGGTGTAATGAAGAGGAACTTTGATTATTTTCTCACCAAACCTAACAAGCGAAGAATAAACCACTGTTCAACGGGCAGCGTTGAAAGTTGGAACTCGATCAGGCACCGTCGAAAGTCGAGAACCAGGAGGTTCAGAAATGATGGATGTCCTCAAACGGTGAGCATGCGAGCGAGCGCGCAAGCTAGCTAGAGAGAGAGGAGCTCGCGTGCGCTGTGTTGGGTTAGGTTTTGTTGTTTCTAGAAGGTTCTGTGTGGAGTAAATGATAAGGCGGGGGAAAAAGAGAAACAGAAAACCGTGGGTTCGAGAAGGAAAGGGAAATTTAAAAGGGGATGAGAAAGATAAAAAGGGCAAAAGCGGTGGGGCCCTGCACATTGGAATAGGATGGGAAGGCCCCAGAAATGCAAGGTCTTTTCCAGAAGCTTCTTTCTCTCTCTCCCCTTCTTTAGTTTTCATTTACCTCTCCCCGGGTCCGTCGACACGTGTCGGTTCGGATGTGGAAGACCACGCTCCATATTAAGATAAGGGATTGTTCCTTTCCTTGTTCTCTGCAATACTGATTTAAGGTTGTGATCGTATCACCCGCGTGGGAGATATCGTTGCCGTAATTCCTCGGGCCTCTTTTTCTGCCTCGTGGTAATTTTGGTTGTTAAAAGACTTTTCATTTTACCAATTTATTATATTATTCATGGTGGACAAATAAATGATAGGATAACTGTGGGAGTGATTAAAGAGGCGAGCCAGTTCGAGAAGGGGCAAGTAGATTTTATGAACTAAAATAAAAAAAATATGGGTTAAAATTTTTGTCAATCTTGTTAATTATATTTTATTAATTCAATTTATGATTAGTTTTTATTTGATTAATGTAATTATAAGAATCGTATCGAAACTAAATAAATGAGGATCAAATGTTAGGTATCGAATATATGAAGAAGAGACGATTAAAGATAAAATATAATATAAAGATGTAAGTAATTGTGTGCTATTGATTGTTTAATTGAATAGAAATAATTCGATTCAATAAAATTATGATTTTTGTTCGATTGAAAACGTTATCAGTTTATGTGAGTTTAAAACAGATCAAAAATCATGTCATGTTCACTCATAAAGATTGAGAACGAATTAAATCAGATAGTTCTATTTCTCAATCTTTCTGACTTGTTCCTACGGAACCAAAATCGAAAAGATTGAGAAAAATCAGTCATTCACAACCACTGATGAA
Source organism: Citropsis articulata (assembly GCA_030449925.1). Classification (NCBI taxonomy): domain Eukaryota; kingdom Viridiplantae; phylum Streptophyta; class Magnoliopsida; order Sapindales; family Rutaceae; genus Citropsis; species Citropsis articulata. Next base: position 2,263,121 of record JASUUH010000019.1, on the reverse strand, counting down.
GGATTTCTCAAAACAAAAAATTAAGGATTAGTAATCTTTTTTAGAAATCGAATGAATTCGATCATATACATACACGAGGAAGGTAATAAAAAACGAAAGAAAATGAGTTCTTCTTTACTTTTATCACTTAGAGCCATGCGAAATGAAAGTCGCACGGTTTTAAATGAGAGAAAGAAGTGAGGAATAATAACAACACACACACAGTGACACAACAAACATGATGGTTCAACTTCAAACTTTTCCGGCCTTCTAATGAGTTCACTCATGTCATGCCCACTCCTTTTTTAGCCCACCATACTGTCACAGGTTTAAGTCACAAGTCTGACCAGGCAAGACTAGACCACTGTATGATTGTAAATGCCAGCAGTTCTAACTCGCCCTCCAACTAGCAAGACAATACTACTTACTGAAAATATAATGGGAAGCAAGGAGAAAATGACCAGAAAGTCTTTTTATTATACACTTGAAAATCTTCTGAAGGCTTTACAGATGTTTACACAAGAGAGTGTGTGTGTAAAGGTGGGTTGTTGGTGGGAGAGAATGGGAGTTCACCCATTTATAGTGTGTTTGACAATCTAGACTTATAGCAATTTCCATGTGTGAAACCTATAAACAGTGGGCAATTATCATACTATTTTATTACAGAAATCTCTAACATTCGGATAATTACACCAACCACGGCTGGTACTATGTGATTGCAAGCCACGCACGCCATGACAGTTGGTTTCTACATTAGTAACTCTCCGCTGTTGACTCACCGATCGAAATGGATTCGAGTCCGTAACAAATTTTCTCCTGATACGGGAGATTCGCGCGTGGCGTGACAATTAGTACGCATGACTTGTGTGAAGTGTGAACCATGCCGGGGGTAGTATTTTAGAAAATTTCACAACTTTTTTCGATGGCTGCTGCTGTAGACCAGTCTAAAGACTAATGACGGGACGTTGACGAATCAAATTTTTTTAAAATTTTGAATTTATTGCCCACATACATAATCCATTCATTTATCCAATTATGTCGACTTTGATTTGATCAGCTCCCTATATTCTACCGTCCGATATATAGTGAAAGCATCCTGAAATAAGAATTGAATCGGTGGACTTTTGCATAAACCACATCACCGCATTGAATTTGGCTGAAGCATATGCCAAAATTGCTTCTTGTCATTTGGCCTTAGGCTTGAGTTTAATAACTAATCACGCGTATTGCCCGGGGCCACTGTTGGCAACCAAACGCAAGGTTTCTACTCTAATCATTCATACCTCAGAAATAAAGAAAAAGCTTTTACAGTACCGCTAAGGCACAATTCAGCATCAATAATATACAAACAAGCCTGGACAAGCATAAGTTTCTATGTTGCGTAACAAGTTCTCTATCTTGGCAACACATTCTTTGTTGGTTACTGCTAATTAATTACGTACGTTGTCATTATATATATACAGCAACACAGGGCTGTGACCCTGTCTTTTACATTCCTCTCATTTTATTATGGTTTTTTAAGGTGGAGTCGCTTCACTAATCTCCCTGGATGCATATTGTTTTCAAAATTTCATCGTCGCTGTGGATATCTATATCTCTAATGCCAATGCTAAGAGACGGTGATGAGTTACATCCCACCTCATTGTCGGAGGAATCATCTTCGTAATCCAGCAAGGAATTATTAGCCTTTGTCTGCAGTTCTTTTACTCTCTTGAACTCGTCGTAATGTGCTCTCCTGTGGTCTTCGAAGTTCATAGCACGCCTTTCTCTGACATTTCCTGAAAATTAAAATGAAAACAGATTATGGTTAGCTTCGCAAATGATTGAACATTGCATACCATAATGAAGTTTTAGAACCTTCAATACCCTCATCCTCAGATGATGATGACGTTGATGATGATCCCCCAAACACCCTAGAGTGCTTTTCACTTATAGCCACTTTGTTTAATGCACTTCTTATGGCTTCGGCATGTGCAGCGTAGGCGTAGCTACTGCTATCAGATGAATCCAGTGCAGGGGAAGGGAAACCTATGACAATCATCCATAACAAACACAATAGTCAATTTGTTTTTTCAAATTTCAGAATAAAAAACAGCTGGTGGCTGATGCGTTCTGCTCCTAATTAATTACCATCATCATCCACAATAGGGTGATACGGCGTCTTGGGTTCAAGTATTTTTTCCCTAACAGGTTTATCGGCCTCAATCTCATTAAGATTAGCTTCATCCCAACGTACTCGTCCCCTGCACCCAAAGAAATGATATCAATGGATAAGATTAAAATCTGGTTAACTTGTGTTGAATTACCGATTAGGCCTCCCAAGCAATCAAACATCAAATCAATAAGAAAAAAAATGATACGGAATGCTGCTCTATTAACCATCTTCTCACCTCATCATTCATTAATGTCAGATAAAAATATTTTGAAAAATTCCTATTGTATCCTTTAGCAAACTCAGGTATGAATATGAATGAAGAAATGAAAGCCCGGCTCTTTGCTTCACTGCTAACCCCATTACATTTCAACGGTTTAACGGCTCACCTTCCATATGGGATACTTTATGATTTTCATTCAGTACAAATTTGTCATTTAAAGTAAAAATATTGTGAAGATTAAAGAATAGTGATTCCAGTTCGTCGTGATTTGTACTAGTTTTTTTATTCACTATTGAACCATTGTTCTTCTTTTTGACGGGAATCTTGGATGCAAGGGAATAGTAGATCAAACCAAAAGCCAAGCAACTATCAAACCCTCGTCACCAGAAATTTAAACGGAGGGTCACTTCACGGTTTCATTATATCGCTATAAACTAAGTCGAATAACCAATGATACCAAAAGCATATATTCCCCCAAGCTCATACGCCGATCACTTGTTTCTTAAAAGAATTATCAAAATTGCTTCATCGGTGTCCTCAATTCTCTTTGGACATGATGAACCGTCAAAGAACAATAAATCGGTGCTTGTTTGATACCACAATTTGTTCATAACTGCACCCCATCGCCCTACTCTGATATCCCAGATACCCCACATATATTTGGCGGCCAAAGTAACAAATTAATGGGTTCAGAGATAATAATTGATCAACGGCTTCAAGCAGAAACCAGGAGAAGTGATAAATCGAAAAATAAAGAAAAGGGCAGTACGATGTGAAAATTACTTGATCATTTTGTTCAAGTGGTGATGGTTGTTGCCTTGAAAGACTGGGAGATGCTGCTGGGACCTTACCAAAGTTGATCCGATTGGGCAGAATATGAATGAACTCACTCCTAGTTAAATTCTTAACAATTTAAAGAGAAAAATTAATTAATAATCTTTATGTTTAATAAGAATAAAGCAGTTTTGAGGAAATAAATTATACCTTGGGAATCAGAGGGAGCTGCAAAATAGGCAGAAAATGGAATTCAGTGGCCCGTAATCGATCGGTAAATGGACAGAGCACGTAATTGAGATAAAAAAGAAAAGCTGGGGTACGGCAACAAACTGCTGTTAGCACATTGTTTTTATTCCTTGATATGATCCAGACAAATCATTATTCTTTTCTTTTTCTTGTAAGAAACCAAGAGATTGTGCTGTCTGACAAAATACAAGTAGATAGATGCCAGTGCACGTTGGGTTCATCTGCTGGCAGGTCGAGATTCTGGAATATTAAATTAGTTGGATTTTTTTTTTTTTTTTTTGATTAAGTGATATCTGAAACCTCTCTTATTGATCGTTTTTATTAGAAAAAAGAAAAGAGAAGAAAAAGCAATTTGTGTAATTTGTATAATTCAAGGAAACTGAAAATTTTAAGCATCCTTTTAATTCCCTCTTGATTTTAGAACTGGAGATTAGATAACAGAATTAGGGAGGAGGGGGGCACGGGGGTCCATATATTTCCTCTTACACAAGGAATGAATGAATGGAATTGAATGAAATTTTAGGAATGGAATTGGAAATTTAATAAGGAATTAATGAGATTCTAATGTTCTTGGTAAAAATAAATGGGAATGAATGTCTTTGGAATTTGATGTGTTCTTGGTAAAAATAAATGGAATGAGGAATGGTAATGAGAATCAATTTAATAAAATAACCACAGTGATAAATAATGTGATTTTCATTAAGTATAAATGTATAAATAATATTATAAAAAGGATATTAATTAAAAAATAAAATTAATCATAATAATTATAAATATAAATATTGAAAATATTAATAAAATAAAAATAATAATTAATTAATAACTAAAATAAAAATTAATAAATTTAATAATAATAAATGTTAATATTGATAATATTAATAAAAATAAAAATAAAATTAATTTTATTAATATTAAATTTATTAACTTTATTATCAGTATAAACAATATAAACATTTATTAATATTAAATTATATTAACTTTATTAATTTAGTTATTATTAATTATTTTTAATATTATTTTTATTAATATTATCATTATTAACATTTTTTATTATTATATTTTATTAACTTTATTATTTTAGTTATTATTAATTACTTTAATATTATTTTTATTAATATTATCATTATTAACATTTTATTATTATTATTATTATTATTTAATATCATTTTATAATAATATTTATACATGTATCTAGATAATGAAATTACATTATTACTATAATTATTAATTTATTAACTTTATTATTTTAGTTATTATTAATTATTGTTATTATTATTTTTAATAATGTTAAATTAATTATTGTTATTAATTATTATTTTTATCATTATTTTTATTATTAATAATGATAATATTAATAGTAGTAAAGTTAATAAAATTTAATAATAATCATTATTATTATTATTATTATTAAATTTTATTAACTTTTATTTTTATTAATATTATCATTATTAACATTTATTATTATTTTAATTAATATCATTTTTATAATAATATTTATACATGTATCTAGATAATGAAATTACATTATTACTATAATTATTAAATTTATTAACTTTATTATTTTAGTTATTATTAATTATTGTTATTATTATTTTAATAATGATAAATTAATTATTGCTATTAATTATTATAATTATCATTATTTTATTGTTAATAATGATAATATTAATAAAAATAAAAATAATAATTAATAATAACTAAAATAATAAAGTTAATAAAATTTAATAATAATAATAATACCAGACAAATCATTATTCTTTCTTTTCTTGTGAAACCAAAGAGATTGTGCTGTCTGACAAAATACAAATAGATAGATGCCAGTGCACGTTGGGTTCTGCTGGCAGGTCGAGATTGGAATATTAAATTAGTTGGATTTTTTTTTTTTTGATTAAGTATCCGAAACTCTCTCTTGTGATGTTGAACTTATTAGAAGAAAAAAGAAAAGAGAAGAAAAAGCAATTTGTGTAATTTGTATAATTCAAGGAAACTGAAAATTTTAAGCATCCTTTTAATTCCCTCTTGATTTTAGAACTGGAGATTAGATAACAGAATTAGGGAGGAGGGGGGCACGGGGGGAGTGGGGTCCACATATTTTCCTCTTAATATTTAGTAAGAATACGCTGCGTTTTGTGTTGACTCGGCAAGCATTTACGATGTCGTTTTCGATCAGTCCCTACCGTTGGCGTCGGGTTTAAATTAGGAAAATCAAACAATTCATCCCACTTCAGTTTCCTGCTCATAAGGCACCGCGAGCAACGACATAAATTGGGTTCGTTTGTTTCTTTCTCTTGTGAACATGGGATAGTTTAATCATTCCTAACTGCTAGTTCTTTTCACTCCAATTTGTATGTGTTAGCTAGGAACAGGCAAATTAGGCGCTTTTATTTGTCGATGCCGAGGCTCTCCCTCTCCCACTGTTTGCGAAAACGCCTCACCCAATTTGACAATGTTTATATCTTAGATATATGTGATGATATTAAACAATTGAAAGTGAAGGTGTTTCGTGAGGATATGATTGTATAAAGACTAATAAATTTTTATTTTGGAATTTCAGAGTAGTGTAGAAATGACTTTCTGTTGCTGTTTCGATATATATGGTTGTGTTTTGTAAATATTAGTATTGACTCGCTATATCATCGTGCTGAAATTTTTTGAAAAATGTCAAGAAAGCTGCTGAAAATTTCTATTACAGATGAAGATTATCAATATGGTTAAGCTTTGTTGTTCCAAAAATGGTCAATGTTACTAAAAGTTGATAATAAAAGGCACTTTGTACGGTTATCAATCTGTAACTTGCTGGCAATTATTTAGTTTCACATGCATAGAAGCTATAGGGTACCCACACAGTTTCCATCACTGTAATTCTTATCCTTTTAATGCATTTGTTATTGCAGCTTGAGTAAAAGATAGTTCTTTATATTTCAATAACTCTTCACTTGCCAATGATTTTCCCATTCTACCAGAGTGTGCTATTGTAAAAAGGTAAACTTATCAATTTCAAAAGAGATCTACTGAAGATGCCAGCGCTGGTTTCAACACGGCTGCTCCTACTTGTGGGAGAGTCATTACCATTGCATAAGTTTTCATGTGTTTCTAGGATGCCTTGGTGCCACAATGGTGTACGTTTCCTTAGTCATGTTGGTCGACATCATGGACCCCTTACTCTTGCAAGCCTTGGATACAAGAGTGAGTTTGAGCCCACAAACAAGAGTAAATCAAACAAACCTAAGAAGCATAGTCCTCCTATTGAAATCCCCAAAGCTAAGGTGAAGGCCGTCAGAAGTGCTGGGATCAAAGCTGCTGGGGTAAAGAAATCCCTTGAGATTGAGTCAGCTCCTTTTGCTGTGAACTCATTTTTGGAGCTTGGACTCCCACCTCTGTTGTTAGAAAGGTTAGAGAGAGAAGGCTTTAATGTTCCAACTGAAGTTCAGTCTGCAGCTATTCCTTCAATTCTCAGGAATCATGACGTTGTGATTCAGTCCTACACAGGTTCGGGAAAGACATTGGCATATCTCCTTCCCATACTGTCCAAAGTAGGCCCACTTAAGGATAAATCTTCTAATGGCAATGGTGAATCTGGAAAGAAAACAGATATTGAAGCAGTAATTGTGGCTCCCTCCAGAGAGTTAGGAATGCAAATTGTGAGGGAGATCGAGAAGCTGCTAGGACCTTCAGACAAGAAAGCGGTTCAGCAACTAGTAGGGGGTGCAAATCGATCAAGGCAGGAAGAAGCACTTAGGAAAAACAAGCCAGCAATTGTTGTTGGGACACCTGGCCGTATTGCTGAGATTAGTGCAGCTGGGAAACTTCACACCCATGGTTGTCGTTTCTTGGTCTTGGATGAAATTGATGAGCTTCTTTCATTTAATTTCCGTGAGGCCATGCACCGGATAGTGGAACATGTAGGGAGGAGATCAGGAGCAAACCCACGAGAACCAAAAAGTGCGCTTGCCACGCGGGCTGAGAGGCAGACTATTATGGTATCTGCCACAGTGCCATTTTCGGTGATAAGAGCAGCTAGGAGCTGGGGACACGACCTTCTTCTTGTTCAAGCAAAAACCGTTATCCCACTTGAATCGATGCCTGCCACTGGACCGGGAAATTTGTTGGGGCCTATGTCTGGTTCAAGCTCAAACTCAAGTTTGCAGGCTAAGCAAGCAGACCAGAGCCTGCCTCCCGCATTGAAACACTACTATTGTGTCACAAAGTTGCAACATAAGGTTGATACATTGAGAAGATGTGTTCATGCACTTGATGCCCAGACTGTGATAGCCTTCATGAACAATACTAGGCAGCTAAAAGATGCTGTCTTCAAGCTGGAAGCACGCGGGATGAAAGCAGCTGAGCTGCATGGGGATCTTGGTAAGCTAGCTAGATCAACAACTTTGAAGAAATTTAAGAATGGGGAGGTGAGAGTTCTGGTGACAAATGAACTTTCAGCAAGGGGATTGGATGTGGCTGAGTGTGATCTTGTGGTAAATTTAGACTTACCTACAGACTCAATTCACTATGCTCATCGAGCTGGTCGAACAGGTCGTCTAGGCAGGAGGGGCACTGTGGTATCCATATGTGAGGAACCAGAAGTATTTGTTGTAAAGAAGATGCAAAAGCAGCTTGCGGTTCCAATTCAGGCTTGTGAGTTCACCGAGGGCAGGCTTGTTATAGGCAAAGAAGAAGAAAAAACCTTAGAAGCTGTCAGGTCATAATTTGTCTCTTCTTTTCCATCTTATCGTTGGAGAGCTGATTGAGATAGGTTCCCTGATTATGTCTCTGACAAATTATGTTAAAACAATGTATTAGGGTCTACTATCTACTTCGATTAGTGATTGTAATGGTGAAGCATTTGTTAGGAAAATTTGATACATCTGTCTATGATAAATTTGAAACTCTATGAAGCTAAGTATTAGCAATCATATGCAGCCTGAAATGTAGTTACAGTAAATGTGGCTGTTCTATCATGGGAGTTTATAATTTTAACCTTGTTACAAAGAACCAAAATCTGCTACTGTCGCTTTCCTTTGGCCGTTTACCTTAATATTTGATCTGAAGTAAATTGATCTTGCATGGAATGACAATGAACAAAGGATACCAGTCAAATTTGTTTTGAGTCCAACACCTAATTATTCTAGATACAGAATACACGAGATCTCTGTACAAGGAGAATTAAAAAGGAAAGAAGAAGATTTGATATCCAATATTCTTCATTTCTTATTATTAGCCTTTTGAAGCATAGCTGTTTCAGAAAGTATGCAAACACGCCTATCTGCACACAAGCAATGTGATGCATCACCAGATAATTCTCTTGCAGAGCTTGTAGCCTGATAGAAGAGTACAAGATACAATGACGACAAAAGTTACAAAGGACATGCAGGTAGAGACGATAGCTGCCTTCCAGAGTGAATGCATTTGGTCAATATCCTGAATGACTGATATTGCAACTGAAGAAGATGAAATGAGAAGGTAGCCCATCAACTGTCATATTGTAACAGCAAATTAGGCTTGCCATAGACGAATTTTCTGAAATAAGCAAAACGTAAAAAGAACACAGAAGCAGAATAAGATAAAATCTAGGTGAGTCACGCCCACCTGATCCAGAATGAAGCTAATGTAGTCAGAAATCTTGTCTGGTATAATAATGCCTCTGTGAGCAATGTCACAGATACCTTTAAAGAGCTGGAAAGATGAGTATGCAAAAGCCAAGATGTCTACAATGAAGGAGTAACTACACGAAGACAAGCAGGACATCAAAAAATCAAAAGCTACAAGAACTAGTGTGATAATCTTACACATAATTAACAACTTTATGCAACACTAGTAACATCTTGTGAATTAGCCTTAGGCTTACACTAATTCTGGATACCCGGTGAAGCTAGAAGGTTGCTGGCCTTTCTTCCTGGGCGATGGAGCAGCCAGTGAGAGAGCAGAGACAAAGCAGAACACAAGTGCCAAGAACCTAAGAAAAAGAATGGAAAAATGAATGGAAGGTCTGGAGCTCCACCTTGTAGAGGCAACTGAAAAAGAGAAAGGCGATGGAGTTGGAAACGTTTGTTGTTGAGTCAAAGAACTAGCTATCACTGGCGAAACACTGGACACGGCTGCTGCTGCAGGCGAGGCACTAGCCATTGGTGTATGAGCAATCACCAAACCATCTCTTTCTTGTTTCATTTTCCCTCAACTGCTTCCTTCTTCAGATGAACGTCTCCTAAACCTGCTCAGGATGAATCTGGGGCCCTCTCTTGAGAAAAACTTGCTTGTTTACTACATTGAGCTTCTTCAGAACATAGTTGGTATTACTTATGGAACTACAAGCAAGCCCTGTTCTTATTAATATAATTAGCTTGACACTATAAAACTAATAAAATTTCAGAAATGAGCTTCGGAAAGTCCAATCATGTGAAGCCACGATAGCATGGGAAACCAAGGGATGCTTTTCAATGCAATTTCTCGGTTAAGCTCTCATAAGCAAATAGAGATGAGATTGTGTATCTTGTTGATTGTTTAATTAAAATAACGAGGAAGGTGATGGCAGGAGAAATTGACATTTCAACTCGCTTTTAGTCAATGTTTGTAATCTTTATATAATCTGTCTGCTGCAAGCAATAATTTAACCAACAACAATAAGATACTCAGGCTTGTTTGGTCTGATAATAATGTCTAGAGGTAGGTCATCTTCTTCAACCTGACATAAACGCATACAAAAATATTTTGCCACTGGCTCACGCTTCAAATGGCTGAGGCTGCTGAAAGTGTTCTGCTTTAATGTTTAAAGGCATTTGAAGTGCAGAACTGAACAGAAAGCTAGAGTTTCGAATTCATCCAAACATTACATGTTTGACCAACAACGTTCTTTGAACATTTTTGTACTCATGGTACTTGGTGGGAAATGGGAAGCTTAATTTATTTATACTTAAAGGGAACGATAATACGTACATAGTCCAACAGCCCCTTACCCCTATAGAAGATAAAAAATAGTGGGAAAAAAAAAAAGAATAAAAGAAAATGGCTAGTCATTTAAGTCAATTCATAAACAATAAAAGAGTCTGCAGTGAAGATGTCCTGAACCTCTGTGTGAACTGAGAAGTTATTTTAACTTCTATTTCCTGCTCATAAGCAGATCATTCAAGTCTTTTTTGTCTGGTATCCCATTGGGTTGTTCTTCGCCCAGTTCCATTGGTGAGCGCACATGTCCTCAGTGCCATACTTGGGCCTGGAAAATAAGTCATCCGGCAAGAAACACCAGAGTTAGATTTTAATGACATGCCAAATATTAGCCATGTAAAAATATGCCAAAAGAGAGTAATGGCTCTGAAACGAAACCCCACTGCTAATTCGTTTTTTAGGTAATTCACTGTTACTATCAACTGAGAATTATCAGTTTTTGAGCTGTCATAATGTACTTTTCGATAACACAATCATAAATGTAATGTAACATCAATATCAAAGAAGTATCATCATAAAATTTGGAAAAAAAGGAAAAAAAATTGTAATGCTACTGACTGTAAGATGACACAAAATGGTTCAATGACTTACTTCCAACCAAGTTCTTTCTGGGCTTTGTCTGTGGCAGCGTAAACAGCTGTTGCATCTCCTACCCTTCTTGGACAGAATTTGATTGGGATTTTCTGCAGTTATTTCATAATAAAACTTGAAATGTGAGCAAATAAATGCATTGGAGTGAGAGAACTTAAAAAAGTGTGGATAAGAAAAATCACCTTTCCAGAAACCTTTTCAAATGCTGCAACCATTTCAAGCACAGATACACCCTTTCCATTCCCCAGGTTATACGCTATACAACCTATTAGAAGATACATGATTGAAACACAGAGATGCAATACAGATTGTTACCAAAATCACAGATTGATTCCAATTATCAGAAAAAGGTAATACTAGACCCCAAAATTTGCTTAACCAGCTCTTAGAAATTAAAGGCACACATGAGATTCAAGAAAATTAACAGGTGGCACCAAGTATTTTGACATGCTAAATTATGAACAAAATTATGATTACCTATATTTTCAGATGTAAAGAGCTTCTTAAGAGCACAAATGTGACCATCTGCCAAGTCCATTACATGAATGTAGTCTCGGACCTGTTTGTGCAAACAGATTGTAATTAACAACTTTTAATGATTAATTACTAATACATAACTACTGAAAGTGATTATACATATAAATTCACATACCGCACTACCATCCTTTGTTGGATAATCCTGACCATAAACATTAAGCTCTGGATGTCTGCCAACAGCGACTTGCTGTATGTAAGGCATGAGATTGTTTGGTATGCCCTTTGGATCTTCACCGAGTTTACCACTCTCATGAGCACCAACAGGATTGAAGTACCTCAGTAATATTATTCTCCATTCTGGGTCTGCCTTTTGAATATCAAAAGCGATTTCTTCGCACCATTGCTATTAAGATGAAAAGAATAAGCGCAAGTGCAAACAAATTTCACCACTCTCAATTTCAATAACAGAAGACTTATCCCACCTAAAGTTGTAGTACCTTAGTTCGTCCATAAGGATTCATAGCACCATACGGGAAGTCCTCAACACAAGGTATTTTTTCAGGCTGTCCATAGATAGTTGCTGATGATGAAAATACCAACTATTGGGAGAAAAAATAAGCAAAACATCCTTGGGTCAGTAGCGGCAAAACCTGAGAATTCTCCCCTAAGGATTTACAAACAAAATGATCATGAAGAGCCAATTTCTATCTACTTACAGGACAAAATCATTTAAATGGATTTAAGCCTTTTGTTTTTAAAAAAAAAAAATTTAAGTGAAAAATATTGCAGTAGAATGTTGGGACTACAAAACAGAAATAAAATATTAAAAATTGGCGCTGACCTTCTTACAGTTATATTTTGCCATGGCCTGATACAGATTGATGGTACCAATTAAATTATTATCAAAATAACGGAAAGGATGTTGAACACTCTCTGCCACAGCCTTAAGGGCACCAAAATGGATCACAGCATCAAATCTGTTGCATTACAAAATGCAAAATCAAAATTACAAATGAAATGTGATATCAATTTCTCCGTACAAAGATTTGCTTTGATGCTTGATCTCTCGCAATTGATTTTACAATTAAATACAAACAAAACTAGTCAAAGTAAATACATACTTTAAAGCCAAAATGCAGATCAATATGAATCATGAAAAAAAAAATTTAAAAAAAAAAAATCATCAAACGAACCCGAACATACTTTTGACTCGAAAAAAGCTTATCCAAGTCTTCCTTGTTCCTAAGATCACCCTGCAACCAAAACAACCCATCGACAACGTTTATTTGCTAATTTCTCGAGAACCAATCAGAAATTACAAAAAACGAAGGGATCTGAGGCACATACCACATGGAACTCAAGCTTCTTAGCGAGGTCAGGACCCGCCAACTCCTTAACTCTATCAATAGCTTCAGGGACAGAGTTATGTAAATTATCGATAAGCACCACCTTAAACCCTCCCTGTAGAAGCTGAAGCGCACAGTGCGTTCCAATGAAGCCAGCTCCACCGGTCACCAGGATATTTCTCTCTGACGCCATTGCAAGGCCAAGGATTGGAGGAGAAGGGGAAAGAAGGAGAGAGCGACGATTATATTAAAAAGAAGAAAGTGAATAAAGCGAAGCAGCAAATACACAAAGGGTTTATAAAATGGGAAAAATGGAGTGACGTGTTTGAGAAAATCAAGGAGACAGTTGGGTCATCAAGCGGATAAGCACATAACACTGACTATGGATTGTGTAATGCAAGAAAGAGAATTAGAGAGTCTTGGGAAGAACTATTCAATTTGTTCTGTTTCGGTAGTTTTGTACTTCCCCGTTTTGTTCGCGCGCTTTTCCTGTTCTTCCTAATTTTCTCAGTACGTTTTTTTTGTTTTGCTTTCGGCACCAGGAAAGCGAATCTAGCCGTGCCCCCATCTCAGAAAATAAGGACACTGCTTTTATCAAAGGGGTTGCTACATTTCTCAAAATATTGAATTATCAGTTTTATATATTAATACTATAGATGTCTCAGATAATATATCTCGATCTTCAACATCTAAAGTGAATTAGTTGCTAGTAATCTACATTAGAGGATTGTACCAATAAATAATATTGTTTTTTACAAACTAAATTGTTTCGTGGATGAACACCACCGTCCACCTGTGGGTGCTAGTTGATTATAATAATTTTTTTTAAAAAAAATGCTATAGCAATTTGGAGTTTGAATTCCACCTAAGTGCGTTGATAGAGAAGAGATTTAATTACAATCTTGCTATCAATGACCAAAAAAAATTAATGGCACCTTAGTTCTTGGGATAAAAATATTGCGAACAGTGAACTACTATCTTTACTTTAAAAGATAGAAAATGTATTCGTTTCAAATTCGAATTCGACATTGCAAAGTTGATTTGATAGTTTCAAATAAATTAGGGTTCCTTGTGATGCAAAAGGAAAACTATGTCCTTAAATTTGAAGATATGAAAAAACCAGGTTATTCTCGCTCATGATCATTTTTCATTTTCTCCCATAATTCTACGACGCAAGTTGGTGAACTTTTTGACCAAGTTGTGACAGCTTAGGGTCAAAGAGAAGATCAAGTACAGGGAAACCAATGGGAAGATCAAGATATTTTCTTATCTCGTTCCTCAATAAAAACTTTAAAACAATTATTATATTAAAATTTTCCGGATAAGGTTATCCAAAAAGCACGTTTTAATGATATTGATGTATGTAAAATTTCCAATCATATAATCCTATTTAATTACATCATGATCATAATAAATATGCGATGCTGTTCTAATGAACTTGGAATCGATGGCGAAGTTTAATTTACTGTTAAATTTCTTGTTCGGTCACTCTAAGAAGTGGTAGGAAAAATGGGCTTTATATATCTATATATGTAAAGGAAAAAATTGTTGCCTCACTCTCAGGATTCAATGGTAGTAGCTATGATTCATTATTATTTTATTTGCCATCATTATCAATTGGCAAGGGCTCTTCGCGGTTACGTTACTTATGGGGAACATACATGTGCTATACAATAATGTTTGCCGCTTTCGAAAAACATTTTGGCTGCACTTGTAATTCGGTGCAATTTTTTGTTTTGTGAATTAAGGAAATATAATATTAATTAACTACCGATGATCCAAACAAATAATAATTGAATTGCTGATAGACGTAGAGGAATTTTGGAATAAATTGAATAGGATTTTGTGTGAACGGACAGGATAATTAATACTCAATTAGATAAAGTTAATTATTTTATTTTGTTTTTCCGAATGAGGATAAGATAATTTTTTGGAGTGGATGATATCTGATGTAACATTAAATTGGATTGGATAAGATAACATGTATTATTTTATTATTAAAATAATTAAAATTTGGAGAACAGAAAGCCACGGAAAAATCGGACGCGTTTGGTTTTGTTTGTCGCGGGTGAACACATGCAGCCTAGTTAGCGGATAGCTCATCAAGAAAAGGAAAAAGAAAAATTCCGACAATTTGATTGTCCCTGAAGCGTTGAAGCAGTGAGCACAAAATAATTATAACAAGCAATGATCGGCGTGATAAGGTGTAAATTTACTCACAAAAAGAAAACGGAATCGATCTCTTTCAGAGTGTGGCGTGAGCTGATCATCTTATCATCCGCTGGTTGGATTTGGGACCACGGCGGAGAAGGAGCGCCAACTATCAACAACTATGGTCCTTAATTCGTCATCCGCAATAACACGCGGGACCCAACTACAGCAACAGTGGCTCTTCTTAGAGCGATAGTGAATCGATGATTCTAGGTGGACATTTTCGATTCTAAGCGCAAGTTCATATTAGGAAGAATATAAGGCCCGTTTGATATTGTTTCTGGATTTGTATTTTTTGAAAATAAAAATAAAAATGAAAATGATGTTTCTGCCATTCAGTATTTGAATTTAAGTATCGTCAGATATTTTCAGTATCTTATTTTTTAAAACTAAAAATAGTAATATGTGTTTGGTAGACATAGTTAAAAATAATAAAAATATAGAATATGCGTTTGATTATATTTTTTCTAAAAACAATTTTTACTAAGCATTTACTTCATATTTATAGTTATAAAATAATTGTTTAGCTAATATATAGACAAACATAACATAATAATTTAAATAAAATTATTATAAAAAAATTACATGATGATAAAATTTTAGAATTAACATTAATTAAAAAAAAAGTCTTACTAGAATTAACATTAATTAAAAAAAGTCTTACATTGTCATTATTTTTACACCATAACCAAGATATATATTACAACACATAATTTAAACAAAATAGTTATAAAAAAAATTACATAATAGACATTATTGATTACATATGTAATCATGCCACATAGAAACTGTAATTCTATCTTTAATCGCTGCGACACTTGCGGGACATAAACCAATATCCCTTAAAATTGAACAATGCTTCTGATTTCGGTCTTTACTCAACCGATCCCGTCACCACCTGTCCGAGTCAACTCGGCTCTCCCGCCTCCGAACTCAACCGCGTCGTGTTTGCTGACTCGCAGAAGACCATTCTCCCGGCATGGCCTCCATCTCCGCCGCCGCCTCTAGCTCCTCCGGAATCAACGTTGTATAAGAGATTGACTCAACGAGCGGAGAAAACGACAACGACGTTGGAGGCTAACTGTGAGGATTGCATTCTCTCTTTCAAGACCCTCAACGACGCCTGCCCATACTCAAAATTTGCTTATTTAACAGCTAATCAAGCAATACTCGAAGCCACAGAAAATGCAAGCCACATTCACATAGTTGATTTCGGAATTGTTCAGGGAATCCAATGGTCATTCTTCTTACAAGCATTAGCCAATCGACCAACTGGAAAGCCTGTTAAGGTTCGGATCTCAGGCATACCCGCTTGACTCTAAGTCCCCTACCGCTCGCTTGCACTCGGTGATCGTCTCCATGAATTCGCTGGATCTCTCTCATTGAGCTTGGAGTTCGAACCCATTCTAATCCCCATTCGAAAACTCCGAGCCTCGAGCTTTCGGGTCGACCCGAGCGAAGCATTGGTTGTGAACTTCATGCTTCAGTTGAACACCTTGCTAGACGACAACCCTCTTGCTGCAGAAAATGCTCTTCAGATGGCAAAATCCTTAAATCCGAATGTGGTTACTCTCGCAGAATACGAAGCAAATTTGAATCGGACGGGGAGAGGCCATATCAAGAACACCAGATCGAAAACGATGAGAGGAGGGAGAGACCAGATCGAGAACGATGGCGGGGGAGAGACCAGATCGAAGGGGCTGGGTTGCTGCGGGTTTGTTTCTTAATCTATTTTTTAGTTTGGTTTGTAATATTTAGGAAACATGTTAAACACGTTTTTATGTTTGTAGTTATAGTATTGAATTTGAATTTATTATTTTGTGGTTTGTTTTTTGAATCTATCCTACCAAACATATATTATGTTTGTATTATGAAAACAAAAATGAAAACAATAGAAAAAAATGAATTAAAAAAATAATAAATAATTATTTAAGAATCTATCCTACCCGTTTGTTAGCGTTTTTTTCATTGATATCGTCTTTTAACGAGTTAATCATTGATAATGAATTAAAAAAATAATTATTTTAAGATAAAATAAAAAATAAAAAATAAAGAAAATAAAAGTTTATAAATTAAATTTTTTATTAATTTTCTAGTTCAAATATTTTCTTAATTAATTATCACTTAAAAGAGAGATCGGATGTTATAATTTTAGATTTTTTAATTTTTTTTTTAATTTTTTAAATTTATATTTTAAAAAAATAGAGGTCCTGATCTTTTTTTCTTTAAGAACCCTTATCCTGTTATCCAAGTCTTTATGTGAAAATCGACTAGCCCGGAATTTTTTTTTTTTTTTGGGGGATAATCCCACTTCTGAAAATGGTTAAAACAATCCGGGCATTTTTGAACCCAAAACAATTGGGCTATTGGATGGAATGGAAATGGCAAGTAGGTTAAGAATTTTGGGTTGGGCCAGCAGTAACCATATTTTTGAACTAGTGTAGGCCGACGCTTTCATATCCGTTCGTTTCCTGAGAATCTGGGGAAAAAAAGACTTGAGAGGCCTTTACCTTTTGCATGTTCTTGAATCTTGATATGAGAACAGTTCATGCCACGGTGGCTGTAACATTACAAACGTTAAATTCTTAGTTACAACTTAAATTTTCTCAAAATATCCATTAGTTTCTACTTTCTGTAAGAAATTAAAAATAAAGATATTTTTGTATTTGTAACTTTGCCGGTTGATTGGTATGACTGATGGGACACAATCTCGTTTTTCGATTTGACACGGAAGTTTGATCTTTGGGAAACAAATCAAAACAAGGAACCAAGAATGAAACTCGAGACGCCACGACATGAAGCCGAAAAAGAAAAATCACATCAAATTAACATTTTTTTCTTTTTTTTTTTCTTTTTGGGAACCTTTATTTCAAAGCAAAAACAAACGAAACTTCTGGGATTGAGCTTTCTAGACATTCAAAGTTCAAAAGAATTAGCTATACTGAAAGTGAACTTCCTTACTAAGTGTGGCTCCCGTTAAACGACACATTGTCAATATCAAGCTAGCTATATCGTATTGATTTTCAAATTAAGTGAAAAAAAAAAACAAAACAAAACAAAAGCAATGGCTATTGTATTTCGCCACTTGAACAAAAGCCTGATTAACGCCAATTAGAGTCCCTTCACGGTGGGACTCAATTAACTCAATTAATAAAAATCTCTTTCCCTATCTCTCTTAGTTGAGAAGCAAGTCTTGCCTTTACTGGATGCAGAATTTTAAGCTATTTCTAAAAGAAAAGACGATATAAGTGTGAAAATTTTAGAATCTCGGTAACCTCATATTAAAGATTATGATTCTTTTATGATCTGATTTTATTTTTAATAAAAATATACATGAATGATTAGTAGTTAATAAATAAAAAATAAAAAAAAATTAAAATTTATCCCTACACTGTCACTTAAAAACACGTGAAATAAAATCTTTAAAAATTTATTAGACTTCAAAAGATCTTTCTTCACATATTAATTATATAATATTTATAAAAAAAATGTCGATATTAAAAAAGTTATTATTATACTTCAAGCAAATATGCTCACGTAACCTCGCACTTAACCCTTATAAAAGCCTCTGGCCATTTTCTCACAAATCTAAAAGCAACTGAAGCAGCATGAACTTCATCAAATTTAAAGCCATTTCTTTACCCTTCATAATTCTCCAGATTGCACTCTACTCCTTCACCTTCACCAACGCATTCACATTTAACATCTAGAACAACTGCGCATACACTGTCTGGGCCGCAGCCTCACCCGGCGGCGGCAAGCGGCTGGAACCGAAATCATCCTGGACTACTGAGGTGAACCCCGGAAGCAATAAGCCAGCTCGAATATGGGCTCGAACCAAGTGCACATTCGGCAGCTCCGTAAAGGGCTGTGAGACTGGTGACTGTAATGGAGTCCTTGAGTGCCAAGCCTCCGGCAATCCGCCATACACAGCTGCAGAATTCATCTCAGAAGGAAACATGGATTTTTTTGACATCTCTCTGCTTGAGGGATTCAACGTTCCTATGGCAACTAGTGGGTGCAATCGTGAGATAAAATGTGCAGCTGATATTAACGGGCCATGCCCTCGGGATTTGAAGGCCCCTGGAGGGTGTAAAAATCCCTGTACTGTTTTTAACACTCCGAAATACTGTACGGGTACGCAGCCCACGGAATTCTCCAAGTTTTTCAAGGATAAGTGCCCTGATGCCTTTACTTATCCTGGTGATAGAACTAAAGGTGCATTTTCATGTCCCGGTGGCACCCGCTACAAGGTTGTGTTCTGCCATTAAGGCAAACAAAATTTAGTAGCATTTATATATATAGTTAACTTGTTTTTTTTATTTCACCACTATGATTCTGGCGCCCCAATCATGCAGACCCTTGCCCTGCATCAAACCCGACTAAGTTCTACCGAATCGGAGCAAGACAAGTGCCTCCCAATGCCGGGACTTCATGACTCTCCGAATCCTGTGAAAGAAACCTACCAAGTTCACCCATGACTCATCGACAAGCGATCTAACACCTTTCATTGGCCGTTATATAGTTAACTTTTGTGCGGCATCGTGGAGTTCTAGTTGTAATATCAATGTAATATAATTATTTTAAGTTATTGGTCTGTAATCGCGTGTGCGCTGTACTCGTGCCGAATGTTAATGTTACGTGAGCTACTTATAAAAATTTTGGCTTATAATCATTTCACTACACCTAGTATTGTGAAATAATCAGCCAATACATCAATTATTAAATAGTTTACTATATTAACTTATTAAAAATAACAATTTATTATATTTCCCTTACTAATGTTGTAAATTCACATGACATTGATTTGTATAATTTTCTTCTTATTTTAAAAGTTATTCATTGAGAGCAAAATTGATATTTTATCAGTCAACTAACTAAAGTGATGAAAATACAGTAAAATATTATTTTTAAGAAGTTAATATAGTAAAGTGTTACCTTTCAATAATTTGTGAATAACTTATTATTTTTCAAGACTTAGTAATAACCCTAAAATTTTTAATAAAACTTTTCTTTTGATAAGGAAAGAGCTAGCATTTCGATTTTGTTTTGAGACACAGTGATTTTTCGTTTCTTACTTGCCATGCTGAGTCCTGGGTAGGGTAGGGCCATCAAATTAACTTCTCTAAATCTAGCGAGGAAACATGAAATCTCTAAGCAATTAAATTACGACAACAATTTAAGTATCACACAGGAAAATTTATATTTTCATTGACGGTGGGGATATTTTCCCCCATGATTTGTGTACATCCGCCTCATTTTAAAAAATTCATATTATTATTTAAAATTTAAAGTAAAGAAAAGGTTTAATCAATTATATCATTTTCTTTACTTAGTCTCTTAACCATCATCAATCATTAAGATTTTTTAAGCGGAACTACAGTAGAACCTCTATAAATTAATACTCGATAAATTGATAATATCTATTATATAATAAGTTTTCACAGTCCAACTTGGGCCAATGGACTACATTAATAATTTTGATAAAATAATAAGATAAAATTTTTCTAAAAAAATCTTATATAACTTTGTGAGTCCCGTTCAAATTATAAATTAATAAATTGTTAAAATTACAACTGTATTCGACAAGGATATTTTAATTATATAAAATATGACTCTATTTTTACTTTTTTAAAAAAATTTAAATCTAATTAGATCTCATCTCTTATTTTTCTTCTTGCATCTAGAAGTTCTGGGGTTGACTTCTCGAATTGTAATAAGAAATTATGAAGTGTTGTTGATGTATATTAATTGAATTGTAAATTGTTGGGATAATATGCTCTTTTAAAGCCTATTAATTTATTTTCTGATTAATGAAATATTTGAGATATTTTAATTGCATAAATATATTGAATAAGGTCCGTTTAATCATATTATATGTAGTTATGTGATCATCATATGGATTCACAGAAGACATAAATACAAGTTATCTTATGATTAAATAAAATAAGTTCGCAGTTGATAAATAGAGTTGGGCGCTCTATTTATGTTTAGACTGTAGTAAATTCATTGAATGATTTGTCTTAATCATGTATGAATTTATTGATGTAGTTTGACTACATTGAGCTGGATCACACATGAGATTTAATTAACCTTGAAATGACTGTCAGACTTATTAAATCTCATAGGCATTGATTTTACTGTAATCTTAATCTTGAGTTAATTATGATTCATGATTGTAATTGTTATTCCATTTGAATTACCAATGGGCACGACACACATTTGTGGTCAAGATTACCCGGTATTTTGGTAGGAGCAATTATGAGTATTGGAATTATAGATTAACAATATAGAATTTGTACGACACGTCTCTTGATGGGTTTTCGGTACTTTATCATAGAATTCTCTGGCCAGAGTGTGTCAACATATTTAGAATGTTGAAAATGATCATTAGAGAAAACCAGTAAGTATCAAGGAATAAGATGTGATTAAATCGATTGGACAGTTGAGATATCGATTTAATTAACGATGTGATACAAAGGATTGAGCAGTAAAAAAATCAATGTGGCTTGGGACGAATTATTATTCGAACATACAATTATGGAGTCGATTCGATCTTATAGTGGAGTAGAGTTGGAATTAAATGATTAAGCTTGTTTAATTACATGCTTAATTGTTGTAGCCACTATTGTATGTTCTCAAATGATCCCCGGGTTAGCTCATTTAATTGACTACACCATTACTGGATTAATAAGCAAGATAACTAGCAATTTGGGTCAAAAAAATAATTATATTATTTAGTGGGAGGCTCCATTAATATACTTTTGTATAAAGGCATGTTATTCTAGTGGCTTTATGGAAAAAGGAAAGTAACGTTACTTTTATTTTGGAGCCTAGGGTTTCACTAAAGAAATAATATAAAATGCTTATTTTTCTCCCAAGAAAAAAGAGACAGCCACTTCATACAGATCAGAGAAAAAGATAATTCTCTCTAATTTTGAGAAAAAAATTTTCTCGTACTAATTTGCTTTTAGTAGTGATAAAGGCGCCCACACGTCAAGTGCAGATCAAACCTGAGTCATAACCTGGAAGATCATTGGTGACAGTTCGTGATCCAACAGGCGTGATGGTGACGGATCGTGATCTAACGGGAGTGGTGATGACGGATCAGGATCTGGGAGCCTAAATCACTTCAGCGGAAAAATCCAAATTGGATTTTCAAGGTACGATTTCTAGATTACTGATTCATATATATTTTATGAGATCAGTCCTAAAAGTTTTTTTTTTAAACTGAATTTTCCGCAACATAAATAACTCTGTAAATTAATAAATTATTAATTTATTGATTATTTAATTTCTCTTTATTTACTAGATTTTATATGATCCCCACTTATTAATTTATAGAGGTTCTACTGCATTTGAATCCATCAAAATATTTATCATCATGATGTCCACTAATATGGAATAAAATTATAAAATTAAAACAAATAATTTACTCAATACAACCATCCCAAAATTCCTTTTTCTTTTTAATCATCATCAATTCATGATTATTCATCATCTTAAAGCCCTAGAATTATTGACATCATAAATAACTTATTCTTTTCTCTAATTTTTTTTTTTGAATGTCTATAAATAAAGCAAATTCTTAGAAGGAGTTTTCTGTTTTATTTTAACAATTTAGTTGATTTCTAAGCACATTCTTTTAAGTGAATATTTGGTTGGAAGAAAATGGAGGAGAGTGAAATACCATCTAAGCAATCTAAGAGATGGGTTGAATTAGATTTCTAAAAAATATGCAATGCTTAAATAAAACTTTAATGAAAATATTAAATAAATTTAAAACAATAATAAATAAATTAACCAAAATATAAAGAGATAAGGGAAGAGAGATTCAAACGCAGAGATTTTTACGTGATTTGACCAACCTTTCCTATGTCCACGTCTCTAAACTCACTGGACTTGAGGATTCCACTAATCAAGCCTCTAAGGCTTCAAGAATACTTATAATTGACTTCACAGGTGTTAATCAACCTTTACACCAAGAGATTATCCCCAATATCTTAACTCAAGTGTATTCCAACACTTACAATTACTCAAAACAAATATTATAAATGTGTTTTTATGTCACACAATATAAATGATTACAAGTGAATGCTCAATGTGTGAATAAATGTAACAAGAACGAATTTAAGGCTCAATGAATGTTGTATTCTCAATTACAAGCTCAATGATAATGCATTGATCAACCCTTGTTTGAATTTGATTGAACTTATTTATAACTAGAGTTGAAAAGTAGCCGTTATTGACTTTCTGCTAGAAATCAGATCGTTGTTAACTGTTATCAATTAACCATTTTGATTGGTCCAAGAGACCGTTGAGCTAAATTTTAAATAATCGGTTAACCGCTTGACACTATCGGTTCGCCATTAATTTTCAAAGACCTACAAAACAAATTTTGACTATCCGTTTTTACTAAACAATTCATGGTTAGCATGTAATTGTATTTTAGAAATTATCTGTTAGCCGTTTGCAGTTAACAGTGTGCCGATTATTTTCAGTAACCTACAAAACAAAATGAGCATATTTGTTTTTATTAAATGGTTCAAGGTTAGCACAAAATTTCATTTTAGAAATTATCGGTTAGCCATTTGATATAAACGGCTCGCCGTTTATTTCCAGAATCCTGCAAAACAAACTTACCTTATCCGTTTTTGCTTATCGATTCAAGACCAAGGAGTTATGCCTCTTTGGAAATTATTGGTTAATCATTTTGATATTAACGATTTGCCGTTTAATTCCAAAATCACAATTTTAACAGAATTTCACAAGGAATGATCTTCCAATTAAAGTTATCGAATATCCAGATTTCATAAACATATTTACAAATATTATAGGCTTTTAAGAAATTATTTATAAACGAAAACTCTAACATTTTTAATAAAAAAATATATAAAATTTGTTATCATCAAAATCAATACTATAGACATATACATGTTAACAGAGATGAGAGAAATAGAAATGAGAGGGAGAACAGAAAATGAAGGGGGAAAAAAAGAATCAATCTTAATTTTATTTTGAGTTTAACAGGGAACTACTCTGATTCCTTTCTTTCCCATTTCCTGTCCTCTCCTCTCTTTTCATATCTTTAAACTAAACATGCTAAGAGTAATGGAATTCCAGTAATATGGCTAGCTAATGGAATAGGTTGGCTTCAACGCCTTCAACAAATGACAATGGAATTTTTCTTTTTTGGGAACTAAGCTGACAATGGATTTTGATCCCAAGTAATCAAAGTAATTGCTGAAAATGATGGCTTCAAGCTTTCAAGCTTTTTGATTTTCACAATCTTATTTGATTTGTTTAAATTTTCTTATATGTTTTCGAATTTGTTTGTTTAATAAATTCAACCCCAAATGGTCTGTTTCATTTACACATAAATTGCAAAAGTTTTAGTTGGCTGAAATCAAAAGTTTTAGTTGGCAGTCATATTTAATGGGGCTTGTTTAGTAACTGCATTATGATAAAATTTGATTTTTTAAAGATATATTTGGCATTCAGGTGGCTATGTAGAGTAAAATTTTAATTTTTAATATTAAAGTTGGGCTTTGATGAGTACATAGGTTTTATGAATATTTTATTGGGTTCAAATATCCTCACTAAAATTGTTACAACATAATTTAATTTGATTATTTTACCTTTACAATATAAAATGTTCAAATGGTCCAAATCATATGCTTTTGTTCCATAACTTTAAACAACTAATAAGGATTTAATTGATTAATTGTTCAAACTTCTTTATTTTAAATTATTAAAAAATTATGTGAATTTTTCATAACTATTATTTTTTAAATGAATTGGGTTTACACAATATAAGGGGAAACATATCACCACCCTTCAATCAATTAGATTATGACTACAAGATGTAAAAACATACTCAAACTTACGTATATTAAATTTTCAACTAATCTAATTGATTAATACAATATGCGTATTCAAATTCTCTCTCCAAGATTAATCTTTTATAAACACGTTAAAAACAAATGTGACATGACTAGAATATGTAGGGCACTAAATTTATAGTGTGTTTACTTATTGGGAATGAAAATCAAGAAATGAGAATAAATTATATGTTTACTTACTTAAATAAGAGGTTGAATGCGAATCAAAGTGGTGAGCCTCACCTAAAATTGAAAATAATTACTAGAATTTCCATTCTTATGGGGGAGGTGGGAATGAGATCCTCATTCCCTAAAGTGGCCATATTACCCCTACTTAAATCTTGAAATTTTCATTTTATCCTTCCTATTGTCATCATCATCATCATCATCATCATCATAATAACAACAACAGTAATACTAACAATAAGAATAATAATAATAATTATTAATATATTATAAACAACAACAGCAACAACAACAATTATTATTGTTGTTGTTATGACAATAATAAACTAAGGTCGGTTTAGTAGCTTATAACTATTCATTTTGATTCCAAAATAATGTAAACACATCAATGACAATACAATTTATTTTAATTCCAATTCTAATTCTCACAACTAAAGTAAACAGTTTATTATGATTCTCATTTTTCGTTCCGATTCTAATCCATTCTAATTACTGGTTAATAAATACACTATTAAGGTATTCTGACAAAGAGCCATCTATTTAACCGACTTTCAAATTTATTCAATTCACATTTACTTGATTTTTCAATGGTATTAGGCAATAAAGAGACAATATTTGATTCCTTTAAAAACATGCTTAAAAAAATGTGACATGAATAAGGCATGTAGGGCACTAAATTTAAGGTATTCTAACAAAGGTATATGCAACCTACTTCAAATTATGCAAGTCGCATTTACTTAACTTGTCAATGGTATTAATGACAGTAAAGAGAAGTACTTTAAATTTTGGTATTTGATTCCTTTATAAACATGCTAAAAAAAATGCGACATGAATAGGGCATGTAGGGCACTAAATTGAAGGTATTCTGACAAAGGGCCACATATGAAACCTGCTTCAAATTATGCAATTCACATTTACTTGACTTTTCAATAGTGTTAATGGCAATAAAGAGACGTACTTCAAATTTTGACATTTGATTCCTTTATAAACATGCTGAAAAAAATGTGACATGAATAGGGCATGTAGGGCACTAAATTTAAGGTATTCTGACAAAGGGTCATATATACGGGTGCACCTGTAATGCAGCGCTGCACGTGATGCAGCGCATATTAATTTTTTATTTGAAAATTCAATCGCCTTTGGATTGCAGTGAAAAGTAATCGAACGGATAAAATATATTTTGGTTAATGTTGGCTACCGGAAGTATCAGTTGCCATTGATTGAGATGTGGTATAAATAAGATATTTTTTCACCCGCTACCTATTCATCCGTCTTTCTCTGAAGCTCTTTCTCAAATCCAAAATCATCAAATCCAAAATCAAAAATTGACAGCCCAATCAGCAGCACGAAACAGGCATCGTTTCAACGAAGAATCAGCTCAATCAACGAAGGATCAGCCTTAAACAACGGGCAGAACAAAATGTAGTTCTAAAGAAATTTTGAACTGCAGTTTAAAGAAAACTAGCGGTACGAATTTGAATATTACTCTTGTGTTATTTTTTGTTTCAAATCTACAGATACCTTTATAATCATGATTAAAATCTCTTTTATTAGGTAATTTCTTAATTAGTTTGAAAGTTTTCTCTTTTGTCTTATTTTCTTTTGAAGTCTCCATTTTTAAACCCATCAATTTATTCTCACAAGGAAAAAATCTCAATTAACAATGACTATTTAAGGAGAATTTTTATTCTAGTTCAAAGAAACCAACCTAGCATGTACGTGTTTCCAAATTACCATCTATCATTGGTATAATTTTTTAATATAGAAGAATTTATTAATTGAAGGGTATAATCGAAGAAGATATGTGTGGATATCTTGACCGAAGGGGGAAAGAGTGAACATGTGTTTATACCATATTCATATGAAAAAAATGAAAAAGAAAAAGGTAAAAACGCAGCAATAAAAAGCTAAAAACGCAGCAATAGAGTATATGGTTTAAATAGGAATGTGAAACTTGGTAAAAGAAAAAGACTGAAATAAGTAATTTTTTTAAAAATGTTATTGGTTTTAATGGATGGAATTGCAATGTTTTACATAGGAATACGAATGGACAATCATTCATAGCGTAAGCGAAGCGTGTCGATAAACTTGCAAAAAGGTAATACTTGTCTTAGAAGTAAACAATCAAATCACGGTTCCTAGATCTTCAACATGGATTTGTCTCTCACTTGTAAGTAATTATATTCATTTATTATTAAAGCGCATGCGGATAACTACTAATTCAATGTCATGCAATTACGATGATGAAGAAGAGCTTTTGAAGTCATAATTCTAATTTGCTTATTGGGGTGTGTATGTGTATAGATATTTTTAAATTAATATGCTCGTTAAATCTAGTATGTAAATTTTTTAATCTTTATTACTTTTGTGGCGGTTGAGGAAATACAGGAAAACCAACGAAGAACTTTCAGTGAGCATAAGGCAAGTCACAAAAGCAATGTGGAAGGATTGGGTATGCAGATGCATATTCGGATAACAATGAATCGAGAGAGTCTTAAAGCGGATAAGTTCACTTTGGAAACTAGGTGTGCTGACCGATTTGGTTCCCTTGTTGGCAACTTATCGGAAAAGGCAAGAAAAATGCAATAAGAGATATAGGATTTGGAAGCCTACTTGAAATCCAATGTGGTCGACTAAGGAAGGCAATTATAGTTGGTTGGTGGATCGATTCAAACTGACAGATGCAACATTATTGAACTTCATGGTGAGAATATAAAAGCGTGCCACAAAACATTTTCAGATATCATGGGTGTAAAGATGGAGGTATACCAATACAATTGGGTGGACAAGTGAAAATATTCTTTGAATTACGGGATATTTTTCAATCAATGACCAAAGGGATCAACATCAAGACGCTTGAGGATATTGTAAATCAAGAAGATGAAACCAGCTGGATTTTCAAGGTTTGTAATGGCCTTATGATTTTGGCACATTTATGAATACATGCATTATTATATTAAATCATGAATGTCAGTTATATTTCTTTCGCATTATATTCTATTGTTACACCATATGTAATTTTTTTTATAATATTTGCATGCGTAATTGTATAAAACATTTGAAGCTAATGTGAAATATGCCCACACATTAGCCATTTATCAAACTCATTCATGTATGCTATTGTTCATTTTACAAATAATAGTTTTGATATCAACAGGTTGCGTTTACTTTGTTTGCACTAGCCACGTTGTTATGCCCAACAGGAGGTTATATATCTCCTTTGTTCTTACATACGTACCTTGATGTTGTCAATGTCAAATCACTTAATTGGGCTTCGTTTTGTTATAAATGGCTGGTAAAATCCATTGGAAAATATAAGAATCACAAAACAACATATATCGGAGGATGTCTTCTTTTCCTACAAGTAAGATCATTTTCATAACTAAATTTTAACAATTTTCTGACCATCGATGGCATTAATTATACAAATTTCTTAACTATAATTTGTTATACGGATATTTTACCTCCATAATGTTGCATACTTTTCGACTGATGGGACCAAAACTCTGTGACATTAAGGAAGGAATCAATGGTGAAGAGGTTCGTAGAAGTGGTGAGATCTCGGGGAGGAATTGGAAGTAATAAGGTAAATTTTATTGTGGACGACTTATCATTATAATTAACATAACAATATGTGAGAAATGGCATTGTTCTAATTTTTGATATCATTTATTTGCTCAATTAAATAGATTGAATCGTAATCTTGATACTGGGTGAAGCTTCTCGACGGCAAAATTAGACATCCTAATTTTGAAGAAATAATTAAAAACAAATACTTTCAATCGAGTCTTGACATTTAAGGTTGATTATCTATAAAGGGTGATGTCGGCGGACTAGAATGCTAAAAAAATTACTTTCGTCAAAGAAATTATGGATTGTGTTGCCCGCCGTTGAGCATCCTACCGAGATTACATTAAAACTCCCATGCGAGTTTGTGTGCTCGAAAATAATGTTGAAATTTGAGTTTATTGAAATCTCATCAAATGAAAGTTCAGCGGGGTTATGCTAAGATAAACACTCCTTATGATGGCTCCGGCAAACACGAAGGAGCGACAATTATATCAAATCTGAGGACATTAGAAATGGCTATGGATTGTGAAAAGCGGATGCATTTCCCTCGAAAAAATAAATTTGGAAGGAAACAGGCGATTCTTAAGGACTATAAGGTATTAAAGTGTCTTTGTTACTGTTGGTTATATATTTTTCATAATTGTATATCGTGACATTACCTCAGGATACGTTAATTTGAATTATTTTCATTTGTAGGAGGGTGTTGTGATGATACAATCAGCTGCAAAGGGAAGGAATATTCAAACTTGTAAAGAAAAAAATGTCAATCTGAAGTCTGCCCAACCTCGCTTTTTGGTTGGTCCATTTTTGGTTCCCACTCCATTTACCGAGGATGAAAAAAAGCTTATTCTTTACCTTTTTGACGACAAGTTGGCTGAAATGTGAGCTCTAGTAATAATGAAATATTTCTGTAAATGGCTAGATTGTTTTGAAGATAGGCATAAATCTCTTAATGTTCCTTTTATTCATTCTGATCATGCTGTTCTTTCATGGTAAAGAGATGTTGTCAAATGCGTCTGAGAATACAACTGTCGTTCCCTCCTTCCGAGAACATGGATTGATGGTGATGTAATACTCTATGCGAACTATGTATAATATTTAGGACTAATTGAATGCTAATGATGCCATTATTTTCAATTAGTATGTATGTGTATTTAGGACTAATTCAATACTAATGATGCCATTATTTTCAATTAGTATATATGTGCATATCTCTTAAGCGATGTATGCACTTTGATCATGATTGTTTTAAAAATTTGATTATTACTATATGCTTGTACAAGACTATTGAAGAGGCCCAAAAGGACATCACCTCTCCTCGGTGTTGGTTCTTGCCGTCATATTATACGTAAGATAACGAAGTACATAATTCTAATTCAATCATTATTCTTGAATGAGATAATCTTTGATTGTCAACTAACAAAGCTGTTTTTATTCTTTTATATTTCGCCTTTAATGTAAAGCAAGTTGTATTGGGTGACTCGGGTGATCTAAACCCTATCGTCGAACTT
Source organism: Citropsis articulata (assembly GCA_030449925.1). Lineage (NCBI taxonomy): Eukaryota > Viridiplantae > Streptophyta > Magnoliopsida > Sapindales > Rutaceae > Citropsis > Citropsis articulata. The sequence goes on along the minus strand of JASUUH010000019.1, from coordinate 2,233,032 downwards.
CAGGTTCCAGCGCTACATGCCGGTTGGAAACACATGAAAGGTTTAGCACATAACATGAATTTTTATTTTATGAACTTTTGTGGTTTGTACTTTTCGTAGTTCCTTGATTTATTTTTTGTTTTACTAACTTGATAACCAAACCTTTTGCCATTAATTGTCTTTTATTCTCATGCAACCGCAGATTTGTGTGCCAGTACATTGTGAAGGTCATGGGTATATGCTTATTATTGAAATTCTTAAATCAAGCTACGATATTTGGGATTCATTGGAATCTCTCAGTCAAAGAGAAAAAATGATTAATCAGTCATTGGCAATTGTATGGATTGACTACATTTGTGTATTAGTTTGGATTTGATTAAATAACATTATAAATTTTGTTTACATTTATTTGTGGTTGATGTTGGCAGCTTGCCTCATTGGACTTTTTGCTACTTAGGGAGGCTCGACTTCATTTTGGTTTAAATTTCAGTTTTCTGCATTTTCAACTCGGTCGTCAAACTGGTCTCCCAAATGATTTTGATTGTGGATACTATGTCTTGAAATATATGGACTATCCCTCTATTGTTGCTGACCAGTCTTATCAGGTATATGCTTATTTTTTTTGTTTTTAAAATCTTCAGCGTCAAAGCATCTCTCTTATATTAATTTTGAACATTGGTTTATATTAGTTACAAAGGTAGACTTTGTTTAGTTCATGATGAATGCTTTCTTGAAACCATTTATAAGTAATTTTGTTTAAGAATTGTAATATTCAGATTAATAACAGCAGTAACATAAGATTATCGCAAAAAAGTTAGAAATATTGAAGCTTTCTTTATGCAGAATACTTTTAAAGCATAAATAGGAACCTCAATAAATTTTTTTTCCTTCAAGGATGTATTAAGCAAACTAGTTTTCTCAGATAACTAGTTTTGAAAGCAATAAGATGTTCTTTTTAGCAAGTAAACAAGCACCTAAAAAAACATATTGCTAAAAAAAGTAATTTGAAAGCATGCTGCTAGTAATAACAACCACTGGAGTTGTGAACTATGTGGACTTTGTTAATTTTATGTACATTCATGTTGTGAGCATTTAGAAATTGTTGTAATTAGTGTTTCTTCGTTGCTAGCACGATTCGGATTATGCTCGCATCTTGTTGGCACTGTATCTAGCACAATCACCACTTAATGATATGAAGCATAAACTCATACAAGATGCATCCGGTGAATATGGAAAGTGTAGTGCTGCCGTCTCACAAAGGGCTCCTTGTAAACAAGCTTCAGAATTAAGAAAAGCTACTAGAAATATTAATCTTAACCAGACACCGTCCGAGCTTTATTAAAAACATTCTTTGTAATGTGCAAGGTATGTTAAGGTGCTTGTTATTCCCATTTGATCTTATGTCCTTGACATACATCGTTATTAAGCGGTTTTTGTACCTGTTTTAGTGAGTTATGATGGTCTGGGTAGACAAATTGAATGGCTTGGGTTGACAAACTGTACTTGTTTTTAATCATCTGCTTGTGTTTTGAACCAGGTGTCACTGCACTTGGAATGGCAGCTTTTATATTTTGGTATTCCAAACCATTTTGTAGTTGAATATTTTTGTAACAACACCTTTTTTGTATAGGATATACTAACCTTTTTTTGGTTATGTAGTATAGTAATTGTTTTGTAGAAGCTTAGTCAATTCATTGACCTAAAGAAGCAGTGAAGCAGATGAGGCTTGTGTGGGCTTAGAAGATGGTGTTGTAGATGGATTTTGTGCTGATGAATGCCCTCTTAATTTTTTTGTTTCGGAGGGTAATGTGTTTAGGTTGCATATTCTGCGCATTTGTTATTAGGCACTACCAGTCATAGATGGCTAATTATAGAACTTGATATGTATCTTAGGCAATATCTATATTAATTGTTTGTATTATAACTACCTTAAATGTCAGTATCATTACTTTCTGAAATTTGTGTACCTTAAATTTGGTTTTGTTTTGTTTCACTATGGGATTTTGATGAATTATGATGTTGTGGGGTTTCGATTAATTTGTGATTTTGCTTGAGTAATGATGTGAAATCGTACAGAGATTATATCTTTGTAGATTCAAGTGATCTTTAATTTTTCCTTATTGGCTTGCACGCATGCATGACTGCTGAAAAGGTCACTGGAGTGTTATTGTTTAGTTGCTCCGCACTTGAAAAAAATTATTAAAAAAGCAAATGATCTACAATATCTGGTCGTTGATCACCCAAAACAAACAATAAAAAGGTCGAATATTGTTTGCATGGTGAATTTCATTTGGACTGCCACTTTTATTTTGAACAAAAGCTAAAAAAAAAAAAAACCCCCACTGCCTTTAATTCAGTTTAGGCAGTATGATATATTTTACTGGATATATAATGTTAAATTCCAAATTTCTAATTTTTCATTTTGATAGGTACAAATTGAAATGGTTAATTTCCGCCCTCCATTTTTTTTCTTTTTGAGAAGTATCACTTGTTAAAATTAGCAATTATAAATGTTGTTAGCAAAATCGACAGGTGCACATATACTTAAGATTAGTGATTGTCAAATATTTGTATATATGGTTATTGTATAAGATTATTGTGTATTAAAAGAGGAAAAACTAAGGCAATCGTACTTATTAATTAACCTAAACCCTAATTTATTAGTTGTTTGAAGTTGAGTATAGTTGAAATTTATCTCGTTAATTTGTTGAGTTATTGCTATTGTGGAGTAGACCGTTGCACATTCTTGTAATTTTGTCATAAAATCATTTTTTCATCGAGATTAATTAAATGGGTTTTGATCACGTGTTAGTTCATTGTCCTTACGGAGGGCAATCAGCCACTGCGATCACTTATTAAGCGAATAATTTTTTAAGCTCGTTTGGGATTATTTTTTAGAGACTTAAAAGTAATATTAAAATTTAAAAAACTAATTTCAATATTTGATAAATCTTTTTAAAAATAATTTTTAGCAAAATTACTCTATTTTATAGGAGATCTTCAAAAGCGGGAAACGAATAGCTTTTGAAAATTGAATTTTGAGAACCACTTATACATTTAATATGATTCTATATATCATGATATATATATCATAAACTTTAAAATTTATCCTTATTTGTTATGAAATAAAATCATTAATCTTAAATAGATTATTGTTATTATTATTATTATCAACTATATTTGGACGAAACAATAAAAAATAAAAATATTAATACTATAAAATAAAATTCATTAAATATAATGCCTAATTTAGGTATTTATATTCTTATAGTAGTTAGCAATGTAATTCATCAAATATATACGACTGTTTTTAAAACTAATAGTCCTTTTAAAAATAAATTATATCAAATATTTTACTGATTCTTTTCACATGTAATTGTTTGCGCAATGCAGCTACCAATGATTATTTTACAAGTTATACCATTACCAAAGTCGCCCTTACTCATGATCACTTTGAAGACAAGAAATCATGAGGAATAATTTATGTTAATCGATTTGATGTTAAAAATGCTGAAGATGATGTTAGCCTATATGACTATTACTATTGATTTTGTTAATAACAAATCACAAGTTTTGGTTTAACAAATATTTACATACTCTTTGCTTCCTTGCTTGATTCATTATTCTTAGGTTATTATCAACGGTCGATGGGATTATCTTTCTTTGTCAAACCGGTTACATTCTTTGACATCCAGTGTAGGATCTTCAAAACAATGTACGCTTCTAAACGGATAACCGGTTGTATTTGTAGTAACTGGATGCTCACTTGTGCTTCTTGTCATTAGGACCGGTTTAGATGTATCCGGCAAACCGAATTGGAAGAACAGGCATTGCGTATTTGCTGCCCAGAACCGGATACTCAAAACCGGATAGTAAAATTTTGTGTTCGGTGGTTGCTGCCCCAAAACGGATAACCGGTTATTATAACCGGATAGCCGAATTAAATGTCCATGCTTGCTGCCAAGAACCGGGTAACCGGTTAGTAAAACCGGAACACCGAATTCGAGATGAAACAATTGCAATGCTGCTGCTGTTTTGTTGGATAACCGGTTATGAAAAACCGGTAAGCCGATTTCGTGGATTTTGGTTCTGTCCAAAACCGAATGACCGGTTAAGAGAACCGGCAAGCCGAAATCCAAATGCATGCTTACTGCCTTAAACCGGTTAGCCGGTTAGCTAAATCCGGATTGCCAGATTCGCGAGACTATTTATCTTCTTCATCTTCCTTCTCTATTCGGCAAACCGGTTCTACTCTTTCTCTTCAAACCGTTTCTTCCCCTCTTGATTTCCTTCAAAATTCCATCATTTTTACTTGTTATTTGTTGCAATTGTTCCATAAAAATTGTTCTCCATCCAACCTTATGTCTAAAATCATCCTTAAAACTCTTTTTGAACATCAAAACCCTTAGATCCGAAAATCAATAGTAGGAATATAGGAAAAAAAGTTGTAACTATATTGGGACGGAAAAAAATATATATAAATACTCATTTATAAATTTCATTAAATATAATGCGTAATTTAGTTATTTATATTCTTATAGTAATTAACAATGTAATTCATCAAATATATACGACTGTTTGTAAAATTAATAGTCCTTTTAAAAATAAATAATACCAAATATTTGACTAATTCTTTCCACATGTAATTGTTTACGCAATGCAGCTACCAATGATTGTTTTAAAAGTTACGCCATTACCAAAGTAGCCCTTAATCCAACATTGAGCTCATTTGTTAATAATTATATATTGTGGATTATCTTAAAAGGTTAAGCTCAATTAAGAATAGTGTATTAAATATTTAGTAATTTTAGTTTTAATGTATCTAATAGGGTGTGATCTCTTAATATCTTGAGATTTAATTACAAGGTAATTTATGTTTTTATGATCGATTAAAATAGAAAACCTAAAAATAGCATAGAAAATTGTCTATATGGGTTCTTATGGTCCCCAAGTCACACGTAACATTTGATTGTTTTATGACATCTCATCATCACAAAGAGTGTAGGGAAACATTTAGAGGATTCACCAACAAAATGTGCTAATTTGGAAAGCAAATCATACAACTTTAGGGAGTAATTGACTGCTGTTTAATCTTAACATTTGTTTGTTTTTTAGTGATAGAATATGAATATTATTGAAAAATATAAATATTTCTACAATTTAGGTGATGATTTTCACAAGTTAATTATTTTCCAACATTTACGTCCTATAGCTCTTCAATGAGAACCGATCTCATGGGCCATTGTTGTATGCAATATTGCCATGTCATTACATCTCTAAGTAAATACCAAAGACAAATTAATTTATTTCATACATTAAAATTTCAATTACACGAAATTTAGTTTTCAATTTAACAAACTTACTACAGCTATCCCATATCATAATTCATATTTGTATATTTTTTTTTTGTTTTAAAAATACTTTGTCACTATATGGCAATTAAGAGATAAGAGTTGTACAGATAGATACTAAATTATAAGAAGATAATAATTTAATATTTTAGAGATTATACTTCTTTAAAAATACAAGTTATAAGAAGTACTAGTCTAAACGCACAAATTAAAACTATACAAGATTTACTACTCTTAGGTAGAAGTTTTGTTATTTGTGGTTTAACTTATTTCGCCCTTTAAAAATGAGATATTTTGATAATATAAAATTTTAAAGGAATGATAAAAGGATTTTATTAACTATGAAAAATTTTTTTGACAACAAAAACATTACACAATCAATTGTTACCACAACAACTATAATTCAGAGTCGGATTAACTCAATAATAGAATATAACACAGCAATAACAATTGTCACTTAAGATAATTAGGTTAATTTACGCAGCAAAACTTCCACCAAAATAAAAAAACATTTGCCGGCAAAACTACCGCCAAAATGAAAATTTCATTCATCAGCCCAGATTTTTCTTAATGTTTCTGCCTTTTCCCCTTTTTTTTTCGCTTACAACAATTCAAAATGGCGAGGTATTGCGCTAGTGGACAACTTTTATTTTAATTTTTTGTGATACGAGCTAGACCAGTGTCCAGTGGACTTGATTAAAAGGCAAGTTTGTAATTCTGCTAGTAAAAACAATTGTCAATAGTGAATTTTTTAAATTTACTCTTTCTATTTTTTTAATCCACTCTGAACAATTTAAAATGGCAATGTAAACGCACCGTTTTATTAAGTTAAAAACGCACCATTTGCATTTTGCCAAAAACGCGCCGTTTGCAAAGTTTTTCTCCGTTCCCATCATCCATGGAGATGTCCAGCCAAAATTCTCCTCACAAATCAGCCGTTATCGATCAAGATCTCCACCCACATTTCTTCTGAAATCGCCCACAAATCAGCCATCACGCGTACCCTCAGCCGCCGTAACTGCCACTGCCAGCCATTCCGCGACAGCCACAGCCACTCTCAAAGCGGCGGCCACTTCTGCACCTGAGGTAATGCTTCAATCTTTGGCTGATTTAGGTTTTATCTTATTTAATCATTCATTAGCCTTTTTGTTCGTGTCTATCCTTCTCAACTACGCTGCTGGTTTTGCGTTCTTGCATTATTTACTTAGAGATTTGTTTTCATTTTTATTGTTTATGTTTATTGAATTATAGCGTGGAGTTTCTGTGTCGGCCTTTTTCATGTTTTCTTTGCTTCTAAAATCTCGGTTAATTGTCGGTAAGAGTCAAACATGGTTGATTTCAGTGCCGGAATTTTTTTTTTTTTGGCTACTCTCCACGATCTTCGTCCGCTCAATCTTCCGAAGAAGTCAGACCACATCTACTCTTCCGCCAAGCCCAATGCCATTACCGATCGTCGGGCACCTATCACACCTCCACCGCTTTCACCCAATACCTCACCAAGGATTTCACAAACTTTCCCTCCCCTATGGCCCTTAATTCATTTGTTCCTTGGCTCAGTAACATGTTTTTTTTGCTTCTATCCTATTAGATGAAGTTAAAACCAAAATGGGTCCTCAAAACGGCATCGTTGTGTGAAGAAAGTAGCTCATAAATGGGTTTGGCCCGGGTAAATGGCAGAATTTTTTTTTTTTTTTCCAAAAGTACATTAGCGGGCTTGACGTGAATAAAATTGTAATTTGCCTACTTTGTCTCAAAACATAAGACATTTTCACCCTCACTGCTCGACTCTTCCGCTTCCTGCTTATCACTGTTAACGTTCAACTACTTAAAATTTTCCCTCTTTCGTATCAACAGCCACAGCGAAACATTCTCCTGAAAATTTAATAATGCAACATCCATATTCTCCCGCTTTCTTCAAAACTTGCCAGCATCTACTTAAGCCTTCTGTTCTTTGGTAGACAAACAAAGGTTGGGGTTTGGTCTATTTCTTTCAATGCCTTTCATTCTGCTTTCGAAATTGATCTCTCTTTTTTGTTTGATTTAGGGCAACGGTTTTCTATTTTATATATCGGTGGTTTGATTAATTTTTTTATCTTATTTGATGGAAAACAAGATTTTGTTGCATGTCTATTTAAGGTTGCGACGGGTCAAGGATTACTTCCGTGGCAGGTTTTTAATTCATGATAATTATGTTTGATGGCTCCCTTTTTTCCTCGCCCAAGCTTCCTCATTTTTTGGATTTCAGTTGTTTTGATTCTTGATTATTTGTCTGTTATTCATCTTCTTTGTTTTCGGCCAGCTTAAAACTGATTTTATTTAACTTCTGTTGCGAATGTCTATTTTTTTTTCAAATTTTTTTCTTTCTTGGCCCTCTGTGTGTGTATTTTCCTGTATATTACTTACCTTTTGCTTAATGTCTTGTGCCTTATATATGAAGTTGAGTTGAAGTTGCAGCTTAATTGGCAAAATCTGGTTGTTTCATTTCGTTTCTACTTGCTTGATTGTTTATTGGATTTTGTTGCTGAATTCCTTGGATTATAGTTGTAACATGCAATTGATTGAGATGCTAATTGAGCGAAGTTGCAGTTTGAAGAATTTTTTCGATAATTTTATATTTCATTATTTCACCGTTGCCTGTTTGCTTAAATGAAGAATTTTACATTTTTATGTTAAGTCAATTAATTTTTTCCCCCGAAATTTGTTCACATTTTACAAATGCATTAACTTCACAGATTCAAATATTATTTGCTAAACAAATTAATTTTAATCTGTTTCTACTAAAAATTAACAAACTTTTAACATCTATAATTTCCAATATACCTAATTGTAAGTTGTATAATACATTTTTTTGTCATGTTATTTGTAAAGCTCTATAATAAGTTTAATGAACCCTTGTTTCTAGAAAACCCTATTACAAATATTGGGTGATTCATACCAAGTTAAGCAATCCCACTGTAATCCCATTGAGTAGCCTTGATTGTTTATTTATTTTTTTTCGTCACTAAGTCCCATTTGCATAAAACTGTACAAACAACTTGCTCTTAATTTTTCATCACTTGAACTTATCTAAGAAGTTAATTTAAAGCAAACTCAGTTTAAGGCATATAATTTTGAAGCAGAAAGATTTCTAGCCTGTTAAATATGGCAAGGGGAGACCGCAAGCAGAAGAGGTGCTTAGATGACATTGCCACTCAGGAAGATGGGAATATTGGTATGACCACTGTGGGTTCTAGCGATCAACCATATGGGTTCATGTCATATTTGTAAGTTCCTGTCGCTGTTTTGTTGTTCACATATTTTTCCACCACTGTACAACAAAACATTGTATGTTGTTGTTTTATTCTGTTAATATGTAAATATATAACGGTTCATTGTTACACCCACAGTAAAGAGCAAGTGAAGCGATTGAAGGCCTCCGATGAAAACCTTATTGTCAGCCAAGAGGTAATTAAATTGTCATGTGTTTCATGTGACGTGGTTTGTATTATGATTTCGGTTGCCATCTTAATTGACTGGCAAAAAGCTACTGACCCAATACCTCTTGTATTATTGGCCAGCTAAGAAAAAAATTGGGTGATTCATACAAGAGCCTTCCACCAGATGAAAAGGCGAAGTACACAAAGCCTTTGAATGTCTCCGACTATGATGTTCAAACCGATACTGCAGAACAATTGGAAATGAAGATGGATAAGCAGATACTTGACACTCGATGTGCCCCTGATCGATTTTCTGACCTTGTTCAAGCTTTCAACGTAGAAAAACAACGATCTGTTCGTGAAATTGGATTTGGTCATCTTTTACATTTGCGAACTGGTAGGCTGAGGAGACAATTATGTGCATGGTTGGTTGAACATTTTGTACCTGATCAGCATGTGCTTGTCTTGAACAATCAACGCATAAAATTTAATGCAAAGACATTTGCATTAAATTATGGGAGTGCATGATGGAGGGTTATCTGTGTCTCTGTATGGCCAACCTGAAAATATTGCGACATTGAGAGAAACGTTCAAGTGCACGGGTCGGGGGATAGCCATCAAAACACTTGAAGATTTCATTAAGCAATCAGATGGTTCCGGCAATGACTTTAAAGTAACATTAGTGTTGATTATAATTTCTATTTTTTTTAAACTAATATTACCCACATGTGACTGTGTGTATTGTTCACTTAATGTATTATATCTCACTGAATATGTCATTATAAACTGCAGGTTGCATTTATGTTGTTTGCATTGGCTACTGTACTATGCCCATCAAGTGCAACGCTTGTATCGGCTTCATTCTTGCATCCATTAGTTGATACTAATGCCATAAAAGAACACAATTGGGCCTCATTTTGTTACAGTAGACTTGTAATGGCCATCTCCAAGTTTAAGTCAAATGAATCTGCACATTTGGGAGGCTGTTTGTTATTTCTTGAGGTTGGTAATTTATATTGTCATTAGGGTTGCCAGCATTACCATGCATAGGGTGGCACATTATTAGTCTTTATATCAATACGGGTGCGTTTGATGCACTAATGCTGTGATTATGCCAAAATATGTAGATATTCTACTTTCAACATATTGAAAACTACTACAGCAACCAGTGGGCCTCTTCTCAACCTCCAGTATTAGCTTGGAATGACGAAGAGATAAAGAAAATCATGCGATGGCTGAAAAGACATGGTGGTGATAATTATGAAAAGGTATTGAATGCAATGACATTATATTACTTACCATAGTATATTTAACTTTCTGTTTGTATTCCTTAATTTTATATGCTTGATAAATGTTATTTTATAGTCATGTATGCATGTAAAAAGTCAATTTTGATTGGGTATAATTTTGCGGACCACATAAAATTTTAGTTTTTGCTTTCTTAGTGGACTGCTTCTCTACTTTAATGTCATAATTCGTCAGCTTTAATACAAGTTTGGGTTTCTTGTAGAAAAAAAAAGAGATATTCAAGTGAAAAGTGAAATCATTAATAAGTTTACATATTGATGATTATGGAGTGTATCTTGCTTTTAAAGTCTTTGGATTATGCCTTTCAGTACACAGTGACATGGCGGAGCTAATTGGCGCATTACAGGCGGTCTGAATCTATCTGATTCCTGACAACGAGTTTCAACAGATTAAATAGTGTTGTTTCTTATTTAGTAACAACGGTGAAGCAATCTTTTACCAGTCGAAGCGAGGCTACGAATCGAGACCGGTGATCGTACTCGGAAAAAGTAAATATTGTACCACCATGGTGCAATGCGGCCCTACAGATTATGATGAGAATCCAACAATTGACGATTTTTTCAGACATACTGTCGATCCGTCACATGATGTTCGCAATGACCTTGGCGACATGATATCTGAAGATAGAAACCCCATTGAGGTGGAGACTTTTTTGAATGATGATGTTGTCCTGTCGGCTGATGGTGCACCAAGTGAGGCTGATCTTTGGCATTTGTGCAAGCATTGAATAGTGATAAATCTATGCATGCACCTGTTGCAGATAAATTAGTTAAGTGATTAATTATGGTGTTTGACCTATTTTATTTCAGTTGTTTTATACCTTGGTCCTCTAGTAACGTCTAATCTCGTAATTTATTTCTTTTGTAGGAGGGTAACATCACTGGATGTATTAAACAACCTGTGTTTTCTTCGACAAGTCGTAGTCCTTACGAGTTTCAATCGATGAAAAGGCCTAGTCGATTCCAACGCTCACCGTTCGATAGGGTCAGCATGATAGATGCAGTGAGCCTTGTTATTGGGCTGGTCCATATGTGGTAACATCGCCAATAACTGAATCTCAATTGCAAGTGGTCAACTATTTATTTGATGACAGCCTTGATGAAAAGTAAGTATTGAATTATTATTAATTTTTTTAAAATGTTTTTTCATTGTTATTAATTGGGTTGTGCCATTTGCATTGCATCTCTTTTTTCATGACGGGGAATGTGAATTTGTTTTTACTGTTTCATCAACATATTGTTTTATACTGTATAATTTAAGTGCCAATGTCTGCATAATGTTTGTTGTATAGATTAACCGGTTTATTACGCTAATTATTATACAAGGGACTAATAATGGTTCATGAATTTGTGATATATGTTAACAGGCAACTCCTTGTGATCGAACTGCTGCGTTGTGATCGTCTTGCCATGAGCTCATTAAACCGTCGAATGGATTCCGTGAAGTTAGTCTTGTTATGTATAAAACTAATTTGAAATTCGAAAACTTATTTCTATATGGTGGTTTGCAATATGATGTTTTGTTCGCTAAGTATGTACTTGACAGCGGAGTTATCGGCATGTATCTTGATATGGGACAATCGAAAAGCTGGCATAACTTCGAGATGGACCTCGGATTTTGCAGTTCTTGCCTGTTTATTTCTCGGTAAGCTGTTTATTGTTAGCATTCATTGTTAGCATTGATCTACTGTTTAAAACAAAATTACGTATAGTTATATATCACAAAGTTGGTTTAGCACTGGTGATGTCTTTTGCAGAACGCAATATTACATTCAACATATGTCAACCTAACTCCATTTCATAGAGGAGGTAGCTGGGCTAATCGGTTTATGCCAAAGATGGAGACATGTGAGAAGGTTTGCAATACGGTGTTGATAGTTAAATTTTGTGTGGGCTTGAAAATGCTGTAGAATTATTTTTTAAATAATTTGTAAAATATTACAGATTTTCATACCAATACATGATGGTTCATCACATTGGTTTGTGCTCGTGGTAAACATCCATTCCAGCTCTGCTCAGATATGGGATTCACAAGTTTCAAGTCGGCGTAAGCACAAGATTACACAAAGTTGTCTGGCAGTGGTAAGTGTTGTGAATTTGGAAACATTTTGCTCAGTTTTGCATCTCGAACCTCTGATAAATGATAAGCATTAATTTCATTCAAACTGAATTGCCATATTTTTCTATAGCTCAAGGCACTGGACCATGTACTTGGGGAGGAAGGACAGCGGATATATGGTCCAAATTTCAGGTTTAGCGAGTTCCAGCTTGGTCAAAATTCTAATTTGCCACAGCAACCAAACGGCAATGACTGCGGTGTATATGTCATGAGGTATATGGACGAATCACCTGCTGTTGTAGACCATACCTACAAGTAATCCATAATGAAGCATGCTTTCAAAAATATTTTATCTCATAATATTAAAGAGAAAAAGGAAAATCATGGCCTCAAGTCCATGTTTTATTTATTGATAGTTAATTGCATTATACGTTTTATGAACAGCATGACTCGGATAAAGAGCGCCTCACAGTAGCTCTATATTTGGCTTTAGCAGACATGAATCCTATTCGCAATATGATTGTAGAGCTATCTAGTGACTACTATTCCCGAAAGATGGCTGAAATCCCAAATAAGCCTCTTACAACAGGGAATATTAAATCCAGCAGAGATGTAACAAAATTAAAAGTCAATAGACAAAAGAACAATCGACATCCAAAACCAAAAGGTCATGGTAAAAGAAGGTAGTATACAGGGTAAGTGCCCACTGTCTTTATGGTATACAGGCAAAGTGTTATCTTTTATTTGAAGTATTTGTTTATTTATGTTTGAAAATGAACTATCTAGCTAAACTAATATTATTATTGCGAAGAAGAAAATTTGAGCTATTATTTCTTTTGGAAATTTATATGGGGTATGGTATAATTATGTATTTGTACTGAAGCATGCACATGATGTAATCATATGTGCATTGTTATTCAATATTAATCGTACCGTTGAAAATAATGGGAAATAGGATATACATTTATTTTAGTTTCAATGCAAGTTGTATAATGTTACTAATGTTGAGAATGTTAGATTTTTATTATGTAATTTTATATACTAATCATACTGTCATTTTCCTTAATAGGATACAAGCAGCGCCTTACTCTAACGTGGATTGCCATTTTCTGGTGCTTTTTTGTTGTAAATGTTGGCTTTTGTAGAATTACACAATTATGTTTATATTTTGGGTAGATGCCAACCAGGTGGCAACAACATATTATGTGAACTATTTTCTTGAAGGGCGCTAGGGTAAAATGTAACGCTACCATATATAAATGTACATATGTAATGGTTATAAATATGTTTTTGGGAAGTGAATCTGCATGAAGATACAAGGTTACTGAAGCAGTTATTTGCAATACTCGACAAATAAGGAAGAAAGTATTGAAATCATAGGAATTGAACAAAAAAATGAACCATTTTCTTATGCATTTAATCAAGCACGGAAGTAGTAAGCCAAACATTTCAAATAACATGAAAGGTTGCATTGAGTACATAAGGTAAAAAAAGGTAATTCAGTTGGTTGCAGCTGATAGATAGTAACAACATCTGAGCGACATGATGGCAATATTGGCCGATAAATATCTATATTTGGTTGAGCCAAAGGCCACACCCAAATACTTGGTTTGAGGTGAAATTAAAGAAACTTAGCATTTCCTCGATTTGTACTGAGAAGTGCTTGCAATATAGTAAGCACAATGTTAACCGAACAAGATAGATACTAAAGTCAAATAAATTTATGTGACATTTTATCAAACATCTTCTGTGCAGGGTTGTTTGCAGTATTTCTTTACCATTCGCTTTTTCCAGATTCACCTTACAGACTCCAGTAGCTTTAACGGGTGACAGTAAACTTTACGACTTCACATAGCAACCAATACAACTCCACGTGATTCGATCCTGGCGCAAGCTATGCAATATAGTTTAACAAACAAAAATGCGTTAAAACGAGATAACAAGTTCTCGGTTAAAATCATAGGCTCAGTGACTGAGCTTAAGGGTGTCAACCCATTTTGATTGCCATAGAGCTTGATGCAGATGATGATAATAAAATTGAGTTCATCAAAGTAAGAAAGTTGTAAGTGGAGTTATTTTCAAAATTTGTACATAACAAGTTTGAATTAGTATCAAATTCTAAAACCATGAGTTCACAAAATATATGACAACACAAAATCTTAGCAATATGGTAGTCTATGTCCTCACAATGTGTCTTTTGTTGCATTGTGTCCCAAGTCTTTGATTTTAACTGCAACTATGAGAACAAGAAAAGAAATGTTAATATAACAAGAGATGGTCTATAAATCGTATCAACATGTGGTTGAATTAATAACTTAAAATCAATACGGTAAATCAAAGTTACCTGATATTGTAATGCCACCACCCGTCCCACTGGGGTGGCATGGTGCCACCTGTATTGTTTAGTGATGAGTCTTGTGAGGGAAAGGTAAAACCGTTAGCGCTTTGCCCATCAAACCTATTCAAAACAGGCAATACAAGGCTTTCATTATGGTCTACTTCTGTGCTGACTGTGGCGATGGATATGTCATCACCCCATGTTGACATGTCTAAGGTTGCAGTCGTTGGTGCAACTGTGGTATTGAAGGTATTTTCAGAAACAAAGTCAGTACACAAACTTGCATTATCAGTGTCACGATTACCCTTCACTCCACCATATTGAATACAAGTTCGCTTTGTATGCCCAGGTTGGTGACAAGTACCACAAAGACGTTTTTTAACAGATCCCTTGGTTGTTTTGGATGAACCCTTGGTCTTTATAATCAATGGATCCTTGATAATATCGATAGGTCTATCTTTAGCGGAAGCTCTTGGCATCGTGATTATACTAATACATCACGAGCTTGCAGGTCAGCCACGTGAATAACTGAAGGGCATCATTGTATGGCAAATCAGCCGTCTTGGCTGCAAAGTGGATCAAGTTTCGACAAGCAATACTTAAAGATCCAATGCGGGCAGCCTCACTCATGCTTGGCTTACCTGAAAGATGTTGCAAATAAGACTCTGAAAATTTAGCCTTTTTTGTCGGCGAGACAAAATCGTACATGGGTATCTCGGATAAGTTTTCATATGCCATGCTTAAGCATAAAGTGGCTGCATGGTATACCAGTAGTTGCGTAAGATTGCATGTGCATACAAGCTTGGAATCTGCTTCATGAAAAACAACTCTCCAAGAGCGATCCTCCAACTTGAATTTTTTGATAACATATACTCGGCGACCAACATCTGACATGCAATTAGAGATGTATAATAATCCGTCTTCGCGAAGTTCTTTAAGAACACGATTGAATACTGCACGAGTGTAAATAGTTGCTGCTTCCTGCTCGTAATGCTTTTGTAAATGGGTGATCAAAAGCAGGCGTAAATGCGCATGAGCGATGGTCATCTTGACCTCCTTATAACGTGGTCGTGAAATCAAAAATCCATTTGCATCGCGAACTCAAATAACATAAGTTTTCCGAGCATATTGATTTAGGTATGCATTATACTCTACTTATTGATTACTTAGTAGCCCGCTGAAAATTTGTGCCTCGGAAAGTTTGACCCGTATATCGATCGGTATAATTTTTTACCCGTTCATTATTAGTCGGATGAAATTTTCCAATCATGTCGTCCAGAATTGAAACTCATCCTCGCCATATGTAGTTCAACATAACATCTTTAAAGGCACTTTCGTGAAATTTGGGTCACAAATATTTGCGGTGGCATTTAAACTCAGATATGCCAACAACACGATCTATGAGATGCGAGGAAACCTTTGTTAGTATGGCATTTCGCATTGCTCTATCTCCATCGGTGACAATGGACACGGGCATTTACCATCATTCTTGATAAGAAAGTCTTGAAGAAGCCATATATTTATCTTGATCTCATTTAGAAAGCGAGGCAAAGCCAAACATAGTACTTCTCGTATGATGATTTAAACCAACAAACAACACAAGAGGTTTGTTGTATGCATTGTCGCGATATGTAGAATCAAATGACGAGAACATCACCAAAGTAGTGAAAATCCGATCGCGTTAAGTCACACCGAAATGTCGGATAACTTTGCCTTGAATCGATAGTATCTTTGTAATAGAATCCAGGGTCCATATCTTGTTTTCCACGCAGAAGCGAAATGAAAGTTTCTGAGTCAGTTTGGACTATTTGCTCTCGACGGCCATTATATAAACGATTGGATAGGTCATTTCTTGTGAATCCAACGTTCTCATACCCATCTGAACATTTAGCCATTAACTCATGGATACGAGATGGTTTCATACCAAAGAGGTACATAGTTGAAGCAGTAGCATAATCAACATCTGATACTTGACGGGTTGAGCGGAGAAATTGCTTGAGCGGCGGGGAACCAATACATGTGTGGTGTCAACCCGTTCGCAACCAAACAACTGCGATGGTCAAAGCGAATCACGGAAAAACGGCCGACGCCATAGTTCTTGGTGTTAAAGGTTTCGCTGTCTTTTTTCGATCACATAAGTTGAGATACTTCTTCGACCTCTCACCTTCTTTAGAACAAACCCATCTTCTAACGGTCACCTGTCCTTGTACATTCGTTCTCATAATATTTTTACGAACACTAAAGCCAATACTTTTGGCATAGTCAAAGTAGAATGTTTCAGCTTCTTCGATAGATGAAAACACTCTGCCAATTACATCAGATTCAGACAACCTATCCCCAGAAGCATAAGAGGTAACGGTTCGGTCACTATTCGAAGGTTGGGTATTAGCCTCCGAATTGGGTAATAACGATTCAAATCGGTTTGAGGATGTTGAATTAAATGTGTACGCAGCCAATGACAACGAATCATCACTAGTGCCACCGTCCACGGAAGCCACACCATTATCGTGTCCAATAAAATCTAGAGCAGGATCTTGTCTCATAGCACAACGTCACTGTTTACTGTAGACACAGGAGGATGATCATAATTAATTATCTAAGTAAACGGTGACAATGTAACAACAACAACATAGTTTTGTGAAGAATCGTAATGTGATAGATTTTATGTTACAAACAACTTACTTGTAACAGACCACCTCCCAAAACGTGTTGAATGGCATTATAGTGGAAAGAGACACGAGCTTAGCTAGTATAAATGCATGTTTTATCTGTGGGTATAGAAACAAAAGTTGCCGAAGTGGGATCCATGTTCAACGGGAAGGTCTTAAGTTACAGTTGGCAAGACCGATGATTCTAGGATAAGGAACTAAAGAAACCAAAAGCAAAGGAGTTATTAACAACACTTGAAAAATAGTTAAGTCGTTTAACTATTTTAACAGGAATAATTGACAATGAATTAGATACAAAGTAACACAAAGACGGATAAGCAGATACTTTCAAATACGTAACCATGATCCCAGAATTCTGTAATGAATATAGAAAAATATCAAACTATAAATCTGAGAAACCACAAGTAGAGAAATCAAACCTAGAAGTAAAATCAACTAACCATAACTTGATGTCTGTCAACCAGAAGTAGGTACCCTAAAATAAAGCAAACACCCACTAAAAATATTGGATTTTAATGACAAGAATACGAATACAGGGAAAAAAAGTGGGGGGAAGAAGTACCTAACCCAAATTTGAAACAACTCCATAAGAATTAGAGTATATATAACTGGAACTTGAAATAAAAAAGTTAACTTGAAACCTCAACCTAAATTATTAAAATACAATGAAGATACTAGAAACATCAAAATAATTTTTGGTGGAAATAATAGTTATAGAACCTAACTTAAAAGTAGAAATAAAGTACCCAAAACAGGAAATAATTGTACGAAAAGATGGAATCTCAAAATAACTTGAAATATCCACTTAAAATGTAGATATTAGAAGAGTAGGAATATAGGACAAAAATGTTGTGAGAAGAAAGATCTAACCCAAATGTCGAAAAACTCAATGAAAATTAGAGCAAACGCAACCTGAAGTTGACTCGCAAAAGCAAACTTCAAATTTCGACCTAAACTATTAAAATCCAACAAAATGAATAGAAACATAAAAAAAATTCGTGTGGAATAAGAGTTATAGAGCATAACCCAAAACTAGAAATATATTACCCAAAACCTGATATACTTGAACCACATATAGGAACCTAAAAACAACTTGAATATCTACCTAAAATGTGGGCAGTGAGTTGCCGAATGAGAGAAAATGAAGAAGCTGAAGAATTTCATAGGCTTTCCGAATCAAAGCAAACACACTCATGCTAACCAGTTGAAGCGGTGAGGGTGCGACTTTTAATTGACACGGTTCTAATAATCGGCATTCCGACTTTGGACAGCAAGCACATTTCTTGAATTCGGATTACCGGTTCTCATCACCGGTTATCCGGTTTTGGGCAGCAAACGTTCACCGGCTTCTTCTCGAATTCGGCTTTCCGGTTCTCATAACCGGCTATCCGACTTTGGACAGCAAGCACATTTCTTGAATTCAGATTACCGGTTCTAATAACCAGCTATCCGACTTTGGACAGCAAGCACATTTCTTGCAATCGGATTACCGGTTCTCATAACCGGTTCTCCGGTTTTGGGCAGCAAACCTGCACCGGCTTCTTCTCGAATTCGGGTTACCGGTTCTAATAACCGGCTATCCGACTTTGGACAGGAAGCACATATCTTCAATTCGGATTACCGGTTCTCATAACCGGTTATCCGGTTTTGGGCAGCAAACATGCACCGGCTTCTTCTCGAATTCCGCATACCGGTTCTAATAACCGGCTATCCGACTTTGGACAGCAAGCACATTTCTTGAATTCGGATTGCCGGTTATCATAACCGGTTATCCGGTTTTGGGCAGCAAACATGCACCGGCTTCTTCTCGAATTCGGCGTTCCGGTTTTAATAACCTGCTATCCGGTTCGGGACAGCAAACATTTAACGTTGAATCCGGCTTACCGGGATACGTGAACCGGCTGTCCGGTTAAGGGGCAGTAAAGCACAATTGAGCAACCGGTTTTCCGGAATAGAAATATTAAACTAACAAGTAATAGGAAGAAAACCTCACCAAAATTTTGGAACAAGTTACGAAGAATTGCAATATTGGCAATTGGAAGTAGATATCAAAAAACAAAACTTAAACCATGCTACAAAGATATTTGAAATACAAGTGTGCAACCCAAGAGGGGGGGTGAATTGGTGTTTTAAAAATTATCCTAATCAAATCACACAACAATCCACAACAATCAAAATCTAATGCCTTAATAAAATTGAAAATAATAAATTCAATAAAAGTACAATAATAAATGAGTAAGAGAGGAGAAAGCAAACTCAAGGATTTTTACGTGGTTCGGCTATCCCCGCCTACGTCCACGCCTCCAAGCACACCGGGCTTGAGGATTTCACTATCCAAGCCTTTCCAAGGCTTCAAATGTTTACAATTGACTTCAAGGTGTCAATGAACCTTTACAACAAAGAGATTATCTCTCAATCTCTTCACTCAAGTGTATCACACACTTAATCACTCACAAATTTGATGAGGAATTGAAAAATTACAATAAAAACTCTCTTGAAGAGTAGATGAACAAATTTAAGAACAAAGCTCACTCAAAGATTTATGATTCACAAATTGAGAGCTCAAGATATGTTGTATGCCTTTTGTTGGTGCGTGCTAGAGAGAATGAAAATGAGTTGGATTTGAGTTTTTATAGTTGGAGCTCAAAAACTAGCCGTTATGCATTTTTGCCAGAAAACGGATCAAGGTTAACGCTTAACGGTTAACCGTTTGCGCTGGTCAAAGTTACCGTTGAGCTGAATTTCAAATAAACGGTTCGCCGTTTTCTTGTAAACGGTGAAGGGGTAATTTCCAGACTGCAAAATAAATTTGAACACGTTCTTACTAAGCGGTTCGAGGTTAATCTGAAATAAGCGGTTCACCGTTTTCCGTAACAGTGAAGGGTAATTTCGAGACCTGCAAAATTGATTTGGCTTAACCTTTTTACTAAGCGGTTCAAGGTTAACTTTACGGAAATAAGCGGTTCACCGTTTTAAAGTAAGCAGTGAAGGGTAATTTCCAGATACTGAAATTGATTTGGCTTAACCTTTTTACTAAACGGTTCAAGGTTAACATTCTGGAAATAAACGGTTCACCGTTTTCCGTAAACGGTGAAGGGGTAATTTCCAGCAAACTGTTTACCAAAAAATTACAGTTTTGCCCAAAACTTTCTATAACTGTATTATGGCCCAAAACGTTATAAAACTTTATAAATAGGTCCAATTTCAGAATTTCTAAATAATAATTTGTGAATCCCAAAACTTTTTGAAATTATGAGATGGCTCAAAATACTATAACACTTTTCAAATAAATCCTTCTCCAGAATTTCAAACAATACTTGTTGATTTTCAAGTTTTCAAAACACTTTTAATTAAACCATAAACTTGAAAAACAATCAATTTCATAAAATCATTTTTCCATTAAATATAAAACATTTAAAATGTGAAAATAATGATTTATCTAAAATGTATAAAAAATAATTTAAGCTTTTAAAAACTTAATCATTCTTAATCTTATTTGTTATCATCAAAATCAACAATATGTAAACATATATGTTAACAATATTAAAATCCAATAAAAAGCGTATAAGCTTAAAAATAAAGAGCGGTGGAAATAAGAGTTAAATAACTTCACCTAAAGTAGAAATTAATTACCAAGAACTTGATATTACATAATGAGAAGTAGGAATCTAAACAACTTGAAATATCCACTTAAAATGTTGAATTTCAATCAGAAGAGTACGAACATAGGTTCAAAACGTGGTGGGAAGAATGACCTAACCCAAATTTGAAACAACTCAATTAGAATTAGAGAAACTGCAACCGGAACTTCAAATAAAAAGTCCACTTGAAACTCTAACCTAAATTATTAAATACAACAAAACGAATAGAAACATGAAAAAAACTGTGGCGGAAATAAGAATTATAAAAACGAACCCAAAAATGGAAATATAGTACCACAAACCTGAGATATGAGAACGATAGGTAGGAAGTTCAAAACAACTTGGAATATCCACTGAAAATGTTGGATTTCAATGAGAAGAGTAGGAATATAGGAAAAAAAAGTGGTGGGAATAACTACCTAACCCAAATTTGAAACAACTCCAAAAGAATTAGAGTAAATATAACCGGAACTTAAAATAAAAAAGTCGACTTGAAACTTCAACCTAAATAACTGAATTCTAACACAAAGATTAGAAACATGAAAAAAAATTATGGTGGAATGAAGAGTTATAGAATCTAACCTAAAATTTGAAATTGTAGACCCAAAACATGATATATATTAACGAGAACTAGGAACTTAAAAACAACTTCAAATATTCACTTAAATTGTTGGATTTAAATGAGAAGAGTAGGAATATAGGAAAAAAAAGTGGTGGGAATAACTACCTAACCCAAATTTGAAACAACTCCAAAAGAATTAGAGTAAATGTAACCGGAACTTAAAATAAAAAAGTCGACTTGAAACTTCAACCTAAATAACTGAATTCTAACACAAAGATTAGAAACATCAAAAAAAATTATGGTGGAATGAAGAGTTATAGAATCTAACCTAAAAGTTGAAATTTCAGACCCAAAACATGATATATATTAACGAGAACTAGGAACTTAAAAACAACTTCAAATATTCACTTAAATTGTTGGATTTCAACCAGAAGAGTAGGAAAAAAAAGTGGTGGGAATAACTACCTAACCCAAATTTGAAACAACTCCAAAAGAATTAGAGTAAATGTAACCGGAACTTAAAATAAAAAAGTCGACTTGAAACTTCAACCTAAATAACTGAATTCTAACACAAAGATTAGAAACATCAAAAAAAATTATGGTGGAATGAAGAGTTATAGAATCTAACCTAAAAGTTGAAATTTCAGACCCAAAACATGATATATATTAACGAGAACTAGGAACTTAAAAACAACTTCAAATATTCACTTAAATTGTTGGATTTCAACCAGAAGAGTAGGAAAAAAAAGTGGTGGGAATAACTACCTAACCCAAATTTGAAACAACTCCAAAAGAATTGGAGTAAATGTAACCGGAACTTAAAATAAAAAAGTCGACTTGAAACTTCAACCTAAATAACTGAATTCTAACACACAGATTAGAAACATTAAAAAAAATTATGGTGGAATGAAGAGTTATAGAATCTAACCTAATAGTTGAAATTTCAGACCCAAAACATGATATCTATTAACGACAACTAGGAACTTAAAAACTACTTCAAATATTCACTTAAATTGTTGGATTTCAATGAGAAGAGTAGGAATATAGGAAAAAAAAGTGGTGGGAATAACTACCTAACCCAAATTTGAAACAACTCCAAAAGAATTAGAGTAAATGTAACCGGAACTTAAAATAAAAATGTCGACTTGAAACTTCAACCTAAATAACTGAATTCTAACACAAAGATTAGAAACATGAAAAAAAATTATGGTGGAATGAAGAGTTATAGAATCTAACCTAGAAGCTGAAAATTCAGACCCAAAACATGATATATATGAACGAGAACTAGGAACTTAAAAACAACTTCAAATATTCACTTAAATTGTTGGATTTCAACAAGAAGAGTAGGAATATAGGAAAAAAAAGTGGTGGGAATAACTACCTAACCCAAATTTGAAACAACTCCAAAAGAATTAGAGTAAATGTAACCGGAACTTAAAATAAAAAAGTCGACTTGAAACTTCAACCTAAATAACTGAATTCTAACACAAAGATTAGAAACATGGAAAAAAATTATGGTGGAATGAAGAGTTATAGAACCTAACCTAAAAGTTGAACATTCAGACCCAAAACATGCTAGATACGAACTAGAACTAGGAACTTAAAAACAACTTGGAATATTCACTTAAATTGTTGGATTTCAACTAGAAGAGTAGGAATATAGGAAAAAAAAGTGGTGGGAATAACTACCTAACCCAAATTTGAAACAACTCTATAAGAATTAGAGTAAAAGTAACTGGAACTTAAAATAAAAAAGTCAACTTGAAACATCAACTTAAATAACTGAATTATAACACAAAGATTAGAAACATGAAAAACAATTATGGTGGAATGAAGAGTTATAGAATCTAACCTAAAAGTTGAACATTTAGACCTAAAACATGATATAAACGAATGAGAACTAGGAACTTAAAGACAACTTGAAATATTCACTTAAATTGTTGGATTTCAACCAGAAGAGTAGGAATATAGGAAAAAAAAGTGGTGGGAATAACTACCTAACCCAAATTTGAAACAACTCCAAAAGAATTAGAGTTAATGTAACCGGAACTTAAAATAAAAAAGTCGACTTGAAACTTCAACCTAAATAACTGAATTCTAGCACAAAGATTAGAAACATGAAAAAAAAATTATGGTGGAAAGAAGAGTTATAGAACCTAACCTAAAAGTCGAAAATTTATACTGAAAACATGATATATACGAACGTAAACTAGGAACTTGAAAACAGCTTGAAATATTCACTTAAATTGTTGGATTTCAACCAGAAGAGTAGGAATATAAAAAAAAAAAGTGGTGGGAAGATTACCTAACCTAAATTTGAAACAACTCTATAAGAATTAGAGTAAATGTAACCGGAACTTAAAATAAAAAAGTCGACTTGAAACTTCAACCTAAATTACTGAATTCTAACTAAAAGAATAGAAACAGGAAAAAAATTGTGGTGGAAAAAGACTTATAGAAGCTAACCTAACAATTGAAATATTATACCCAAAATCGGACATATATGAACAAGAAGTAGGAATTAAAAAACAACTTGAAATATGGACTTAAAATGTTGGATTTCAACCAGAATAGTAGGAATATAGGGAAAAAAAGTGGTGGGAAGAACAACCTAACCGAAATTTGAAACATCTTTATAATAATTAGAGTACAAGTAACCGGAACCTAAAACAAAAAAGTCGACTTGAAAATTGAACCTAAATTACTGAATTCTAACAAGAAGAATAAAAACATGAAAAAAATTTGTTGTGGAAACAAGAGTTATGGAATATAACCCAAAAGTAGAAAACAAATACGCAGAACCTAATATATAAGAATGAGAAGTAGGAATATATGTTTATTACCGGTTAAAAACCGGTTGTACCGGTGCCATGCATGCGCTGCATGAGTTGCAGCGCTGCATGGTAGGTTGACTCCATATATACAACCTACTTCAAAGGCCACAACTACGATGCCCCTGCTCTATTGATAGACTGTGTGGAATTAAATATATGCAAAAAAATAATAACCACATAATTTTAATAAATGTACAATCAATGGTGGACATTGAATACGAAAATTGAGGGGAACTAGGAGAGGCAAGAGGTGGTGGCCCAGTTCATGCTGCAGTGAGAAAGAAGAAAATGCGCCAGTGATGTTGAGGTGAATTCCGGAGAAACGTAAAAAAGCAGCAAAAGTAAACTAAAAAAAAAGGATAAGGACACGAAAGAGCTCTTTAACTATTCTTCATGTACATTTTAGCAAACTTAACCCAGTGACGTTTAGTTGGGGGAAAAAAATGGAAAGAGCTTTGCAGTGCGATTAAATTTGGCAAAATATGTGATAGATAAAGATTAACGTTATGATTACAATTTGACTGGTGATGCAGAAATGAGAATGTAGGGGAACATAAGGTAAGAGATGGAACAAAATTATCCAATAAAGAGGTAATTGTAAATTTTTTTATGGAAAATAATGTGATGATAAAGATTGGGGTAGGACTATTAATATTAATTATGAAAGATTTGGAACATAGTATTTTAGAACTTGTGATATACAATTTTTAGGTAGTGCTTTTTTTTTTTTTAATTTATCTGAAACCTAGGCTTGATAATTTGGCCCGACCCTATTTTTGGCCCGATCCTGTTTTTGGCATGATTGACCCAACCCTAATTTTTAGGGTTTTGACCCAAATTTTCAAGTTTATGGTTGGGTTAGGTCTAAAATTTTAAGGCCCGAACAAATTTCGGGTCAGGGTAGGGCTTAAAGCCGACCCAACCCTATTTTTTTAAAAAAAGTAGCATAAGTTAACACACACACACACAACACATCCTCACAACATCACACATTGTGTATTTTTAATTTAATTGCATTGTGTTTTTATTTGTATAAGACATGAGTTTTTTATTTTTTATGTTAGGTTGTTAAATTGAATTGTGTATGGCTAAAATAGTTGTGGAATTACATTACGTGTTTTTAATTTTATTGCATTGTGCTTTTGTTTGTATAAGACATGAGCTTTTTATTTTTTAATTTTTATGTTGGGTTGTTGAATTGAATTGTGTATGGCTAAAATGGTTGTAGAATTACATTGTGTGTTTTTAATTTAATTGCATTATGTATTTTTCATGTTAGATTTTGGAATTGATTTTGTGTGTGGGTTGAAATAGTTGTGAATTGGTTGAAATGGTTGTGGAAAGTAGAATTGAATTGTGTTTGAAATGGTTGATAAATTGTCAGAATTGGTTGAAATGGAGGTGGGAAATGGGAATTAAATTGTGGGGTTAACTATTTCAGTAGCGTTGGGTTAGGTGTTAGAGTGCAATTTATGCACTAATTTTGTATTGTTTGCTCCCTTTAATATCAATGTTTTGCACTTAATAATAGTGATTTATTTGTGTTTTATTTTGTAGGTGCAATTCTATTGATTGGTGCTAAAATTGAGCTAGAAGATGATGTTTGAGGATGATTATTTGCATGGAGGAATTATGAATTTCAGAAGAACTTTGTTGATAAGGCGTGGGCGCGTTCTGTCAACAAAGAACTTGCAGTTTTTATTTTAACGTGTTTCACCTTTTTGGGCCATTTTTGTAATTCCGAATTTAGAGAATATTTTAGATTTTAGTATTCTATTTTTGGAAGAACTCTACAATACAAAAGGGATTGAAACACAAAGAGAGGGGATCATCAAGGAGGAAAAAGAAAAACCCTAAATCTAAATTTCTCTCTTCTCTCTATGAGGAACTAAATCTAAAATTCTGGTTGAAGGTTAATGAAGCTTTGATTCATCACTACTGTGAGATCTTTCTTATGCTGTAATTGTTTTATTACTTTTTGGGTATTTGTTTATTCTCTGAATTAATATCATGATTATGTTTGTTAATTAGATAATTGGCCACTATTTAATTACCAACCTAATCTACTGTCAATTAGAAGATTCATCGTATGAAGATTTTAATGTTTGTGACAAATAGCACATCATGCATATTGTGTTATGAGAATAAACAATCTAATTTAAATGAACAATCGTATGCGTTTGTTGATTAGGATTTGGGTCTCTCTGGTTTTTCAGGCTGTCAATTGATTAAATCCTATGATCGTATCTAGGGTTGTCTATTGATTAGGGAAATAACTAATGGCCGTACCTTGGTTATCGACTAGTTAAGGAGAGATTGGCTTTTAGAGCGTCTCAGTAGCTATAACCAGTCTATTCATAAGCAATAATGATTTATATTTAGATCAATGATCAGTAGTCGAATCAAGCTGAGTTAATTCCTTCAACCAGAGCTTTTTTCCAATTTGAATTACAATTTGAATTTACGTTCTTGTCATTTTAATTTGATTTTGATTATTGTCAACAATTCCCCCCATTTTGCATTTTACATTTTAAAAGATTTAAATAATTACCAATATCTGTGGACACGACCCTACTCAATCCCTATACACAAATTTATTAGAGTAGGTATTTATTTTTGTTGGCTTCGACAACCATCATTGGGCCCAACCCGATGTTGGCCCGCTAACTAAATAGTGTTCGGATTTTTTTAGGGTTAGGTTTCAAATTTCTTTTGATCAAGTCGGGTAGGGCTTGGCCAAGCCCGAACCCGACCTGACATTTTGTCATTCTTACTGAAATCTGAATAGATCTAAGCCTAATTCTTATTCGAGACCATTAATTTTCCTTTTAAGCATAGGTCCTTTTAAAAGAGACATTAAAATAAATGTAACCATATTTAAAATAAAACATGATTTCTATAATATAGTAATTATGGAGAGCTTGGTTTGAATCTCAACAACCACATTGATTCTTTTTTAAATATATTTGATCATTTTTGCAAGATTACCTTATATTAATAGATCAAACTAAGTTTCCACTAATCTAAAGCCTTGGGTCTTTCATTTTATTGTTCATTACCTTCCCCTAATGACTTTGACTCTATAAAAAGGAGGTCTTATAATTTAAAAAATATTACTAAATTATTAGATCTCTACTCTTTAGACAGTGTTTAGTTTCTTCATCACTGAAGGGTCTCATATAGTTTTAGAGTAATTGGGACCTTTGTTCAAATCCTAACACCCACATTTATTTATTTTTTAAATTTTTTTGATCATTTGTGTAAGATTATCATGTACTACTAAATTGAAACAAGTCTCCCCTAATCTAAATCCATAAGTCCGCCATTTAGCGATAGAAATAATAGTTAAATTAGCCAAAAAGATTTTTATTTTTTATTTTTTAGGTTTAAAATCCTTCCAGTATACACACACACAAAAACACATTTATATATATATGTATATGTGTATGTATATGTGTATGTATATGTGTGTGTGTGTGTAACAATACTAAGGTTCAATGTTTCAATGGCCATTTAAATTAAGAAATGATATTCATGCCAACACTAACTTAGAGCATAAAGTTTTTATACCACCTCTAAGGCATCTTCATTAACACCACTTTGATTTTCTTCAATAAGTTTCGTGATACAATTTCGAAAACTCCTGCATCCAAATCTCGCTCAGTCGCTCTACAATCTTATGCTCCACATGATCCAAATTGTTTATCTCCATTTATTTCAATTCAACTGCCAACCATTGAAAAAAAAATCACTTGGAAAAAAATTAATTGGAATTAGGATTATATTAGTGTAACGAGCTATTTTTTTTTCACTTAATAACTTAATTGACTAATTTCAATTAGTTCAGCCATTAAGTCATTTATTTTTTCAACTTAATGAAAATTTTCAGTCATTATTAGGGATGGCAGCCAAACCCGGACCCGGATCGGACCCGGACTTAACCCGGAAAATCCGATCCGGGTTCAACCCGCACCGGAAAAATTTATATGCGGAACCGGATCAGTTTTTGAGAACCCGCATGTTTCCGGGTCCGGATCCGGTTTCAGGTGAACCCGCAAATCCGGAACCCGGATCCGGAAATTATTTATTTTAATATTAATTTTTTTAGAAATTATTAAATATAAATAGAAAAATTAAAAAAACAAAAACAAAAAGAACCCTAGCTCACGATTCAATCTCTCATTCTCTCTCAGACTCTCACTCGATCTCTCACTCTCGATCTCTCACTCTTGAATCTCGAATCTCGATCTCTCACTGTCGAATCTTGATCTGTAATTTCTATTCTCTTAATCTCTCACCCGTTCGGCCGTTCCTCTCTCAATCTCCCTCACTCGTTCCTCTCTCAATCTCCCTCACCCATTCGGCCATTCCTCACTCAATCTATTTCACTCTCTCCTCAACTCTCCTGCAATTTATTTCTTCAGATCAGATCCTTCGTGGCGTGACTGTCATCACTCATCACCTTCACAGTGTCGGTGCGGCTGTGTTCGTTTCACCACTCGTCTCATCTCTCACTCTGTCGCGGCCAGCAAAGGGGTTGAATCCACCTTAGTCGCGGCTGTGTTCTGTGTTGATCAGCATATCCTTAAGCTGCCACTGTGAATCTTTGTGAGTCTCAGCTTTTCTCTTTACGATTTATTTTCTATTACGCTTTAATTATCCTCTCTTTGCAATTTACGTGCTGTTATACTCTGATTATACTCTCTTTGGAATTTAATTGTATTGTCTTTGTAATTTATGCGTTGTTATGCTCTGAAATTATACTGTCTTCGCAATTTAATTAGACTGTGATTGCAATTTATGTGCTGTTTTGCTCTGTTTGCACTTTGCAATTTTAATATCTGTACTTTGTGACTTTAATAGCTAAACTCGGTGATTTTTGATATATATACTCTGTTATGCTTCAATTTTATTATTTACAGTTTATTTAATTTTGATTTTTTTTTTGTTGCCGTTAATAGAATAGAAATGGTATGTCTAAAATATTTATAGCTTTTACGGTTAAACATAGCATATAAATTAGAAGAAGTTGCTGGAATTAATTATATCTTGACATAATTTTTGTACAGTGAAAAATTGATATGGAAAATGAGCAAAGAATCAACTTGGATGCCTCTGAAAAAAGTGATGAAAGTGTTTGTGTAAGAGTTAGGATAGAATCAGAAAATAATAATGATACAGCTGTTGAATTAGAACCAAATTCAACAGTAGCAGTTCAGGGGAGTAGTCGTGGCCGTGGCCGTGGCCGTGGCCGTAGGAGTAATATTGATTCTGTCACTTCACAAAAACGAGATGGTGGTAGAGTAGTCTCTGATGCTTGGAATCATTTCAAAAAAGTTAAGTTGGGTGAGGAAGTTAAGGCGATTTGCAATTATTGTGGGGTAGTTATGCAAGGACATTATTTGAGGGGTACTAATCATTTAATAAACCATGCTAAACGTTGTCCTAGAAGGTCATTTAAGAATGTACAGCAAATGCACCTATCTTTTTCTTCTAAAGCTGATGGAACCACTTCACTTAGTAATTGTAGTTCTGAATCAAAATGGGATATATGGCTGATAAAGCTTTTTGTGGCTAGAATGATTGTACTACATGAGCTCCCCTTGGCATTTGTTGAGTATGTTGGGTTTTATGACTTGTTGAAGCTACTCCAACCTTCTATTAAGACTATTAGTAGAAACACCATCAAAGCTGAAATTTTGAGGCTTTATGATGTTGAAAAGAAAAAGACAATGGGTATTTTAGAAGCTTGTGAGAGTAGAATCGCGGTTACTACAGATATGTGGACTGCTAGTAACAAAAAAAAAAGGATACATGGTTATTACAGCACATTACATTAACAGTTCATGGGTCTTGCGAAGTCGTATAATGAGGTAATATTCTTGAAACAATTTTTTTTTGTTTAAGCATAAATTAGTGTCCTGTCTAATATTTTAATTATTTTTTCACATTGTTAGGTTTATATATGTGACTCACATAGTCTTTGAGGTAATGTGTAATGAGTTATATGATTGTTTGATGGATTGGAATATAGATAGAAAGGCATCACTTTGTAGCTAGCGATAATTGTCTTTGTAAATGATTCTATGATTGCCTTGTTGTTGGGGAAATTTTCTACTAGTTCAATGATTATGGGTGGCAAATTCTTTCATATGCGTTGTTGCGCTCATATATTGAACTTGATAGTTAGAGATGGTTTATCTGTGATACAAATTGGAGTTGAGAAAATTAGAGATAGTGTCCATTATTGGACAGCAACACCATCTAGAGTTGAAAAATTTGAGAATGCAAAAAAACAATTAGGTATTAAGGAAACCAAAAACTTGGTACTTGATTGTAAAACTAGATGGAACTCCACTTACTTGATGCTTAGTACTGCATTGTTGTATAAAGATGTATTTGATCGTTTAAAGGAACGTGAGAGAAATTATACATCTTTACCTAGTGAGTCAGAGTGGAATTTGGCAAAGCTTATGTGTGAGTATCTAAAAAGCTTTTATAAGTTGACAGAACTTTTTTCGGGGACACGATATCCGACATCTAATTTATTTTTTGCCAAGATTTGTGAAATTAGATTGTCAATGAATGCATGGTTGCAATCACCAATTGAGGGGATAAAAAATATGGCCACTAAGATGATTGCGAAGTATCAAAAGTATTGGGATGTTATTCATGGAGTTCTTGCCGTGGGGACTATGTTAGATCCTAGGCGTAAAATGTTACTAATTAACTTTTTATTTCCTAAGATATATGGGGAAAAATCTGAATCTGAAATTGAAAGAGTGCATAAGCTATTTGCTGATTTAGTGCATGAGTATGAAGTAAAACATATATCAAATTCAAGTGGGGGGGTTAATGGTGCCAATTCTCAAGGTGCTGCAGGAGATGATTCTAATATGTTGGATTTAGATTTGGATGAAATGGCTGATGAGTGGGCATTATTTAGAACTGAAAACACACAGAATATTCATTCCAAATCAGAATTAGAGCTTTATCTTGAGGAGAGTACTTTGCCTTCAACTAGTCAATTTGATATTTTGTCATGGTGGAAGAATAACCAAGGCAAATATCCTGTACTAGCAAAGATCGCAAGGGACTTTTTGGCCATTCCTGTGTCGACAGTTGCTTCGGAGTCCGCTTTTAGCACTGGAGGTAGACATTTGAGCCCTCATCATGATGAACTTCACCCATCCACAGTGGAGGCATTGGTGTGCACTCAAAATTGGTTTTGGCTTGAACAAAACTTAGAAGGTATGAA
Organism: Citropsis articulata; assembly: GCA_030449925.1. Lineage (NCBI taxonomy): Eukaryota > Viridiplantae > Streptophyta > Magnoliopsida > Sapindales > Rutaceae > Citropsis > Citropsis articulata. Next base: position 2,201,618 of record JASUUH010000019.1, on the reverse strand, counting down.
AAATTTATTTATTAGAATCAAGTTATTTGTTGTATTATTCTTATTATCAGTTTATCACTAATTGTTTGTCTTGTTCATTATGTTTATGATTTACACATTTTTTGTAGATGGAATTCCAGAGGAAGCAATACTTTCTGCTGAACATTTGATTGATGAAAGTTGGATGAGTGAGCAACAGTCAAATGAAATGGATGATTGAGAGTTTAGTCTTTAGCACTAGTGATTTGAAATTTGAACTTTAAATTATAGAATTATGTTATGAATTTGTATTTGTGGATGTTTATTATTTTAAACTTTGAATTTTAGATTCTATATTGTGTTGTATTTGTTTTAAAACTTGGATATGTTATATGTTTTGTATTTCAAATTTTGTTGAACTAAAGTAATTGATTCTGGAATTTGAATTCTGTTTCCCCCTCCCCCTTTTTTCCAGCAACTTAAGTAAAGCCTTCTTTCCTTCCAGCAACTTAACTTAAGTAAAGCCTCCCTTCCAGTTCCAGGCTTCCAGAGTTCCAGATCCAGCCACTTAAGTAAAGCAATCCGGGTTCAAAACCCGGATTTTTCCGGGTTGAACCCGGATTGAAAAAAACCGGGTTTAATGCGGGTCCGGTTATGAGAATTATGTGTCCGGGTCCGGATCCGGAATGGCTAAACCCGGACCCGGACCCGGAAATTGCCATCCCTAGTCATTATTAGGTTATTAATCTAATTTTTCAACTAATATCATTAAAAGATATTCTTCAAAATATCCGTATCTAATTAATTAATTTTTATCTATACCTAAATAAAATTTAATAATTAACACTATTACCTATTTCTATAACTTGTGATAATATAGTTCTGGACAATTATTTTTTTTTATCTTTTTATTTTTAAATTAAAATTATTTATCTTCATAATTTTTATGAATATTTTTTACATACAAACATCATAAACTATAATAAAATTGATCAATGTATACTAATTTATAATATTAAAGGTTATATTCTATTGAACATGATTTATGTTATGATAATATATAATCTTATTTATGTTTTAACATTTATCATTTATAAGGGCACAAATATAAAAATACCAGTTTCAAATTTTTTGAGTTAAAAAATGAATGACTTAGTAATTTTTGATAATTTTTTGTAGTTTGGTGAAGGGAAATATTCAAATCTATCAAAAAGAAGCCGTTTTGCTTTTTTTTTTTATTTTTATGTTGCATAATTTATTCATTATTTCCAATTAATTAAAACAATTACAACCCATTTTCTTAAGCACATAAATTAACTTAAATTTTGGTCAAAATCATTCAAAATTAAAATTTAATTTCTTTCACAAAATAATTTTATCCTAATTGAATTAATTAAATATTTATTTTATTGGGAACGTTTCTTACAAAATTTGTTCCTTAATGTTCACCACTTGGGATAATAAAAGCGCAATTACAGTACTTGTGACATGCAATGTATTACCTGTGATATTATTGAGCGATAGTTATGATGATTAGAGAGTAACTAAAGAACTTATGACATGGTGTATGCAACTTGGAACATATACGCACAAATAAGGGCAGCTGTGAATTCAACCGGAATAACAGGTTACTTTGCAATGCTTGTTGCACACAAGTAAGAATTTAATTGGCTGTATGTCATGTCACAGCGAACCATGCATACACCAGCTGTATAATAGGAGGACCCTACTTCAAATTATGTAATTCACATTTACTTTACTTTTCATTGGTATTAATGACAATAAAGAGACCTACTTCAAATTTTGACATTTGATTACTTTATAAACATGTTGAAAACATGTGACATGAACAGGGCATGTAAGGCACTAAATTTAAGATATTCTGACAAAGGGCCATATATGCAACCTACTTCAAATTTATGCAATTCACATTTTCTTGACTTTTCAATAGGGGTGGGCGTTCGGTTCGGTTTGGGTTAACTAGTGGAACCCGAACGGGTTCAAAACTTCAACCCGTTCGGGTTAAAATTCGGTTCGGGTTCAACCCAAACCGAATTTTCAACCCGAACGGGTTGAATTTTTTTTTTTTTTTAAGATTTAATTTTTTAAATATATATTAATCATGGTTGCTATTTGCCATTTTAATTTTTAAATTTGTAATTTTTGTAGCTTTATTAAATTTCAATACATATTTTATGTTTTGTTAATTTTAAAAAGACTTCTTGAAATTTTATTAAGGATAATTTGTAGTTGATATTTATTGTTAAGGATGATTTAGAATTGAGATTTTTAAATTATTAAAATATTATTAAGGATGATTTGTATTTTGTAGTTGATATTTGTTATTAAGGATGATTTAGAATTGAGATTTTTAAATTATTGAAATATTATTAAGGATGATTTGTATTTTGTAGTTGATATTTGTTATTAAGGATGATTTAGAATTGAGATTTTTAAATTATTGAAATATTATTAAGGATAACTTATAGTTGATATTTGTTGTTAAGGATGTTTGGAATTGAGATTTTTGGATTTTAAGTGATTGTTGTTAGAATTTTTAGATTAAATTGTTCTAATCCGTTCTAACCCAAACTAACCCGAATTATTCTAACCCAAACTAACCCGAATTATTCTAACCCAAACTAACTCGAATTAACCCAAACCAAAATTTTAACCCGAATTTCCAACCCAATCCAAACCGAATTGCCAACCCAAACCAAACCGAACCGAATTAAATTCGGTTTGGTTTGGTTCGGGTTGGCATTTTCAACCCGATTGGGTTCAATTCTCCAACCCGAACGGGTTGAAACCCAAACCGAAACCCGAACAACCCGAACCGAAATCCGGTTTGCCCACCCCTACTTTTCAATGGTATTAATGGCAATAAAGCGGTGTACTTCAAATTTTCGGATCCCCCTAAGTTGTAGCTCATGTAAGTTACCGCTAGGCTGTAAAATTTCATTTAGCCCCCTATACTCTGTATTATTTAATAAGTATTATAAAATTTTCTGTATTGTAAAATTTTGTTTAGTCCGTTACACTCAATTTTATTTTATTAAAACCTTTAGAGTACTAATTCGCTCCCTATAATTTTAAATTCTTAAAATACCCTCCATTTAATTAAAAATATAATAATTATTAAACGAATTATAATTATAATGATTATTTTACTATAACTATAAATATAATTAGAATACTTAAACATATTATTGTTGTTATTATCATTATTATTAACAAGAATAAAAAGAATTATAATTGATTAACCTATTAATAATAATTATTAATATTTTTTTCGTTAAATTGTTAATAATAATAATTAACGATAATAATAATTATTAATAATTATTTTTTGAATAATAATAATAACAATAATTAAAATAAAAAATAATCATTTTGATAAAAATTAATTAAGGATTTTATAATAATTTGTTACAGTTTAACTCATTCTGATTTTGATTCTAAGATAAAGTAAACACATAATTGGTAATACAGCTCATTATAATTACGATTCCTTCAGTTCAATTAAATAAATTATTATGATTCCAATTTCTCATTTCGATTCTAGTTATTCCGATATTAACACATTATGTTTCCAGCTAATTTCGATTCCTGTTTAATGAACGTATTATAAAATTGTAAACCACTCTATAAAATTCATAATACTTATGAATAAATTTAAATAATATAGAGTGGTCTAGTATTTATGAATAAATTGTAAATAATATAGGGTGGTCTAATTGAATATAGAGTAGTTTACAATTTTATAGTGCATTCATCAAACAAAAATCAAAATTAGTCAGAAACATAATAAGTTATAATCGAAATAGCTAGAATCGAAATGAGGAATTGGAATAAAAATAATTTATTTACTTGAACTAAAGGAATCGTAACTATAATGAGCTGTATTATCATTTATGTGTTTACTTTGTCTTAGAATCAAAATCAGAATGAGTTAAATTGTAACAAATTATTATAAAATCCTTAATTAATTTTTATCACAATGATTATTTTGTATTTTAATTATTGTTATTATTATTATTCAAAAATTAATTATTAATAATTATTATTATCGTTAATTATTATTATTAACAATTTAACGAAAAAATATTAATAATTATTATTAATAGGTTAATTAATTATAATACTTTTTATTCTTGTTAATAATAATGATAATAACAACAATAATATGTTTAAAAATTATAATTGTATTTGTAGTTATAATAAAATAATAATAATAATAATTATCATTCATTTAATAATAATTATAGTTTTTAATTAAATGGGGGTATTTTTGAAATTTAAATTATAGGGGGGTGAATTGGTACTCTAAGGTTTTCAATAAAATAAACAGAGTGCAAGGGGCTTAACGAAAGTTTACAATGCAGAAAGTTTTATATAGGGGGTTGAATTTGCAACTTACATCAGCTGTAAGATAGGCAGACCCCAAATTTTCACATTTGATTGACATTTTCAATGGGCAATAAAGAGAGGAAATAGTTTTGCTTTAGGACAGATTTTAGAGTACATATCAGCTATTATATTGAATTAATACATAAATGTCATGTGCATATTTATTTTTAAAAAATTACTATATAATTAGTAGTGTTTTTTTTTAGTGTATAAAAGGGTATGCGAGAGGCGCTTAGCTGTGGGAGAAGCTGGCGTCTGCTGTGGCCGGAATAAGTCCTCAGATCGGGAGCCTGAGTTACTCGCAGTTTCCTGCGATTTGGTAAAGCAGCTGATCAGCCCGGCAAGGGGCTGGTGGGTGGGCCGTGGCTGTTAGTAGTGATAGTGTTTTTTTAATTGAACTATATATATCATGTGTGTAAAAACTGAATATAATATCTCTGATGTACTTTAAAATTTCTACATGTTCACATAAATTTTTTAGCAAATTGCATCGTCAAAGGGAGATTTCAATGTCAAGAATGGAGGCCATTTGAGCGACTTTTAGTCGCGCAAAAAATTTGCATTAATTTGAAAGGCTTCGTATGTTTATAGATTTGAAGTAAATTCATGAGCCAAAGGATGAGAGCTATGCGTCAAATGTTTGTAAATAGAGAAGAATTTTTTATGTATATGAAGAATTTTATATGTATCTCCATCAATATTCAAGTACACGTTCATTCTAAAAAGACAAAAGCATGCATTCATTCTAGTGAAATTTTCTATATCTTAATCTCAATTGCTAAGTTAAAATATAACCCACATAAGCTTCCAACGACGGTAATTTAAGTCAACACCACGAGGACTATTAATTAGTTACGACGGACGACCAACCACGGCAATGCTAAATATTAATACTAAATAAATATATTTCACATATAGAATCGGTCTTATATGTTTGCTAGCTGCATTTCTTGACCAATCTTCATATGGTGCCAAACACTACCACATCATCTCTAAAAAATGTCTAAAATACTTATCCAATCTAACAGTACACGTTCTAAAATTTATATAAACCCTCATCCATTTCCCCTCCAAACATACCCAAAATGAACTCCTTTATATCTTTATTCAATGCATCTTTCCTTTTTCTCACCCTATACTTAACTTTGGCCAATGCAGCCACTTTCGATATCAGAAACAATTGCCCCTACACGGTCTGGGCTGCTGCAGTGCCAGGCGGAGGCAGGAGACTCGACCGTGGCCAAAACTGGCTCCTCAATGTCAAATCCGGCACCACGGCAGCCCGCATCTGGGCTAGGACCAACTGCCAATTCGATGGAGCCGGGCGCGGGCGGTGCCAGACTGGTGACTGTGGGGGACTACTCCAATGCCAAGCCTATGGCTCACCCCCCAACACCTTAGCTGAATTTGCACTAAACCAGTTCCAAAACTTGGATTTTATTGATATTTCGAACATTGATGGGTTTAACGTTCCTATGGAATTCAGTTCGGTGTCCGGAGGATGCAACCGTGTGATTAGATGTAAGGCTGATATTGTCGGGCAGTGCCCGAATGAATTGAGGGTTCCCGGAGGATGTAATGGGCCATGTCCCGTTTTCAAGACCGAAGAGCACTGTTGCAATTCAGGCAAATGTGAACCTACAAAATTCTCCAGGTTTTTCAAGGAAAGGTGCCCGGATGCTTATAGTTACCCTAAAGATGATGCAACAAGCGTCTTCACTTGTCCTGGTGGGACTAATTATAAGGTTGTGTTCTGCCCATGAAGATTGAATCAGCTGCCCATCATTTGTTGGTTGGAATTATCTGCTCTACGTTGTAAGGTCGCTGCAATATATGTGTAAGGAATAAGGCTTTAATTTGCCTTTGTGGCTTCAAGCCGTATCACATTAATAAATCTTCTAAAGTAGAGTTTATATATGTACGATGGCCAGAGATTTTTCTTTTATGAGTTGGAACATGGAATTTACATGAATAAATAAAATTAAGGGAGAATGACATGAATTAAAAAAAAAAATTGAACAGAAATTTGTATTGTAGAGATTATCTAATGATTTTTCACTTTTACCACTTAGTTGCATAATTTTATTTTTTTTTAGCCATTCGTTACCTCTCAAAATGGCAAAGAAAAAAACATAGAGCAATGATAGAGTGGTGGTTAAAAAGGTGAAAATGGGCCGGCATGTTGAACGAAAAAAATCAAATTTATTCTTCAATACTAACATTTTAATGTTAAAAATGAGACGTCATAAATGCAAGGTTATTAAAAAAAAAAAAAGAAGAAGGGATATTTAAGTGGTACAAATGACAGACACTAGAGATCTAAGTGTCATTCTCTTACAAATTAAAAATAATCAAATAAGAGACGAGAAAGATAGATATACTAAAGTATTTGAATTAATAAAATAATAATAACAGAGAAACTATCAAAGTAGGGGGGAAAATGAAAAAAAAGAAAATATATGTTGGGATAGTTATTACATTTGATTTGTGGCTCTACCAGGAATCAAGAATTAGCTCTTAAGAAAACTTATCTCCAAGGAATTTTTATTTCCTAACGCTCTCCACTCAATCTCTGAAATTAAAAACCCGATGATCACAATTAATATATAGATATTGGACCTTTTACTTTACTCATAAGTCATCATGGTTTTGGAACTAATTTACGAAAATTATGGTTCTTAATTTCTTGTCAAAATTGGACATTGAAGAAATCATAGTAACTGCCTAAAATTTACTCCTTTTTTTTTTTGTCTTTGTATAATGTATTTGTCATAATGGTAGGCGACAATGAACTTGAAATTGACGTTAGATCTTATTGGACTGTTTTGTCTCTATCATATCATCAGTGCTCATATTGATCACGTATCTACTTGAAAAAGATGATGATCTCATATTAGTTTACGATTTTTTTCAGACTCGATTATCTTATGATTATTATTATTGTACAAATCAAAACCTAGAACCCAAATGAAACGTGGGGGCTTTGTCACACAATATTGTAAATAAGTTAAATCCAAGTTCAAATTCAGAAGTGAAAGCAAGAAAATAAATAAAGAATCCTGAAGATGCAACGAACAGAAGGCGATTTCTGGTGATGCTATGGATTATTCTTTGAGATATTCATTTTAGAGGACTTTTCATCTGCTTCTAGTCTATTCTTCTAGAGTACAGGAGTATTAAGATCAAAGTCTTCGTCAAGATTTTATAACAACCTAAGCTTGTTTACGGTCTTTGCAGATAGTCTCTTCGATAGCGGTCGTTCTAACACTGTGGAATATATTATTAATTAAAAATGTGCCGACTTAAATTTTATGTCATTTTAAATTGAGATAGTCCCTCCACGAGTATGCGTGGGAAAATATTTTAATCTTTTCTTATATCAAAAGTGGCTGCAAATTCGTTATGTAATTAATGATCAGTAGATTATAATAGGTAGTTTAAAAATAATAGTAATAATAATAGTTCATGCAGCCTTCTCATTTCTGGTAATTGGCAATTATTTCTCATCAAGACTTTTCTTCACTGTGTTTCCCATTCATTTTTATAATGAGGTTGCACTAACAAATGAAAAGTCTGCCATTTGCTGTCGGGCCTCAACATCATGTGCCGTGTGTGATCAAAGTTCAGTGATATCAGAACTGTAAAAATTTCTCTAACTGTATGTGCAATTTATATTTTCGGAGTTCTCATAGTCATACGTACACAGCGCATAATCTGCCTCATGCTGCGCTTCTTGATAATTATTGCTTGACCCAGCCTGTAGAACGATACTTCCGTGCATGAATCATCCTTAGTTAGGCCTCGACGAAAAGAAATTAAATTAAAGGAATTTACTTTTTGAATTTGAATTGCCTTTTGATTTTAGTTCTCATCAATGTCTAGCATTATAGAAGTCAATGAGATCTAACTTAAACTAAAAGCTATCTCATCTAGAACCTAATTTATTTACTTAGTCCAAAATTACTTGCAACTAGAATTAGGATTTCTATTTTGCGGCCAATGTGTGGGATTCACGTTAACACTCATATCATGACTCATGAGTTTTAACTTTGTCACTACTGATAAACTTTTCATTTCTTAGTGTAACCTCCTTATGGTTCATGCAGTTTTATTAGTTCATTTACTCACGAACTAACTTGTACTCAAAAGACGTTCATGGGCTTATGAAATTAGTTAAGTTTGGTTTATTTACCTTATTATTAGTTAATGGTTCATGTAACCTTATCATTTCATTTTGCTCTACTCAAAAGTAAGATCAATAATGGATGATTGTTTGAAGTTTATATAATTAGTTCAAAATTTATTCTCATGGGTGAAGGAGGAATGTTCTTAGCAATAGTACTGTAATAGTAAATAATTGAAATTTAATTATTATTTTTCCATATCCAGAAAAACATCGAAGATTAAGACTAGCTGGTCCCCGATGTAGAGGGATGGCAAAATCCGGGTCCGGGTTTAGCCTTCCCGGTTCCGGACCCGGATGTCATTTTCTTATTCCCGGACCCGGATTAAAACCCGGATTTTTTCATCCGGGTCCGGGCCGGGTTAAACCCGGAATAATCCGGGTTTCCGGATTCCGGGTTTTGAACCCGGATCAATTATATTCTAATATATTAAAATCAATGTATACATATTCACACGGACCGATCAATTATATTCTTGATGCCAAACATCAATGTATATTAAAATCATATTCACACAACAATACAAAGTCACCATCTTCCATCTTCTAGTTCTTTGGGTGAAAGCTGCAGTGGCTGCTTAGCTTTGTAGCATTCTTTTTCTCTTGCACGAGAGGACAGCCAAAGGCAAAAACCAACTATCATTGTTTGCCAAAAACCAACTCCAGATTCCAGAAAGCAATCAAATAAATTGCTGCTTTAACGCAATAAGGCAGCTGCAAACACATCTACACAAGATAGGACAACACAAATCACAAATCACATAGCACAACACAAATCACAAATCAAGCATAACACAACAACAATCAATATCAGACGATTCACGCCGTTGAATCAAACGAATAGAGGAGTCAGTCTTTGTCGACCTCACTCAAAAAGATCGCCGATGATGATGAATAGAGGCATTGCTGCAAGGATGCGAGGGCGGTGAACCAAACGAGCTGCGACGGTGAGGAACCCAAGCTTTGTCGTTGGCGAACCCAGCGTCCCGATGGTTGTTTGACTTGCTATGATGAAAGGCGTGGCAACACAACTATTGTGTCACAAATCGGATCGTGGATCGGTTCTTTGGATCGTGGATCTTGGTTCTTTGGATCGTGATTCGTGAGAAGAAACTAGAAAGAACGAAAAATAGAAATAGATTTAGGGTTTTTTGTTTTAACGTTTGTATTTATATTAACGAATAAATATAATTTAAAATAATATAAGAAAAAAGGATCCGGGTCCGGGTTCCGGATATATGGGTTATCCCAAACCCGGACTCGACCCGAATTTCGTCCGGGTTATTAAAACCTATTCCGGATCCAGAATTTTTTTCAATCCGATACGGGTTCAATCCGGCCCGGATTGTCGGGGTTCGTCCGGGTCCGGACCGGGTCCGGATTATTTTGCCATCCCTAGATGTAGTCGAGTCATTGCAGCTAAGCTAAACAACAATAGAGTAATTAGGCCACCTGGTCCTGTCCTACGAGGAATAGTCGATTTCCTTGAATATGCTTCATGTAATTAAACCAAAACGTCATCAATCATACAAAATTTTTAATAATATAATACCTAATACCAGAGTCACCCCCGGCCACTGCCCGCTTCTATTTAAAGCCTCAGAAGCACCACACATAAACCAAAAATAAACCAAACTTATCTATTTTCATATTCATTAACCTCTCCAAAATGAAGTTCATTGAAGCTCTTCCCATTTCTTCTGCTCTTCTTATTATCATTTCCATCACCCTGACTCATGCTGCCAAATTCGATATCACAAACAATTGCCCGAACACCGTCTGGGCCGCCGCTGTGCCCGGAGGCGGCAGGAAACTCGACAAGGGTCAAACATGGACCATCACCGCCGAGCCAGGCACAAAAGAAGCCCGCATTTGGGCTCGAACCAACTGCCAGTTTGATGCTTCCGGCAAAGGCAAATGCGAGACCGGTGACTGTAACGGACTCCTCGAGTGCCAAGGCTACGGTGCAGCACCTAACACCTTGGCCGAGTATGCGTTGAAGCAATTCAATGACCTGGATTTCATTGACATGTCCAACATTGATGGATTCAATGTTCCCATGGAATTTAGCTCTGTCTCTCCCTCATGCAACCGCGTCATCAAGTGCACTGCTAACATTCTTGGCGAGTGCCCTAATGAATTGAAGGTTCCTGGAGGATGTAACGGGCCCTGCCCCGTGTTCAAGACCGACGAGCACTGTTGCAATTCGGGCAACTGTGGACCTACAGATTTCTCCAGGTTTTTCAAGGAGAGGTGCCCGGATGTTTACAGTTACCCTAAGGATGACGCTACCAGCGTATTTACTTGCCCGAGTGGGACCGACTACAAGGTTGTATTCTGCCCCTGAAGCATTTTTTCAGGGGTAGAAATGGAAATAGAAAACTATACGACATAGTCTTCTGTATCTGTTATAATATCGGAATAAGGACCGTGATGGCCTTCACAGCCACAGAGCAGGCACATGTAATTATGTGCGTGTATGAACTATTATTCGTACGTGAATTAAAAGGAGAATAAATGAAATTTTATAGGGCTCCTTTACATGCTGGGTTTTAACACATTTCTATACGTGAGAGGGTTACGCATTAATTAGCAAACAACAATCCAATAATAACGATTCACTGTACGTATATATCTACGTTGAACAACTACCGGCCAAATTGATAGTTATACTAAATCAAAATGTATCTGTTTAATTATATTATCATTGCCTAATTGTACTTGCGTGGAAAAAGTGTTATTATAGAAAGCTAGCTAATTGTGCATAAACCTCATCACTTTTTTTTTTATAAAATTTCTCTCTCTCTCTCTTTCTCTCTTTGTTCAAATAGTGACATAGATAAAGATCAAATCAATTTTTCATCTTTACCCCTCCCAAAAGTCAATTTTATCATTAGAAAAATATTGGAATCCGGGTGCTCTCCTAGTCTAATATTTCCTTAACTTTTCTTAAAATAACAATACGGGTCATTTAAGTCTTTCTATATGGTTTAGTTTATCTTAGAGCATCTCCAAAAGGTTCTACAAAATTTACTCTTTAAATATTTATTTACTTACCTATATGGCAAATAGAAGAGTGAAAAAATATATTATTCTCCAAAAGACTTTTCAAATATAAATGAGTTAATATTATTTTAATAAAATAATTATTCTTTAAAGGAAAAAGTCAATAGTAATTAAAGCACATCTCTCTATTTCTCCAACAAAAAATAATAAAATATAAATTGAAGAGGGAGAAAACAACTCTCCAAATTTGAAGAGAGAGAACATTTCTTATTTGAAAAATTTTATTTGGAGTGCCTTTTGGAATCTTAAATGTTGATATGACTCTTCAAATAAGTAATAAAATTTTATTTGAAGAGTCTTTTGGTATGCTCTTATATTTGCTTTATAAAACAACAAAACACATGGTTTTGTTATTTAGCTAAAACCGTGAGCCCTGTTTTAATCAAATTGCATTGTCTTTCTTTAATTTCTTTTCTCACAAACTTCAAATTTTTGCGTGTAAACTTGAGCAAAGCAGAAATATTGGCATAGATTCGTTAACAATTTTGAATGTAATGGAATTAGATGAGAATTGAATTGCATCGTTGCTATCGCTGTTATTGCTAGTCGGCAATAACAGCTAGAGACACTTGAAGATAATTTGTCTGATATTGGATCCTACTATTGTGATCGCTATTCGTATTTTGCTATATATATTCATCCTCTTCTCTCATGAAGTTGATTGTGGTCCTTAAATTGATGGTTGATAATAAAAATAAAAAAGGAAGTCAGGGAGAGAGAGAGGGAATAGAGAAAAGCGTGTCCTATTAATTATCAAATCTTGTTTTGATGAACATGGAATAGAGAGGAACAAACGATTGAGAAGGGGGGAAAAAAAAAAGATTAAAAAAAATGAACAGAGCCTTGTAAAGAAGTGCAGTTAACGTTTATTAGACGTTTGTTGATGTCACAGTTTTCAGTTAATCAACAAAATGATGTGTTTTTGTATTTATTAAGAAAAAATTAAAATAAATTAAATCTTAACCGTAGAAAGACTTAAATAATATGTTTCATTATCTCAAGAAAAACTTTAAAAAATATTAAATTAAGAGAAGATCTAAATGGAGAGTTACACATTATACAAATTCGCGCAAATCTGTAACTTATACATACAAGTGTACAACAAAAACAGTGTCACCAATTAATAATAATAATAAAATAAAAAAAAGTATGACACGATCTTATTTAGATTGACCCAACACAGTCCCGCCTGATACATTTTCACTTCTATCCTTTCCGAAGGCCCAATTTAGAAGGATATTGGGCCTGACCTGATTACGCGTATCAACGAATTTTTTGGACCAGAATTTGTGCTATAACCCACAAAGGAAGACCAAGTACTCATGTTTGCTCGTTCTCGCCGTAAGGCAAATCCAGATGCCTGGCCCTGGTATTAACTCAATGAATTGGTTTGACCCGACTCTCTACCCTGTGTTTAGCCTCTGCTGACTTTTGACTGAACCGGAGGTGGAGTATGATTCTGTATGAAGCCCCACGACGATAATTGGTAATTGAAAATAGTAAATATCTCATCAGCATCTTGACTAGGAAATTTCCAACGGGATTCCTGAAAATTTTCTACCAGCTAGCTGCAAGCCTGCAACAACAAAACAGAGCTCAATTAAATCAAAGACGAGTACATTAGAATTGTTAAATATCTACAAGTACAAGATGAGCTTCTCCAAATTCCTCTTTTTGTCTGCTTTATCCAGTTTTATCCTGTGGTCGACCAGCATCGATGCAGCCGTTTTCGAGGTGCAGAACAACTGCAGCTACACGGTCTGGGCAGCAGCAAATCCTGGCGGTGGCAGGGAACTACATCAAGGCCAATCATGGATAGTCAACACCGACCCCAATTTTAAAGACATAGGCCGCATCTGGGCTCGAACCAATTGCAACTTTGACGCAAACAATGGCACCGGAAAATGTGAGAGTGGTGACTGTAACGGGGTTCTTCACTGCGTATCAAACGGTGCATTCCCAGTCACCATAGCAGAATATTCATTTGAAGGAGTCAACAACATGGGTTTCTTTGATATCTCCGTGGTCGATGGATTCAATGTTCCTATTGAATTTAGAGGAACGTCTAGCAGATGCAATAAAGTGATCAAATGTACAGGTGACATTAATGGATTGTGCCCGACTGAGTTGAGGCACCCCGGCGGATGCAGCCATCCATGTTCAGTTTTCAAAAATGACCAGTTTTGTTGCACTAATTCTAACTCAACTCCGAGTAATTGTCGCCCTACAGCCTACTCCAAAATTTTCAAGGATCTGTGCCCAGATGCTTACTCTTACGTCTTCGATGATGCCACTAGCACATTCACTTGCCCTACTGGCACCGACTATAAGGTCGTGTTTTGTCCTTATCCTTGAACCATCTGCTTTTTCTTTTTCCCTTTTCTATTCCTTCTTTCTTTTTTCTTTTCATTTTTCTTTCTTTTTTTACCTCTTTTTTTGGTCTGGCTATTGTTTCTTTCAGTTGTATCGTCGACTTTTTATCGTTTACAAAAAAAAAAAAAAAAAAAAAAATTACAGAAGTAGAATTTCTTCGTTTCTATTTGAACATATTAAGCCTCTTTTTTTCTTTTTTATTGATGGCCAGTGACAATCAAATTTGTCAATCTGAAAAATGCAATCACGTTAGACCCATTGTCTCTCGTCGGTTGGTCAGCTTAGGCAAGTGTTACTTTCAGTCTTTGATGATGTGTAGGAGAAATCGTCTAAATCTAATCAAGTGACATCCCAATTCGCGCGCGTTGCTAGGGAAGACCAGTATAAATATAGGTAACTTTAGTAGTACCATAGTTTTTAAAATAATTATTATTAATGGTACCGTAAAAATAATTAGTTATAAATATAATAAATTAAATATCTAATAAAATTTATTTTTAAAAGTGCTATTAGTTTATTTTTGTTGTTAGTTATGAGTTTTAAAAATAATCTTTAAGTACTTTGTAAATTTTGTTATTAGAATGATGATGACTGAAATAAATATAATATTCAATCAAATTTATTTATATATTTATAAAGATGTATAAATAATATTTTCTATTGTGTATATATAATGACGGACTACTAAAATAAATAATTTTATTTTATTAACTCAATATAATGGGTAATAATAATCATTTCTTTAAATTTAATGATTTTATTTCCTAATTGAAGAACGATAATTTTAAATTTTTGCAATATAAGTGAGGATATAAAAGAATTGTATTAAATATAAATCTAGTTCTTACAATTAGACTTTAAAAACCTATTCATTTTCTTCTTTTCAGAATCTACTGTAAAATTAGGTAATTTTGCTAACATTGCCAGAATTTTCTTATATATATTACGTTGGCATCGATTATCTTTTGGGGGCTATTCTAGAAAATGTAAACTGTTTTTCAAAAAATTTAGAAGCATAATTTTGTTGTAATGATCACAACTGTGCTATCAAGACGTATGATAATATAGAAACATATTTTTTAAAATAAAAATTCTTAATAAGCAAAATAGTAAATTCCTTTTTCACATATTTGTGATGATATGCCTCTTTCCACTGAAGTGAATCAACCCCATATTTTTCATACCATTACAAAAGATTTTATTAATTGAACAAACTGGCACCACAAATTCAGTACAATAATGAAAAATACTAAATAATCATGATCAGATTGATATTGTTGTTAACATAAAATTTTTTTTTTATCAAATACCAAAATCAACTTTCATTTTTTTTTAAGTGTTTTTAATACTCCGAAAAGCTATTCTAATCGGGCCCAAAGTTTTGGGAATTATCCCAATTTAACTGGAGTCTCACGTGAAACTAAAAAGTTAATGCAGGTTCTAAAACAAAAGAGTTTTTATTTTATTTTATTCTTCATTTTTGGTTAACTATTCTATATAGGGGTGGGCATTTTCCGGTTCGGTTCGGTTCGGACTCCAAACCGAAACCGATCGGTTCTTAAGAATATGAACCGAATCCAAACCGAATTTAAAATCCGAACCAAACCGAACCGAAATATTTCGGTTCGGTTCGGTTTTTAAATTCGGTTCGGTTTAGTTAAAAAATTTATTAAATATTTATTAAATTTGTTCGGTTCGGTTCGGTTCGGTTCGATTCGATTCTTAAATATTTAGGGTTAGGAATTTAAGAGAGAAATTTATTTTTTAGTTAATATATTTTTAATTAAATATATTATAATAAATTTAGAACCATTCAGTTTTTACTCATTGAACCGAACCGAACCAAACCGAATTTTTTCGGTTCGGTTCGGTTCGGTTCGGCAAAAACCGAACCGTTTGACCACCCCTAATTCTATAGATGTTTATAGTGTTAGACCGATAACACCATTACTGGTCTCCAAACAAAATTAGGGGATTATATTTATCCCATGTGGACTAATAACAAATCTACAGACATTTATACTGTCAGGCAGAAACACCACCATTAATGGTCTACATCCCATCCAAACAATCATGAAGAAATAATGCAATTCTTTTTTCAGCATTAATATTACAAGTCTATACTCTATACCCCAATGCCCAGAATGAATATAAAATATTTCTAAATTTTGATGCTATTATTCGTAATGCCAGGGTTTCAAAGATAACAAAAAACTAACAAGTTCGCATGAACGGGTTTGAATCATTCAAATAATAGGCTCGTGCTTGCTAGTTTTCCTCTCCTTCAAAAGCGGGGGAGCGGCACACCGCCATCACAGTTTCTTTTGTTTTTCTAATTTTATTTTTTGTACAGAAATTATAGTAAATTGCACTGATAAAAAATGACAATCTTGTTTTTACAATACTAGGAAATATATAATAAAAGGTGATAGGTGCAATTTGCTATAATTTCTTGATAAGAAATTGAAAGATTATATATAAATTAAAATTAACCAGATGCCATACTATTAAAAGCGGCAGCAGCAGAAGGGTCTTGTTTTTCTATTGAGGATCGGCCGTCGCTCTTCATAATTTGCTCCAAAAATGCCAAAGGGAACTCTTGAAGTTCTTCTTGTTTCTGCCAAAGGCCTTCAAGATACCGATTTTCTCAGTAGTAACTTCTCTTCATTCCTTTTTAATTTATTTTCTTTTCGGGTTCTGAATGACTTATTTTGGATTACAAAATATATACTTACACGTAAAGCAAATGTACGTGTTCATAAATGATATATTGAAGTCTAATTTAGGATTTTGAAATAAATTATTACAATGGCAAGCATGCAAACACGATCCATGCAAAATGAACCAGAAGTTGTCCAAGGATTTAATTCTATGGGATTGATGCTATTTATTTCTTTAATTCTAATGAGTGCATAACTCCCTGAAAATGATCATAAAATGCCAATGAGGAACAGGTAACATGGATCCGTATGTCGTCCTCTCTTGCCGTACCCAAGAGAAGAGAAGCAGCGTTGCATCAGGTAATTTTGAAGTTAAAAATTTCTTCAACATGTTTCCTTAATTAAAATATCTATTAAATTGTAGAATTAACTAGGGGTTTGTGGAACTGTGTTATGGATCGATGCTGCAGGACAAGGAACGACACCAAACTGGAACGAGAATTTTGTATTCACAATCTCTGAGGGCACCTCAGACCTCAAATTGAAGATAATGGACAGCGATACACTTTCTCAAGATGATTTTGTCGGAGAAGCAGTGTTAGTGAATTAACATATATATTAGAATTTAATTAATTTCCGTCACATGATGCAAGCTGAAGTGATGAATCTGAAAGGAATGAAAGCGATGAGAGCAAACCGTATCAATTATTTACAGTAAAGTTGACTGTGTGTTTGATTTTGTTGTATTTTTTATTCCTTTCAGCATTCCGCTGCATTCGGTGTTCGAGGCGGGAAACGTCCCACAGCAAGCCTACAACGTTGTTAAGGACAAAAAATTTCACGGAGAGGTTCGAGTCGGCCTGACTTTTAAGCCTGAGGTAAGAATATACGGTTCGTCCTTTGCCACTTCAATTCCAAAACTGGAGTTTTACTAACGGTTATAAGATTTTGGGTTTAACAGTGCCTGAAAGAGTCCACTAACCAAATAATAAAAATATCATTTACGAAAAGGTCTTAAAGTATCATTCCAACTGATTATAGCTTTCGCTGGTTCGCTGTAGGGAGGCCACGGACACCACAGTCATGGTCGTGCCGGGGGAAGCTATTCAGGGGGTGATCGTGGTTATGGTGGAGAAGGCTATGGAGGATGGAAAGAGTCTGCATACTGAAACCAAGTTCTAGTGATCAATTGTACAAGACTCGGTGTTTGGTTCTGAGAACGAAAATCACCGGGCAATTTCGCTGAGGCATTACAGTCGATGGGATTAACGAAATGTTTCAATAACAACGATTTTATTATAGCTTGAATGTAATATATTCAACTGGCATGTTAACGTGGCCCCGATTGCAAAACATTTTTAGTATAAATTTAGGTTCTTGCGTATCTAATTTTCGTCAACAAATCCATACTGGATGGCGAGCAAACGATTGCTAGTTTAGATCGATTGAAATACCAACTTCATTGGACGTAACCCTTCAATTAGGACAAGAAAAATAATGTGCAGTGCACAGCAGTCTGCATCATCAATTGACGAAAAATATGGCCAGGAAACAAGAGGATGGCAACACTGGAAGTTCAGGTTTCTGCCTCTGCATCTAATGAACAATCCATACAAAAAGATTAAAGTTTTGACTGCCTTAGCAATTACAGATTGCAACATTAAAAATTAGATGCAGACGGCAATGAGAGAAATCTCTACCAATCCATGTATAAGACGTCCATTACAAAAAGTATTTTAGTTACTAGCTCCGGTTATAAAGCTGGTGACTAACCCTTCCCGGCAATTACTTTTTCCCGACTATGCTAGGTTGTTGAGATCAATGCTACTACTGCAACTTGGTGTGCTTGCATTTCCAGGGGGTGGCAAGGCGTTTGCGGGCAACTGCTGCTGGGGAGCAGAAGCAGGTTGCTTTTCTGGTGTATCAAGCTGATGTGGAACATCAGTTTGGAAAGACTTGATAGGGCCAAACTCTGGCAGGTCCAAGTTATCGGCCTTCTGTGTGTCAGAAGGGTCAAGTTGATGCTGCAAGTAATCCTGAATTGCCAAATTCTCATCTACTGGTATTGCACCTGTAAGAGTCTTGAATGCGAATTCCAGGCATGGATCCGACCAAGAATCCCCATATGGAAGGAGGACCTGTGAATCTGGATTTTCAATATCCATTCTCTCACTTTCCAGCTTTTGAGGCTGTTCTTCTGGCTTCTCATTTTCCAACATTTGAGATGGCTCTTCATGAACAGTTTGTGCTTCAAGAGGCTTGCTGCTCTTGTCTGATGACTCAAGTAATGGAGTGACAATATCAGTAGGATCATGCTGTGCAAGCATTGTTTCATGTCCAGTCTCAACCTGCTGAGATACACCGTTTGGAAGATCATGCTGTACAAGCATTGTTTCATGTCCAGTCTCAACCTGCTGAGATACACCGTTTGGAAGATCATGCTGTGCAGGCGTTGTTTCATGTCCAGCCTCAACCTGCTGAGATACACTGTTTGGCAGATCATGCTGTGCAGGCATTGTTTCATGTCCAGCCTCAACCTGCTGAGATACACCGTTTGGCAGATCATGCTGTTGTCCAGCCTCAACCTGCTGAGATACACCGTTTAGCAGCTCATGTGGATCTGTTTTTTCGCATGTGGGGGCTTCGCTCTTGCAAGACTCTACAGTTGCATTTCCCCAAGCTTGTTCACCAGAAATTGAGTTGGACACCAGCTCAGGTTCAAGCCCAGCAAGACGTTTTGAAGACCGACGAGACAAGTTAAGCTGCTGCTTGTTCTTGGATTTCTTCAGGTTTATCCGTGTTTTTTTATTGTTGCTCTTTTCTACCTTAGTCTCCTGCAATTTCTCCTCTGGCAGAATATCAGCTGTAGTTGAAACAGGATCACTATTAGGTAAAGAATCCACCAGAGTTTCGCCCATCTTAGTCTTGCATGGATTTAAATTAGCACCCCCAAAGGATAAGGACAAATGTGGTTCTGACTTGTCATCACTGGCTTCAGCAGATTGTCCTCCAATAATAGTCAGGTTCCCAGAAGATTTGATTTTGTTCAAGGGCTTTCCACTTGATGACACACATTTTGCAAGTCCCAGCACCACAGATGCACGATTTGGAAGTCCCAGCACTGGGCCAGCCTTGAGCTGCTGAGAAACTTCATCCACCAAACTACTCGAAGTCAAACCTGCAGCCAGGATGCCTTTACTTTCACAAGATTCAGTAATTATGTCCTTAGGGGCTCGTACTCGTTCATGGGACTCGTAATCGGCCATCATCTCAGGTTCAAGCCCAGCAAGACGTTTCGAAGACCGACGAGGCAAACTAAGCTCTTGTTTGTTCTTTGATTGCATTGAGTTTATATGAGTTTTTCTGCTGCTTCTCCTTTCCCCATCGGTCGTCTGCATGCTCGTCTCTTGCAGGATATCAGCTGCTGGATTTAAAACAGGCCCACTATCAGGATTAGAATTCAACGGTAGTTCACCCATCAGAGCCTTGAATGCAGGTCCCAGGCATGGATCTAAATAAGAATTCCCAAAGAATAAGGATACGCGCTGTTCAGACATGTCACCTCTGGTTTCAGCAGATTTGAACTTTTGCAATTGCTCTCCAGGAGTGGTCCAGCTCCTTGAAGATTTGACCTTGTTTAATGGCTCTCCACTTGATAGAATGGTTACGTCAGACGACACAGGATTTGCAAGTTCTGGTACTGAGCCACCCTTGAGATGCTGAGATACTTTATTCACCAAGCCCTTGGAAGTCAAAACTGCAGATGAAATGACCATATGTTTACACGATTCTGTAGTTACCTTTTTAGGAGCTTGTTCAATGGACATGCAGTTGGACACCAGCTCAGGTTCAAGCCCAGCAAGACGTTTTGAAGACCGAAGAGGGAAGTTAAGCTTTTTTCTTTTTGCAGATTTGGTCATATCATTCAGAGTTTTTCCATTGCTGCACTCAATGTGACTATCAAGTAAACTTTGTTCTTGAAGACTATCAATAACAGGAGTTGATACGGGCCCATTATCAGCAAAAACAATTTTGCCTTGATTTCTCTTTGAACGTCTTAAGTTTGGCAGCGCTGAACTGCTCAAATTAGAGATTACCTTACTTTCAGCACCCTTATCAGTCACCATTTTAGCCATTGACTCTGGGGGAATCTCAGCTGTGGGAGCTCCAGCAAGACAAGATACCTCCTTGCCCCGCCTTTTATTCAAGAATTCAGCCTTCGTAACTTCGGGGCTGCATATATCAGAACTCTCCTTAACTGCATCAGCAAAGTTTTAGGCTTTTAGCTCATCACTTTCCCTGCAGTTGTTCTCTGATTGCTTTGAGAAAGTTACATTTTAACATCTCACCTGGAAACAGTTGTCTCCTGGTAGCAGTGTGATCCAATTTCAGCCTTTTAGCATAGGGAGATGGCTAATAGACAAAAGGCAAAGCAAGAAAATTCTTGTTAGATACAAGTTCCTATTCTGCATAATTGCCCAACAGCAATATATAGGAAAGTAAATACTTTGGGCTTTATTAAAAGAAAAAAAAGCAACAACGACAATAACAACTACTACTGCTTTCGGCTGAAAGAGACAGCCACATCCATAAAACTACGATTGCAGTGTGAAGCAACATTATAGACTTGGGAGTTGGATTTGAGAGGATTTAAAACTTGACCACGAACCATACTGAGGAAACCCTTTATTTCTCTTTCTGGTTGAAGACTGAATTGGTAAGAATTTGGATTAAGTCTGAATTAGTCTTAATACATATGTCGAAAAGATGTTTATTTTCGTTTATTAATGTATGATTATCAATTTGACAGTTGAGTCCTTTAAACTTGTCGTTAAATAACTAGTACTTACATGCTAGAAATAATTTTAAAGTATAAAAATTTGACAAAATAATATTTTCAGGTTAAAAAGTTTGACAAAATAAATAGAGTTTATTGAGTTATATAAAATATATATTTCCTATTTAAAAAAAAAATCAGCAATAAAATTTATTTAAAACAAATATAATATTATATATTAACACAAACACACACACACACACACACACACACACACACACACACACACACACATTAATATATGTATATATAGACACCTAATCTAGTGCATGACTATGAACACCTACTGCGCATGTGGCCGGTGCTCACTGGTGGAGCCGTGGGCCCCAAAACACAGCTCCACCAATTGTAAATCACCACTACCTGATCAAAATCCTCTGTGTCCGTGCATCTACCTATCTAATCTATCTGTCTGTATATATCTATCTATTTTATATATATATATATATATATATAAATTATCTTACATAAGTAAAATATAAATTATCTATTATATATATATAAATTATCTTACAAAAATAAAATATAAATTATCTATTATACATATATAAATTATCTTACATAAATAAAATATAAATTTCTTGAGAATAAGAAATGTGATTTTCATTTAAATTTCAATTGTGTAAAGATATTTTTGATCATTAACATTTAAATAGTCCATTCAGTATTCAAACATTAACAGCTGAGTATTAGACCCGCCTCCCCCACCCCCAACCACTCCCCCCCCGCCACGGCCCCCAAAAAACAACGCAAAAAAAAGAAGGGTAACGAAGAAAGGTTCTTGCCTCGACTGGTGAGATATTCTAACACGCTTTTCCTGAATATCATAGTGGTAAAGAAAGGTTGGGCATCATTTTAAGCCAAGTCCTATAGGCTTATTCTATCCCCAAGAAGACAAAAAACTCGGAAGATTTAACAATCAAGGGTATGTAAAAAGTTTGATAGACATATGAATATTCTGGACTTCGATGTAAAGACTAGTGGATAAAGACTTTGCATGTGTTCAACTTTATGAAATGTAACTGTCAAGCCATTCACTGTCACCAGTAGCAAGAAAAGCTTTACCCTATTAGAATTGCTATGGAACTCTTACTGAATCAGAATATCCATAGGCATTGAGCCATACCAGCGTGATATTCTAATGCATTATTGTTATAAATGTTTGATTGAATTTTAACGTGCTAAGCACATTTGCACCAACTAAGCCTACACAGCAGCACTTGACATATAAAAATTATGTTTTATACATTCTGACTCCTTATGCATAACTATAATTGTTATAAAATCTACAAAATTTGTAATTTGAGAGTTTTCACAGTTTTCTATAACCTCAATCCCTCTTGTGGATAGTTTCCAATTAACCCGTTCACAAGAGGGGATACCAACATATTTCATAGTAATCGTCATTAGAAAACATGAATATATACATATGACGCAAACTTAACCAAACCAAAAACTATGTTAATATTTTTTATCTTGAATAAACCCAATTCGACCAACCAAGCAGTTTGAGTGATTAAAATGATACAGAACAACAGTGCTAATCAACAGGCATCTGTACCCTGGAATAAATTGAATATTAACAACCAAAGATTCTGACAACAATGCATTATACAAAGGTATCAAGATGGTTGCACACGTACCAAGGCTTCCTCAGTAACCAGCTCTGGAGCATCAGCACCCCTTTTTCTTGGTTTAAATGCATATTTACTGATCTCTCCAGTTTCTAGGTAGCGGAATACATCCTTTTTTGAACAGAATACGTATCCACTAACTGGATCCGTGAAATACTGCAGCAAAGTATTGATCAAAATTTATACACGGCAGTATACCAGTAAAAAAACAAACAGCATTTAGTTGAACATTCTGCCAAAGTGAGACACTGAGTGCATGAGTTTACACATAAAATAAAATGTGAGAGGAAAGCACTCTAACTGAAGCAAGACTTGGAACAAGAGCTTCATACCTGGTCTTTTCTAATTCCACGTGCAGTCTTTTTAATTTTGGTTTCCTTAGTCCAGCCGGACGGCAAATCAACCACCGTAGATTTCTCAACCACCACCTAGATTTTACATGTATAAGCAGCAACAAACAAAAAATTTAAAAAAAAAAAGCACTCACAAAATGAGAATGTAATGATCCTATGACTTAAATCTTTCAGAAAACAGGTATCTCTAGTATCCTAACAGGTGGCATTTTGACTTTATAGAATCATGGCAATATTGTGCATTTAAATTCGAGATACTGCTGCAACTCTTATTTAAAGCCATACATACTCTTTCTGTTGTTTCTCTCTCTGTTTTGGTTGAAACATTTCGTGTACCCTCATACTTTGATGTTTCAGTGGGTGTTGTCTTCCTTTCACACTCAGAATTTCTGTTCTTCACAGATTCCAGATGACGAAGAACCTCTGGCATTGAGAAGAATTTACATCCAGTAATTGGCTCAATGTAAACCTGCAAGAAAGATGCAGTTACATAAGAATTTAAGGAGTTTCCAGCTATGAAATATACTGAGAAATTGCTCAACACATAACTACCAACAGCATCACATACAATCACATTATTTAACACAATTAAAATATGTAGGGTCAGATCTCACAATCACATGATTACCACAGAGAAAAATGTGCAATACATACAGATCTCATGTGCATAGTAATGTTCTGTGACATGCCAATTGGCATTCTAAAGTTGCAGCTAATCAATAACCAGCACCAGAATGAGACTTCATGACTTGAATGAACAAGAAGATAAATGAAGAAACAAGTCTGGCCAATAGAGATGTAAAAGAGAAGGAGCAATACACAGAAAATTCTGTTGAAGTACATCTTTTTCTTCATATGATCCAAACAGAATTTTAAGCAAATGCATGCAATACCTTGTATTGTCGTCCCACAGCTGAACCACTCATGCGGGTTTTCAAGTCCACAACCCAGCCATCAGGCAACCAATCAGGACGGTTATTTTCATCTACTACAGGCTGTACAAAGTAAATTCAGGACAATTACACAGACAAAACAAAACAGACAAGCAAAGGAACAAGGATGAGGTTCTGGGCTCTACTTTCATGCTACTATTTTCTGAGTGCCTTTTGCCATGGCCATTGTCGTGGCTGTTTTCTTCTGCTACAGGCTGTACACAATATGTGAACAAAAAAACACAAAACAAATGAGAAAAAGAAGGGGTCTGAGGGTACTATGGACTCTCACTTTCATAATACTATTTTCTGAGTGACTACTGCCACAACTACTTTCATGGTTATTTTCTTTTGCTATAAGCTATACAAAGTAAATTATGAAGAATTAAATTTTTA
This sequence comes from Citropsis articulata, assembly GCA_030449925.1. Lineage (NCBI taxonomy): Eukaryota > Viridiplantae > Streptophyta > Magnoliopsida > Sapindales > Rutaceae > Citropsis > Citropsis articulata. Next base: position 2,176,816 of record JASUUH010000019.1, on the reverse strand, counting down.
AAAAAATTATCAAACAAATGACAAAAGATTAAGAAGGAGATTCTGAACTCTCACTTTCTTGCTCCTATTTTCTGAGTGCCTTTTGCTACGACTATTTTCCTGCTTGCTCTCTTTTGCTACAAGCTGTACATAAAGTGGAAAATTAAATAATAAAAGAAGAAAATTAAACAAATAACGAAAGATTAAGTAGGAGGTTCTAAACTCTCACTTTCGAGCTACTATTTTCCAAGTGCCTCTTTCCGTGGCTACTAGTTGGAGGAGGCTCATCCAGTTGGGTTCTTTTCATCTTAACATATCGAAGAAGATCCTCTTTGGAGAAGAATTTTTGACCCGTTCTAACATTCATGTAGAACTACAAAAGCCAGAGAAATAATAAGCATGGTGGGTGCTTTTTAATTGCATGACAATTTACGCAATGGACATCCTCTCAGCAACCCAAAAGAAGAGTACAACTTATCAAGACGACAATAAACTTACGAAAACAGATAAGATGATGTTTCTTCTTTACATAGAACAACAATGGAAAAACTGATATGTTAACTAGCCTAAGTTCTCATTATCTTCTATTAGGTAAAAGAGCAACTGATGTCACAATATCAAGGCATATAAAATAATGCTTGCACCTAGCCAAACTCCTGTTGCCTGGCAATTACATGCATTAGCATTCACAAACCTTGTATCTGTATTAGGAAACAAACTCTAAACCCGAAACGGAAACAAAGCTCATAAATCAATTAGGCGGATAACCACACAAGATGTACAAGAAAGGTTCTATGACAATTGCAAGTGCTTTAAGACTTCCATAAGAACTGTCAGTGATTTAGATACCTACAATAACCGATGCATTTTTCAAATTTCACTATGTGAAAATTACATATCACTTATTATGTAGCATATAACATGCATAGATAATGTCACCATTCGCGCTAAATAATTTAAAACTACTAACTTGTCTACAATTTGCGAAGATCAATCCATCTCAATATACAAAAACACAAAACATTGAGATATTATTTATTCAACTTTCTGCCATTCATCAACACCAGGACCACTTAATCCAGCTCGCAAAGCTTCCAGTTTATAGACAGTTGCAATCACACATCATTTTCGTTCACATAAAAGGGAAAGATGATTTTTGATTCCCCAAAGTAAACAAAAGATGATTTTCGACACACAAATAAACCACTATCCAAAGATACTGGCACATGCAGTTAAAAGAAAAATAAAACACACAGCTTCTTTGACAGCTTTCGCCAGACATGAATCCTTGAACTGCGGCAAAACATCATTTCTTCACTCCATCACTTCCATAATTCTTGTAACAAACAAAAATGCTCATCATCATTTAAATGATAAAAAACTAAACAAAAATGTTCAAAAGACATTTGTAACATAATTGCCAAATTCCAAAGCATTGTCACTTTCCACTAATGGGATATTTGTAACTTAATCTTAAAACTTAGTCAAATTATAATACCTTTATATCTGTATAAACTTTTACACATCAACAAAACGAGTGATCAACTTATATAAAAAGAGAAAATTTTTCCAATTTCCACATGCAACCAACGAAACACTAAAATTTCATATAGTAATGTCCATATACAACTACCACGCATCATTTCATTAAATAAACCAAATAAAAAGAAATTATGAGAACTAATAGCTTCAATAAAAACTGAATTTTACCTTAGTTTCTCGACCGTTCTTTGCCACTTTGAATTTCGCAGTCCAGTCAGTAGGAAGCCGTTCCTCGCTTTTCACCGCCATTTTCGCAAGGATCCAAAGTTTCAGCAGCGAGATTGCCAGAATCGACCGTGATCGCCGGCGATCAAAGTCTTAAGTCTCCACTTTCTCTCTCTGCGTAGGGTTTGAGCTGAACGGAGTTTGGTCCGTTTGCTATAACGAAACGCCAATCCAAAGAAAAGAATACTCAGCCACACCACCTCAGCCGTGTCACGTGTGTGCTAATATTTATTAAAAAAAAAAGAAAAAAAAAACAAAACAAAACAAAAACAAAAACAAGGACAAAAAGTGTACGGACCCTAACTTACGGCCACGTGTTCTGTCCCATTTTGTCTTTTCACATCAATTCATTTTTTTCGTTGGAAAATATATAAAAACTCATTTTGATGCACTATATTAGTAAGATTTTAATATAGCTAATTTAAAAAAAATGATCTATGAAGTTGATGGAATAACAGTGATAACACAGCAATTTATATTATCTTAACTTTGGAAGAATAATTAGGAAAAAAACTCGTAAGCAAATGAAAACTATTATTATTAGATAAATAGAAAGAAAGAAATAGGGTTTTGCTTGATTAAATGAGTAACAATTCACAATTAATAAAAATTTATTTCTTATCTAATTAAAAAGTGACACATAATAATTTTAATAAATTACCACTTCTTTTAAATCAGTGTCATAGGAGAGAATCAAATATCATTTTTTTTTCAAATTTACATGAAAAATATAAATAAACCAAAAATTTGTCACCGCTAATTCGTTAATCCTCAAAGCAAATTTATTTGCAACATTAGAGGGCATTTTTGTACTTCCACATAGCTGCCCTATTATTTAGTATTTCATATTATCATTCCTTTAATTATTTATTAAAGGAAAAATGACTAATACGAGCCAATGTTTAGGAAAAAGGGATAAAACACTCTTCGGTATTTTAAAAATTACTGTTTATTGTTGAATAATGAACTAAATTTATTTGGTTTTAGGATAAAATTAGGCCAAACGAAATGTTAAACAGCGTTAGAAATGAAAATTAGTGATTTTAACCATTATAAATAAAAATATTCTTGTAATTTATTAAATTAAGATAAATAAGAAATTAAATTGAATCTCTAAATCAAAATTCTTATCGGGGCATGTTCATAATATTGGGCAACCAGCGACTATTGTTTAGTTCTATGTCCTGGATTAACGCATAGAGATAACGGCAATTGCAAGTTAAAAATTATAACTTCTATAAAAAATATACAGGTTACGTTAAGGAACAGCAGTCTAAATATCTTATCGAGAGCATCAGTAAACTTTTTATCCTTTTACTCTAGCGGAAACGGTGGGTGACGTATCAGACATTTTCCCCCTATTAACAAGTGAATACGTTGTCATCTTAATTATATTTTCATCAAATCAGAAAAATAAACTCGTTTGGTTCTCTCTGTTAAAAGAAAGAAATTATAAAGTAATTGCTTCCTTTATCTTCCTCCTTTCTCATCGTCAGCAGTCACCACCTCCGGCGGCAGGAATTGCAATTACAGGTGCCCCTGCCAGCCAAAACATTCATCAAGATTTCATTGTTTTTTTTTTTAAAGCACGGGTGGTTTGTTTATCAAATCGATTGAACCTGGAAAAAGGCTTTCTGCTAGATGTTGAGGATCGATTAAGCTTCATTTTTGGACGTGTATTGGTTGTATGTATGAATCTTCGTGAGCAATTTTTTATTAGTTTTTGTGTTGACCTTGGTTGCGAGAATTAGTTTAATTAGGGTTTTTACAAATTTTTTTTTTTTGTTGTCTCTTTTAGCAGTATATATGTTCGACGAATTCCTCATGGTGATTGTGCATTAGTGACTTGAACGATATGACGATGGGCATTTTGTAGTTTGTCCCTTTGGTGGAACTCGTAGTGTTTCTTTACCCACCATTGCGTTTTCTTATACCCTGTATGTACGTTATCTTTTATCTTGTTGGTTTTGATTGTTAAGTTTCTTCATTTTGGAATGATTGGTGAGTTTGGTAAGCAGCCTGCTGTATTTTGCTTCCTGTTGACTGATTTAGATTTTGACGAAGTGTTAATAATATTCTTCTGTATTTATTGGTTGATAGAGTGGTAGATTCCCCTTTGAATCATTGCATTGTCACTAAACATATTTATGTGCAGATGGCGTTGCAAGAAAAGTTAGATAGATTCAAGAAACAGCAAGAGAAGTGCCAGGAAACCCTCAGCAACATTGCTGCCAAATCAGGAGCTTCAAGGGCCACAACAACTACAAGGCCTACACCTGCTGCAGCATCAACTGCTGCAAGATCTTCTCCTCCTGTTAAATTTTCAAATGATACCGAGAGACTTCAGCATATCAATAGCATCCGTAAATCTCCTGTGGGTGCTCAGATCAAGCGTGTCATAGACCGGCTGCTGGAGGTTTTAACCTAATCTTTGTTTTTAGTTTCCCCATGATATAAATACTTAAACTTATAATATGTTTGCAATGTTTCTAATAGCTTATAACTAAAAATTCGCATATTATGATTTGAATAATTGGCTGGTCCACATGGTCTGAAACTTAATTATGTTTGCTTCAATTTGTCGCTAGAGATTTTAACACTATTTAGAGGGAAAACATTTTAGTACAGTCACGTGGCTAGAGGAGGAGGAAGGGATTGATACAATTCATATATCTTTCGTCAGGTGAATTTGAGGTAAATTTGGATGACGTGTGTCTTTATTTTGATGTGATTGGGCCTTTTAAGTGCAGCATAAGCAATCAATAGACGTTTGGAATCATAAAATAATTTAGGGTGATGGCTGATGTTGTATGACTATAGGAATGCTAGTTTATCAAGATTGCAGATTATTGATCTTTCACTTGAGTAATGCTGCTTCTTGATGATATAGAGCATTGCTTTACATCTTCAATTGCTTAATTTAGGTTCAAAAGTCCACCGAAAGTTTGGTTGAGTACGGTATTCAACACACCCTCCTCTATTTTCTTAATATTTCCTCTTTTCATCCTGTTCTTATGGGATTTTTGTTTTCAAGGAAAATGTGCAGACTTTATCATGGCAGTTAAGAACCAACGGTCATTAATAACAACCTCATGAGTTATTGTGTGTGTTTTTGCAGACAAGGCAAGCCTTTACTCCAGAAGAAATAAATAGAGATTGTTACGTTGATGTGAATGCCAATAAAGCTGTTTTTGACAGCTTGAGAAATAACCCAAAAGTGCATTATGATGGGAAGCGTTTTTCTTACAAGGTAATATTCAAATCTGTTTACATCCAAACTTTGTGGCTTAGGATACGTAGAATCACTAGTCAAATGGTTATTAATGGCTAATTATTGGCTTTCTTTCTCTCCCCCACAATATCTAATATAATGTTTTATTGCAGTCGAAGCATGATTTGAAGGACAAGAGTCAACTACTTGTCTTAGTGCGTAAGTTTCCAGAGGGAATTGCTGTGATTGACCTGAAAGATTCATATCCAACTGTGATGGAGGACTTACAGGTACACCACATTGGAGAATTCAAATTGTAAATGTTTTACCCCACCGTATTCAAATACCTATGAACACTTAAGTTTGTGCTTAGAAACCTCTTAGAAGAATTATTTCTTCTGGTGAGAACATTGATGAACCTTTAATTGTGTCAAGCTTGTCAACTTGCATGTATTTTGCCACCAAAGTCCAGTAGTGGTTTATATCTCTAGAAGTTCCGGTGCAACATTGAATGAGCCTTTTCTGGTTACGAGGTGAATAGGCTTGAATTGTGAGCTCATCTTGACAGATTGTGGGTACTAAAGTGTTTGTGTCAATAGTCATTATGAAAGAAGAAATTTTGGTTTTGATAAAATGCATTATTTTCGTTTTTGACTAAATGCATTAAGGTTAGCTTTGGTGAGCCATACATATTTTTGGAGAAATTTGAAAGTTTTGTAATTGTTAAAATGCATAAAAGTTGATCTTCATGAGCCATGAAGATGTCAAAAGTGAAGTTTTTTGGATTCATTTTTCTTTGATGTCAGCAATTTTAAAATCTTGGATTACCTCACAGAGAGAGCAGCTACCTGCCATTGTGTTATTAATATATAGTATGTGTGGAGTAAAATATTCTTGTCTTTTAGCTTATTCCTTACTTTGATAAAGCAATGGGTCCCTTATTATGTATGGTAATGCTGGAATGGTAGCCTAAATCCTGGTTCTTGGTTTCCATTGTTCGTCTATGCAACTGTTTGTTACAAGATCATTCTTTATTATAGGCTTTAAAAGCTGCGGGTCAGATTTGGTTGTTGTCAAACTTCGATTCACAAGAAGACATTGCCTACCCTAATGACCCCAGGGTTCCTATTAAGGCGGATGATGACCTTAAAATTCTTTTCCGAGACATTGCATTACCTTCTGACATGCTGGACATTGAGAAGGATCTTCAGAAGAACGGCATGAAGCCTGCTACCAATACTCAAAAGAGGAGGGCTGCGGCACAGATTCAGGGTATTTCCTCTAAGAACAAGCCAAAGAAGAAGAAGCATGAGATCAGCAAGAGGACTAAGCTGACCAATGCACATCTTCCAGAGCTTTTCCAGAAGCTTAATGGCTCTTAAAACTTGGAAGTATCTAGGGCTTGCTGTACTGCAATGCAGAGAGTTACATTTGGCTGAGACATGTTACTTTGATGAGCTATCAAATGGTTTTGCCTGGGTTTTGTAGATAGGTTTTGTTTTAGTGATCTGGACCAGTGCTGAGCCATGCCGGAGCTTTTATGGACCATTGACATTTAAAACTTATCGATGAATGAAACTTCACCTGCCAAGTAGAGGCTGCTTCCCAATCTAATTGTTATACTTGTTAAACATACCCACCTTATTTTCCTCTGTATTTGATATAAAGGTGCTCAATCTCTTTTGTAGATTGTTCTGCTGAGAAACCACCAAAAAAAGTGGGGAAAAAAAATTGTATTTTGGTGAATGATATTATTTGCTCAATGTGAAGCTCTTTTTGTCTAAACTGTAGCAAAGTTCAAATATAATAAATGTGATAAACCAGAACCTTGCCCTTTTTCTTTTTCCTTGGATTTTCTATCTTCTGATCTTGTTCAGTTTTAGTTCAGGAAGTAGAAACATAATCATACAGGTATTTTGGTGAATCCATATTCCCTGCCCTTTCAGTTGCTCATAGGTAAATTGCGTGATGAAAACTGGGAGCTTCTTTTTTTCTTTCTTCATCATGTAAAGTGAGTGAATGTGCTTTTCTATACAAATCAACAAGGCATAATTACTTCTATTATTACGTCATTTATTCTAATTCCTTTTAAAACTTTCAGTGTTTCATTATAAGAATAACAAAATAAAATATATACAGAGCCACAAAATGCTAAAAGGACGACTTGGATTGGCAATGCATAATGGTGGTGGATAATAAATAAGGCGCCAATCCAAACCGCCTATTTAAATGTTTGTTATTTCCTAACCACACATTTTTCTAACAACACCCAACGCTTTCTCACTACCAGAAGCAGCTGAAGGCCAAAAAAAACCGATAATCTACATACAGCTCAGCCGTCTACCCCAGCAGCGCCTGTTTATTTTAAACCGTGAGTTTTTTAGTTATTGCTTGAAATACGTTAACACGCACAACTTCTGATGTTATTTAAATTATGTTATGAAAGATTTTGAAAGAATCTACTAACAGATTTCTTTGTTTTGCACTTGCTTTTAAATCATCCATAGCTGCAAGTGTATTTGTTTGCAAAATTATGTAGCAGATCTTTTAGCATTTGCATTTCTAGATAAATTAGAATGCTGATTTATTGCCTGTTCTGTGTAACGTCTGATTGCTTGTTCAAGTACCGAAGCTGATATAACACATTATGGAGACTTCATTTATAATTATGCGTCTATTTCTTCTTGTTGAATGAACTTGAACCCAATATTTTTTGTAATTTTGGCCTACCGGTTTCAGCTACATTTTTTGTCTCTAGTTTCTAGATATACTGTGTCACATTAAGTTTTCATGATGTCTTTGTTGGCATTGTTAGAGTATCACTAGGTCAGTCTTGACTATATTTCCACACAATAATATTTCCTTTAATCTGGTTTTACAATTTGTGTAGAATTGTTCATGCTTGTGGCTGATTGCTGTATCTATTCAATTTTAATGCATATGGCAAGCGCATGACCCTAGTTGCAAGGAAAAATACGACGGCTATTTGAATCAAAGCCCAAATTCCTAGATGGTATAATCCTTGGTGTAGCAAAATAGCTTCCATTTCCCCTTGGTTTGGTTCCTTGTTGCAATACAGTTTTCCTCAACAGTGGAAAGCTGGTTGCTAAATGGATCTATCTGAATTGCTTTGAGTATCAGAAACTTCTGGGCAGAGATTTTGCTCCTGGTTGCAGTTATTCACTGATTAATTCATTTGGCAGCTAGGTATATGCATTCTGAGTTTGTGAAATTTTGAGAATAGCATTTCCATCCTTAAATTGTCTAACCTACTGAAGACATTTATTTGAATATCAATCAAGTTTATGCAAGTCAGTGATGTCCCATGAACTTCCTTTTTGCTGATGAAGAAGTGAATAAGATTTGCCTTCAATTTCAACATTTGTAATGGTAATTAACTCCAAAATTCTTGGATACATAATCTTATCTTTTCTCCCCATAATACGGGGTATGCTTAAACAGATACTGATTCCTGATACACTTTGTTTATGGATTGAATTTTAATATCAGAAACAACTATTCACATGGGGAACATTGGTTGGAAGTATTGATTAGTTAAACGAGCTTTCTTTCGCATTCTGTACAATCTCTGTGGAAAAACCTTCTTTTTAATGATTGCTGTATATTTTGTAGTTCACGGTTTTGAATTTATATGTGAGCAGCTCAGCTTACAAAGTATGATTTATTGTAGATTTACAAATACTTTGATATATCAAATTATTACATTCTTTACGATTTTGTTCGTTATTCTAGTAATTTAGATGAACTGTATCTTTATGTTCAGTGTAAGGGTGGTCCAGAAATGAACAACTAACAATGTAACTTAATCTTGAATTTTCCCCATTTCTGTGTGTATTTATAACCGTTTCACACAAGCTAAGATGCACCTGGTTATGTTTGAAGAGAAACATATCCTCAAAATATTGGGCGGAGGCCTATGTTTCTTGTCCAAGTGAAAATGTAGTTACATCCACTGTAGTTAACCCCAGGACCTGTTTTTTAACTCGGCACTTGCCCAAAATCAATGGGGAAAAGCAACTTGTCTTGTACGATTTAGGCAATCTGATAAGTCCCATTCTCATAGATAATGACGGAGAAAAAGTGTATTATACCATAAGGCATGAGATAAAGATATTCCCCTTTCTTTTTGGCTAAAGATCTTTCCCTTTTCTTTTTGGCTCCATTATTCTCCTATAGGGACCCCTTGAATGAACGTACTCACCTCTTTGCATTCAGAAGCTTGCATCAGAATGATGTAAATTCAGCATGTGAAGAGCCCTTCATTTTCATTTTTTATTTCTTAAAATTATTATATCATTAGAAGTTACATCTGGGAATCCTTCCAAATGTGTGGTTTGACCTGCTAGAAAAATACAACTAAGAACCATATGTGAATTTGCAACTAAAATATTGTTAGCTTTCTTTCTTATGAGTATTTTAAACTCATAAGAGAATAAATTTTGCCCCACCATTCACGATAGTAGCAAATAAAAATAATCCCTCCAAATTCAGTTACATAATGCTTTTCTTTTTGGCCATGAAAGAGAGGTACACGGTTACCTAATTAATGATGCAGTTGAGGCTTTTCTGATGCATCATTTACTATTTCTTTTTATAATACTTGTACTCTTAGTCGGTGGCTAATAACGATTTAATAGGCTATCTTTGTTCTTCTTCTTGCCCATGAACTTCCTCTTCACCAAGTCCTCCCTACCTTTCTAATATTGCTCTCAGTTGTTTAATACACCATTATATTATTTGGAAAAACAAATTAACAGCCCATCAACTAACATATTTACCAGATCATGCACCAGTAATTTACATGATCGAACTTCATTCTTTGATGCAGGTACCAGTAATTTACATGATTGAACTTCATTCTTTGATGCAGGTGTTGAAACATGCTGCATATAATCTTCCAAAAACATTCAAACGAAAATAATATTACGACTCTTCAGAAACTATAATATAAGTTTGCAACCTTTCTTCCTTCTGTATCTATTACACATCTTTGTGAAGAAAGACAAAAAGAAAATAGAAAAAATAGAAAACAAGAAACTAACAAGAAGCTAAAATTATGTACTATATACTGCAAAAATATTCTTTTACAAGCTGGTAAAAAGCTTGATCAGTTGTGCAGTGGGTTCGGTCCTCCTGGCACTGCTCGATAAGAAACTCCATATACAGGATTGGCCACTTCTTTTCTTGATGCTTCAGGAGCTTTGGCAGGGAAATGCCATGAAAACTTTGTATGGATTTCAGTTGTGTCTGTTTGCTGGGTTTCTTGATCATCAGTTATTGTTTTGTGAACATATCGACAACTTGAAAGTTGGCTGATTGCAAGAATGATGATGATGATGACTATAAATGGGGGTGTGGGATTGAGGATCTTCATGATTTCGATGGTGAAAAACAGCTTAAAAAGATTGTTAACAAGAGTTGAATAGGCTAATTGTATTGAGTTTGTTCATTAATAAAGGCTGGTGAGAGGTCATATATATTATTAATATGGGATCAAGCAACCTGTGGTGAAGATAGAGCCAAAACTTACAAATAGTCCGTTGAACTGACACTAATGCCCTTGTGTTTCGATATATTAGCATCATGTCACTACCTACCTAAGTTGCCTAAACTTTGGGACAAAATCTTGTTATATACAGTAACCTGCAACATGTGCGTTTAATTGTTTGCAGCTGTTCTGAAGTGCAGATATCTCAAACAAGCATCGTGCTTGCCAAATGTTTCAGTGAGCATCAAGATTGTTGCAAAGAATCCGATCAAATGGAAACTGAAAATGTCCATCTGCTGAAAGGTTTTGCTGGTATGATATAAAATGAAAATTTACGGGGTAATTTTGTCATTCTGTGCCTGGTAGAGTGCCAACTTGAAAAACCATTTTTTCCAAGAGCTGCTGTAGGAGTTGACTTTACATTAATCAGATCTCTATCTCTGGTCTTGTTTCCATTTGGGTTTGGATTATTTTACTGGTTATATAATAATTGATGGATCCCTCTTATGGGTACTTGAGGCGCATTCATCGAGGCTCCGTGCATGACAAGTGGTGCACATGTTTGCTGTTCCTTAATCCTTTTCTTCATCACATGTTCTTGCTTCCAAGTAATTGATTTCACTCTCATTCAAGAGTTTGGTATTCTCTGTAGACACGTTTTAACAATGAACTCCAATATGCCAGAACCTTTTTTTATGGTTGTTCCAACAGTAGCTAGCAGCTTGACTGGGATTGAAGATGTGGCTCTTGAATGAAGGAGAGAATCACAAATGCCGTACATATTTTGATATATTTACGGATTTGTAATGCGCAGCAAAACTCGAAAATTGTTGTAACATACAATGGTTGTAAGGTAGTTCGACTTTAGCAACAAAATAATAAGTCATATGCATTTGGATTTAGTTGAAGAAGATATATTTGTTTTAAGCACAAGGGTCTTGGATCACATCAGCAGATGAGTTGCTATTGCCCAGGTAGAGACAATTTTTTTTTGGGAAAAGTTTGAAATTTGATGAGAGCGTAATAGAGGGTGATCACGCAAAATGATATCGTTTTGAAATGTTATGATGAATGGCAAAAAAAAAAAAAAAAAAAAGTCATTTTCCAGGAAATCTTTAGAATGCAAGCCAGGACCGACCAATTGGAATTTTACCTCCTGCCTTGCATAACAAAATAATCTTTAATATAAAATAAATGTTGTGGGGTTTAAGCTTACGGTTGTTAAGGAAAGACAAAATTTTAGACAAGGGCCTAGAGATTAAGCCATACGGCAAGCTTGAAGATTAGGCAGTTTTATAAGACCTTTACCAGAACAAGATTAACAAAAGTAGCGACAGCAAGACTGTGGCCGCTACTTTACAACTTATGATTAATGGTTAGACTTTTAATTTTTACACAGACTTTTATAACAAGCTTTTGCATAATCTTGGAAGCTATATATAAATTTTTTTATCTAATGAAGTGGCATACTTTTTTTTTTTTTGGTTTCCTCTTCTATCTTGTGATTCTAAAGAGCTCATCATTGCTCATGTTTTTGTTTTTGTTTTTTTTTTTTTTTTGTTTTGTTTTGTTTTGTTTTTCCTCTCCTAATCTGCGTTCGTAGGCTTGATTTATGAACATTAATTCAATGGGGTAGCTGTAACATTCTTTTATGTCTCCCATCTAGGTTCTAGTGGGGCTGGAAATTAATTATGTATCAAGAAGTTGTGGACCACACTAGATTTTTTTATGATTTTGTCGATATCATAGGTAAAAGAAGTTGAGTTTGGGGACCCAAAAGAGTTGAACGAATGATTTTCAATTAATATTTTTTTGGCTAATCACCCGTATTCAACTCTTGAGAATTTAAGAAATTAAAAAACTAATTGATGCTTTTTAAAGCCCTCTACTTTTTACAAAACTAATTGATCATTCTAAAATTTAGACTCTGAGTTTGGGTTTTAATGAGTATTTAATGTTTTTTTGGATTTGTCAATGTTTATAATTAAAATTTGTCAAAAACCTCTGACAAAAAACTTGTGAAATTTATCAGATGCCCTCTCTTGGTATCCTTTGAAATCTTTCTTGAAATAAGAATTTCCATATATTAATACTTAATAAATTAATACTTTAATTAAATAAAAGCTAGCATGTTAGTTCTTAATTCTTAGAATCAACATATTAAATTATAATTTGATTAATAATATTAGTTTAATTAATAAAAATATTTTAATACAATTTTCTTTTTTTTAATTTTGCGGAATTACACCATATTTAATCGAAAGAACGTTATCTAAATGCAGGAACCCATGTTTGCGGCATTGGCCGATCACCAGGCACGCCCCTGTGCTTATATTTGGCCTTTTCCCAAGGACCAGTCAACAATGGCCAAACTTTACAATTCTTAAAAGGCATCATTGCCACGAGTCTTTCTTCCCTAATGTGAATCCAAAGTCGCGCATTTCTTCTTTTCGATTACGAGAAAGTTACAGATAAATTATTTTATAAGAGTTTGTTGACCATTTCAAAGAATCATACGAGTTTGAAAGGAGAATTGAGACTTTCACACAGCCTGACTCCTGAGAGTCAATGCTTGGATCATTTCGAGATTTTTAAGCATATCTTTTCAATGTCAACATCTAGGAGTATAAACAGATGTTTTCTTCCTGCATGTCACAAACATTATTATTCTTATGGTTGAGTAGATAAAATAATGAAATGATGCCCTGAATAAGAAGGATTTCGTAGATTGGGCATCTCACGTTCACAACACTTTCTCATCCTCCAAAACTCAATCGATTTCCCGGATCTGTTCAAATTGTGGCAGCTGAGATGATTTCTTTGTTTACCATTCATAACATGGCGTAAATCTTCTTTATATCCGGGGTATGTAAAACCAGCCTGAGATATCACGACGTGTGTATATTTATACACATGGAATTATTCTATTGGCTAGTTGTACATACACCAACCAAAGGTATGAAAGACTCTAGATGATAACTTGTGTTCTAACAAGCAAGCAGGAATTAAGAGAATATACCAAGCTCAGGAGACAGAAGCTAATCGTTAAAAACCACAAAAATGTCTGCGAAAAGTTGTTTTATTAGCCCATTATAGAGTATGAGTGCCAATAAGTATGACAGGCACAGAGGGCTATTTCTACATGCTCCTGTTAAAACGCAAGAGACCTTATTTCATCATCTCGCCAAAGTCCTTTGTCATACTCATACCACCCGAAAATGTTGTCATCATCATACTCGAACTGACAGATACTGCAGGATTGCACTTGGCAAGTGAAAAACTCCCTAAGCCGGGAGGCTTTACCCAGGATGAAGTTATCAAGTTGCCCGATTGCCAGAAGAGGACCTGGAAATCGAGGGATCTGTCCTAGCAAGCAATGAGCAATGTTCAATGCCTCCAGACTACCCATGAGCGTCAAAATAAGGTTCAAAGCATTTTTATCTACAATTGAGGATCGTAGACTCAAAACCTTAAGCTCCGGGATAGACATAAATAAGGAAACTGCGAAGTCAAGGTCAAAAGAGAACATAACTTTCAGCATAGAGAAGTTCTTGCAATTGGCACCTATCACCTGGATTATGCTGGATGCATTAGAGATGAATGGAACAGTCAGAGATTCGAGCCCTTTCCACCACTGGATAGCAGAACGGAATCCATCCACTGTTATGTCATTACAAGGTGGTAAAGCAAGATGCTTAACCATGGGAAACCTGCAGAATATCAAGTATCAACATTATTTCCTGATTGAGCTGAACTTGATGCTTTTTCGTACTTTCACTTTTAAAGGAATTTACATTTAATTTTAAAAAATCAATTTTAGTAAATTTTCAAGTAAAGAAACAGGATAGACCTAGTGGCTGCATAAACCAAGTGCTCATCTTTTAGGTAGATGGAGTAATTGAAAATCAACCGTTTCACTGTCTTGCAACTGAGAATAGAAGTATTATTCAAGATATGCATGACATTCAACCAACTAGAATGGCCGTCTGACAAACGATTAGAGTTCGAGGGAAGAATATCGAAGGCATTGCACAGCAGTACATTTAAGTCCAGTGTCTCCCAAAGAACTGGATCGCGGCTTGCTGCTCGCCATGAGCTGCAAACCTTGGAAACTACAAAGATCAAATCTGTAACCCTAAGTGCCATAAAAATTTTCACAAGGATGTCATAATGCATGTTTTGCCACTTTCGAGAATTTGAACCCTGACTGGTCATTCCTCCTCCAGAAAATCTTCCTATAAATATGCAGAAAAGGAAACATTGTAATCAGAAAATCAATGAAAATTAGTTGTCATAAAAAGGACATCTTCTTTTGCTGTGGAATAAAAGCTAAGAAAGAAATTGTGATAGGTTATAGGCAGTAACCCTGTGGAACTGCAAATGTCTGCTAACAGTTCCTCACAAACCCATTAAATCTGATCTTTCAAGCCAGTTTGAACTCTTTCAAATTGATCTATTTGTACATATTTGAATGATAAAATTGTAAAAGCAAAAGGAAATAGCCCTTCATACCCAATGATTCTTTGATTTTAGAATATCAACATGTGGATTTGTTATTGCATGTAAATGCAAGACACATGGCAAGAATATTGAAGAAAAGGTTCTTGAGAAACCTAACACAACACTGTAAGCTATTAAGTTCTTATGCAAGAAGATTTTTCAGTAACCAATGGTACCGAGCTTCATTAATCAAAACAGGCATAACTAGTTCAAACAACAATAAATTTGTTGGAAAACGGCTTTTATAGTCTAATACTTCTACGGCACTAATTACAACGCGATTTCATAAAATCTTAAATTTCTGTAAGAATTTTTAGTCTATATTGTCATTTATAAATCTTCCCACATTATTAGATCAGTTGCGAAGATTTTGACCTAAAGGGGAACTCAGAGAAAAGACTGAAACAGTAAGAAAAAGAACTCAAGTTCTAAGATAATAAGCTTCAAAGCTAGAGCAACATGGATATCTATAATGTACATCATGACATTAATAATTTAATCATAAGTGAAGATTATGGCAAACACAGCTCATGCCTGTTCGGCCCTGTGCTATTGTATGATTCTGTCTTAAAAAATTTATTTAACAATCTTTCTTCTCTAAGATAAGAAAAGTTAAAGGGGAGAGAACCATGACTGTTACAGCACCAATCATTACATGGCGAAGCATCATATACAGAAATAAAGATCCACAGTATTGTGAAACTTTCAGAAAGTTTATCACCCTAACAAACAAAAGATTTACACTTCAGAAAATAAATTTATTAAAGAGTAACATGGAAGAAAAAAGTGGTGAATATTCCATTAAACAACAGGGCATAATGGTTAATATCCAAATAAATGGTATTTGCCATTTAAAAATAAAAGCATATGCAAAATGCTTAGGGAAAAATTTCATTCACTGTTAAAATTACAAAGTGGACATAGCACATGAGGACTTCTTCAAGACCTAAACCCCGGATAATCCACAGAACATTGTGTTCATCATTTTAAGTTTCCTGTTCTTTCTTTCTTTTATGACTGATAAATCTAAAGGAAATTTTATAACAATATTCATTTTTCCATATAAACTACTCTAATTTATTACAACAAGTGAACTTGCACAAGGCAACTCAGACTACCAATAATTTATGAAGTGCTGTTCTACTTCGGATAATGACTGCCGCGTACATTAAAATGTCTGACATTGAACAGCACATATTAAACTATCTCGAAGATTCAACTAACTATATAACCTTGAGATCGCGCCATAATTATACATTAAGACTTTGAGAAAGTTCAATTTACATTCTAGAAGAGTTGAATATGCATGCAATTATAGGTTTAACTATATTAAGAACATTTTCTTTCTCCGAAAAAGACAATAATGAAAGAGAGTGAAAACAACTCATGCCATGGTGACACGTGAAACTTGTGAGAAGATCCTGACAACCAAAAATATGGGAACTGTTTCCTACTTCTCATCAGAGTAACCTTGTTTTCCACATAGGATCTATATTAAGCTGGAACCTTTTGGAGGACAATAAACTAATTATATGACTCTCAAGCGTAAACTCGCTTCAGGTAACACGTAAATATCATATCTTTTTCTTTTCTTTATTATTCTACATTGCTTTTTGTTATTTCCTCTGATCCTGTTTCTTTTTTATTTTACTTAAAACTTATTATCCTTTTCGTGAAAATTTGATTAGTGCAAAATATAGAAATTACACTCAAACTGATATAAACGAGTAGGAAGACCTAGATCCTAAGTATTCTAGTAAACTAAAATTGAAGGGAAGTCAAGTTTTTACCGAAAAGACTCCATCTTACCTCATCAAATATCTTACCTTTAGGGTCTCTAGAGCTTGAAATTTTTAGTTAGACAATGGAATTATATTTTTTACCAAAAAAGATTGATCTATGTTTTCAGCAGCATGTACCCACCTACCCCCCTCTTCCCCTCTCCTCCCATCAAACAAAAACATGCAAACACTCATGCATTAAGAAATTAAATCAAGCAGAGAATAGTACCAGGTGAGGAATGAACTTACCTTCTGTCAATCTATGTTAAGACTGTTTTCTAGCTGTTGAACAATCTCAATGAAATAAGAAAAGTCCATTCATATACAGGGAATCTGAGATAACTGATGACATTTGTAATGCTGTGAGTAAGATAAACATAGAAGAGTCCAGAAATTGAAAACCAGCATTGTAATGCACGAGTTAGAAAAATCTTACTACAGGAAAACCAGCTTGCATGCTTGATTGACGTGGCACACTGTTATTACCAATTGCTTAAATGTATGATGTCATCCAGCTAATTCCTTCCATAATTACAATATGACCAACATCAAAATTGGCCATCCTTTAAGTACTCCTTATTAGCATTGCCCCCCTTTTTTAGCATAAATGAGTGCATTAAATGTTTACTGTTTTGAGGGTTTAACTACACATTTGCACTTCTGGGACTCCATGAATGTAATTATAGCTAGGTTAAGACTTAACCATTTTTGTGTATTCACAAAGCACACAGCAATGAAGAAAAATTGATGTGCAAATCTCCATTAATATCCAAGGATAGTAGCCAATTTATGTGATTTCCTTACATGGTTATTCTTACTCACTCTTTTGTTGCTTACTAGGTTCAAGACATGGAGATGTTTAGAAAAAGTTAATTTGAGTCAGAGGTAAATCATTGCATCTCACTATCTCATGCAAAGAAAAAAAAAAATCAATTAGAAGTAGTTAGCCAAAGAAGTCGACAGCACAACACAAGAAAGAAAACGAAGTAAAACAATTTTACTTCAAATTGACTTGAAGTAAAACGAGCAAATTCAGAATCAGCCCATAAAAATAAATAAAGAAACTCACACTACAGATGTAAAAAGGATCCATCAAGAGGTAAATCAATCAGTTACTTGAACCAAGTTACATCCTCTGTTATTGCATTTACAACACCGAAAACACTCACTATTTACTTGTATTGAAAATACTCAAGTCTGTAAATTCCAGTATACAAAAGTAGATAATATATTGAATTCTACAAGTTGCCCCCAGGAAATGGCAAACATCTGTCTTTAAGTATCTAAAAGTGTTAATAAATTCATTAATATCCTGTTTCAAAAAACAAAATTTATGAGTATAAAACCGCAAGTACTCCATTTATCTGCTTTGGTTCTGCACAAACAATATCAATTGGAAACCGAATACTTGGCATCCTCATACAAGTGGGGAAAAGTTGAAAACCGTGGTATTCTTTCACTAGTGCAAGACTCCACTTGGTATTGGTGTCTAGCTTTTAGAGCTGTAGCCATATTCGTCTCGAAGTAAAGGCGAGATTATGAATATCCCACAGTTGTTTAATGAAATACTTAAATTACCTTACCTTAATTTTTTTTCTTTCAAAATTATTACTTTAAAAGTCATAATCTTATGAAACATGATCAACTATATACCAGTTAAGAGTCTGCACAAGATAGAAACCAAACGTAAGCAGACTTACATGATGTGGAGTGACCATGAACCAGTCATTGCGGAACATATTTGTTTCTCCAAAATCCTCGTCATCCCTCTGCTCTGAGCAAAGAATTGGGATTGTTGATGTGGCGGGAAATGAAGAAGAGGAAACAATTTTTTTTTTTCCCGCACGGGTTTGCTTGGCAAACAGTGAGAATAATTTGCTTAAACAGACTGGAAGGTTTCATTTTTGTTTCTTTTCTTGTCGTTCTCAAATTCAAAGCTATTATAAATGACGGCGGAAGAGGGTTGCCGGAAAACATGTGCAAAGAAGAAAATGACTTGTGAAGCCCAAACTCGATGCATTGAGCTTCAACACTGCCGTGTGATTCTCTCGACATTCAAGAGAAAATTCAAAGCTTTCAAGTGCTTCCAAATTGACGAGACTCTTAAAAGTTCAACGCTTCGTTCATAATTTAGATGTTCAAATTGGATTCGATTTTGGAGGATGCTCGGAGGGATTACGTGGAAACCGAAACCCGGTTCGGTTTAGAGTCTAAACATCGCTTGGGTTCGGTTTTCATATTCGCTCCGGGGTTCGATACAACTTTCGATGGTGTCTAAATAGCCAAAGCTTATGTTACAAATTGTAACAAACAACCTACAGATATGGATCATCGATTTTTATGTTTCTTAAATCCAATGGATGAAAGTAATTTTAATGTAAAACGAGGTACAGGTGTAATAGTAATTAAAAGAATTTATTTTTAATTATATATATATATATATTTAAAATAAATTCTCATTGATTTTGTATAATTATATAGCCTTCTATATTTATTTTTATATTTTTTTTAAAGTTTTACTATATATTTATAAGAATCTAAATGATTACATGATCATAAATATCCACAAATTCTGAATATATATTTAAATTCTTATCTCTCTTAAACTATAAACTAGATTTTTTCTACACACACATAAGCATATATACCATAAATGCTTTCACGTAGATTTTGTAATCTAAATTTAGCATCCTAAATTATAAGAGATATTATACATCATAAATATCCTATGAATTTAATGAATTATTAGAAAAATGGTACAATGAATAAATTACCAAAATTTCTAAAAATTTCACAAAACATAAAAACCAATAAGCTACCACATTCTAACTATAGCCGAAAAGGATTTTCAAGATTTCAACTTTTTTATTGAATTTATTTTTAATTATATATATATATATATTTAAAATAAATTCTCATTGATTTTGTATAATTATATAGCCTTCTATATTTATTTTTATATTTTTTTTAAAGTTTTACTATATATTTATAAGAATCTAAATGATTACATGATCATAAATATCCACAAATTCTGAATATATATTTAAATTCTTATCTCTCTTAAACTATAAACTAGATTTTTTCTACACACACATAAGCATATATACAAATGCTTCATGAAAAGATTTTGTAATCTAAATTTAGCATCCTAAATTATAAGAGATATTATACATCATAAATATCCTATGAATTTAATGAATTATTAGAAAAATGGTACAATGAATAAATTACCAAAATTTCTAAAAATTTCACAAAACATAAAAACCAATAAGCTACCACATTCTAACTATAGCCGAAAAGGATTTTCAAGATTTCAACTTTTTTATTGAATCAATGATTCAAACATGTGAGCAAACAATCAATTAAATTGAATTTTGCTATATCTATTAAATAAATTAAGAAACCCAAATTTATCTATGAATTATATAGAAAGTGCAAACAAAATATTAGAGATTATTAATTTCAATGAAGAAAATATAAAACAAATTAAAAACTTAGGAGATCAAATGGGGAAGAAGTTTATAAGGTTAAACAATTAATGAAATAATTCAACGTTGAAGATCAAGATAAATTAAAGTAAGAGATCATTAATACGACAATAAAAACACAATAGATGTAAGATTAAATAAGTTAGAGATTTAATTAGATAAGATAGAAAAAACTTGTTGAGAAACTCAGTACTAAATTTGCTATAAATATAAATAGTATATTTTAAGAAAATTGAAGTTCGAATATACAATTACAACAAAGAGGGCAATTAGATTGATCTCCAACCAACCATCAATGCAATTTAAATGAAAGATGTGATTGTATACAAGAGAAATTCAACAAGTTTCATCATCTGTAAAAGTTTTTAAGCAAATAGTACAGCCACTGGAACTTGATGATGATGTAGTTTTTAATCTTTTATAATTTACAAGATGCGTCATTTTATACAAAGTTTGCTCTATTTGTCTTCGCCTTTCTTTTAAGATTTGTAAAATTTTATTTAGTATCTCTAATAGTCATAAGTTGGTTTGATGAGACCAAATGCGATCAAAATCAAATCTTCTTTGCCAATGAAAAACCAACCAAAAAGCTAAATAAAGAAGATGAAGAGATAGAAACCTATGAGGCAAATGTGGATAGAATTTTGGTAACTGTGCGAAATAATAAAGATTTGAGGGGGCATGGTTTGAACTTCAATGTTGACTAAAGGGTGGCTAATATCCCTCCTGGGAAACTCCGAAGATTTTTACTGGCATCGGGGGGTTAAAAACAAAATTTTAAAACTCATTGACTTTTTGATGATTATAAACTTTACGAAGGATTTAAAATCTTTTAGCTGTGACGTAGCTAATGTAACGGAAGGTTTGCCGTCTAAATATTATGTGAGCAATAGCACTTTCATTCTAACTGTCCGTCCATGCACATTTGAAATCTAAATAGGGTGAGAAAAAGATTCCGTTGAGACATTTGTCATTCGGATCAAGGATCCTCTCTTTTTATTTGAGTAAATCACAGTAATATGATTTGATGATTTAATAAATTAAAAAAAATAGTTAAATTCTTGTCGTTCAGCTAGCAACTTAAAATATAGAGTGGCCTTGAGATGTAAAAGGTCCAGGTGTTCGAATGAGAGGATCGCGATGTGTATTATGCCCTACCTTTAAGCGTATACGATATTAAGCAAAAAATTAATTACATAAGTCATACATGATTTACCATTTAAAATTTTATTTGATATTTTTTGTTCAATAAATTTGTAACTTCTGGTTCATAATCTTGCACTGTATCCCGGTGGGATAGGGATCTATCAATATAGGCTCTTCAATCGATATAGTAATTCTTGAAAAATAAAATAATTAAAACCTTACGTCACTTCTCTAATTACTTTACAAAATCCGATGAATTTGCACTGCAATTTAAAATATGCATACACATTCACTAAAATTTCCAAGTGAAAAAGGAAAAATTACTACCAATATTAGGATGTCAATCTCAAAAACTTTCATTCTGACTTGGGGGAAAAAAAAAAAGAAAAAGGAATATAATTTAACTTCTTGTCACTTTTACAAAAATTTCTTATGAAGTACATTGGTCTACTCCATGAATCATGGACCATGATTCATTAACCCCCTAGGGAGCTCCCCAGCTAGCAACATCAATGAATAAATCGCGTATATTTAGTTCCGAATAAGTCTATTTTCGAAGTCGGATACCAGGGATATCTTTCAATCCCATTTTCAGTGCCGTCTTCCTAAAGAGAGGGGGAGGTCTCTGCAAACCAATGGACTGAGCAAATTTGTTCGCTAGCTCAACAAGCGTTGTCTTATCCCTCCCAATTTCCCTGATCGAGTTGTAATAACCAAGCCAAGCATGATAGGCTGCCTCTTTAACGTTGTTATCGATTTTAGCCATGTGGTTGTCCATCTGCAGATTTTAATTTATTTTCAAAGCATTATAATAAGATATCAGACGGTACCGATGCAGAAAACTGAACCAAAGCATGTGACAATGAGTTAGACATGAACCTGAAGTTGAATTTCTGGATTTAGATGTGGTAAAGGAAGTTTGTCGAGGGGCAAATCTCTTAAATGATCCAGGAAATATTCTTCCCATGGGGCAAGCAACAAGACACCTTCTCCTTCTTTGCCTTCTCGCCCTGTTCTTCCAAGACGATGGATGTATTGCTCCCGGTCAGGAGGAATACCCACCTATGAGTAGGCAGTTTTAGATTATTATTAGAGCATGCTTACAGCTTATGCACAGGCAAAGGCTGATAAATCAACATGCATGCAGAATAAAATTGACAGAATCATCTCGGGCTTTATGAGTACCTGAACAACGGAAGTAACATCAGGGTAATCCATTCCTCGTGCTGAAACATCAGATGTGACAAGAATTAGCCGCTTTGATGCCCTGAATTCTTCAGAGATACGGTCTCGATATAATTGAGGCTTTCTAGAATGCATCTCCCTCACATTCATCTTCATTTCCCGCAGAAGCAAGTACAGGAGGGAGGTTACCATCCCAGTTGAACAGAAAACAATGACCTGAAGACAACTTCAAATTGGTAGGCCTTAAGCAAGTAAATAGAAAATGAACAAAATCCAGATGTTAATCAACTTACCTTGTAATCCGGAGTTCCCAAGATATGCTCCTTCAATAGATGGTGCAATATTTGAAAATGCAATTCATGAGGCGCAACAAGACAAGATTGCTTAATCTGCACTTGCCAACATTCATTAATTTGTGTTGTTTTCCAAGTGTAATTCATCAATAATCACAGAATCCTTTGATAAGAAACCTTTTTCCGAATTCAAATTCCCTAAGAGAGTTCATTAATCAATACATCAAAATGGTATAGACAAAGCAGAATTGAAAAAAGCCTGATTTTTTTTTTTTAAAAGATAAAAGCCTGAATTTTAATTGACAGTACTAGAACAAAAACATAAATATTGTATTTGCTCACCTTAACAGGAGTTTCCACGGAGCCCAGTCCAACTGTATCAATATATGTGTGTTCCCTTTTCAATACAAGCTGAGATATTCGACGAACCTGTGAAATCATATGTAATGTCAATCAAAATTTATTTATACAGGCAAGGATAAGTACAGATGTTGGGAAAAGGACAAAATAACCTCCTTTGGCATTGTTGCAGAAAACAGCAAGGACTGCCTCTGACGGGGCAAACAGTCAACAATATTTTCCACATCCTTCCGGAATCCTAGGTCTAGTAAGTGGTCGGCTTCATCAAGTACAAGCATTTTCAATCCCATCAGGCGCACAGATAATCCAGACTTATTCTCAATATGATCCAGCAACCTGCCAGGAGTTGCAACTAGTATCTGCAAAGTTTTAATTAAGAAACAAGAAATCATTATCTTCATAGCATATTTTGTTTCTCTTTCACATACTGCTGATGTATATTTCCACAGTACAGTCAAACATGCAGCCAAACCTGGCATGGATCTGATTCTAGGCGTCTTTGATCAACTTTAAAACGTGTACCTCCAACTAGAGTTAGCACGCCTATGCCATCATGATTCTTCAGCAGGGCAATAGCTTCTGCTGCTATCTGACTCGCTAGCTCTCTTGTGGGACAGAGAATAAGAACATATAGTTGAGTGGTACTGCTACTAGTGGCCTTCAAAACTGCTTCAATTGCAGGAAGCTGTTTGTGTTTAGCAGCAGCACAGGAAAAAAGAATATAAAATACTATATAATTCACAAGAGCACAGAGGGATTTGTTGTATACCAAAAAAGCTATACTTTTTCCTGTGCCGGTTTTAGCTTTGACCACAGCATCCTTTCCTGCTCCATATAAGAATGAGAAAGAAATATTTAAGACGCGTAGCAGCTTAAATCCAACACATTAGAACATCATATTCAAAAGGGTTACAAGAGTGCTTGTCTAATCAAACTTCAGAAAGGAGAATAATTGCTATTCCAGTGCTTCCACAGATAAAAGCTTGCTGACTTGATTCTACTCAAATAACAATTACACTTTAACATTGACAATAACTAGCACTAGTTTTAACTGTGACTGACAAATCAGGAAAATTCCAGTTTTCGCATGCAATAGAGATCAAACATATAATAGTACCTCTAAAGCAGCAGTTAACATACCCTCAAGGCAAACAGAAAGAGTAGCCTCCTGTACCCTGGTCATTTGAATGTAGCCAGCAGCTGTTAGCGCCTTGATAGTCAAAGGAGATAAACCACATTCATCAAATCTGTAGAAACAAAGACCATTACCATCACCAATCAACACATCGAGATTCCACAACCATAATCAATACATAAACCAGCAACTCCTTACCTTTTCTGACTAAGAATTGGTTCCTCTTCTCTCTTCTCTTTCTTTTCCCTATTTCCGTTCAACTTATTCTTACTAATTTCTTTTCTAATCAATTCCACCTGCTCCTCAAAATCATGCTCATCCTCAAGACTCTTTAATGGCACTCTCTTTGTTATTTTCATATCATATTTGCCCAAAGATGCACTACTCCCCATCTTCCTCACATCCCTCCAACCTTCCACTTTCCCATCAACATCCTCAGAGTCAATATCAGAATCATCATCACTTGAAGAACTCTCATTTCTCTTAAACCTCCTTTTGCCCACAGAACCTTTCTTCTTCATAAACTCACTCATATTCTTCGAATCACCATTTTCACGATTATTCCCCAAATTACGAGCAAAAGGTTTTGCTTTATTTCCTGTGTCAAAACCAGCTTTATCTCTAGTGGAAGAAAAGTCGTTTCTACAAAAATTCCTCTTATCTGCCCCTGAAAAATATGTTCTCCTCACAAAATCCATCACATTTCTTGACGGAATCACAGTTTCACCATCGTTACACACTAAATTACTCATAAAAATCAAACTTGCGCTCTTACTTCTGTCAGAAAACTTACTTTCACTAAGCACCGAATAGTTCCTAGTTTTCACATTATTACCACTGTTAAGATTTCCACTATTATTAACTGAATTACGCTTATCTGATATCAAGCTCCTCAAATCAATTAGTGCGCCAGCCAGTCTCGGCCGTTGATTCGCTTCTGCACCCGATCGAGGCCGTTGCTCCGATCTCACAGGCCCATCGTCCTCATTCCACAAATCCTCAGCTCCTTCTTTCATGAACCGATCAGCCAGCGCCTTAACATGCTCGTCGGGACTCATGGGTTTGTGCTGATTGGTTTCGGAATCTGGGCTGGCACCCGGGTCGGCTTTATCAAATAGTTTGGTCCGGATTTGGGAACGAACGCGGGCTTGGTAGAGCTGCTTCTCTTGCTCGAGAAGACGCTTTTCTTTCTCCTTGGCCTTTTTCTCGTGCATCCGCTTCCATTGCCACTTGTTTAGACCGCCGGGGAATGTCCGTGGGCCTCCGCCCATGGGTCGGGCGAAGACCCGGTTGAACCAAAGAATGGTTGTTAAGGGTTTTGAACGTTGGAGGAGAACAGAAGAGGACATGGGGGCTTGTTCAGTTTAGGGTTTTAGGAGAAAAATGACGATGATGGTTCAGGGTTTAAGAAAGAAAGTAAAGGAGCGATTTTTAGTTTATTTTATATTTTAATTAAAGGGTTTACAGTTAATGACATAAACACGCAAAAAAGAGTCCAAAAAAAAAACGATCAAATTAGAGAACATCATTCCTTAATAATCTAATAAATTTTAAAAATTTAAAAAAAAAAATTATTCAACACCCAAATTTGATGAAGGAAAAGAATGTGAGCATGAACATGGTTTTCCATGTTTTTAAAAGTATATTAACTTCCATTTTCCCCAACAGCTGATGCCTCTAGCCGTACATAAGATTCTTTGCTTATAATTTCAATGTTCAGTTTGATTTTTAAATATTTTACATTTTGTCACGTTGATAGATCACAAGCATAACATATTTCATTCCTATCCTTCTGAAAAATTTTCTCCGGAATCCATGAAATAAAGCAATTTTTAATTTCAAAGAATAAATTATTCAAAAGAAACAGACCCGCAAATCAGGTGCCACCTACCACAAAATTCCACGACCATGTTGTCAAAAAGAAAATTTGTTTCATCACATGGAAAATTGAGGCGCGCACGAATATTATCACCAGGAAAGAAAGAACAAATTTCAACTCGGAGCTCTGATGGCGATGTTTAACAGATATGGAGGAAACCAATTCCAGACGCACAGTAAAAAGGTATGTACATCTCATGGCTCAAGAAAGAAACTTGTTCCTTGTCACAAGCCAAGTTCACAGTTTCCATCTTTGCAACTCCAACTGTTAATTCAGGAATGCCGTTGTGACCGGAGCAAACAAAGGAATCGGACTGGAGATATGTCGCCAGTTACCATCTAACGGAATTGAGGTCATACTGACTGCGAGAAATGAGAAAAGGGGGATCGAAGCTGTCGAAAATTTAAGACAATCTGGTGTTTCCGATGTTGTATTTCACCAGCGCTGCAATGTTGGCAAAATTTATTGAAACTCACTTGGGAAAGCTTGATATCCTGATCCTGGTAACTAACCTGATGTTTTAGTATGGCATCAGTGCAGGTATAATCTTCTCAGCAAATTGTAAAATGCTCCTTTCGCTTCCACGCAGGTGAATAACGCAGGGGATGGTGGACTAATTATGAACAGTGAAGCTATCAGAGCATTCAGACTCAGTGGACAGAAGGTCTGTAAAGTAATTATTGATCTGAATTCAAGCTTCTACCTTGCAGCACCTATTGTTTTTCCTCCCTCTGTAGTTACATAAGCACAAAATGCGATGACATAGAACACATTGCAATATGATCAGATTTCATGCAGGTTACTGAAAATAATGCTCACTTGTTAAAGGGAATAATGGACCAGACATATGAGAAGACAAAAGAATGCCCGGAGACAAATTTCTATGGAACCAAAAGGGTAACCGAAGCACTTCTTCCCTTACCGCAGCTCTCCAAGTCAGCCAGAATAGTGAACATGTCTTCCTTCTACGGACAGCTAAAGGAAATTAAAGAAATGGGACAAACCAATTATGTTTATTTGAAATTTGAACCAAATAATTCTATTACGATTATTGCTTCTTGTTTCAGTATATCGGCAATGAAAAGGCTAAAGCAGAACTTGAGAATATAGAGAGCCTAACAGTTGAGCGGCTAGATGAGATTGTGCAATGGTTTTTGAGGGATTTCAAAGAGAATAAGCTGCAGGCTAACGCCTGGCCTATAACTGTATCTGCATATAAAGTATCATAGCTGCAGTGAACGGTCACACAAGAATCATAGCAGGTAAATATCCCAGTTTCAAAGTAAACTGTGTTCATCCTGGAGTGGTCAAAACAGATATGACTTGCAACACCGGAAGCATGACTGTTGAAGAAGATGCTAGAGCTCCTGTTATGTTGGCTCTGTCACCTGATGATGGTCCTTCAGGCCTCTTTTATGATGAGTTGAATGTATCTAGCTTCTAATCTAGTAAGTAACAAGGCTAAGAGACATTTAATCATTGTTTAACAAAATTGAAAGAAATGTAAACTTTGATGTTCCTGTTTCTCAATATTTCGATCTAAACATGTTAGACAAAGATGCAAAAGTAATACTTTGATACTCAAAAGATGAAATAATTACAGATATAGCATTGCCACATTGTTTCAAGGTCATCAGAAAGAATAACATTCACTTAGTATTCAATGCTTCAGAAAGAAAGCCTCTAGCCACTAACTTTTGAATCATCACGGGGGAGAATAATGCTCACTCATCTCTCTGTTTTGCTTAAGAATATTAAGGTGAATTCTCTCAGGTCAAAGCATGAGAACCTTCAGGAACAATACTTGATTCCTTCTGCAGAAAGGATTTGAATTGCAGGTGTGGCATTTTTTAAATTTTTGAGCGGCTTCTAGCAGCATTTCTCCTTGCACAGCATCCCACAAAGTATATAATTGACTGACAGTGAAAATTTGACATGAGATAAATCAAGAACAATCATTATTGACAATTATAGATATACCTGAATAAATGAAGCAGCAATGCATGGTGTCAAATTTCTTAAACAGCCTTGCCAGAAGAAAGAATATAAAGCAATACACTGCTTTTATTATATGAAGATAATTGACGTTCAATAAACTTGTAGCAGCAATTCAAGTCAGTTTATCTCTCACAATAAACTTGTAGCAGCAATCACTTTTTCACATAAGAAATAATAGAGGTGTATTCAAATTTTTTGATTTTTAATAAGTTGGCTTGATTACTGATAAAAAATAGTGAATGGTTAGTTTCTTACCAAAACAACAAAAAGAATCAAATTAAAAATTGCCACAACTCTCCACTCAATTTTCATGTACTGTGCAACTCCAGCCCTGCAAAATGATTAAAGAAACATTGAGGATATCTGATGAAAGAGGAAAGGGAAGATAGGTAAAATGAGAAATGGATGATATTTACTTGCAAGAATCACAATTGTAGCACTTGACAGCCCGTGAATTTTTGTAAAGTTTGCAGTCCTTGTTGGAACTAGTGGGATGAAAGCTCAAATCGTAGTATGAAGCATTGACAACTGGATAACCGCATCTAGGAATACAGATAAATCCCAACGAAAATTATATCAGTCCAACAGAAGTTTTCGTCACATCAATAAACGAGGGTATTTAGACGCTGAAGACAATCACTTAACTTACACTGTTACACAGTTATGAATAAAATGAACCGGAATGAAACATAAAGCAACCAAGGAACCTACTCAAATGGTGGTCGACAGCAACCAGCTTCAATGGGGGTCAGTTTTGCAGATTTAAATTGTTTAAGAGTCTGTGATCAACAAGTAAAAACAATGAAATTTATAAAACAGAGATGGATAAGAAAGACAAAGCTTGAAGTCAAACATGGACCTTAAATTTTTTTGATAGATTGTTGCAATCCTCAGATTTTACCAGACAGCTCTTCAAGCGCTTCCAGTTCTCAGTATTATTCACCTGCAACAAGACAAATCTAAGATAATGGATAACAAACTTCTCTCTCACTCTCTCATGGGATTGGGGGAAGGGGGATTGTACAAACAAACTGTAGATATCAAATTCCACTGTCTTAGAACCATACATCATAGAGAAAGAAACATTACATGATTAAGAAACCATGAACTGTAATCTTTAAGTTGATACTCCTTGTACCTAAAACAATAAGAAGTTAACAGTTGTTAGCATACCAATCCCAGCTGACTAATTAAAAAAAAAAAAAAACCTGAACATATGCTGGCTTATTCATTTATATATCAGTATATCACTAGGTGATACAGCCCAATCTGCCGACAAGTACAAATATGTAGCTGTTATCTTGTCAATGTGAGTCAAGGCTACATATGAAGTGGAATTTCCTAACCAAAGGCAAAAATCAGAGCCAACAATTTTCTTTAAATGAATTAAATTGTCTTACCTCAAACCAGCAACACTATGGCCCGATCCATTATTTGTTATGATAAATCTACAACAAATGGAAATTATCACTTGTCACAAGGATGCAAGAGATTGTTTTCAAATTAACAAAACATAAAAACACGGCCTAGTCAATTACTCAATTAAGATGGGGAGGGTCATCAACAGGAGCTTACATCTCTAGCGAAGTGCCAAAGCCTAGGAGGCTAAAACATGCTAGTTCATCGGTCGCTATTTACCATACAACGGCAGGGGATTGAAGAGACATACAGAAGAAACCTAAGGCCATATAGCACTTTCAAGATATACATTTGTGAACCATCATATTTCTCTTCAGGTCATTGAAACCATGGAGAAATAACTACATGATCATTGGTTTCTTCTTCAATTTGAAACAAGTTTAGCTACACAATCCTTATTATATATACTTAATAAATTTGAAGAAATACTGTTCTAACAATCTGTGAGATAATAATAATATTTTCAGCTTTCCCCCTGTTCATATATATAAAAGGATATTTCCAACTGTACCATGATGCTACTCATTTACATTTTCGCCCATAAAGGCTTTGTGAACTATAAGATATACAACTTAAACAGCCCTCTGCGTCTGCAGCAAAAGGCACCCCATTTTTCACAAGCATCATAAACCTCCAACTCACCAGAAAAGCAGACATACACAATTTCACGAAGAAAATGGAGCAACAATGTATGGACTTGAGTTCAAAAGCACTTATGGCCTCGACAGATGCACATAGTTCAAGACAAATGTTATCATGTATCTAGAATAAAATAAGGGTGAGAATGAACTTTAACACTGCCGCAAAAATACTTACGCCAATACTGTGAATACCAAAATTGCTACCAGAACAAGACACAGCATGATGAGATACTGCAAGTAAGAAGTCAAGGAAGTGTTTTGCAGCTAAAGATAGGATTTGGATAACTCAAAAGCAAAATGATCATTTGAACAATAAGGATACAATCCACAAAAGGATAGTGTTGTTCTTCAATGCTCCCAAGAATCCAATTATAGATCTAGAATCAAAAGAACAGGAGCATGCATCAGTAATACCATATGCAATAATATCATAAAAGGATTCTTAATTTCCAAATTGAAATCTTACATCATGAAGATCAATGCACCAAGGCCTAGGACAGGAAGAGTGAGGGACCTTCGACAGTTGTCATGATGAGTGCTCATCCACACCCCAAAAATTATAATAGTTATAGCTAAAAGCTGCACATTAGAGATATAAATAAGCATGAAATCGCAAGAATGAGCAAGACACAATCCAATCCCTTATTTCCATTTCTTTTAAGTTACAGCTATTAAACAATATAACCAACTAGATGCCTTAGAATATACCAAGATAGAGGTTTAAAACTTGTATTTTGCTATAATATATTACCCCAAAAAAAAAAATTCTAATACAGAACTAGAAAAAGAAAAACAGCATTAACAAATCATCAATGCATAAGAACATTGTACAGAAATGGACCAAGTAGACAACAAACAAACTCGAATGCCAGAAATCCAAACGACAAATAAAACGGTAGCAAAATACATGACCAAAGGAACAGAAAACAAACCCATTACAACCCAGCTGACAAGATACTGACAGTAAATCAAGATATGGAGCATGCATAAAAAAGGGTCACTGGATAATGCAACAAAGAACGAAATTTGCGAGACAAAAAACCAAATGTAATAAATTTTTAAACGAAGAAGCGCATACCATGGTGAGAAAGTTGATCCATCTGATGATAAAAGTGCTTGTTCCCATACCCATTTTTGCTTGCTTTATCTGCCGGACCACCGCCACCACCACTACCACTCTCTCTATCTAATTGAATAAAATAAAAATAAACTTCAAAGCAAAGCAAGAAAAGGAAATAGAGATTTTCTGACAAATATAGACAATGAGTAGAAGCTTCAGTTGCTTGTGAGCTTCTTGTCTGAACTGGCACTTGAAGTATAAGAAAAGAGAAGCGGGCAGGCAAAGATAGAAACAAGGAGCACTGTGTAGGTGGAATAACGTGGAGAGAGTGAGGGTATCTTTGTCAATGTAAAAAGACATGCACATAATTCGAGTTCGAGCTCGTCATACTCAATATCGTGACACGCCACGACATGAAAATGTTATTCACTGAAAGCGGCAGTGAAGTTAGAGATAAAGATTCTTTGGTTGATTAGAATTTCGGATTTAATGATTCATGCTCATCCAACATCTGATCTATCTTCTATTCTCTATCCCTTGTGCTGTGGTCAAATTAGTGTTGACGCATGTCATTCAGACAATACACGTCACCTTTTTGTCTTTTAGTTTTTTTTTTTTTTCTTTTCCTCAATAGATACGAAAAGTTGACCCATCGATTTATTTCTCATACGGTCTCTGTAGGTATTTTCATTTCAAAAAGCTATTTTAGGGAGAGTTCTATGAATATTCACGACAACAAATTGTGTTGATTGAATTTAAAATACAAATTGAAATTTCAATTCAACCACGACTAATGGTGTGCGCAGCTCTCGACTTATTATCCAATTAAAGCTCTAAATATCTTGATATATTTTAGAGTGTATTTAAAATTAAGATTAGATTATCTAATTTTAAAAGTTATAATATTAAATTATTTGATAAACATTAATTATTTTAAATTAAAAACTATATTAATATAATTTTTTATTTATATCATAAAAATTTTATTATATTTTTAATAATCTCATTAAATTATTATTTAATAATTTATAATAAATATAAATTTTAAATAATAATTTTAATAAAATCACTAAAGATATAATAAAATACAGCACCTTAATCCCAAATAAGATTTTAATAAACCTATTTGCAATGTGATATGTAATGTCATATTAGGTCCGTTCATGCAGAAATTAAGATGTCAATAATGGTAAATAACAAACATAATCTTACGCGTTCAGGAATTCAGATAAATTTATTGACCGGTATTTTTTTCCTTCAATTTAAAATTTTCCCATATTATTTACCAATTTTGAACCCTTAGAACACGATCGGCACCAACTCGTTCTTTATTTGTTTGTAGATTAACAACATCAAAAAAAAAAAAAAAAAAAGGCAATATCAAGAGAATCTCAGTAATAACTACTAAATGATCTAATAGCTTCTGCATTTCACTCACATAAAAACTATAGCATTTCTACTTACTTTTAACAACATGAAAAAATAAAAAAGGAAAAGGGAGCGATTGTATGAACAGTCGATAGCCACCCCCCCTTCAAAACTCTCCAATGAAGGGAAGTAAAAAAGAATTTGTAGCACAAGATTTTCATTCGTTTCTTTCTCAGTCCTCTTATCATCTGCGCGGCCGCCTGCCAGGGTCACCTGCATTCTTGAGATAATGTCATGGAGATATCTTCCGTAGAGGCTTACTACGAAAATGGAGCAATTTGACGACTACCATCGAACAAGAATATACTATTGGACTCTGTTTGTGCAAGATAAAATTGTTGATTTCATTGCTTCTTTATCCAATGATGCTTGTACTATTACCTGCCCAAAATAGAAAATGGATTGATTATATTCTTTATGGCATTCACTTCTTTACTTCCTAGGCATTACTGAAAATTAAAGAGGTCAACCAAATTTTAGTCATACTGAGTAAAAAGGCTGTACAATACAACTCTTATTGAAGGGGAACCTAATTTTAGCATTATAGATATGACCACCAGATCTTCTAAACTAACAACAATAATAATATCATCAGATTAAGTTATGAAGATCTTCACCTCTTGCACTTTGTTCCCTGATCGAGCAAGTAATTTGTACTGATTCTCAAACATTGATGACATATAAACCTGCATCATAAGGTAAGTTGAAAGCAGAAAATTTATTCAACTGATTCTGGCTAGAGAAAATAAATAGGAGACTACAGTGCAACTGACTTTTTCTTTCCCCCCATATATCATCAATAAAGAATTGCAGAGTCAGAGAGCTAACACCACAATGGATGTACTGAATATAATAGTTAAAAGTGGAGCCAAGCACTGGACAGTGCATTGCTCTTGTACAATTCCATGCCGGCTCTTAGGAGAAAAAAATAAATAAATAAATAAAGAGTAAGGTTTACCGAAAGGTAAAACTGCTTAGGTGAAAAGAAAAGAATTCATTCTTCTAAATAAAATCACGTGGTGTTTCCAAACCAGGAACAAACAGAAAGGCAGTCCACATGATTATTGGTAGAAGACATACACACAATAACATGATTTGGTGCAACAATTCAATTTGCAAAAATATATAATTCAATGGTTGGACAAGTTTTTGCAGAACATTGGCAGTTAAGTTGAAAGTTTTCAAAGAACAATTCTATTTAATCTTTCATGAAGTATTAACTCCATCACTGCTAGATTCTAGCTGCTAGGGTCTTCACCTGAAATGTCGGAGCTAAACCAGGGCTTACAAAGAAACGGCCTTTTGATACAGACTCAATCCCATCCACCTTTTGCAGTTCTCTTATAAGAGATTCCACATCAGCCCACTGAAAATTTGGGAAACAAACTGTCAGTATCAATTACAGAACAGAAATTTTAAATATATACCTGCTAAAGAGCACCCTATATTTTGCAAAGATGCACATATTGCAAGATTGGAAATTGAAATCTGATATGTTAGATTCTGTCATAAAATCTCATCATATTCATGGGCAGAAACAAAAACCTCAGTATCAGCTTGAGCAGCTTCCAATCTCCCATCCAAGGGATCACGACCAACAACCACCGACTCCAAGGCATCAGTCAGTGGATCCGGCTGCCACAGGATACATAAATTTAATATCTAATCACGTTATTTCCTGAAAATAAATAGAAGCTTGCACAGTGAAACAGTTAGGTGAAATACCGTAATCTCCTTCAATGACAGAAAAATGCGCTCAAGTGCAAAATCTAGTTGATGAACTTTTGCCTCCACAACCTGAAACCAGAAACCAGAAACATTACCTTAAAACTGAAGCAAGATCTGAAAAGAGGTAGCTAGTAATGAGGCCAGCGTGCACATTGTCTTAACAAATTCAAATAAAAAACAATGCATCAAAACAACATGGCAAAATGTAGACGATTATTGGGCAAGAAGATCAACAGAATTTAGGCATACCACTTTTAGTAAACAAGTCTGTATGGCAGGGTACATAATAAGCAAATATTTAATTAAGTAAAACTTAACCACAAACTAAACTGATATACCTGCCCAATTTTGAAGTATGATGCCGGGTCCAAAGTGGCATCCCATGACACTTCGGTCTGGTGAATTAAAGCAGGCACACCTTCAACCTGTATCAAGGTAGCTGAGTCAAATGTAAATTAATGGTTCTAAGACATTAGAGTCTTTGGCTCCATGGAATTGAACCTATTAGAAAATCAACACGAAATCGACAAGGTCCCTTATGACAGACCACTAATGAATCACTTCTGCAGATATATGCCACTCAAATAGCAATTCTATGATAACAACACAGATGAGAAACTTAAATTTGAAAAAAAAAAAAAAAAGCAAATATGTCATTCACCTCAACAAAAACACCAAAATAAGTTATCTTCTTAATGCAGCACTTCACTATATCTCCAATGCGAAGTTTGGCCTGCAATATTGAACGGCATAGAAGTTCTCAGACTTCAAATATCAAACAGAAACTAGCTATGAGTCAATAAAAATGGTAGCACTTTGAGTATTCAGAGAAGGATTTTTATTTCATGGTCTAAATGTTTTCTTTCAAAATATTCTTCCAGAAATTTTTAGTACATTCAAAGCCAATTTCCAACATATATCCTACAAACTTCATATTATAAGGGAACAAAATAAGTCAAGAAAACCTGTTTTCGCATACATCTCACATGCAACTTAACCAAAGTACTCAAGAATTTGATTTTGGATGGGTGTGTTGGCAAGTGGGGAGTGGGAAGGGAGGGAGATATGAACAGAAAATTTCCCCTTTTAAGCTATATTTGAGGTACTCATATAAAGGGATATCACTTCCAGAGGATAAGTTTAATAGCCCCTTAGTTAATTAAATATAAGTACAAGTACAACTATTAAACTTTAACAGCCTAAATGTATAAGAAGAGATACAGTGTATGCTGTGAAGATATTACAGATTATTTTCAAAAACATTAGAGTTAGTATTAGAAAAATGAGGAAGAGAAAGCATTCGAAAAATATTACAGCTCAGGTAACTTCTCACCATGAGACTTCTCTTTTGCTCGACCAGTTCTTCCCTTTCTTTTGGTCTCACAGAAACAATAAGTTTTCTGAATTTCCGGTCAGCCATTACAACATTCACATTGATTTTCTGCAAACAGAACTTTCATCAACATTGCTTTCATCATTCTTTTTCCCAACTATGAAAATTAAGCAATGCGCAATGTAGAAACAGGTAAGATTCAAACATCAAACTTTATCTTTCAGACCTGGCCAACAAATGATAACAAGAATTTCAGTTTCTCTTGATTGTATATTCTAAGAAGATCATCCAATTTCATTTCTGGTGAAATTTCTCCCTCAACTTCTTGATTGCTTTCCAAATCTACACTTGAGTCAGAAGTAGAAGTCTTATTTTGCATATCACGATTTCCAATGATTGCTAAACTTTGCCTGTACATTGATGGGTCTAAGCCTTTCCCTCTCAACCATGTTTCAAATGCTAAGAACTTCCACTTGGTAGCAAGATTTCGGTAAGGCAAAAATCCAACCAAAGAGCCAAAAGATACCTTCACAACATCAAATCATATTCAGAATCCCAGATGGATATTTAGTTTTGCAATGAAAATGGTAAAGAAGATAAAAAGAAAAACCTAGTTAAGTGCTTTTGGTAGCATACTTACAGCAAAACCTCTGCTGCTAGCACTTATTAACTCTACTTGCGTTCTTTCTCCCGTCTTAACTAGACTTTCAGCCCTCGCCCAATCTGCATCTTCATGTTCCTACAATTCAATAATGAGGCTAGCATTATCACAAAATGTTTGCCAGCAAAAGAATACAAATGGTCAGGATTGGATTATATTTTGACCTGCAAAGGTGATGCAGAATGGAGATTATTAAACTTGATATCATTCAGAGTACTCTCAGAACTCACGACAATTGCCTCCTCTCTTTCTTTAATGGATTGGTCTAATCTATAACAAAGCAACCTGTTAATTAAATCCAATCTACCAAGGTAATAACTGAATAATGGAAAAATTAGACAAGCAATTCGGATACCTTCTTGGTTTTTGTTGCAGTGAGGATTCCATAGCAATCTCCACGCTGGAATCCACCAAATTTCTTTCAGATGACACATTAGCAGAAGTCTCAACCTCAGTGGACATAATTTTAATCTGCTCAGGCTGCTGCATTCCTTGAAAGATCAAGCACAATATCAGTTTCAACCCTTTTAATCAAAACACTCTTAGACAGGAAAAGGATAAATAAGATAAATGTAGGTATTGAGTTGCAATATGAACACAGGAAAAAACGAAACCCTACAGAACCAGCAAATATCACAGACAATTCCAACCAAAGAAACTTTTTTCAAGCAACATGACTGTATTGTGCATTACCTATGACAGAGTTATCTTCTAGCGTAGGTTCCTCTAAGACATTGTCATAAACATTAACTTCGGTTTCTGCATCTCCTAATTGTTCTTGTTTCTCATCAAGATTTTCCTTCACAGTCATCGCTGAAGGCTTTTTCAATAGTGTGAAATCAACATAACTATTTTCCCCTTCTGCATTTCTTGTTTTCACCCCAGTACCATCATCAGCAAATTTGGCCTCTGCAGAACCAGAAATATCTGCTTTCTTATCAACATTTACATTTACATTTGTTGCTTCTGGCCTTCTCAAGAGCGTCATCTCACTAAACTTCTCCTTTGCTTGCTCATTCTTCATTTTCAATGACAAATTAGGTTTCATCCTCAATCTTGACGGCATATCTTCAACATCATCCGCATTGACCATAGTCGGCTTTCTCAAGATAACATTAGGGATGCTACTCTTGCTTCTATCTATTGCTCTTTTAACTGATGGGCTTGGTTTCTTTATCCGGGGCTCAAGGGGGCTATCGCTGTCTTGGGATTTGACTCCCTTCTTTGGAACTGGCCGCACCAAATTCAATCCATGTGATGAACTTGATGATGATTTTTTTTCATCAGACACGTCAAAGGGAACCTCATTTATTTCTGGCATTTTGCCCTTATTCTTATAAAATTGTTTCTCAATTTCAAGATAAGATGCCTCTGGATTGACTTTTCTGCCCATAATCTGCTTACTTAAATGAAATTGTTGTCAGCTTCAGTAAATGATAATCAGTCACAGGTTCAAATCCAATAGTAGAATGCAAAAATTCATGACAAAAATTTTGTATGCTTAGTTTGGAGTATGTCATTTGTATTATTTGAAGGGGGAAAGGAAAAAAAAAAAAATTCAAACACAGCTCGTTAATGAGCTTGTTATGGGGTGAGACCAGTACAACTCTCCAACTCAAGATTTATTTGCCCATTTCTTGATCTTCAGTAGTAAAACATCAAAACACAGCATCAATACAAGCATAAATGTATACGCATACCTCTAACAAGCATATAATTATACATTTTTGTAATCAAACCTGAAATTACAACTAAATACTCACTCGGCCAGTTGAACATTAGAAATTCAGAGCAAAATATTACTATATTACTATGCTTCGTTTGTTTTAAAACAATTTGCATTCCAAAAAACAAACAGAAAACAAATGTTCAAAATTTGCCTAATGAAAACTTACTCTAAAATCAAGATCAATACTAACTTCGTTCAAGTTCAGAAATTTTTCCATTTGATAATTTACCCAATAAAGCATCTAAAAACAACACTGAATACATGCATACTTATTACATATGTACAAAGCCCTCCACATGCATATAAGCATAAATTCATGTAAACATAATAATTAAAAAGAAAAAAGAACAAGTAAAAGCGAAAGAGGGAACCTTGGCAAGGGTGAGTTTGGGGTCTTCACCAAGCATTTTGCCAAACTTGAGCTCCATAAGGTCCCACTGATCAAACTTAGGCTCTTCTTTCGCTGCAAATACGCAAAATTTACTTCTTTGAGGGAAATAAACGTTTTTTCTTCTTACTCTTACTCTTGTTCTACTTCTTGAGCTCGACACCGAATGAAAAAGAAAATTTTTAGCGGAAAAAGAGCTGGCAGTCGAAGTGGTGGTGACAAAGAGGCCGTCCATTTCTGGGTAAATGACAAAGTAATAAGCTTATCAGACGGTTAAGAATAGCATTTGCCTTGCCGGGTTTTATCAGTTATTTGATTTTTATCAGTTCTGACTTCAGTGAGTGCTTCCAGGTTCTATTTGATTGAAAACTGATGCAGTGTTGAGAGGTTTCGGGTATGATTGTGTAGATAGCGGAAGGCTAATTGAGGGAAAAGATGAGTTTATCTATCATCAAAGATGATAACGTGGCAGTTTATTGTTGACTGTGCTGTTTGGCAGCCACTAGAAAAGGAAACCGCAACGCCACCAGCCCTGTTTGTTAAATTTCTTTTTTTTATAATAAATATTTGATTGTTATGAAATAATTATAATTTAGGTGAATATTCATCAAAATATTTTTTTATCTTCTCACAGATAATTTTTCATCTTTTATAATTTTTATTATTTTCTCAGTTTAAAAATTGATGTCTTTTATATTTATGATATATTACTTACAATTTTTTGATTGTATCACTATAAAAGGAGACTTTTACTCCTTGTTGATATACACTTAAAAGTGTGAATAACTCACAAGAAGTTGAATAAAATTTCTCTCTACTCTTATTTACTTTCTTTCTTTCTCTTCCTATATGGTTGTGCTCTTAATTAATAGATTTCATAACACATTATCAGCACGAGTGTCTAGCCACAAGAGATAAATTTTCATCCTCTTTAAAATATAGTAATATCTCTTTTTTAATCTTACTCATAAAAGTGTGAGGTAATAATTTTAATTTTGTCTAAGATAATATTTATATTTGCATACGTATTTTGATAATTTAGAATAATGTATCAATAAATTTATACTTTTATAGCATCATTACTTATATTGTCATTGTTTGACAATTCTTATTCTAATATTTAATTACTATTATATATTTTTTATTCTTGAAATTCAAAAAGTTCATCTTGAAGTGTGAATACTATAATATACAATGACAGAAAATTAAGGATGCATCCTTGGGGGATTGCATTACACATAATGAAGATTTTCATTCAAAATATGTTTCTAAAGATCTATTTTAAAATTATGATGTCATTTATTACCATCTTGTTTATGAAGGATTGACTACATAAGTGTATATCTTATATGTTTTTAAAGGACTACACAAATATTACGAGTTCATGCTGTCATGCAAGGCTATATACGAATTTCATTCTTAATATCTTCTTAAAAGAGTTATAAAATAAACAAATAAACATGATACAATTGTTTCCTTGAAACTATTTTGGAGGAAAAATATGACAACCAAAAGTGTTTAAGTAAAATGCATTTATGGTTTGAATAATTCTTGACTTCATTGACTTATTGCTTTATTTTCAATCATCTAAACTTTTAATGACAGATTTTTGCATGCTTATTTTATAATTTCTAAGAATAGTTTGATAAAATAAAATATAAGAATGAGTTATAAATAATATATATGCATATTTAATTTTTTTAATTGATCTATATGTTTTATTGAATTTTAGATAAATGATTCTTTTATTATTGTCTTGAATTACCAAAGTTTCATTAATATTTACATGTTTAAAGTCATGAATAGTTATAAAATATTTTTATGGAAGAATTCAATCCCTGAAGGATTGTAAAAGGTTATGATTTTCTTCTATGATCTTCTCCTTGAAGGAGCTAAAAGTTCATACATAAACTTGATGATAAATTCAAAAGTTCGATTGATTCTCTCATTTGAAATTATATAGAGAGAATAATATAAAGGAAATATATGAGATGGCACATAATTTTATAGCACAAATATGCTCCTGCAGTAGCAAATTAAGACAGCAGTAAATTAAGAGTGCTAATATAAATTAATACTATGTTTTCTTTTCTCAAAGATAAAGCATAAGCTTTTGATTAAAAGAAAATTATGACTAATTCAAATATTTAATGGATTTCTACTCTTGTGAGAGTAGTAATGGATATTATGATTATCAAATAACTATTTAAAATTATAATGATCATAGATCTTATTGTAATAAATCAACATGTGAATATTGTATCACCAGAAGTGGTCTAAAATTGAATTAATATTAGAGATGGACTAGAAGTTCAATACAAAATCTTCAATAATTTGACTTAATAAAGTTTCTACGCAAGCATCTTCAATAATTGGACTTAATAAAGTCTTTATGCAAACTTAATAATTTTTTAGAAAATTCTCATATGATTAGGGGGAGTAAAGGGATATACATTTGATAGACAATATAAAATATTTTGTTTCACTTATATCGCATTTTTATTTTTATATTTGTTAATTTATTTGAACCTGAAATTCAACAAGATTATTGTGCAATACGCATTATTGATTAATTATTGAATGAATTTATTGACATGTGAA
Source organism: Citropsis articulata (assembly GCA_030449925.1). Classification (NCBI taxonomy): domain Eukaryota; kingdom Viridiplantae; phylum Streptophyta; class Magnoliopsida; order Sapindales; family Rutaceae; genus Citropsis; species Citropsis articulata. The sequence continues at coordinate 2,135,597 of JASUUH010000019.1, read as the reverse complement.
AGTGAATAATCACAAACAAAATATAATTGTTGGTTGATATGATGTCCTTGAAGGATGAAATGGTGAGACAAATAAATCTGTGAATGCCTAAAGCATATAGTAAATCAATCGGTGCAAATGTTTAATTCTTGGGAAGTTAAAGTTAAATAATTCGGTGCTCATGAAGAGAATATGTTTGTATGTATAACAAAATATTTGATCTATATTAAATTATTGAACATATTGCCCTTAGAGGAGCATAATGTACCAATTAGAAGATGAGTCTCAAATACCGTTGAAGAGATAAATTGTGAGAAATAAAGAGAGATTCATATTACCTTATAAAAGACACGCGTAAAAATTACGAAAGAGAGATCTTTAACACTTGCAGAGGCATATATATTAGAAGTTTCGAAAGATTTCATTGGGCATACATCTTGCAAAATAAAATGTATTTGATTAATAATATGTTGGTACTTGGTGCAAGAGAAAAATTAAAATTGACATAAAATTATTGTCAATAAAAATTTAGTTATCATAATAAAATATCTAGGATCCTGAATCACAAAATTATGAAAGAATGTCAATTTATATGATTGGCGAAAATTTGGACATGTAGTCCATATGCCAAAAGATGTATAATAAGTTAGCAAGACATAAAGAATTTTAAACTTGCAGTCCAAACGCCTGAAATCGTAAACTTCATTGAAAAAATATGAATATGAACTATAGTGTATTAAAATAAAATTGAAGAATCTATACACTTATCTCTTAATGATAAGATGCTTAAAACAAGTACTAAATGAAAAAACTTGCACTTTATATGTTCTTGACCAAACTATAATTATAGTTGTATATATTATAGTAATATAAACTTATGAAAGTACAATCACTTGAGTAAATTTATTATAAGTAGGATATGCTGTTATCCACTTTGCTATATGATTTTTATTAAAAATTAAAAATTAAATTTGCAATCTTTGCATAATGTGTTGATGATTTCATCAAAAAAAGACTCTTGAAGAGCTTATGAACTTATTTCTTTTAAGAATACAATTCAAGATGAAAGATCTTGCAATAAGAGAATTCTCTCAATTTATGAATTGAAGTTTATGAAGTAGAATGTTGATATATAAAAATACTAGAAGTATTTTATATTCAAAATTATTTTATTTTAAAATATGTTGTATATGTATTGGTCCCAAAGAACCATATTTTACTCAAAATTATGCTTATAAAAACATTAGAAAGTTGCATAATTGTAAATTACGTTATGCTCAGTATATACTTGAAAATTTCAAAATAGTGTGAAAAGTATATCACACTCTTTCCATGATATGGATGTAAAATCTTAGCTTTATTTAAAAAGATCAACAAAATTATGAAGATATATGCATGGCAATATTTTTCAAATTCAAGATGATTATATTTATAATTTATTACATGTTTTCAAGTTTCGAAAGGATGGTGTTGATCTTGCAGATTATTTCACCAAAATAATGTTAATTACAATAAATTATTATTGATTTTTGAAGCATCCATGTCATTTTGAGGGGGAGCATATTTGTATGGAGGACTACATACATTGTACTCTTTTTCCTTCACTACGCTTTTATCCCATTGAGTTTTTCCTAATAAGGTTTTAATGAGGCAATTTGCACCTTTATAAGATACAAATGAATAATGTACTCTTTTTCTTTGGCTAGTTTTTCTCCCATAGGGTTTTTACTAGTAAAGATTTTAATGAGGCATATTATTTGTAAGATGAATATTTAAGGGAGAGTGTTATGAAATAATTATAATTTATATAGATATTCATCGAAACATCCTTTTATCTCATCACAAGCAATTTTTCATCTTTTATAACTCTCATTATCTCCTCAATTTAAGGATTAGTGTCTCTTATAATCATAATGTATTACTTACTATTTTATGATTGTATCACTATAAAAGGAGACTTTAATCCTTGTTGATATACACTTGAAAGTGTGAATAACACACAAGAGGTTGAATAAAATTCATCTTTACTCAATTTATCTAATTTATATAATTCTATATAGCCATTGTTGTTCAAATAATAAGAATTAAAATTCGACATGTCTTCCTTCATAAAAGCTCTTTCTCTGAGAGAGATTTCTGAATGGAAGTATATGGAGTCTTTATGACTCAAGCAGTCACTCCCTAGTTGAGTGCGGTTTGGCTTGTTAGTTTCAACTTCTTACATCTTTGATAGTTAATGTATTTTTCGAGAGTTTGACTAGGTAGAGCAGAGCCTGGTAAGGGGATTAAACACAGGGCTAGCTTTAGATTAGTGAGTGTAGCTTTAGATCTGTAAGGCTTTATTAATATGGATACAGAGGAATTAATCCGCAAGTGTAAAGCAATAACCATTAAAGAGGAGGAAAAAAACAGAATAACTTTGGAAGTGAGAATGAAAGAAAAAAGAGAGAAGGTTCTGGCTGGCTGCTTAATGGGTAAGATACTTATTAAGAGAGGAGTTCATAAAGAGGGGCTGAAGATGGCATTACAGCAAGTTTGGAGGACGATTAAAGAAGTCAAAATAGAGAGCTTGGGTGCTAATATCTTTATGTTCAAGTTTGTAGATGAAGCTGATAAAAGGATGGTGATGGCAGGAGGCCCTTGGCACTTCGATAGGGCTTTAATTGTCCTTACAGAACCGAAAGGAATTGGGGAGATCACAAAACAGCCCTTCACCCATACAGCATTTTGGGTGCAGATTCGAAACGTCCCGATTGCTTGTATAGAAATGGATTTTCTCCAAGAGTTGGGAGGGAAGATTGGAAAAGTAGAGGAGATTGAAACAGATGAATATGGTGAATGTATTGGGGAATTTGCAAGAATTAGAATTTTAATCAACATAACTCAGCCATTGGAAAAGATCTTATTTCTTAAACAAGAGAGTGATGTAGATATTCCAATGCCTGTAGTTTATAAACGATTGCCCGACTTTTGTTTCTGTTGTGGAGTTATTGGCCACCAATTTAAGGAGTGTGCTAAGTACCAGGGTCAACAGAATGAGGAACTCCCATATGGGGTGTGGATGAGGGCAAATACAGTGGGAGGACGCTCAAGGAAGTATAGGATCCGGGAAAAATGGAACATTGATAGCGGTAAATCAGTGAGTAACTCGGCAAACTCAGAACACCATGGCTGCTGACAACAACCTCAACGGAGCCCAAGTAACCCGATAGACAAAACCAAATCAGGACCCGAACAGGAAGAAATGGGTCAAACTAATGAGATAGATAGATGTGATGAGGTAGAACGGGTAGGTGAGGAGCATTTAATTAATGTCGTGTTGGAAATAACAATGGCTCAGCAAGCAGGCGGCACACAGCAGAATGAGACAGAAGGAAACCCCAGAGGACATGGAAATGTAGGAAGTCAGGCGGGAAATAAAAAGGAAAAAAACAAGCGGGAAAGTTTGGAGGCAACACCTATTGAAACTTATGAGGAGATTCCATGCCAAGAAAATCCCGAGGGAGCAAAAATAGGAAATGGGCATCGAAGGGCTCCAATGAGGCCTAATAGAAGGAAGTGGAAATCATAAGCCAGAAACACAAACTCTGATAGTGGAAACAAACATGGGGTAGGGGCTTTAATAAGGCCAAGTTGTGAACCAACCGGGCCAAGTCCAAAACATAAGAAAATAAAGATGGCTAGCCCAATCAAATTAGAAACAAAACAATCCCAGTTAAACTCTCCAGCGGCAAAATTCAACTTGAGCTGGGCACCGTTGGCAATGGAGGAAATGGAAACTGCAGACTCAAACGTAGAAGAGATATCGGCGGAGGCTGGTGATCAGCCCCGCCGAAAGCCATGAATCTCCTCAGCTGGAACGTTCGGGGTTTGGGGAATCCCCGAACGCTCCTAGCACTGAAAAAAATTCTCCAAATTCATAGACCCTAGCTTGTGTTTTTGTGTGAGACAAAGTTGCAGTCTATGCAAATGGATACAGTTCGAATAAACACCACATTGATGCTGAGCTACAAATGGCCAATGGAAAGTAAATGCGATGTACAGGGGTATATGGTCACCCGGAGATGTGGCAGAAAAAGCACACATGGACTTTGTTGAGACGCTTATCAGGGGATACCCATTTACTTGGGGTAATGGAAGATTCGGTCCCGACTTTGTGGAAGAACATTTAGACAGATTTTTATGCAATGAGGATTGAAGTGAGAAATTTGTCGATAGTGTAGCTGCAAATCTTGAAAGTTAGACATCCGACCATAGTCCGGTGTTGATGGAGGTGCAAGATAGAGGGAATGGGCTGAATTATCGAAGAAGAATATCTTCACGCATCCATTATGAAGATATGTGGAGCTCTTATGACGCCTGTAAGAGCATAGTTGATGAAGAATGGTCTAAGCATGGCTGCTGGAACAGAGATGATCCCATTCACTTATTCCAGAAGGTGACCAAAAATTCCATAGCTAGCTTAATTTTGTGGAGCAAGGAAGAATTTAAAGGGAGATAAAAGAAATTGAAGACGTTAAAGAAACAGCTGCAGGGCTTAAAGGAAAGAAGGGTGCAGTATGAATCCGGGGATGAAATAAAAAAGGTGTAGAGACAAATTCATGATATATTGGCCGATGAAGAGATTTTTTGGAAAAAGCGATCGAGAGCGGATTGGCTCAAAGAGGGGGACAAGAACACCAAGTTCTTCCATCATAAAGCCTCATCGCGGAAGAAAAAGAATAAGATATGGGGAATTGAAGATGAATCAGGAAGATGGGTTGACAAAGATGAAGAAGTAGAGCATGAGTTTTGCACTTATTTCGCAAATCTGTTCACCACATCCAGCCCAAGCCAAAACCAAATAGCAGCAGCTATTTCAGGAATAACATAGAGGGTTTCAAATGACATGAATGAGCAATTGGACAAGTCTTTTTCAGCAAAGGAAGTGATTGAAGCATTATCTCAGATGTGCCCAACGAAGGCTCCGGGGCCTGATGGATTGCCAGCAGCCTTTTATCAAAAACATTGGCAGACGGTTAAATCCGGAGTTATTACTACCTGTCTCCACATCCTCAACAAGCAAGGTACCATAGGCCCTCTCAATCATACATATATTGTTTTGATTCATAAGATTGGGAAGCCTAGAAAAGTCACTGATTTTGGGCCTATTAGTCTTTGTAATGTTATTTATAGAATTGTTGCTAAGACAATAGCAAATAGGCTTAAAGAAATTCTGTCCAAAGTCATATCCCCAATGCAAAGTGCTTTCATCCCTAATAGGCTGATAACTGACAATATCATTGTAGGTTATGAATGCCTCCATAAAATAAGACTCAGTAGGGGAAAAAGAAATGGCCTTGTGGCGTTGAAGCTTAATATTAGTAAAGCCTACGACAAATTAGAATGGAACTTCCTTGAGCAAACCATGTTGAAGCTAGGCTTTTCTCAAAATTTTGTGCGGCTGATCATGTGTTGTATAAGCTCTGTTTCCTTTTCTATAATTATAAATGGGATGATCAGTGGACTGATTAAACCTCAGCGTGGGCTAAGGCAAAGATGTCCGCTATCTCCTTATCTTTTTATCATATGCACAGAAGCCTTTTCTTCTTTACTGGTGTAGGCTGAACAACAGAAACTCATTCATGGACTGGCCTTTGGCCACGAAGTTAAAATCTCCCATCTTCTTTTTGTGGATGACAGTCTTGTATTCACCAGGGCATCAACTACAGACTGTCACAACCTGAAAAGAATTTTTGATTGTTACGCAACAGCCTCTGGACAATTATTCAATTATGACAAATCCTCTATGTTCTTTAGCCGTAATGTTCAGAGTGATCAAGTTTCAGCAATCAAGAACATATTTCAGCTCAACATTGTTTCAAGACACGAGAAATACTTGGGGCTTCCATCTATGGTTGGGAGGAAGAGAAATAGCTTTTTTAATGACATCAAGTTGAAAGTTGTGAGCAAAATATCCAATTAGCAGCACGAGTTTTTTTCCTGTGGGGGCAAGGAAATCCTAATCAAAGTAGTGGTGCAGGCTGTTCCAGCATACGCTATAAGTGTTTTCAAGATTCCAATGAGCATTTGTTATGATATTCAGAGAGCGACAACAAACTTTTGGTGGGGGTCCAAAATACATAAAAGGAGCATCCATTGGTTGAGGTGGGAAAGGGTCAGTCAATCAAAGAGTAAGGGAGGCTTAGGTTTCAGAAATTTCTCAAGCTTTAATCAGGCTTTGGTGGTAAAACAAGGCTGGAGGATTCTACAGTTTCCTGATTCCCTTGTAGCAAAAATGTTACAGGCAAGATACTTCAAAAACAATGATTTTATGGGTGCGAAGCTTGGTTCTAATCCTTCCTTCATTTGGAGAAGCATTCTTTTGGGCAGGTTGATCATCTAAGATGGCTCGAGATGGAGGATTGGGAATGTCCGGAGTGTTCAAATTTACAAAGCAAATTGGATCCCCAGGCCACTGACTTTTAAGCCCATTTCAAGACCAACTTTACCACCAGATACTCTAGTTTCTGAGCTTATTAATGAAGAAAATCAGTGGAATGAAAGAATGGTTTATAGCCATTTTGAGAAAATGGATGCAGATAGGAGAGTCGGTATTCCCTTGCCTAGAAGACCAGCTCAAGATCAATTACTTTGGCATTACGAAAAGAGAGGCCAATACACCGTTAAAAGTGGGTACCAAGTAGCATTAAGGCTGAATCTCCCAATGAATCCCTCATGTTCCACTGTTACACAGAAACAATGGAGCATAATCTGGACTCTTGCGCTGCCAGAAAAGATAAAAATCTTCATTTGAAGAGCAGCAAATAACCTTCTCCCTTCAGCGGAAAACCTTCTGAAGAAAAAGGTTGTTCAGGATCATATTTGTCAAGTGTGCAGAATGGGTGTGGAGAATGTTTTTCATGCTCTTGTAACTTGCAAGGCTGCCAAGAAAATTTGAAAGCTCACTGAGTTTGTTGTTGACGTTAAAGGAGCTGTTGAACAAGATATCTTGAGTTTGCTGCATAATATGGCAATCTTAAGAAGCAAAACTGACATTGAATGGTTGGTAGCTATTTGCTGGGTAATATGGAGCGCTAGAAACCAGGTCATATTCAAACGAAAGTGGATGAATCCTCAGGTATTGGTAGCTAAGGCAGAGGCTGTTGTTAATGCTTATAAACGGACTCAAGCTCCAACATTTGCTCCAAGGAAAAACCAACAAAGGTTAGTCCAAAGAACATGGAGTCCGCCTAAGAGTGGTTTCTTCAAGCTTAATGTGGATGCAGCCACCAATTCAGAGAAACAAATATCGGGCCTGGGAGCAGTCATTCGGGATGCAACTGGAAATGTTTTTGCTGCTGCCATCAAGCTCTCAAAGTTTAATGGGGATGTAGCTTTTGTGGAGGCTGAAGCAATGGAGTGGGGGCTTCAGATTGCAGCTCAAGTTGGAGCAAGATGTTTGATGGTTGAATCAGACTCTCAAGAGGTGATCAATCTTGTAAACAACAGGCAGGGCAGTAGATGTGAGATTTTTTGGGTAATATCTTAAATTCAAAACTTAACTAAGGGATTTGATCATGTTAATTTCCAGCATGCCCATAGAACTTGTAATACCATTGCCCATTCTTTAGCTAAATTCGCTTTAGAAAAGGGTAAACCTGTTGTATGGATGTTCATTCCCACCTGAACTCTTGTATCTCTTCTCTTCTTTGAGTTAATGGCAATATTATTTCCTCTTCAAAAAAAAAAAAATTCCTCTCTACTCTTATTTACTTTCTTTCTTTCTCTTCCTATATGGTTGTGCTCTTAATTAATAAATTTCATAACATTGATACGTTAATTTTGACATAATAAAAAGAAAGTGATGATATGTTACAAATTTTTTATTTTATTTTTTATTGAATCATATACAAATATAAATTTTTTATAAATTTATTTTATTATAATTAAATTATAATTTTATTGTAATTATTAATTATTTTTAATATTTTAAACCAGAATAAAAATAAAATAATAATAATTTAATTAAGGATAAAATTAAAATTATGAAAATTCCACCTCCTTTCCGTGAGAAAAATTCTCATTTTTTAACTGAAAAATTCTCATTTTTAAACAAAAAAAAAATATGAATTCAATATATTTTATTCTCATTCTCTTTTTTTATTTATTAAGTAAATACCACCGATTATAATTCATATTTTTCTAGGCAACAACTGAGACCAACGAATTCAACCCACTCAAGTGGCTTTGGTTCCAAGTCGAAACCAGACTCTCATTGAGCCGTGTTGTCTTGATAATTTACACTCATTTGTATTGTATTGTCTCCCCGTCAATGGCTTTCTCTGCAGCATTCTCCATTTCTTCACCTTCATCTTTCACTCTTTCCCGCAAAATTTACAGACCTTTTTTGTCTCAAAATGTTCATTCTCTAAAACCCACTTCACTCAAGGCATCTTCTTCAACTTCTGTCGATTCCTCTACAGCCTCCGTTGTCGAAAAACAGTCAACCCCATCAAAGGTCAGATCGTTTTGCTTACAGGTTCTTATTTTCTTGTAATTATTTTTTTGATGATTACGAAATAATGGCTTTGATGGATGGGAAAATCTCAGTGGTTGTTTAATTTACGTGGGTTGAATTTTTCAATCATACACAATGAAATCTTTTCTTTTTGTTTTGTTCAGATGAGCCCGTTTATTTTAGCAATGAAAGTTGAAATGTTAAAAGAAGTTGGCCACCAACTGAAGTAATATGAATAGGTTTTGATTAATTTCCATGGTAGTCTTTATGTGTTTATCAATGGCTGTTATTGTACGTTTGTAGTTGCTAAAAACACTTCAAGTGCAAATTGAATGATATAATTATATGACAAAAAAAACTAAAGGGATCATTAATGGAACCTTTTTTTTCAACTTCCGTAAAAGAATTAGATGAACTCGTATAAAATTCTATGTGATAAAGAACTGTTTTATTGTAGCTTTAACTTAATTTCTAAATACAACTCTTTCTACAATAATAATAGCGAGAATACGGTGTTTAATTAGCAACTTATGATTTCATTTGTTTTTCAATGGATGCCAAGTGGTTATGAATGTTTTTTAGTACTGTCTTGGTTATGGTGTTTTGGCTCATAGTGGTCTCATTTCATTTCAGACTGGTAATTGGCAATGGAAATTCAAGGAAAATTCTATCAATATCTATTATGAGAAACACGAGCGAGAGAGCCCTGACCCTTCTAAAAATATCATTATGATACCAACCATTTCTGATGTTAGCACTGTTGAAGAATGGAGATTGGTGGCTCAAGACATTGTTCAAAGAGTTGGCAAAGTCAATTGGCGTGCTACTATTGTTGATTGGCCTGGTTTGGGTTACTCTGATAGACCAAAGATGGATTACAATGCTGATGTGATGGAGAAATTTGTGGTTGACTTAATCAATGCACCTGATAGCCCTGTAAGCTCATCAGGTTGTTAAAGCTGAAGTTACTATTATTTGTTGATTACTTCACTGATCATCCTTATCATAATGCTCCCTTTGTGTTTTGATGGCTATTTATTTTGTCAAGGACATGCCTGAGTTCTTATATTATGATTACTTAATAACTATGTATTTGATTTTTTGAAATGTTTTTGGTCTTTCGTTGATCTTGTTTCGGCTGAATTTTCACTCTTCTAGAAATGTCTTGCTCTGCTATACCCCCATTTCGTATTTATAAATATTCGGTTCCAGTTAAGTGAAAGAGATTGCCTCAATGAACGAAAAGTTCTCTGATTTTTAGAAATTTGTATGCACATATGTAAGCATGTAAGAAACTGTTGGATGCACAGCCTATCATTCTTCTTTATGTCCTGGATAAAGGAAAATACAGTAGTTAATTCTCTATAATATTTCACTTGTTCAGTAATAGAAATTTTCTTTACTTAGACTGTTATCTACCTCTCTTATATCTTGTCGGCTGCTGTTTTAGTAGAAATTTTAGGGAATATCTATATGATTAGAGATTTTTTAAATCTTCTAGTCCTTGCGGAGATTCAAAAGAGACTTGATACAGTTTCTCCTTTATCACTTCACTTGGGACTTCTTTATTTCTAGTAGTGATTAGTTTTTCATAACAAAGCAGTATACACCAAGCACCTTGGGCTCAAAGAACAGAATTTGGGTCATTTGTCGACTGTTTGTGAGTTTGAGGATCTATGACTATGATGGCATGCACAACAATATGACTAAGATGTGGAAACTAATTTCAATTTGGGCCATTGATGTTATAGAATTTTGAATTCTTGGACTTTTTGTTTAAGTCGAAATGTTAACAATCTGGTGAATTTTGTTTTAACAAATATATCTGTGTGCTTTTTTAGCTCTGTTTCACTATGACTCATGTTCTGACGCCGGTTTCCTTTTGGACATTGCATGAGGTCCCCAAGCAGATATTTCTCATAACTATCATCATGTTTATGGATGGTTCTATTTTGCAGTGAACTATGTACAATATTTTGCATGTTGTCTCCTTCAGGGTTTCTGTTACTGTGAACTCCATGTGTTAAATATTGTCAAGGAATTTTCAAGCACCGTGTTTGCTAATAATATTCCATATTAAACCAGAAAGTGATTTGGTGATCTTTGGAGGAGGGCATGCTGCCACATTAACAGTTCGTGCTGCAAAAAAGAATTTGGTGAAGCCCACAGCCATAGCTGCCATTGCACCCACCTGGGCTGGTCCACTTCCAATTGTTTTTGGTCGAGATTCTAGCATGGAAACAAGGTATAGTGAATGTCATTTTACCTTTGATATAGACTGCTTTTTTCTTGACTGAAAATGCTGTGCATGCTTTGATTGGTTATTGTATGCTGAATGGTAAGATTATACATTGTCAGGAATATTTAAGAGCAAGTCACCTTGCTGTCTATAGCCTCTTGAATGAGAGCTCAAATGGTCAAAAGTCCTTTTAATGGTAAATTTGGTGCAACTTCATATATACTGAGGTGTACTAAATTTAGATTTGTTACCGTTTTAGGATTTAGATTTTTTATTACAGACTACTCGCCTGAGATGAAACAATATAGAGGTCCAAGGTTTCATGGTTGTACTCCATCTTGAAAATCATATTAAAGAATTAAGTAATCACCAATTGACATGTCTGCAGACTCAATGTGATTGGAAGGACAATGCAAAATAGAGACCTTGGAACAGTAAATCTGAATCTGGATTGTTATATTGCAACTTAGCTAGGTCCCATGACAATTTAAAACATTCATTGGGATCCCTCTCAGCTGGTGCTGTCAGTTTGTTCTTCAGAAATTTTTTAAATTTTCTTTAAAGAAAACTTAACTGACAATAACACTTTTAGTTATTGAATCCTGTTATTGTTTAATGAAGTGATTTCTCTTGCTTATTTTTCATGGCTTCACCAGATACGGGCTGCTTAGAGGAACCTTAAGGGCCCCTGGTGTAGGCTGGATGATGTATAACATGCTTGTTAGCAATGAGAAGGCAATTCAGTCCCAGTACAAATCCCATGTTTATGCAAATCCTGACAATGTCACTCCAGGCATCGTTGAAAGCAGATACGCACTAACAAAACGGAAAGGAGCCCGTTATGTGCCAGCTGCTTTCTTGACTGGTCTTCTCGACCCAGTTAACTCCCGAGAGGAGTTCCTGCAACTCTTTGCACATTTGGAGGGAAAGTTGCCACTCCTAGTTGTGTCAACCGAAGGATCTCCGAGGAGGTCAAAAGCTGAGATGGAAGCACTCAAGGGAGCCAAAGGAGTTACTAAGTTTGTTGAGGTTCCAGGTGCTCTTTTGCCGCAAGAAGAGTATCCCACCATGGTCGCACAGGAACTTTACCAGTTTTTGGAAGAGACATTTGAACCCAGTGATTGAAGTCAGTTTGAGTGCGGAATTTCTTTCCAGCTGGGTGTAGTTCTCTCAACTGTTCTTTGACTTTCTTCTTCACGACGCATCTCTGAAATTCCGGGTCTGCAGTTTATCCCTTGAAAAAACGTTGTGAAAACATCATACATATTTACATAGAAAGCTGCACACGCATTTCAAAAGAGGAGTCGCATCACATAAAAAAATTTGTCAACAAAGATGTAAATCTACAGTTACTTTAGCTTTTTTAATGTATTCTTTTCTGCACCGAATGGAATGGATAAACTCTATAGCCTGTTTTATGCGCATGGAATCTGATCATGATGGTGAAAATAGACAGAAGCAGAAGTCTCCTTATTTTCTTTTCTTTTCATTCTGATTATTTGAACTATTACTGATTCGGCATTCCTGAAGCACAGAGTTAATATTTGTAACAAATGGGTCAGAGAATTATAAAGCAAGAATATGAACAAGCTCTTTAGATTGATGATTAATCGATGAAACATAATAGATTAAAAGTCTAAAAACTCAAAATTTCATTTCGCGCTGACGATAATGTGTCTCTGATTCTCACATGGTGGTTGTTTCAATGGCTAATTATATACAGTACTAGGCGTAAATCGTAAAGAAAAACCCTCGGACTGATGGTCACCTTGAAAGCTCAGGATTTGTTTTGTTGTTTTCTCTAGTTAGAATGTTGAAACCCAAGTTGCTGCGTGAATGAATTATTGTGAGTCGAGTCCTTGTCACGATACAGGAATTTGTCTCATATGAACGACAACTTGTTTATGATAGGACTATCTATAACGTACGACTTAATATTATCACCATAAGTATAAACGGACAAAGCTGTGGTATCACCATTCACCATTGTACCATACCCTCACTTTTTTTTTTTTTTTCTATAAAAAAGTTGAGATAACTTACTCAATTGATTAAAGGAAAAATATCCACCGACCACCTGTTTTTTTCAATTTTTTTAAAAATACACAATTCTTTATTTTTTTGACTGAATTCTACCTAAAGCTACGCTTCTTTCAGACCTTTACACTCCGCTTAAAGTCGCTAAAAAACTAACTAATCTTAAATAAATGATTGTTTTGCCCCCCAAACGAAAATTATAATTTCACCTTAATTAAATACAAAAAAAATAATCATATTATTTTTTTTATAATCTATAACTTCTACTCTAAATAAATGAAAATGATTTTTTTATAAATTTTTAAAAAATAAATTTGACTCTAAAAATAAAATTTTCCCTATTATATATCTAATCTAATTTAATCCAATCATGAATAATCTCCCTTATATTTAAATGTCAACTTAAAAAGTATTAATTTTATTTGAATATAATTTAATATAGCCCAACTCGGTATTGTACTAAATATAAAATAGTATTATATAATCTAATATAATCTAATTTAATCCAATCATAAAATTGATTTTACATGGCAAATCTATAAAAAACATTTATAAAAAATCCTTTTAATTTATTTAGAGTAAATATTATAGATTATAAAAAAATAATCTAATTATTTTTTTTGTATTTAATTAGGGTGAAATTATAATTTTCGTTTGGGGGGCAAAATAGTCATTTATTTAAGATTCCAACAAAGCAGTGTAGGTGTAAAAAAGAACTTTGGTGGGAATTCGATCCAAAAAATAGCAAATATGTATTAAAAAATTGGAAAAAAGCAGTTATCGATATTTTCCCTTGATTAAAATATTGAATTATTAGGGTTTTAATCTTGCTCTCTAAGAATAAGAGATGTGATTTTTATTCACATAACGTTTAAATAAAATAGCATAAAATATATATTCTATAAAAAAATAATAAGTTATTCAATTTATAATTATTTTTTAAATAAAATTGTACGTGCATTCCTTTTTTTCTTTTTTTTTTTTTAATCGGTAATGATTTGATTGCCAAAAGAACAGCAAAACCATTATACCTTCATTCTAAGCTAACAACGTACTACACCAAACATAATTTGATTTATTACAATCATATCCTATCAATTCTAATCTCGACTGTGATACCAAACTCGCCCCTTAATGTGCCACAATAAAATTTTAATAAAGACACGTATCTTGCTTTTTCATGTTTATATGTTTGCAAAGTATAGTTCCACGTCTTATACAAAATTTAATTAGGAACCCCGTAGAAATTGAAGCAGGTGCCAATGCACCATCAAAGTAGATAGCTGTTGCACTGTCAAAAACATTGTTAAATTTCGTGACATGAAAAAATGATGATTGATTCTTTAAGATTTTCCTTTCCATTCTTTGGCCCTTTTTTCTTTTTCTGTTTGAATAAGACCTAGATATAGAACTATATTGTTTTAGAAACTAAACACTACAAGAAAAAGTACCTACTATGACAGTCGTCTGTGTGACGGTATTTGGTCTGGAGGCCTACAACAATAGAATCGTGATAGATTTATTTTCTATCATACACTTATAACATATCTGTGATAGAAATATCGTTTATCAACAAATCATGATATATTGGTGATATAAATATCATATATCAAGAAACAATGATAGACTAGTGATAAATTATTTGGCTATCAAGAATAAAAGACTGATTTTTTATGTTGACTTTAATTGCGTAGGTTTGACTTAATTTTTAAAAATATTTTATTACTAAAAAAAGAAGTGAAACGATGACGTTTCTATTAAAGTAACAAATTTAAATTAAAACGTTGCAAGTGTTTGAGAAAAACCAGAAACGTAAATTGATAAAACGTTGCGTTTTGTAATAGGGGGAAACATGTTTTGTGAGAAAAGAGGCAAAATTTTTGCTAAGTGTTCAGAAAATTTTCAACCCAAACACCCTTCGTTTCAAAATCATTCTGGTTGTTTCACTCAATCGACTCTCTTTGTTGCGATTGTCATTGAACCGTCTCTCTTTGCTGGGACAAATTAAGTGCTAATCGAAACCCAAATTGGAATGAGAACAACAGCCACGGTACCTTTATTGACTGCAAGAAACCCAATCGCTTATCGTGAAAGAAGACCCAAATCGTTGTTGCCGAAGTTGAAACCCTAGCTTTGACGGTGAATTGAAGCTTCACACCCACTGGTGAATCGTTGCTACATTTGCATGTTTCAGTCAAATATAACTATTCATTCAACTTTTTTATAAAGTAGTAAATAATTTCTAAAAAATTGGAATGTATTTGCATGTATTGCATATATTTCGGTAATCAATTTACTAAATAATTTCTCAGGAATTAGTCTTTAAAAATATTTTGAGTTCTGTTTTGAGTTGTAATCATGCATTGCATAATGTTGTTAATTTTTTTTTTATTCTAGGTAATTCTGATTTAAATTCATGTGTCTGTATGTGATTTTTTTTTCTAGTTAATTATGATATTAAAGCTTCGTTAAGTTAAATAAGTGTTAATGAATGAATTTTAGAGATAATCTGCAACTAAAATATCTTTATGTTTTGATAGTTGATTTTTTAAATATTGGCCTGAATTGTATATAATAAAGTCCGAGGAGGGACTCTTAGTAAATGATTCTGTTATGTAAAATTGAAGGATTCTCACCTCTCATTGTCATTTACCTATGCATGTAGTGTTGGAGTTATTTTGCATCTCCTGGTGCTGTTGTTGTTACTGTTGTTGTCTTCAGTCGTAACATTTGCTTGTCAAATATAAATAATTGTGATTACTGCATAAACTTGACAGTTCAGTGTTCTTGATTTGTTGAAGGCATTGTATTAGGGTACTTGAAGCTTTTCTTTGTGTTTGCTTTGTATATTATTTGAGGTTGTAGTGTATTATTTCTTCTTAGGCTTACTCATATGATTAATGTAATTTTTTGGTATATTTTTAGCCCTCTTGAATCTAAGTTTTGGAATTCTATCAACTGATCATTTAAAATATATTTCAGTAATAAATATTGTTGCTGGATTTGTACCTGGAATTGGATATAGCAGCAGATTGTTGTGTTTAATCTGGTAAGTTTCATTTCTTATCCTCTATTATTTGACTTTTTGAAGTTGTTATACACTTGCTTAAAACTTACATATCTTTAAATTTATAATTATGATACTATATAATGTGTTTGTTGTGGGGCATGTCTTATTTATTATATTTATAGTATAATAAGAGAGTGAACTTTTGAAAAGTATGAATTTCAGTTTATCAGCTTTTTTGGTTGCTATATTTGTAATTTTTAAATTTGTTTATGGACCATGACCATACTTTGTTTATTTTTAAGTTTATCATACATTGTGTTTAATTTGAATGGCCTCATGTAGGTTTAACTGTTTTTATTTCACATGGTGCTGTAACATTAGACAAATATTCTAAGTATGTACATTCTTTCTTTGTTTTATGTCTATGTCAGGAACATTAATTGTTAAGCCAGAAATGGATAAATCTGAGATTCAATGTAATCGACTGTCGACAGAATATGAAGAGGGTGTCGATTAATTTATAAATTTTGCTATAAAAAATGCTGGAGGGAGTAGTTTTATTAGGTGTCCATGCCTTGATAGTGGGAATTTATCATTTGAAACACCTAAAACTGTAAAAGATCATTTATATATGCACGGTTTTGATGTGAAATACGACAATTGGTTTTGTCATGGGGAAGAGATTCGTAAGAGTCCTTCTCCTCAAAGAGAAAACCATTTTCAGCAACAAAATATAGAGTTTGAAAATGGTAATGAGTTAGAAATGGGTAATGATGCTTATAAGGGTTGTTGTGGGGACCCTAAAGCATTTAAAGAGTTTCTGGAACAAGCTGAGAAACCCTTATACCTAGAATGCACAAAATTTACTAAGTTATCCTTTTTAGTGAAATTGTTCAATGTGAAGGGTAGATTTGGGTGGTCTGACAGTAGTTTTTCTATATTGTTGAGTGTTTTAGCAGATGTTTTCCCTGAAAATAATGAAATTCCAACCTTTATTTATGAGGCCAAAAAGACAATGTCAGCTTTGGGCTTAGAATATGTTAAAATTCATGCTTGCCCAAATGATTGCATACTTTACAGAAACGAGTATGAAGGTCTTTTTGAATGTCCTACTTGTGGGTTATGTAGATGGAAGAAAAAGGATGGTATTGTAGGCCAATATAAGAAAGAAGTTCTTGCAAAAGTGTTATGGTATTTTCCTCCTATACTTAGGTTTAAGCCCATGTTTCAGTCATCAGAAACTGCTAAGGACTTAACTCGGAATGCAAATGAGAGAATGGTTGACGGTAAACTCCGACATCCCGCTGACTCACCATCTTGGAAGTTAGTAGATGAAAAACGGCCTATCTTTGCATCTGATCCTAGAAACCTTCGCCTAACTCTATCAGCTGATGGAATCAATCCACATAGCTCTCTTAGTAGTATATATAGCTGCTGGCCAATAATTCTTATTACTTATAATCTTCCACCATGGTTGTGCATGAAAAGAAAATTCATGATGTTGTCCATCTTGATTTATGGTCCTCAACAACCGGGTAATGACATTGATGTGTATTTACAACCGCTTATTGAGGATTTGCAAACTTTATGGGATGTTAGAGTGGAGGCATATGATGCCTACAAAAATGAGTACTTTAATTTACGGACTGTATTACTATGGACAATAAATGACTTCCCGGCATATGAAAATTTAGCGGGATGTACTGTTAAAAGATATTATGACTGCCCATATTGTGGTGTAAAGACACCAAAATGTAGACTTAAACACAGCAGAAAAAATGTATACATTGGGCATCGGCTTTGGCTTCCTCAAGGTCATGAATTTCGGTTCCAAGCAAAAGCCTTTGACAATAGTGTGTGTAATGAACTCCCTCAAAAACTGTTAAACGGGGAGGAAATTTTCCAGCTGGTCGACTCTATTGATAATGGATAGGGAAAAAGCAATAGTAAAAAGTGCAAAAGTGAGAACAATGATGATCTCGTGTGGTGGAAGAAGAAATCCATATTTTATAATTTAGAGTATTGGAAGCACTTGTTTGTGCGGCATCAATTAGATGTTATGCACATTGAAAAGAATGTGTGTGAGAACATCTACGGTACACTACTGCATATTCCTGGAAAGTCCAAAGATGGACTGAAGTCGAGAATGGATTTATTGGAAATAAAAATTAAGCCCAGATTAGCACCACAAGTTAAAGGAAACAGCAATCGTACATGGCTTCCTTCTGTTTGCCACACCTTAACTAAGGAGGAAAAAGCAAGATTCTGTGCAGCTTTGAAAAGTATTAAGGTTCCCACTGGATACTCTTCAAATATTAAGAATCTTGTGTCAAAAAAGGACTTTAAACTCTAGGGTCTTAATTCCAATGATTGTCATGATCTTATGCAACAACTTTTGCCAATTGCCGTAAGGTGTGTGCTGCCCAAACATGTCAAAGAAGCTATCATCAGGTTTTTTTTCTTCTTTAATTCGTTGTGTGAGATTGTGATTGATGTGACAGCACTAGATAAATTGGAGAAAAACCTTGTAGAGACTTTATGCTTGCTTGAAAAATATTTTCCCATTTCTTTTTTTGACATAATGGTTCATCTTACTATTCACTTAGTTAGTGAAGTTAGACAATGTGTCCCTGCATATATTTTGTGGATGTATCCTTTTGAGCGATACATGAAAACTCTAAAAGGTTATGTTCGAAACCGTAACTGTCTTGAGGGTTGCATAGGGGAGAGTTATATTGCCGAGAAAACATTAGAATTTTGTACATAATACATGAAAAACATGCCCACAATTGGGGTTCCACCTGGACATGTACAGAATTTAAAAATTGACAAGCCCATGAGTTGTGGACAAATGGTGGAAGTTGATCGAACTTCATTAGATCAAGCACACTTGTATGTTTTACATAACACTGAGGAAGTTCAGTCTTATATAAGGTAATGTTATCTAACTTGTGTTATTTTAGCTTTATTGATGTCAGGTTTTGGTAGTTTAGGAACCTGAAAAATTTGTCTTTGTAACTGATTTTTAGAGAGCATATGAATTGGTTACAACTTTGCCATCCATAAAAAAATAAGGAGTGGTTGCAAGATGAATACAACCGAACATTTGCGGATTGGCTAACAGATAAGGTTTTGAAGGAATTAAAGTTTGCTGAATTCAATTCAATTTTCCGTTTCAGTTTCGGTTTGTGCTTGTTTAACATTATATTCCTGTCGATTAATAATAGGTAGATGTGTTGATAGAGAACGGTCACGATGTTACTGAAACAATCCGTTGGTTATCCCAAGGGCCTCGTCCTTATGTTTTCCAACATCCTGGTTATGACATAAATGGTTTTTACTTTATTACAAGAGATCGAGATTTAAATAGAGTTACTCAAAACAGTGGAGTGTCATTGGTTGCACAAACGATTTCAGTCGCAAGTTCAAAAGATAAAAATCATGTTACTTCTAACATCACATACTATGGAGTGATTAGACACATCTGGGATCTAGATTATGTTATCTTTAGAATTCCACTAATGAAGTGTGACTGGGTACATACAAGAGGTGGAGTTATGAAGGATAAACTCGGATTTACTTTGGTAGACTTGCAACGATTGAGCCATAAATCTGATCCATTTATTTTAGCTTCTCAAGCGAGCCAAGTTTTTTATGTACCTGATCAGCTTGATAAGAAGTGGTCAGTTGTATGCCAAATGCCTAGAAGAGGTAAACCCACACCAAGAAGTGAAAATGCAGTGGAATACCTTTCGTTGACCACTGAATTTCCAAGTGTTGATAACATAAACTCTATTGACGATGGTGCTGCGATGTACGCACGAGATAACAAGGAGGGAATTTCGACTGGACCTTGAATATTGTTTATGTGTTTGTTTGCATGTGCAGTCTGTTGAGTGAGAGAAAATGATATATGTTAAGGTTAATACAAGAAGTATTTTATGCTATCTGTTATTATTTTGTTTTAAATTTTTTGGCAGTTTTTATATGGTAATATATTCTCATTATTTGATTTTGTTCTGCAGTTGTGATTTCATCATGGATAAGGGAAAAAATGTCCTTGAGATTTCTTCGCCCGAGCAATCTGATGCCCATTTCGATCAGTTTTTAGATGAACAAAATGATGGATCTGTTGGTGAGGAATTAGAGTACCATGAGGCACTTATCCGCGAAGGATATAAACCTGGAACACCCCTGGTTGATCCTATCCCTGATATTGATGAGTTTGGAGATGGTAATGAGGATGAACCTGAGAGCAGTAAGCGAAGCAGAGGTGGCACTGTTGGGTCAGAACAAAACAAGAAGAGGAAAAGAAGTGGAAAATTTGTGGTTAAATACAACAGCCTTGGTGTTCCAGTTGGTGAGGAAGCCATTGAGCTAGCTATGTATACTAGTGTTTTGGCTCTTACATCAATTCTAATTCTCTACAACGATTGGCGTAAAGTTCCTGATGATACGAAGGAGCGTCTATGAGAGTCTGTTAAGGTATAAAATAAGAAATTAAGATGTTATGTCTAGTTTTTTTGTTGCTGGAAAAATATGAAATTAGAAATAAACTTTATTTCGTGATTGCATATATTATCATTCTCATATTTTGAAAATGAAACTTGAAGATGTACTTTGTTGTTCATCCTCGAAGTAGGAAGCAAGTACTACAGGCCATCGGAGCTGCATTTTGGAACTTTAAATACACTCTAATGAGGAACCATGCTTTACCATTTGTTAATGACCGTAGAAGGCTTTTCAAGCCACCAGCACGGTACAACACGATTGATAAGGAAAGTTGAATTAAGTTTGTGAAAGAAAGACTATCTAAAAAATTTCAAGTGAGTGTGTCTAATTCAAGTATTAATAATATATCAATGCTTATGACATTTTTCCTTATGTGTTTATTCATTGTTTGTTTGATTGTTTTAAGCAGAAAGTTAGTGGTGTGAATAAACTTAGGCGATTACAAAATAAGTTTAATCATCGTCTAAGTAGAAAAGGTTACGTTGGGTTAATGCAAGACGTGGTATGTACTGTGAGTTAGTTGCTTACATTTTACTGTTGTTTGTTTAATACAAATAATGATTGTTGTTGACATTTTATTTTTTTATTCATGTTTTGACAGTGTGACAGAGTTGTCGAAGCCCTTCAAAATAAATACTGATTCACCTAAATTAATTTGTAGAAATAGTGGAACCAGGTCGAATCCCAAGAGAACTATGTATTTAATTTCTCAAAGTTTAAAACAAAAATTAATTTCCCAAAAATCTAGATTTTGCAAAGTTTCTGACTCAAACCGGATAACCGAATTTTGTAACCGGAAAACCGTTTGTCTTGTTTGATTTTCTGGGAAATATCCGGCTAACCGGATAAGGACAACCGGAAGACCGGTTATGGCTTGAAGAATTCTGGGAGTTATCCGGCTAACCGGATAAGGAATCCGAAAAACCGGTTGTTGATCGCAACCTTTCTGTCTCTTATTCGGCTAACCGGTTAAGGAAAACCGGAAGACCGTTTGCTGATTAGCTTGGTTCTGGAACTTATTCGGTTAACCGGTTAATGGAAACGGACGACCGGATTTTAGTTCTCTCTTTGCTGACTCTAAACGGACAGCCGGATAAGGGAAACCGGAAGTCCGAATTTCAGGTCCTCTCGGTTCTGGACACAAACGGCTAGCCGGTTAAGGATAACCGGTAGTCCGTTTTCTTGATTTTAATGGTTTCTTCTTTAACGAAAATTTGATAAAATAAAATAAAATAAAAGAAAACAAGAATTTAAAATTAAGCAAGGAAAATCAATCTTACCAAGCTTCCAATCCAAGGGTTTAAATTCCATCCAATTGCAATTTTGATCATAGGCAAAAATATAAATTACTCAATCCAAGAACTTAGTCTACTTAATCGGAAAAGCCGCATAAAGCAATTATTCTCCTAATATAATAGACTCAAACAATCGCTCAAATCAAATTTTATCACTAATTTAACTGGGCATCATCGTTCCATATCAAATTAAGTGATAGCATTAAGAATAGTGAGAATGACTAAAAGAAAATCAATTAATTCAGATTATTCCAACTTAATCAATTTGTATTTTTATTTCCCTAGAGCCTATCATGCAAGCTATGTAATTGTGGCCATCAATATACACACACATGAGCCAACTCCTTGCTACTCAATTCAGTCATTCATGACAATTACGGATCACAAACTCATGACTAGCGATAGAAAAATAAATATTGAATTAAGGCGTCAACTCAATCAATATAAATAATTCATAGAAAATAAGAACAAGAAAATAAAAATTACTTGGATTGAAGAAATTCTAGTTAAGTCCAAAGCCTCACAAAATTACAATCGGAATTGATTTACCCTTGGACTGGAATTAAAACCTTAGCCACACATGGTGGCCAAACGAAATAAAAGTTGTTGAAGAAGACAAATTGCAGCCGCTGGTTTTTGCTTCTCTTCCTCACACGCCCAAGCTTTCCTTTTTGCTCTCATTTTTTTGCTTTTTCGGTTTTCTCCTTTTGCTGGCACGCCGCTTGCTTCCTTTTTATATTGCTAGATGACCGAATTGTCTCCTCTTTTGTCTCTCAACTAATCCTTCTCTAATTCTGATTGCTAGGAAACCGAATTCTTCTAGGAAAAGGTCAGCCCACGTTTGCAAAACGTTTTTGTCCAAATTCCATCACAACATTCATGTTTCAGCTCCTAAGTCAAATCAAACACAATTTCCATACATTAGCACAAAATCAATCAAAATATGAGGGAATTAAATAAAATATAATATGACTATTTATGACTTATCAAATTCCCCCACACCTAAACCATGCTTGTCCTCAAGCATATCTCAAATCAACATACCAATCCTCCTTTTTACCTTCTTTATAACCATTCAATATTCAAGAATACCAATAAAGCTAAACACACATCAATGAGTTAAATCATAGTGACAATCAAGAGAATAAGCATTCATAGGATAGAATTTGTAACAAAAACACAAGCATCTCATCGATTCATCAAAATCAAATGCAGCAAGACTTAACACTCTCACATGGTTTCGCTCAATGCTCTCAAAGTGTTTAGGGTGCGTGTTTTACTCTCAAAATCAAAACACAGCATATTATTACCATAGGCTTGCAAATGAATTAAATCTCCACCACTGCATATGAATATGATGCAAAAATCAAAGGGACTTAACAAGGGTTGAAATGTGGCTTAGGTAAAGGTATGGTAAAAGGAAAAATTAAGGGTTTAACGATCAAGACAAAGAGTTAATTACATGCATGATTTAGATGCCTCACAAACAAAATAAATAAACACACTTCTAAAACAATGAAATTTATCCCCACATTTAAGCACTTAAAACACTTGGAGAAACAATTTAATAATTCAATTGCTTTTGCAAATAATTCTCCAATCATCAAATTAAGGGAATAAATTTCACAACAGAAATTTTTTTTTTCTTCTTTTTTTTGTTTTGTTTGTTTTTCATTTTTTTGGGGTTAAACAATGTGTTAGAAACAAACGAAAAGGAAGAATAGGCTTAAAGAGGCTAACTAGTGGAAAATAAAAGGCGGGTATTTTAGAGTCTAAGAATTGGTTAAACTTAATTGCCCTTATCACACTTAAGCATCGATTCAAAAATGTGGTCTCAACATACATTCATAAGCAAGTTCTAGAATAAACACACTAAGTTTGATACACTCAACAAAAATAAAAGGAGCAAAAATGTAATGAGTTGCTCGGCTTAAAAGCTCACTGGAGTGTCTATTTTGCATCAAGTCTTGTGTACTTTTCAATTAACGAATTAATGCGACACCATCGAAAATTTTAAAGAAAAACACTATTCATGCTTACCTCTTTCATGCATTAAAACTCAAAACAAAGATGTATCCCTAACTTACAAGGTATTCAAAGATATTGAGAAGACTTAAAACACAAAAATGTTATTATTTTTAAGAACAAATTAAAAACATGCCAAAATCCTGCCCCACACCTAAATAATACATTGTCCTCAATGTATCAACAAGTAAATGGCTCACAAAAATTAATAATAAAATGAAAAGTAAATGAGAAGGGAAGAAGAAACTCCCCTAATTGTGAGCAATGTGGACCCGAATGATCTAGGGAGAGGGTGCCAAGGAAAACTGTAAAATGGCGTGAGCACGCTTGATTAGAGTTAATCTCCTGTCAAAATATATCTTCTGCATCAAGAACATCTAGAGGCTTAAAATAAAATCAACAAAAGTAAAGAAAACCAAATATAATAAATAAATAAAAATTCAAAAGCGAGAAAATATTTGGGTTGCCTCCCAATAGCGTAATTTTTTAACGTCGTTTTGCTCGACAGAGTCGCAAAGCGAATCAAGTATCCAAATAATGAGGGTGACCTAAATTGACTCCGACGAGGCATGGAGCAATTTCACCCTCATGATAGATTTTCAACCTATGCCCTTCACTTTAAAAATCTTGTCCGAGTCCAAGCTCTTAATCTCCACTATAGGAGTTTTTAATTCCAGTTTTGGTGCCTGCACAATAGAAGGTAACATCCTGTTATTAGTAGAGGAAATTTCAGCATTAGAATTTATTAGCTCATTCCCAACACTTCCTTGGGCAAAAACATCCTGCACAATAGAATCAATCACATCAATCTGACAAAGAGAATGCACATCAGTAGGGTGTTTCACAGCATCAAAAATGTTAAACTTGACAATCTCTCCATCAAACTCGACAGAGAGAGTACCCTCATCTACATCAATTTTTGTTTTGGCAGTTTTCATGAAAGGTCTTCCTAACAAAATTGAAGCCGATTTTGAAGAAGGATTACCTTCCATCTCTAAGATGTAAAAGTCTACAGGAAATATAAGTTCATTAACTTGCACCAAAACATCTTCTACTATCCCAAGTGGGTGAATATAAGAACGGTCAGCCAATTAAATAACTACACCAGTCGATTGCAAGTCATTCAACTTTAATTCTTGGTAAACAGAAAATGGCATGACATTAATTGAAGCTCCTAAATCTAGCATAGCATGCTCAACTTTCTTTTCACCAATCACACAAGGTAATGAAAACATACCTGGATCCTTGCATTTTTCTGGCATATTCTTTTGTAAAATTGCCGACACATTCTTACTTACCTCAACCTTCCCCTTGTCCTTCATCTTCCTCTTGTTGGTGCACAATTCTTTCAAGAATTTTGCATATTTGGGAATTTGTTTGATCGCATCCAATAAGGGGATGTTAATTTGCACTCTCCTAAACGTGTCCAGAATCTCTTTTTCTTGCTCATCTTCTTTTGGTTTAGCTAACCTGCTAGGAAAATGAGGTGTAGGTGTGTAAGATGAAAGAGATAGAGGAGGATCGAATTTTACCCCACGCCTTGTTTTAGAGGGAGCTTCTTCATCTTCATCTCTCTTAGCCATTTCAGCTTCTTTAGGTGGAGTTGACCCCGAAGGAATTTCTTTTCCGCTGAAATTGCACTGATTCTCCATTGGGTTGACTTCTGGCTGTGAAGGTAACTTTCCAGAATTTTGAGCTTCCAACTTACTAACTGACGTGGCCAATTGAGTAATTTGGTTGCCTAAATTCTGGATGCTTGTCCTCGTTTCCTGTTGAAGTTGAAGAGTATTGGTAGCAAGATTCTTAACAATATCTTCCAAAGACATACCTGAGTTTGGAGCTTGAGTCTGTGTAGGGATTGGAGGCGGTCTAGTGAAGTTCTGAGTAGGTGGCCTTTGTTGTCCTCCTTGTTTTCCATAGCTAAAGTTGGGATGATCCCTCCATCCAGGATTGTAGTGATTTGAATAGGGATCATACTTCCTTTGAGCATAACCAGGAAACCCACCTATAGCATTGGCTTCTTGTGTGGAGTCTTGTTGCAATGTGGGGCACATATCAGTAGGATGCCCATGAAGTGAGCATATTCCACATGCTTTCACTGTTTGCAATTGCCCTACAGCCATTTGACGGACCAAAGCAGTTAAATCAAAATTTTGATTTTTAAGATCACTTACCTCACTAACTTGCTTGATAGATCCTCCACCCGCTCTTGTACCGAATTGCTGAGAAGTTTCAACCATGTTTGAAATCAATTGTTTGGCTGCTTCAGGTGTCTTGTTCACTAAAGCTCCACCACTTGCTGCATCAATCATACTCCTATCCATTGGCAACAATCCCTCATAGAAATATTGGATAAGGAGTTGATCGAATTTGATGGTGGGAAAACTTGCACATAATCTTTGAATCGCTCCCAAGATTCGCATACGGCCTCCCCGTTGATCCGTGTGATGCCATAAATCTCCTTCCTAATACTAAACATGGCGAAGGAATTTTTCCAGAAATAGCCTTTTCATCTCATTCCATGTGGTGATAGAACCGGACGGTAGATAATAGAGCCAATCTTTAGCTTGATCCTTCAAAGAGAAAGGAAAAGCTCAAAGGTTGATTTGCTCCTCGGATACACCATGTGGTTTCATTCCAGGGCAAACAATGTGAAATTCTTTCAGATGCTTATGAGGATCTTCACCTGCACAACCGCGAAAAGAAGGAAGTAAATGAATCAAACCAGATTTTAATTCAAAATCATTAGCAATATTAGGAAAAGTAATGCATAAGGGCTGTTGATTCAAATGTGGTGCGGCGAGTTCTTTGAGAGTTATGTCTGCCATCTTTTCTTTAGCTTCTGCAAAAATGGATGTACCACCAGTAGTTAAATCTATCTCTGCCTCTTCCTCAAGATGACGTTTCCTCTCTCTAGTCTCTTTTCTCAATTGACGCACTGTCCTCTCAATTTCAGGATTATACTGTAAATTAGGAGTCTGAGAAGAACGGGTCATAAACTAAATCAAACAAACAAATTAAACAATGAGAAACGGCGCCAAATTTGACAGAGTTGTCGAAGCCCTTCAAAATAAATACTGATTCACCTAAATTAATTTGTAGAAATAGTGGAACCAGGTCGAATCCCAAGAGAACTATGTATTTAATTTCTCAAAGTTTAAAACAAAAATTAATTTCCCAAAAATCTAGATTTTGCAAAGTTTCCGACTCAAACCGGATAATCGGATTTTGTAACCGGAAAACCGTTTGTCTTGTTTGATTTTCTGGGAAATATCCGGCTAACCGGATAAGGACAACCGGAAGACCGGTTATGGCTTGAAGAATTCTTGGAGTTATCCGGCTAACCGGATAAGGAATCCAGAAAATCGGTTGTTGATCGCAACCTTTCTATCTCTTATTCGGCTAACCGGTTAAGGAAAACCGGAAGACCGTTTGCTGATTAGCTTGGTTCTGGAACTTATTCGGCTAACCGGTTAATGGAAACGGACGACCGGATTTTAGTTCTCTCTTTGCTGACTCTAAACGGACAATGGATAAGGAAACCTAAGTCAATTTGTGTCCTCTCGGTTACGGACACAACGGCCAGTTAAGGATAACCGGTAGACCGTTTTCTTGATTTTAATGGTTTCTTCTTTAACAAAAATTTGATAAAATAAAATAAAATAAAATAAAACAAGAATTTAAAATTAAGCAAGGAAAATCAATCTTACCAAGCTTCCAATCCAAGGGTTTAAATTCCATCCAATTGCAATTTTGATCATAGGCAAAAATATAAATTACTCAATCCAAGAACTTAGTCTACTTAATCGGAAAAGCCGCAGAAAGTAATTATTCTCCTAATATAATAGACTCAAACAATCGCTCAAATCAAATCTTATCACTAATTTAACTGGGCATCATCGTTCCATATCAAATTAAGTGATAGCATTAAGAATAGTGAGAATGACTAAAAGAAAATCAATTAATTCAGATTATTCCAACTTAATCAATTTGTATTTTTATTTCCCTAGAGCCTATCATGCAAGCTATGTAATTGTGGCCATCAATATACACACACATGAGCCAACTCCTTGCTACTCAATTCAGTCATTCATGACAATTACGGATCACAAACTCATGAGTAGCGATAGAAAAATAAATATTGAATTAAGGCGTCAACTCAATCAATATAAATAATTCATAGAAAATAAGAACAAGAAAATAAAAATTACTTAGATTGAAGAAATTCTAGTTAAGTCCACAGCCTCACAAAATTATAATCGGAATTGATTTACCCTTGGGCTGGAATTAAAACCTTAGCCACACATGGTGGCCAAACGAAACAAAAGTTGTTGAAGAAGACAAATTGCAGCCGCTGGTTTTTGCTTCTCTTCCTCACACGCCCAAGCTTTCCTTTTTGCTCTCCTTTTTTTGCTTTTTCGGTTTTCTCCTTTTGCTGGCACGCCACTTGCTTCCTTTTTATATTGCTAGATGACCGAATTGTCTCCTCTTTTGTCTCTCAACTAATCCTTCTCTAATTCTGATTGCTAGGAAACCGAATTCTTCTAGGAAAAGGTCAGCCCACGTTTGCAAAGCCCAAAAACGTGCCTTTTTGTCCAAATTCCATCACAACATCCATGTTTCAGCTCCTAAGTTAAATCAAACACAATTTCCATACATTAGCACAAAATCAATCAAAATATGAGGGAATTAAATAAAATATAATATGACTATTTATGACTTATCACAGTGCTTAGAAACATGCCTTACTAAAGAAGAAATGGATAAGAGCATTCTTTGGAAGAGAGCTCGGCAAATGAAAAACGGAGGATACCACCCCGACGTTGAACCAGTTATTAAAAAAATCATAAGAAGTTTTTTACTTACTACTGTAATTCTAGTTGTGATTACTTATACTTTGATAACACTAGTTTATTTAATTCGTTTGTATGGTAGGATAAACTAGAGATGGAAGCTAAGAAAGGGAAGATGCGGTCATCCAGAAAAAATGACATTCTCCCACAATCTTTGGGAAAAGCTCTAAGAAGTGGTCATATGCAAAGAGTGGGCAAGTTTGTAACCCCATCTATGTATTTTCAAACTTTCTAGAGGCCTGCTGATAGAGAAAGGGCAAATGAGGACCGTCTATGGAGGGAATCAATTAACCAGCTGTTGGAATAAATGAGAAATGAACTGAGAAAAACACATCATCATTCAGATATAGCAAGTTCCAGCTACCCCCGCGTACCTGTTGAAAACAATAATGTTGTTGCAGATGATGGCATAGACTCTGTTAAAGCTAAAGCAGCTGCTGAAGCACCAAAGGTCAGTTTGTTTACTATTTTTAATTACTATTTCTGGATTTAGTTTGTTGCAATTTTGCTTCTTTTACTTAACTGTATATACTTGTTGTTGTTGGATAAGGGTTGTTATAATTACTGTTCTTACCTGTTGTTTGTGGATTTAGTTTGCTCTAAATTTACAATCAATCCACATATGTTATTTCTGGATTCTCTTTGGTACTGTTAACTACTTTGTAAGATAAATCTAGAGTATTTAGAAACTATTTATGCCAATCACATTGAACAATTATGTTGGTAGCAGCCTGATCATTTGAAAAAAAAAAAAAGAAGCAAGGGACACCTAAAAACACAACATGTAGGAACATGCCAATACTAAACTGTAAGAAAGAGACAAACGTAGCACATAAAAATAAGGATACACCTGCCAAAAGACTCTCTGTCATTGCAAGAAAGAGTCCAAGATTGAACCCAACTGAAATCCTAGTGGTGATGCCTGATGACTTGTTACAAGGAAAAAAAATGGCAACCCTAAACATCAAGGCACAAAAAAAATTTTGAACTTTGAATCAGCAGAACAACATAATAATATAATAGAGATAAGATATACAGAAGCTGTAAAACAGACCAAGGACGAGGGCAAAAAAGTTACAGTGAAGCCTTTGCCAGCAAAGAGAAACACAAAGCATGCAGGAGGGGTATAGCGGAACATGATTCCGTTGCTGCAGTTGTTTGGCACAATGTGTGAAGCTAAGATGTTAGACCAAGAATGGATTCCATATTTAATGGATGATGATGTTTTCCAAATGGAAGGGATTAGAGCTCATATTGGGCGGCGTGACTGCATGCGGTTCTATCAATGGATGCTATAGGAGTAAACGTAATCGAAGTCTATATTGCATAAGTGATTTATAATCATTCTAGTTTTAAGTGTACTTTTTATAGGAGTTCCAATTAATGGACTTTAACATTGTTTGTCTATTGTTTATCAGGATGTTGTATGCTTCCATTCTCCCTGGGAAAAGAGGAGTCAAACAATTTGGATTCGTTTGTCCGGGTCTGGTTTCACTAGGCAAAGAACGTAATCATGCTGCATCATTTGACCTTAGGGTACGTGGAGTTTGTGATCGATTAAAAAAAGCGAAGAAGGGACAATTCATCTTTATGCCTTATAATCCCTAGTATGCTCCTTTAATACTTTTCAACTCATATTAATTTCCTTTCTTGCCTTAATTTATTGAAATTGCTACCTTAATGTTCTTTCGTTTATCATAGTTATCATTGGGTTCTAGTCGTCTTTGATGTGCTGAAAAATGAAGTTTATTATCTCAATTCTTATGAGGGAGATCCTGATGATGATTTAAAAGAGCTCATTAAAGTGTATGTTCAATTTCTTTGATTACCATTATCAATGGAAAATTACTTTTGCATAGTTTGTAGATATTAATTTGTTATAATTTATTTTTATATACAGCTCTATGACAATGTTTATAGCACAAGAGGGTAAGAAGAAATGGAATTATAATAAGACGGTCAGATTTGTAAAGGTATGAATTATTGCCTTAACTATAATTATATATTACCATGTTTAATTGTTATTATAATGAACTATGCAATTGCTGATTGTGAATAGGTCTCATAACAACCAACAAGTTCAGTCGTGTGCGGATTTTACGTCATGAGATTCATAAAAGACTTGATTAATGACTTCTCTTTATTAATGAATAATGTGAGTTCCTTGATCATAATTTGCTTCATAAAAAAGAACATCTCCTGTGTCAAAGTTTCACTACAAATTTTTTATTTTTTATAAACAGTTCAACGGAAAGACAACATATTCCGATGTTGAATTAGATGAAGTTCGTATTGAGTGCGCAAACCATTTTTCTGGAGTACTTGCTGTTATATGAGGTAACCCTTATCTATTATGTTGTTATTGTCAGTTCATTGATGAAATAAATTAATTTACTAGCTATTATTCTATTGCCTAATATTCTAATCTATATGTGGTCCTGGACTTTGAATTTGAGGATGGTATATTTTACTTGGGCAGTTATCTAGCTTATTATACTTCTATGTTGGAATGCGATGAAGATGGTGGGTACTGCTGGAGTTGGGTGATTTTTTTTTCTTTGTTTGGAAAATAGGTCCTGGATATTGTTAACAATCATCTGACTGCTACTTTGTCAATTCTCAAAATGGTGAGAATGACAAGCTTCATTTTGTTAACAATAATAGGGAAAGATTTGAGTTAAATGATCTACTTAGAGCCTTTGCTGAAGTATTGGGCAGCGGCAGCTTTGGATCATCTTAGAAAGATGTTCTTTTGACTAGGCCTGCCATGGTTGTTAAGAGGTTTAGGCAAATGAGCAATGTGGGCAAAGAAGATTTTCATGAACACATGACAAGGCTTGGAAGCTTGTCACATCCTAATTTGCTTATTATGTTGTTATTGTCAGTTTATTGATGAAATAAATTAATTTACTAGCTATTATTCTATTGCTTAATATTCTAATCTATATGTGGTCATGGACTTTGAATTTGAAGAAGGTATATTTTACTTGGGCAGTTATCTAGCTTATTATACTTCTATGTTGGAATGTGATGAAGATGATGGGTACTGCTGGAGTTGGGTAGTTTTTTTTCTTTGTTTGGAAAATAGGTCCTGGATATTAATGCAATTTTACACATTTCGGTTGTTCTTAGGTTGGATTTTCACGTTTGGGAACTGCTGGCCTTGTCTGATCAGTATTGTTGGCTTCCTCTTGTGTTGCTGGAAATGTTGCTGCAAATGAACTATGTTATTGCCTTTCTTCATGTTGGTAGAAAATGACTCTGTTGTTGGCTTCCTTGTGCTATTGGAATTGAAATGAAATGGTTCATTGGTGTTGTACATGCTACTGGAATTGAATTGATGTTCATGGGTGTTGTACATGTTGCTGGAATTTTGTCATTATATTGTTACAATACTCTTCTATTTATATTGGACCTGTCACTAGTATTTGATTAAATTATGTTTGCTGACAATTATGAATAATTAGTCAATGTTATCCATTTCATTTTCTTTGTCATTAAATTTTTAATTGCAATATTAATTTTAATAATCTAATTAATTAGCTAATTGATGAAATATTAATTTCTAATAAATCAATTGCAGGATTTTTATTAAAATGATAAAAATTTCATGGTGCAAACAAAATACCTATTTTTTATTAATTATAATTTCAATTTTTGATTAATTGAAAAAAATCATTTAATTATAATTTTCATTTCGCGCCAAATTTAATTTTCCCGCTAAAAATTCAAAAATAGCACCCAAAATTAAAAAAAAAGAGCCAAATTTAAATTTATTATATTTCTCTTTAAATAAAATTATGACAGTTATGTGACTGAAAATTTCTATTACAGATTATGACTAATATTATTCTGTCATCAATTCTTGACGATGGCTACAATGACGGTATGAATAACCGTCATCCACCCCCTATTATGACAGCTTTTGCTTGTCATAGTAGGCACTTTGTCTTGTAGTGAGAAGCAATGAATTTCAACGTGTTGGAACTCTATTTGGTAAGCTAAAGTGATATAACATCTCATAATGAATATATCAAAGTTGGTATTGTTTCATTTTTAATTCTTTCAAAGATTGATTGAGAATCGCTACCAAACACAAAATTGCATAGTAGAGATGAAGTGTTGCGATACGGGTCACATGTTCTTTTACTTTCTCGCATAAATAGTTGTGTGTACAAGAATTTAAGCATAATTTTTAAATATAAAAGCATTTTGCAATTGAATGCGAACGAATTTCATTGGACATAATTCTTAAAATCTTTTCATTCATTTATTCTCAAAAGGGGTTACAACTATTGGTGACATTACTCCTATAAAAGGAGAAAGCAACCAACTACACATGGCCAAAATTTTAAGGGAGTGTAAGAACATAAATGACATTACTAAAATCTAACACTATCATATGGAATTAACCTGTCGGCTTTATTATGTCGTTTGTTTTATGTGCAATCATCAAAGTAAACTTAGCTATTGGCCAGCCCAAAGTATTTACATTTCTAGGGTTTAGCTCATTTTGCTCAATGAGTAAGATCATTGTTACTTAATCAAGGACAATCATTTTAATCATGGACCAGTGAAGTGATCCATTATTATTATATCTGGTAATAAACCATATCTCCTCGTGAAGTGAAATATAGTTTCATTGGTTGCATATATTACAATTTACAAGCATGGAATGAAATCTATTCCTTTAGGAGAAAAAAAAAGCATTGCCCGTTCACTTATCTTGGAATCGTTTGTTAAAAAATGATGAGGAAATCATTGGATAACATTATCATAACACTTCTCGAGGAGGAGAAGATGAAGAAGCAAGCAAATCCACTCATGAACTCAATTACTTCTGCAGTCGTTTGGTGGCTGTGCCCTAACTTACGTAACAAGGTGATCAATGAAAACAGCAATTACGTACGCCAGCCAAATGGTTGGTTGCGATTGAGCCACTTGGCAAGCAGCTAGTGGATACTCAGGTTGCACGATGGGCCCAAGCCCACATAATGCGAATAA
The DNA here is from genome assembly GCA_030449925.1 of Citropsis articulata. Lineage (NCBI taxonomy): Eukaryota > Viridiplantae > Streptophyta > Magnoliopsida > Sapindales > Rutaceae > Citropsis > Citropsis articulata. The sequence continues at coordinate 2,102,143 of JASUUH010000019.1, read as the reverse complement.
AATACCCCTTTTCGGATGCGTGGGCCCCGATTTACACAACCAACTTAACAAGTGCCTTTGTTAAGGAAAAGCGTCCCCGTTTCCTTGTGCTGTGCCTCTGCCTCACATTTTAAGGGATGGTGACCTTTCCCCTAGAGATGCATCGTACCTTTTTTTCCCCTCCGTTTTAATTCTTCAACTTCATGTCAAGTGCTGCATGCTCCTAACAAGCTTCCCCCTCTCCCTCTCGACACGTGGATGCGTATTTAAATGAAGCACAGGCCAGCCCTTGCCATGTGGGTTGCCCTTTTCTCGACACGTGGAATGCTTGCTTGTACGATTTATAGATCTTCATTCTTCCAAGAGTCTGACAGTGAATTTTCATTGTTTGATTATTAAACATGTTTTTATTTTCATTTTTTCTTAGTTCGTGTTACTGTTCCATAACATTGAAACATTTCAGTGGATACAAGCAATTAATAATGTTTAATGCACGCCGCAGTACTTCTTGAAATGATTTAAACCCATGCAGAATCATCACAATCAATTAAAAATTTTATTGTGATTGAACGAGACGCGTTAGGATAAAGGCCAAAATTATAATATTATAGTTGCATAGTATCATAACTGGATCCAACTATTGGATTCAGTTCAAAGTGAGTTTTAGAATTGGATCTAATGATTAGATCCAATTTTGGTACCATACAATTGTGGTATCATAACTGGACCCTAAAATATATTTCTATCATTATGGTCAATTATATCAAATTTATAAAATGGTCACATCTGACAATCATATTTATAAAAACGGTGACATATTATCTTTAGAAATGGTTGAGCATTTGAGTTGTTACTTTCGAAGAAATTAAATGTGTGATTGCCTTTCTAAATTTAAGCAGCTTAGCACCAAGCTTTTGCAACGCCATTTTGTTTTTATTTGATAAGATCGCATTATTGTTTACAAATTATCCATACCTGTAAGCACTACCTAACAAAGTTCCGCACATCCCCACAATTCACTTTATTTTTCACGCCTTTGTTTTGCTACTTCTAGCGGCCACTTTATGTTTAAGTTGATGATAGAGAATCTAATTTAGATTTAGACTTCTAGTTGTAAAATATAAATGGAGTTAAACATATAAAAAATATTCAATAAAATTCTTACCAAAGCATTTTATTAAAAAAGCATTTCCTCATGCGATGGATATGAAGCTATTCTCAATAAGTAAATCTCTGCTTGTTTTAAAATACAAATTCTATGATAAATACTTTATTATAACATGATATGAAACTATAATTCGAGAACAACGCCTATTCTCAAACCTGCATCTTAAAATATAGAAACATAATGTTTATTATTCATAAGTATCCCATATTTGTGTGGTGGCAGAACATCATTCAATGAATTAAACTGAGTTTATGATTTTTTGAATGGTCATTTTCTTTATGGCCACTAATTTATGAAAGCAAGAAGCTGAATCAAAGTGTGAAACGCCATTTCGTAAGACAAATAAAAAAGGGCAAACAAAAAAAAATCAAGAACTAACGAATTTTGTACTCACCTGCCAATTCGACAAAAGGATTTGCATGCAATTCAAAAATGATCGAGGATTGATCCGCACCCATATCACTATTTTTCTTGTGCAATAAACACAAAGAGACTTTGTTCACGACGCGTGGCATCGTCCCTGTCTGGTTATGGAGGTGTCCTCATTGTCTTCCTTGCCAATAAATGGTCACACTTTTAAGTAGAGAAATAGTCAAAAGTGTTTATTAAATAATCCAGCAGCGCAGAAAGTCTACTACTTCACATTTGCTACTCAGGAGTCTTTAATTTGGTTTTATTCGTTTTAGAAGCTTTATACACATTGCTTTGCTGTCATTATTCATTAATTATGTGCATCACATTTGACAAAATTTTGGTGTAACAAAATTGTATTATATGCTATAATTAATGAGTGTCATGTTGCTGGGTGTCCATTGCATGTCATGGATAAGAAGAGCCCAGTGACCGGCCGGAAGACTTTTTCTTCTCTTACAATCTTTTAAAGCAGTATTCAATCCCCAGCGTCTGTAGTTTTGCTAATTGTATTCATATGTACCCAATTTTGGTTTCAGATTGAGAATAGAGTTCTTAGTTCTTGGACTTTTGTCTGTTTTTATTTTTCACTTTTACTTTTCTTCGTTCTTGGTTCCTAGTTCCTGGTTTCTGGTTCTTGGATTTTTATCTCTTTTTACTTTTTACTTGTACTTTTCCTAATTTACGGTTTGCCGATTCCTGCCTTTGCCTTGCCTCGATTCCTTCGATTCTTAATTCTTGGTTCTTAGACTTTTGTCTCTTTCTACTTTTCACATGTACTTTTCCTGGCTCCTAATTCCTGATTCCTGATTCTTAAAGTTTTGTCTCTTTCTATGCTCATACTCCATGCTGCTTTATGGATTTGATGCTTCATTTTCTCTTCAGTATCACTACGTAACTTTCAGGAAGTTTGTATATTTATTTGTATCCAACCCATATGTAAAAGAATAACTAAACGACGAACACTTCTCAAAGATTGTCCTCCAGAGAGTCAAATCCACCATTAATTACCCTCCAATAAGATTGCTTAGAGAAGGAGCTCGAGAAAGTGGTGGAAATCGAAGGGCTCTTAACTGGATGGGATCCTTTTCGAGGCAAACGTTAAGCTCATAGCCTATCTTTCGGTATTCAATATTGATGGGTCCCCGCTCCGAAACACATGTATTGCTACTTTTACTCTCTCTCTTACTCAAACACATACATTCATCACTGACCGTCCACTTGTCCCAACCCCTCGCAAAAATCCAAATTAACATCCAGTCATCAGATCCCACGTATGCTAAGAATCGGAGATCATTTCGCCGACTTCTTCCTTCCTCTCGGCATACAGCATGTATATGATCAACGACGAACACTTCTCAAAGATTGTCCTCCTGAGAGTCAATTCCACCATTAATATCCCTCCAATAAGATTGCTTAGAGAAGGAGCTGGAGAAAGTGGTGGAAATCGAAGGGCTCTTAACGGGATGGGATCCTTTTCGAGGCAAACGTTAAGCTCATAGTCTATCTTTCGGTATTCAATATTGATGGGTCCCGGCTCCGAAACACATGTATTGCTACTTTTACTCTCTCTCTTACTCAAACACATACACTCATCACTGACCGTCCACTTGTCCCAACCCCTCGCAAAAATCCAAATTAACATCCAGTCATCAGATCCCACGTATGCTAAGAATCGGAGATCATTTCGCCAGACTTCTTCCTTCCTCTCGGCATACAGCATGTATATGATCTCTGCCACCTTCAAAAATTAAAGAAGATGACACGTGTATCTTATTTCAAACAGTAGCATGATTCGAACAAAAATCTGTAGAGGGTGAAAATTAAGATCTGGTTTGCCAGCTAGTCAAATAATTAGCGGGGGAGTCCAGTTAGTAATCAACAGCATGGTGATTCTGATGGTGGAATTAGGATTTTAACTCAACCGGGCCATTATAACGAAATCATAAACTAACATAGATTGTGATATCATAGTAGTAAAATTGAGACGAATAGAGGGTAGCAGAGAAAGCATAAAACACAACAGGCTATCTAATAGACTGATATTAAATGAGGGTGCCAAACGTCAAGCAAAATTCACACAGACATACTAAAATTTTCAATTCAAATCTTTATATTTTCCGAAAAGAAATACCGATCAACTTGTGCTTAGTTTAGCTGGTCAAATGATGTGAGCTTTGAGTTGATAATTTGGTGTCTGATTAATTAATCATGGTTATCTCAATAAAGACTTTTGGGGTTTAGTTGATAGAGAAGAATGATGTGCCGTCATTGTAACTATATGTATTCTGTCATTCATATAATAATATAATAAAATTCTATTAGTAATTCAATAACACTCTATCGGTCGTACCAAATAAATATTATCAGATATCAATAAGTGATTCAAAAATTTGGTGTATCATGCATAATTATTTAAGGTTTTTCTGTGGTTCAAAATTCCCGAAGGATGTACTTTGCAATAACATTTTCTCCCATCAAAATATTCACATGCATGTAGCGATTTAGAGAGTCAAATGGTTATATAATCCCATTGAGTTTGACTGTTGTCGAATTAATATATGCATGCTAGTTGTGACAATTCTTTATTAAAAAAAAAGGACTAGCCATTTGTGGAGTTATTAGAACTCTTAGAGATTATTTGTTAAATGTATGAAATTTGAAATTTTATTAATTTCAGATTTTTTTTCCTAAAGTTTACTTGTTTGTTTTTTAAAACTTATGTCTGATTTTCAAACATTTACATCTGAATAGAAAAAGTAAATTTTTGTGACTTTTATCTGAATGAAAAAAAATGTCTGAATGAATATTTCAAAAATATCTCTATAAATTAACTTATTTCCTAAATTATAAAATATAATCCTCTTTTTTTGTTTTAATTTACAAGAACATAAATTCAAACAACTAAATTTAAGATGTTTTTTATTATAAAAAAAAATGAGATATCACTTATATTTAGATATTAAAAAAAAGAAAAACAAACCTATTATTCAGATTTTCGTATTCAGATCCATTCATACTTTAAAAAAATTCAGATCTATTTAGATTTCAGATAAAAAAACAAACACTGCCTTAATCTTTTTTTTAATTTGGGTATTTATAGTTTTTAAAATGTAAATGTGAGATTATAATATTAAATTTACATTTGAAAAAATAAGAGCATCTGTAGCTAAGAATGATGAATCATGTAGTATTCTTGTAGATTGAAAAAAAAAAAAAAAAGGGAGGGAGGGGGGCCACATAATAATAATTCTCATTCATTTGCAGCCAGTTCATCCCATCTAACTCTACCGGAAATTCAATATTAAGGTACAACATTTTTATTTCAATATCGCATTGTAACGGTCTCTCTTGGAACTTGAAAATTGTACTTTTAAGGGGTCCTCTCTCTCCAAATAAATTGTGTAGAGCATGCAAATTGCATATGGATACTATTATTTCCTTTTTTTTCAATGTTATTTATTCAAGATAATTAACAGATAACCTAATTGACTAATTCGTTGTGAACTGATAAGCGTAGATGCACCCGTCAATGCATTAATGAGCAGGCTCAAGGCTGCCAGCCATGGTTGACATTTTCTTACCTTAAATTCTTCATACCCATTTGGCACACACGACAGAGAAGTTAAACCCCATTGTTTGTCGCTTTCACCTTTCCATCTTGCTTGCCGTTGTTTACACCGCATCGATCGGTGAATTCTATTTATGGGTAATTTTTTCACCTTCACGAACGAAAGTAGTGGAGAAATGAGGAATGAAAAGCGTGTATTGATGATGCCCGCATTTGGGATATGTACTATATGGAGGGAATAATTTGACAAGTGCATGTAAAAAAAAAAATTTGAAGAGTTTTTTTTTTTTTTTTTCAGTTATAGTTTAATGGAAGACTAAAATTCTTATTTCTATTCAAGAGATTTTACTAATTGAACTAATTGACATTTAGAAAGAAGAAATTAAAGAAACTATTAACAATATTTGTAAGAAATTTTTATCTACAAACTAAAAAGATGGTTAATAAAAATATTATAAAACGGTTATATTTAATATGTTACTATAGCCTTAAATTTCTTATCGTACTAATTGGATGTAGACCCTAAGTTTTTTGTTGCACATTTCTGCTGTAACATATTAAATATAACACATAGGACAAAAAATGTGACGACAATCTTTGAGGTTGCTAACCATTTTTCTTTTTCTTTTTCTTTTTTAAAACTTTTGGAGAAATTGCAATATACATAATTATAAGGTAATTGTGTGATCTAAAGAGATAAATAAATAATAAGGTAGGGGTTATTTAAATTTTAACTTAAAACTTTACAAACAAATTCATATTCATCGATTTTAAACATAATTGAGTAAGGGTCAGTTTGCTAATTTTATAACTTTTAAAATAATTATTGTTAGTTATGATATAAAATAATCAGCTGTGATGAGAATTAGGTAAACGTTTGGTAACATTTGTTTTTAAATGTGTTGGGAATTTTAAAAATAATCTTATACATTTGATAAATCTTACTGTTAGATTGTTGTAAGAATGTAAATAACTTAATAAAATATAATGTTGAATAAAATTTATTTACACATGTATAAAAACGTATATAAAATATTTTTTTATTGTGTATATATAACAATAATTGATAATTAAAATAAATGTTTTATGTTATTAATTTTATTTTTATTTTATTATCTTTATATAGTTGTTAATATTTTTAATCTCTTTAAGTTAATACTTTATTTCCTAATTTATAAGAATAAGTTAAGATTTTTATAATATATGTGAGAATATATGTGGAATTAATTATAAAACTGATTCTCAAAATTAAATTTAAAAAAAAAACTACTCATATTAATGGGTCTTTGTCCTAGTAGGAGAACCCTCAAATTCACAATGTACAAGAGCAAAGGTTCGAGTCTCTATAAAAACATTAAGCAGCGCTTTAGAATATCAATATATATGATACGAGAGGTTTCAGATGTTTGTAATCTCTGATATAATATCACTAATATCAATGTACATGACATAAGAGGTTCCGGTTGTATAATCTGATAAGAGTGTTGTATACAGTATTCAAAGGAAAAAAAAAAAGAAAAAGCTATTCTCTATTATTTAAAATCTATCGTAGAGTGGATTGATTTTACAAAAGGTAATTTTTAAAAAAATTTACCAATCACTAAGATTTATTTTTACTTTTAAAATTTTTTTTTTTAACTTCTCAAAAGTAATTCTAAACGGGGCCTTAAATGATTTGACAATATTAAATGCTATTTAAGTGTTTGTTATTGAAATACATAAGATCAATAAATGAAAATTTGAATACTATCACATATTTCATAAAGTCTATCTCAAATATGTGGGTACTTAAGCAAGCAACATTATTAAATACTTTGAAAGTAGTGAATTGTTTATATAGATGTTCATTTGATGTTTACTCATTCTAGATAGTGACTATAATATAGCCACGGTATAATATAACAACCCCACATTTTACTTAATATAACTAAAAAAATAATTTAGTGAGTATCAATATACATCATATAAGGATAATTAGAACAAATTATGACTCCATGTAAATACTCACTAAAAAAATAATTTAGTGAATATTAAAAAAAACGAAATTATAAATTAATCGTACCGACAATATTACTCAAACAAAAAAAAAAAAAGAGAACCACTTTACCTCATATGTCATTACCCTCATACACCGTACACAAAAAAGTTAAAAGATGGTTTTTATGATCATCATTACACTTATAAACCGTACACAAAATAATTAAAAAGTAGTTTTTATGAAAAAATCGGGTTGGGTGCACTAGGAGATACATGTCCTACACTTTGTGGGATGGTTTCTTTGTTAAAATCGTGTACAAAACAAACAGTGTTACCGTCAAAATCGTGCACACATCACGAGGATATGAGGTTTAGAATCGTTCACAGCAACTTTTCACACGGTGAGAAGAAGCCCAAAAAATGTCTGCCGAAAATCGATTTACTTGCCACAAAGCCATAAAAAAACAAAGGACAAAGAGTCTTATCCAAAAAAAAAAGAGAGACAAAAAATGGGGACAAGAGTAAATTATTTATTTATTTTTCCTTTTTAGTGATTTCTGTTTTCGGTGCCACCTCCACACAAATGCCCATATTGAATGTCACACGGTATTGCGAGGCGCACAGAGAGAGAAAGAGAGAAGGGTCCAAGCAAAGCTGACTTTTTGCAAGGAATGAGTAAATGCTCTTTGCTGTCCGTTTTGACTCTTTTTTGTATGCAATCAATTCTTTTTTACCCTCTCTACGGTCAGCGTGAACAACTCCCTCAGTCTCTCTATTTATACACTTCGCAACCCTTGCCCTGGACGCTTGTCTCAGGCTTAGCATCCATATCTGTTAAACAAATCAAGAATAAACCAAAGCAAACCAAGTCAAAGAAAAGGAAATAGATCACAGAACTAACAGCAGCAATCCTGAAAATCAATCTTAATTTCATAGTCTTGAGAGAAGCCAGAGAAAGTTATGGGGAGACCGCCTTGCTGCGACAAGATTGGTGTCAAGAAAGGGCCATGGACGCCTGAAGAAGATATCATCTTGGTCTCTTATATTCAGGAACATGGTCCTGGAAATTGGAGATCGGTTCCTACTAACACAGGTTTTTTTCCCCCCCACTTTTTCAATCTTTTTTAACTTTTCTTTTTAGGTGTTGGTTGGTTATCTCATTAAATTGGTGTAGTTATTATTCTGCAGCAAGCATCTTCCTCACTGATATTTTATTTTTTTTAAATTGAATATTGACCCTTTTTATTTTATGTTTTTCCCAAGGCTTGCTTCGATGCAGTAAGAGCTGCAGACTCCGGTGGACAAATTATCTCCGGCCGGGAATCAAGCGCGGTAACTTCACTGATCATGAAGAAAAAATGATCATCCACCTCCAAGCTCTGTTAGGCAACAGGTAATAAAATATTAAACAAATCAAGATCATCTTGGTTTCCAAATCTAGGCATGGCCTACGAATAAAATTTGTAAATCCTAATAGGGGAGTTTATATTATTTTAATTTCTGATTTATTTTTTAAAAACATGGGGAGAGCAGATGGGCAGCCATAGCTTCATATCTTCCACAGAGGACAGACAACGATATAAAAAATTATTGGAACACCCACTTGAAAAAGAAGCTGAAAAAGCTCCACATAGGGAGTGATGGAGGACAAAATAATCAAGATGGATTTTCATCTACTTCACAACAAGCTTCCAATAAGGGTCAGTGGGAGAGAAGGCTCCAAACAGACATACACATGGCCAAACAAGCCCTTTGTGAAGCCTTGTCCCTTGACAAAACAAGCACTACCTCTCCTGCTAATTTGTTATTATCACCTGATCAATCAAACTTGAAGCCAATGAGTAGTACTACTTACAACAACACACCATATGCATCAAATGCTGAAAACATATCTCGGTTGCTCCAAAACTGGATGAAAAACCCACCAAAAAATTCTGGAATCACTCAGGATTCATTCACCAACACGGCATATGCGTCGGCAGCGGGGTCTGGATCCAATATATCAAGCGAAGGGGCGCTCAGTGCAACCACACCAGAGGGGTTTGACTCGCTGTTTAGCTTCAACTCTTCCAACTCTGATGCCTCTCAGTCTGAGACGACGGCGAACTTGACCTCGGAGACTAGCCTGTTTCAGGATGAAAGCAAGCCTAAATTGGAGAGTCGTCATCATCATCAAGTCCCTCTCACATTGCTAGAGAAATGGCTGTTTGATGATGTTGCTGCAGCTCATCCGGGTCATGATGATGATGACCTGATTAACATGTCATTAGAGGATAGTACTGTTGGGTTGTTTTAGACAGGAGCTCAAGTATCAGCTGCTTAAATTAATTAGGGATTTCTTTCTTTTTGTTCCTGTTTTTTTATTATGTTTACGTTTTTGTGGGGGTTTTCTAAAATTAGGCCTTTGATGAGCTTGCTAGCTACTACTACTGAACTTGTTTTTAGCTTAAGCAGAAGAAAGTTAACTCTCTTCTTAGAAGAAGAACATGAAGTGTAAATTAAAAGTACATCTATATATTTTATATTATATTATGTCATGTATATGTACTGGTTCGATCATCTATAAATAAAACTCCTTTTTAATTTTCCATCTTCTAATTGGAACTTAAAAGCTTCTGTACTCTAGACATCTTAATTTCGTGAGGAGTTTATAAGCTTCTGAGCGCTTCCTTCTCACAAGGAGATAGTCAACTCTCAGGCTTAGTAATTAAAGTCTTAAAAGAATATGATCTGTGTAATGTTTGATCAGTATATGAACCCTTGTTTCTTAATAGGCGATCAATAAATATTTGATGGTTAAGAATCACCTATTGAGGATCCTTTCTCAATCATCAGGACTATATATAAATCTACAAACATAACAGAATTAAGATCATTATGCCATGAAGATATAGTCGAAGAGGATTTTCTTAATTAAACCATTCTAAAGACTTATTTTGGTAGGTGTGATCCGTTGAACATTGATCAGTTTTTTCAATTTTTTAAAAAACAAATTTACAATAAATATACATTTTTCTATTAAATACAAATAAAAAAAATTATGTAATTACTCAATTAAATTATTCTTTTTTTTCTTACTTAGTTTTTTTTTTTAAACTATTAAAATAGCTTTAATATAAGTTCTATTTAATTGTTTTGCTTTATGACATAAAATGACCCACTTGCCCAAAAGAATATGTGTTCTTGTATTTATTACTTTAGCTACTTAATTTTGTAACTTATAATCTAACTTTTTAAATGAAGTCTAACTATTTTCAATATTTTACATGTGAATAACATAATTTTAGAGCCTAATAATTTAATGAGTGTTTTCTCGTAAAGACATTATGTTAGTTTAATTAAATATTAATAATCATACTAATAAAGTAGAATTAACTATTTAAAAACAATGATTTTTGTATAAAATTAAAAAATTATTGAAGTTAAATTAAATTTTTGGTGTTTTTACCCTTTAAGGATAAAATAGTCAACTTAAATTTTGGTTAAAGCAATCCTATTAGTCATATATAATAACAAAAATCTAAATCACAACAAAATAAATTAAGATAGATTTAATTAATTAATTCTTCTTTATTTTAAAATTTTAAAAATAATGAGAATATTTTGTAATTATTTACTAAAAGTGGGGTGGATTTACAGAATTTGTGAGGTGGAAATATCACAACTCCTTGTATATATTGCTATAGTGAATAAAATGAGTGAAAATATATCCGATCATGGCCATCGGCATTATGTTATTAGCAATAATGTGCATTTTTATTTTTATTTTTTACAAATTAGTCATTGAGTGATCTAGTGGTCGACACCTCCTAGCATTATTCTTAATGTCACAAAGGATTTGAATACTCAATGTGTACTGTGGATGTTAATGATCTTCTAAATATTTAAAAGTATACTTGTCGTTAGAGTATATATATATATGTTAATAAAAAATGGCTCAGCGGTATGTTAACCAATTGGTCTACTACAGAAACGCGACTTCACAAGTTCAGGGATTTGAGAACGGAACAAAAAGGGGGGAGACTTGACAGTCTTCCCAAAAGGGATGCTGCTATTTTGAAGAGACAATTATCGCGTCTGCAAACGTATCTGAGCGAGATTAAATATATGACAAGGGTCCCTGATATTGTAATCGTTGTTGATTAGCAAGAAGAATATACGGCTCTTCGAGAATGTATCACTTTGGGAATTCCAACAATTTGTTTAATCGATACAAATTGTGACCCCGATCTCACAGATATTTCGATTCCAGGAAACGATGATACTTTAGCCTCAATACGATTAATTCTTAACAAATTAGTATTCGCAATTTGTGAGGGTCGCTCTAGCCATATACGAAATTGTTGATTAATAATAAGATAAATAAATTATTTTGGTAACTTATATATATATATATATTCTACCCTATGAAATGGAAAAAAAGTTACAAAAACAATTATTTAAAAAATCGCACCTAGAATAAACTAAAGAAATAAAGATAATTGAGTCACAAAATTAATAGATTTATTAATTCGAATGAATTTAAACTAAAATAAAAAAAAAAACTGAACAGGTACAAGATAAATTAAACAAATAAAATAGTTTTATCAATTCGAATAAGTTGAAATTAAAAGGGAAACTTGAATGGACACCAAATGTATTCATGGAAGCCGTACTGTTAAAATATTGTTTTGACATAAAGAAATTCAATTAATAAATTATCTTAAATACTTCTGTAACATTACCATTTCATTAATGATGTTAATGATTCGGTGGTAATTGATAAAAACATAAAAAAATTTGGTTCTTTTTAGTTATTGTCATAGTTCCTTGGCGATGAATTGAACTTTCAGTAAAATTTAGATGGAAAATTGGTAATTTCTCTATCATTAAAATGATGTCATTTGGGCTAAAGAAACTAGATTATGGAATGCCTTAAATACTCCTATGCCATCGCCATTTTATTATGATGCTAATGATTTAGCCGTAAATTGATTTTTGTTTTTAAAAAAAAAAAAATTGGTGTGGTTTGAGCTACTGCCAGAATTTTTTTTGTGGTGAAGTAACGTAGGTACTTGACAATTTTCCTATAATAAATATCTATTTTCATCATCTACTAATATGTGGTATAATTAAATGATTAATCATTTTTTGCTAGTGCACCTTTGGTGCGAGTCTTTAATTCTGAGATTATGATTTGATTTGATTTTTAATCCCACAAAATCTAGTAATCAAGGATGATGGATCCGTTGATGGATTGCTTTGTTTTTTTTTTTTTTTTTTGAGGAGACTATTGTTATGATATTTACAATCATACAAATATTAAGACCTGTTTACATCAATTCTGATATGGCACCGCTCAGATTTTAAACCCTCTCAAATATTCGATGGACCCCATATTGGGAGAAAGACTGTCTTCACTCAAGTTCTGGAGCTCCAAAGAAAAAAATATAAATTGAGACCCGTTTACATCAATTCTGATATGGCACCGCTCAGATTTTAAACCCTCTCAAATATTTGATGGACCCCATATTGGGAGAAAGACTGTCTTCACTCAAGTTCTGGAGCTCCAAAGAAAAAAATATAAATTAAACCCATGCAATACATTTACGCCGAACTCCTCACATTTGTGAGTTTTACCACTAAATTTTAAGTGGTTGATGGATTGCTTTGTTATTGTGATAGACAACTACTATTGAATATTCTGAAAGTGGCTGCATTAAAGAATTATGGTTTCAGTTATTTCCTTTATTTGCTACATCTGTCGGCATGGGTACGAAATTGAATTTAGTAATTCTGATTTTGCTTCGAGAAGGAATTCGTGTTTGGCATAATGTACTGGTATAAAATCAAAAGAAGTCTGATAAAACTGCACCAAAAATATAATACAATTTCCCCATCATGATTGCATTATCTATCTTATGAAGCAACCAGTGAAGAATTAACATGTCGATTCAATAACTTGTTTACTAAAACCAACATATATGTGAGTTTGCGAGTATGTAGCATATTAGGACTAGTTTTTTGGTTTGGGGGGGTGTGGAAATCATTCTATGAAGCTCGAATGTTGGCGTGTAAGAAAAGAAAAGGAGGAGGAAGAGAGAGAGAGATTTAATTTTCTGTAATTAATAAGTTAATAATCACAAGTAAAATAGCCGATAATTAATGTTTGTGCTTAATATGAAAGCAATTTAGGAAGAAATCTGTGTGCATTAAGTATCCTATCTAGTTATATATATACATATTGGTTGTTGCTTGATATATAGGTAGCATAAATTCCCTCCAGCAGCTTCCTTCTTGAATTAACGTTGTTGAAAAAAAAAAGGAGTAATAATCAAATTGGAATGTTATCACTAATATATCAAGCTTATCCTCCATGGCATCTTAAGAGATTATTAATAATTGTTTGGAGTAAAGTGTTTAATCTGTGCACACAACAGTCGAGTGGAGAAGTAAAATTGAATTGTCACTAAACTACAAAACTAAATCATTCCAAAAAATAGGATCATGTTTCACCATGAGTTAAAGTGGTTTATTATTTTATACGAATCTCCCTCCATGATTCGAGTCGAGTACGCATAGACTAAAATGTCACATATTTATAGAGTCGTAGAAAGTAAGGCGTATCGATCCCAATCGTGCCTGCATAATAGTGAATAAAATTTAATATCCAGTCCCGTCTCATTTTCTTCGTTTCTTAGTGGTAAAGCAGTTCATCATTAAATACGATGTTGAAAACGTTAATCGTTATTGGAAGACCGTCACACGGTTGTTAAGGTTATTAATACTGGAGGAACTTATCAAGGGTCCTGTTTTGCTTGATATCCTTTTTATGGTAGTGGAGTCGTGTCTTAGCGGCTCCCGGGTACAATTTAGTTGGCCACGAATGTAATCAATATATTTTCCTGTTATATATCACATCTATCACAAAAATCTACAATTGTACCTATTAATTAAGAAATAAAATCATTAATTTCAAAAAAATTTATCGTCGTCGTCGTCGTCATCATTAATTATATTGAGGTAACAAAAATAAAAAATAAAATTAATAATATAGAATTTTTGTAGTAGTTATTAACTACTATATGTACGCAATAAAAAAATATTTGATATGCTTGATTATGCATATTTAAATAAATTTTATTCTAATATTATGTTCAATTCAGTTATTTACATTCTTATGGCAGTTTAACAGTAAAATTCACCAAGCACATACGATTACTTTTAAAACTCACAATACTTTAAAAAGTAAATTTTACCAAATATTTAACTAATTCTCTTCATAACTGATTATTTTAACAACAGCCAACAACAATTATTTTAAAGCATTTCCAAATTGGCTATTTTGCCTATTTTGCCTTTATAAAAGCTAATTTTAATAGCTCTAAATAAGGTATTTTGACTCTATTAACAAAAGTTCAAATTTAGAATCTTTGAAAGTAGAGGTTAAAAAGCTTTTTCAAAATGTCAAAATATTTAAAATGTCATTTACTTATTTGATAATTTTATTTCTTTCTTTTTATGACAAAACTTTAAAAATTTACCAATTACATTAATTTTACAATCCTTAATAAAGGCTCTTATTGACAGCTACAAAAATTTTTTAGTAAAAGTTCTACTAACAAAAATTATACTTAAATAAACTTTATTTTAAAAGTTACACCAAATAAAAAAGAAATTATGTATTATCTAAAAACCGAATTGAACGTTTTCTTTTTTTATTTCATTTGATATGTGAATGTATATTCTTATATCACAATAAAAGTTTTATCAATATTTACAATAAGAAATTATTAACTATTAATTATTAGTAGTTTAAGATTATTCATTGGATCACTTGAATTTAATTGATGCAAGATTGGTGAGTGATGCTGGACCAAGTGATTGTTTTGAGTATATATGCTTCTTCATTGGTCCATAAAATTAGGGTCCGTATGGTCTGTGATTCGTAGTCTGTGATTAGATCATTATTAGATCCAGGTTAAGGACTCATTATAAGCTGGATTTAATGGTTTAATCTTTTGTAATCTATGTGCGGCTGTAATGCTTATAGCTTCATCAAATTCCCAAATAATCTTTTAATTTTTTTTGAAAGATCTGAGCCTCCTACTGCTGCTATTAATGTCAAATGTTAAATCAGTCACGATTGAAGGCGACAAATAAAGTGGTGGAGCGTCGGCTTTGCGGTGGTAATAGGTAGCGTCAGTTTGCCAGTTTTGATTGCCAGCATCAATGGAGTATTTTGACTGTTTCTACAATGGAGTTAAATTTTTTCTTTCTTAATTTTTTTTTGGAAAGTTATCAAATCACATCTTTACCCCGGCCTAAAACACCGTCTTTGGGTTGCTAACTCATCATGCTCTGTACCACTCGGCCTTTGCCTGAGTGATCAGGATTGCTGCCCTCCATCTTGGAGGGCAGCAGTTTGAACCTCCACAAAAGTATTGTGGGGGTATTTCCTTCCTCAATTTTATTGAGTGAATGCAGTCTTTTCCCTTACTCATAAGTGAATGGAATAGACATCCCTCGAATATTAACGAAGGTTAAAAATCTGGACAGAGCTCCATTAGCATTGATGTTGTAGTTGATCCCAGTAATAGTCTGATTTGTAAATATTAATTATAGTCTCATGTAATATGAGTTATAATTTGAGCAATAATCTCATGTAATAAAAAAAAAAAAAAAAACTCATCATGCTCTGGAAATCTTTTGAAGACTCCTAAACTCGTTTTAATATTATACACAAGTCAGTCGCTATGCCTAACTCGTACTAAAAAATTACCTCAACATTTAAAGGTTGTCTACCTTTTATAATAATTAATTAAGATTCAGTCTCAATTAATGTGAAATTATCTATTAAACATGGTATGTTGAGGAAAATATGTCACATTAGTTTAAACAATTCCTCGACTCATAATATAAATTTGAGTCCATCCTTAAATAATAAACTTATTTTCTAGTACAAATTAGTCCCATAAATTTCTATTTATTTTTTTAATTATTCAATTCGTATTGGTATCTGTCAGTTGATCACAAGCAAGAATAACTTCAAGTCCTAATGCATTAATATTAAAAATATAAAGTAACAATGATCACAAGATACTCCTGCTGCTGTTCAACGATCATTGACATTCATAGTATTAATTCATTTTTTACTTCTCATATTTTACTTCAGACCATAATTATGAATTTGGAATTAAAACAAACATATACACACACAAACATACATACATACATATATTTATATATATATTTATATTTATATGTAGTCTATAGAAATTCCCTTGGGAATAAGCAAAATGAATAGTTGTAAATGAAGCACATGTGAAGAGTTTTGACTTTTTATCTTTCAAACAAGTTGGACTTTTGCATAATTGACTCACCCATCACCCATGTACCCCAAACTGTAAAGTCACTCCCAGAACCATAAGCAAGCTCCTCATGAATGCTCACAAAATTACAGGAAAAAAATGCTCGCTTTATCTCTCCCTTTTGCAATTGTCAATATTTGTTCTCTCCAAATTCAAATTCATTTTACAGATATGACTTTTTTGTTCTCTACTTCACATGTTCCTGCAAGGCCTAACACCAAATACTCGGAATAATAATAGTAGTACAAAAATAATAGATTTTAACTATATATAAACAATAATGACGAGTTATTCTACTGTGTGAGTGTTTCCATATTTTAAAATGCATGCAGACTTTAGTGAACAAAATATTTTCTTAACTACTATATGTAAATTTTGGTTATACAATGCTATTTAATCTCAAACATATATGTATTTAAAAAATGCGAAAACTATGCACAGCGAAACTGTTGTAATAAAGATGAAATAATTTGCGGTTAAAACATATAAGTGAATAAATTGAACCACAAATAGCGAAATTAGATACAGAATATTCCGTGCCAAAACTTGCAACGAAATGAACAAACTCGAGCTTTGAAAAGATATATTATTAGTACAGACCAATCCCTTAGAAAGATAAAACATACATCATTAAAGAATTCAAAACCCAATCCGAAATCAATTTTCAATTAAAACAAAAAAAAAAAAAGGAAGGAAAGACATTAGTCGCAGTCGTCCCCTCCTTTGAAAGGAAGCTTCCATTGAGTCAGCATGTGAGAGACGATGCATGATCATTTAAGTGCATATGCATGGAAGAGTAATGAGATATTTAAGCTGCCTTTGTATACAAAAGAAAATGGGTGCCCATGCTATTTCCACAGCTAGCAATTTTGTCTTCAAATTTTTTTCCCCTTTTAATTTTATAGTATTCTCATGATCATGGGTCATGACTACTGCTTTTACATTCTCTTGCAGGCTGGGGCCATACCATCTTTCAGACTTTCCCAAGTGTGCATATACAGTATTCATTAAGCTGTACATTCGACAGAACCATGTACATTTTCGACTGGCCCTGCCTATGTCCACCTAATTAAAATTCAAACTTTTGATGCAAAAAATTTCACTGACGTATGCATAGATCTCATCTAACTGAAGAAATTAATCAAAGTTGGCCCAAAGGGTCCGCATATTTTCACATCAAAAAAATATCCTCTTGTTTTTGTTCTGTAGGGTCTGTATTAACTTTGAAATTGAGCGCAGATTTGGACTGGCCGTCGGCAATGTAACCACCAATTAGATTCGTATACATTTTTGTTTTGTTTTAGTAGTAATTATTAGGAGAACCATTCAGTGGCGTCTCCAAAACTGGAGGTAGAAGTCATTTCGAGCGCAGGTGCCTGGCCCGTCTGTCATCGAGACTAAGTCGCTGGGCAGGAGGCCTTGGGTTCTAAAGCCAGTATTCCTTGCAGCTGTTGAGGTAAGCGTCAATGGCTTAAGAGTTCTGGGTGGAAATAAATGACTTTGTTGGTTTAGATTCGAATACATTAAGAATAAGCTTCATATATATTAACAAATCCATGTGGATATCAAACTTTCAAGAGTAAACAAAACTCCCACTCTCCTCCCCCACAAACCCACACATCCAGGTCATACATACCATAACAGAAATATCTAAACAGAGTCCTGAAAATTTATTTATTGGAGACATATTTCAATTGTAACATATATATATATATTTGGTTAAAAATTCTCATTCAGAAAAAAATTATATAGATGAAATATTAGAAACCATCCATGAATGTTTTTTCTTTTATGCATGCCAAGCGTTCGTCTAACATGTAAATCAAATTGAAGTGAGAGACAGAAAGAAACTCGAGAGGGTACCCCCACTCGCTGTGCATGTTACACAGAACTAGTTGGGCCTTGTTGGTTATGCCATTGAAATGATGATCTCCCTAACTAGTAAGGCCTCAGTTGCCCTTTTTTGGGTGAAGGACAGTCCAATAATTTAGAAATGAGCCCAATAAAGAATCTGTCTTGCAACACCCCCAATCCCAATTATTTTTGGGAAAGGGAGAAGAAATTGCTATCAAGCACCAAGCGTGAAGAAATTTCACGAATGATTGTTTCTTTTGTTCCTTGATTAAAACATCAACATCAAACTCAAGGCTTTTGTGCTGAGTCTGGTTCATAGGTCATAGCAGTGATAATGCATGCATCCGAGGCTTTGTATTGCATTGTGGGGATACTTAATGGTAGCTTCACGTGCTTGCATGTGCTACCTCATTCAGGCAAGGTCCACATAAATATACATCACCATCTAGTTGTCAACTAAAAAAAACAAAGGAATTCTTGACAATGTTTTCCATTTGTTTCATGCCTATATCTATATAAAGTCCTCATTTTTGTTCAATGGTAATGCAATTTTGAAGTCACTACTGTTGTTTAGAAGTAACAGTCATCAAGTGAAAATAAATTAATGTTTGGCAAACATACCGAATGAAGTTGGTAAATTAGGTTTTCCGTAAGGTAACTGGGTTAAAAATGTGTTTGAATTGAAGAATTGGATAAAAGCGAGTTAGGTTTCGGTCCTTTTCTTTCCTTTTTACTTTTTAATCTTCTTCCCTCCCAATAACCAAAAACTATAATCAAATCGGTTCCTCTGGCAGATCAAAAGATAGAGAAAGAAACAATATGTTAAAGGCTCCTCAAAAAAAAAAAAAAAGAATATGTTAAAGGACCAAAAGTCCAATTAGAAGATGATGAATTGGGTTGGGTTTGGCAAAGTGTATCTATCACACTGAGAGTCACAAAGTGCACCAAATTTCAGCTAGATCAATGTTAACAAAATGAACCCACATGGCTCTTGGGATTTCCCAGCTCGTGGGAAGTTTTGGTGGGGTTACGTTACTCCTTCAAACACCCTGGCTGAGTCTGCAATCATGTTTATCTTTGGCTTTCACAGAAAAGGCCCTTCATTTGTGAGAAGCAAAAAAGAAAATAGCATGCCCTTTCTAATAATAAATTAAGGTATGCACATTAGCACTATTATTAGGGATAGATTTCCCACTGATTTGGTTCTGCAGAAAGATGCACTCCTAAATACAGAACCCTAGCTAGAACAATTATATAAATATAATTTATTCCTGAGTAAACAAATTTACAAAGAAAACATGTATGAGTTTAACATTAATTAGACAAATGCATTGGACGTCTTTTAGTGCAGGCTATGGTAGTAATTTCAAGTCTCAAATTTAGCTGAATTTCACTTTTTTTTTTTCTTTCCTTTTTGCCGTGAGAAAAAGGTGAATTGTCAAGAAATAAAGAAGGTTTGATCATTTCATTGATCAGGCAAACAAATTCATACACAAACACTAATTAATGTCGGTTAGGCTCCATGGTTCCTACACCGGTAATCCAGGATTAAAAAGATCTAAAACATCTTGATCCCATGACTCGCCGCCTAGCCCTTAATTGCCTTTGTCGCGAGCCCACACTAATAAAAGCAAAAGAAATTAAAAAAAAAAAAAAAAGATTATGATTGGTGGGGCAAATCAAAGGCCCTTTAAATATAGGATGTATTTATCTTTCGGATAAAATCAATCTCTTTTTAATATTAACAAGGAGAATAGATCTCTCTTTAAATTTTAAGTAAAGATTAATATTTAAGTTGTGGTATAATAAAATTATTCAAGAAAATCGAACTAATTTTTTATTGTAATATATTAATATATAAAAAAAATAATCCTCCAAATATGGGAAAATATTTATTATTTTTAATTATGCAAATCTACAAATGGAAGCCACAGTCCAAACAGCCGAGCCCATTAAAAAAAATCCCAACTATCTGAATTCTGATGCATATAGCTAAAGACAGAGCTGAAGTGGTGGGCAGTTCGGCTTTGCGATTGATTGATGGGCACTTAGGCATGCCACCATTGAATTCATTTAGGGAGAGATGCTTTCTGTCTACGCGGCTCTTCTCGCGAACTTTGCTTTTCATCAGCAAAACTGTGGACCCTTTAAATATGACTGACCGTTCATAAGGCGCAAAGGAGCTATAAGCCAGGGGGGTGCGGGGTGCCCTCACCTTTATGGCTTTATCCCCTGATAATTTCATAATTAGTTTACATGTACATGAAGATTGAGAGAGGACAAAAGCATGGACACATTTGCATGCATTGCTCTCCACAAGTTTTATATATAGTTTGGGTCATCATTTCGGCCCTCGTTTCTTTATTTAGTTTTGAGTGTATACACATTGATGGGATATTTTTTTTGTTATATAACGTATTGCTTATCATACTTGTATTGTATGGTTGCTTCAACAACTTTTGGCCCTCCATTCCTTCTCGGTTAAGGATCTTGTCATGTTCTATTTTTTAAAGATATTGTATCATGTCTCTCTCTATATATATTCTCATAGATAGTCAAGATATTATTATTTAATAATTTTATTTGAGTAACAATCAATCACCAGGTTATAATTTAAAAATGAATTTAGATTCATTGTTGATTTGAAGCTATGTTGATCTTTTTAATAATGTACAAAAGGTTAAAATGTTGTATACACAAAGATCATTAAATTAACACTGAATCCAATTTCTTAAAGAATATAAACCTTCATATTTCTCAGTTAGAACAAAATCCCATAGCATACTCTTAACTAGAAGAGTTTACAAATTGGAATCCACTAATATGTAAGAAGATTGCTTGGCCAAAATTAGGTTATTCAATATTTCAAATATAGTCTAACATAGCAAAAAGCAATTCTCCACTTCGATTTGTCAGAAACCAATATCTATGAATTTTACCTTAAAAATATTGTGCGTGTGGGCTAGTCTATGCTTTAAGTGATAACCCAATTTAGGTAAAATCCTCTTTGCTTTGATTTGTCAGAATCCAAAAAGGCGTGGCAGTTTTTTTCTTAGTAGTGTCGCTTCTTACATTTGTCCCATGCAACCGTGTTGCGTATGTTTTCATGCAATACAAATTAAATTGTGTATAGGATACAAAGAGAAATTGGGGCAATTATCATCCTACAGATACAAATTTGGAGAAAATTTGAAAACATTTTTGGCTTATGCGACTGCACATGGAATTAATTGAAGTTTCTTATTTAAAGTTATTACTCAGTAGGTCGTCTCTCTTTCGCATTCTAAATATTTGATTGGATGTGTTTGTCCGTTGATTCTTTATTTTGATTCGGCCTCTAAGATGCCTCAACCAACTCTATCTAGCTTTTCATGGGGTGGATTTAATTTTTTGGCTATCGAGTCAAGGTGACTTGGAAGCACAAGATCCTCCATTCATAGGCTGCGCCACTATTTTCTTCAAAAGTTGGGTACGGTTGGTGAGAAGCAAGGCGTCTCATCATAATCGCTCCCAAATTGACAATCATGCATTCAAACTCAAGTTCCATTATTAGCCACGCTCTTCTTTTCAAGCACTCTTGGTTTTTATATTGAATGGCTGTACACATATGTGATCTTACTAGCTATATATTTCTGGTGATGTGTAAAATTATTAATTACTTCGTGCTTTCAAACATGTCATTGCTAAAAAAAAAAAAAAGTATTGAGGCCTCTGAAATCAGCTAAAAATCAAGTAAGAGATTTGTCTTGTCACGCTCACATATTGCAAACTTTTTTCTTTAATAAAGGGAAAAGGACGCCAATACCCATTTAGTTTGAAAGAATAGTCACAGACACCCTTTTGCTTTTATAAATGGTAATACAAATCTTCTTTTAATATGCACAATCTCATTTTTTTACGCTTAGAAATGGTCATACAAAATCTTCTCTAAACACACAAACTCTTTTTTCTATTTAGAAATGATCAATGGATCACAGACTCACATAAAACTTTAAAATTTATTCAGAAAGAAAGTTTATTTGTTTAAAATGACTATGTGTGATTATTTATGAAAACATGGGGTTTGTATGACCATATAACTAAACCATAGGAGTGCCAGTGTTTTTTTCTTAAAAATATTTTAGAAAAAAAAAAACTAAGACTACATAAGACTACTTTTAATAATTCTTTTTTTTTTTCAATAACGATACGCAAGAGAAATTATTGAGAATAAAATTAGTACATCCAGTTGAGGAACGTACTGAACCTTATTCTTAAAACTTTACATAAAAGAATAAAAACAATACACGACATCAATGAAATGAAAATACATAAACAAAAGAAATATAGATATAACAATAGCTTATGCATACAATTGAAGGTGAAATTCAAATCCAAATGAAGAATTACTTGAAAAAACGGGTGGTTTGAAAATTCATTAGCAATTCATCGTCATACATTATTAGGCCCTTTTTTTGTGACCCATCCAAACAAGTGAAAGAATAAAAATATGTGGAAGCAAAGATTGGCTGAAAATTCCACCTTCTCTTCACGAGTGAACCGAGCGTGAAGGTAGAGCTTACTGCTTTGTATGACAATTAATCCAACGATTTCAGAAATCTCAAAAAACTCATTCCCGTGAAAAATAAAAAAATCAATATACAATAACACGCCAACGCCAATCACATTCAACTTCAAAGTGACTCAGATTATCGGTATTATCATGGCATTGAATACAACATTGATTAATAATTTAATACCAAGCAACAAGCCAAAACCTCTTTATGTACTTGAAGAATCTCTAAGAGAAGATAGTCTATTTTTATCAATTTAAAGCAAACAAAGAGTACCTATCACATAGTATTAAAAATTTGTATAATTATAAAAATTATAAAATCATATCCATCGATAAAGTATTTGATAGGATTTATCCATTAACTTTTTCTTATGGAGAACTAAACATTAAGCTCTACATATACAACATCGTCATTCTTTTAATGCAAATATACTATTAAAGTGTGCAATTTAACAGAGTTATTTTTTATTACACTATAAAGGTGTATGATTTAATAGCGTTAAAGTTGATTCTACTAAATTACAAGAGTAAACAACATGTCCACATGAAGGAAAAAATGAAAGCACCCACACTAAAAAAAGAATATGTGTGCGTGAATATCACATCAACTTAAATAAATTCTTCATCTACATCCTTAATAAGAACCTAACGCAAATTATTAGTGATTATCAGGGTACATATAGCTGAAATCAAGACCGTTAAAACATGTATATACCGCAAGAATCATCGCTATTATAACATTTATGTTTATTGAGAAATCATGGCCAATATGAAATTCACATCAGAAGAGAATTCTCTCGTTTATCAATTTTTATTATTTTATGTCATTAGATTCAGATACAACAAGGATGAAGTATAATTTTCCTCTATTTTATCTTTTTCTTCAAACCTGAGCTGCGAGCATCATAAAATACAATGTACTATCTGTACATTGGCATTTCAGAATTTAGCCCACAAAAGCCAAACGACGATGATAATTAAGATACCTTTTTTGCACTATAGATATCCTAATAGTAACTCCAATAATGCCTTATTGATCCATCTAATTGATTATAATGGCACGCAAACATTCCCTTCATAAATCTATTATTATAGCCTGTAAAATCCATGTGATGATGAGGACTGTGACTGTGCCTCAATACATTGTCACAGTAGCTCCAGAACTTTTACCGGGCTCAAATGAATGTTTCAGTTGACCCCTCCCAACATTCTCAACTACTATTTGCAATATAATAGAACAATTCTACAGTCTCTGAGATCCCCAGTGCATATCAAACCTGCACCAAACTAACTACTCATTATTGACAAACTTCTGTTTTTAGAATGTCAGAAATTGACCATAATATTTTTTTGCAAGAACAAATATTATAAATACATTTTAATATTAATTAATTGCAATTAATATACGTGTTCCTGACTGACAATCACACGTGTCTATGTCGACCCCCCACGCTTTAATTTTTGTCCAAATTGTTCACATGATTTTGACTGACCACCCATAGTGTGCTTTTGTCCCTTATAGCTGGCTAGCTTCCTTTAATTTTTAAGATTTTGCCCTTTTTGATCCGGCGAAGGCTTCAACTGATGACTACTAATATACTACTATCTTTTGCATCTAATACGCTCATGATTCATAATTTAAAGTCTAGTTTAGTATGAAGGTGTTATGACTTAAATATTACTGTTGTTATAAAAGTCTAATGTTACAACCAACACATAAATTGTTAAAGCTTCTATAAAAATCAGGCTAAGCAATAAGGTATTTCGTATATTTCCCTTCGCTTTTGGCTTTCTTGCAATCCCTTCAACTGCCTGGCCACAACAGTACCTATACCAACTCTAGATCCAATAGAAGTCTGCTCAATAGTCAACCCAACAACAATAACGAAAGCGAGAAAAATCAATGTATTCATGATAAGTTCCTCGCGCTAAAATAAAGAAAAACTAAAGAAATTGTTAATGATACAATCATCGAATGAATTATAACATAATTATTCCGTCACTTGAATTCGCCGAGCCAAATAACTCCCAATTGGCAAAATAATTACATTATTGTTGAGGTATCAAAAGAAAGAAAGCTATAGTTTTATAATAAAAGTTGATATTATGTGACAAACACCTATATATTATCAAACACTTTAAATCTATAATTTGAAAGTCATAATTACTCAACAACAATATTAGACATCGTCTAACAACCTAAAAAAATTCAGCATCAAGATTTTGAAATAACTTGGTTGCATACAAATTAGAAGGATGTCCAATGTGATTTTATTTCTTTTCCATGCGAACCTCACTAGCTAACAACATGCATGATATGAATTTCCTATTTGATTAAGAAAACTTGTACAATTTTATTAATTTCTTTGACTAAGACTGATTTCCTAACGCTGAAGGATTTGAATTTCGAAGGGCATCCCATTGATGTTGAAATTTTGTAAAGTGATTGTCCTTGATTTGATGCAAGGATAGGTAAGTGGTTTCTTTTCATTCATGGTGGACATTACCGCTTCTAATAATTAGAATCTTAGGTAATTAGACAGGAGTTGTTGTCACAGTTCTGAGGGGGCCCTGGCCACCTGCCTTTTAAGTGTCACTTTGGACCCGCGAAATTAAATTATGAAAAAAACCATCTTGATTAGTCTTTCGTGTATGACTTAAATTAATCAGCATTTTTGGCCATAAAATCATTCTCTTTTATCACATAATGGTTTGCTCTAATCGAGAAAATCTGCTAACATTTTCCCTATTAATATCATAACAGACCGTTGAAATATAATTTCCAAAATATATTCTATTGCGCTTTTTTCTTTCTTCCCTTTTTTTTTTTTTGGGTGTTTGTGTAAGGACAAAAATTCGCACCATGTAGCCCCTTTTTAGTCTTGTGATGTTTTATTATTATTATTTTTATTATTAATAAAATAAAAAAAGAAGGTGAGTAAGATCTTATTAATTTTTTAACCCCTATCTCTTTCAAATTTCAAACTCAACTAATCAGCAAAACAAAAACATTTAAATCCACTACTGGACGCCAAACCAAAATTAATTTATCCATTATTTGATAGTGCAAGTTGTAGTGTGAACAATAATATTTTTCATTTCATCTTCTGACTTATACTCACATACGTTTTTGTGTTGAAATAATATCGAAAGATAGAGTTCTATTCTTTCTTACGTGGCTCTTAGTGATTGGTTGGCATGATAATCAAATGGAAAATAAAATAATGGTAAAACAAAAGGGATATCTTATAAATAATACACACGCTAGGGTTAGGGTTAGTCATCAACCCACATAAAGTTGTTGTAGCTTTTATTTTTTATCCCCTTCAAGCTTAGCTTAATTCTCACAACTCACAAGGCTGTCTCTGGCTTTCCTTTCATCTGACTTGATCTGGGTTTTAATCTTTTAATGTTCAAACTTATCATCACTAACATACTGAAGAATTAGGGTTCTCAGAAATGATGAAGAAGCGTCAAGTGGTAGTTAAAAGAGAATCGTCATCAAGAAGAAGTTCAAGCACATCATCATCAATGCTTAGATGTGTTCGATACGCCGAGTGCCAAAAGAATCATGCGGCAAATATCGGAGGATATGCTGTGGATGGCTGCAGGGAATTCATGGCCAGTGGTGAAAATGGAACTAGCGCCCTTACATGCGCTGCTTGCGGCTGCCACAGGAACTTTCACCGAAGAGAAGAGGAAACTGAGGTAGTATGTGAGTACTCTCCTCCTAGTTCTAATTAATTGTTAAAAACATATTAATAGAAAAAAAATGAACTTGTTTATAAATTTATTTAGCTGATTGTTGTATTGATCTTGTAAGTTGCAATTCCTGTCATCAACAGTAAGGCAAAAGGCAAAAACCAAAAAACAAAATTATACTTCAAGCTCTATGTGTGCTCGAAATGTGTGGGTTTTAATATATCAAGCTTCAATTATTGTTACTGTTTATTTTGTTAACTTTAGTTGACAAGTCTAATCATATTGTAACTGACCATATATTTTGAGAATCTTATTGCGCAATTGAAGAGACTAACAGGGACTAGCATATGTATATGCATACCAGCTATGTAAAACTTGTAGAGTTAGCGGCAAACTTTTATAATCGAATAAGCATATAAAGTTGCAACAAGGTTGAATCTCATTTCCCTGTACATTTAGAGTATCCAGATATACTTTCTTACTTCTAAAGCTTGCGTAGTATATGAATTTTATTATTGATCGTACAACAAGTAGGAAAAGTTCCCGAATTCATCCTTTTAATTTGTCCATAAACACATATATGTTTGTGAAGCCTTCCAAAAAACGAGCATATTTTGCATGTATCTTATGCGTTTACGCTCGCACTCCACCATTAATGAAGTTTGTGTTTTCTAACTTAATGTGCATCTCCTTCTATTAATTGATTCTCCAAAACTTACTACTAAGAGGATTTTGGATATTTACCCCAGCTACTTCCAATCCAACTTAATTGCTGAATATGCCTTATTTATAACTTTTAAAACAGCAAGGCAAATATACTTGAGTTCTGTTTACTTTTCAGCTTTCATGGAAGCCAAATAGTGTAATGTAAAAGTGTTTTTGCTTCCCTCCAATGTTTACTAACAATCAGAGATGCATTCTCATTTTATAATCTCTCTTTTTTTCATTATTTTTCTTTGGACAGTTTATAATTGTGCTGGGGTAGTTTATCCTTGTTACAATCATTTAGTTTTTGGAGTTTTATATATAATAAAGGCCCACATATTCAATCACATTATCTCCACATTTTAGAAACTTCTCTTTTTTCTTTTTCTTTTTTCTATAATTAAGTTAAATGTCACTAAAACTTAAAATCAGAATCAATTATAACATCATTCAAGTGGCCCTTCCTCTCTTCTGGGTGATCAGTGGAACTCATTAGAAAAACAAAGAATGACTAAGGAGATCAATACAAAGATAGCAAAATATAGATTTATTTATGTTGGTGTGCAAACGGAACTGGCCCTCATTGCTGCCTTGCTTGTCTGCACTTAAATTAAATTAATGTTCATAATTAAGAGCAAAAATAAAGGGGTAAAGGCTCTTTTGTGGATTTGTGGATGTTCATCTTTCATTTTCCTCCATTCATTTTGAATATCAGGAACATGAAATTTTCTTGGTCTCCACGGCCAGGGATACAGAATCACTCCAAGCATTACTAGTGTTGGGACACTAGGATAGGTTTTGACTCATGAAAGCCCATGTGTATTTTCTTTTTGTGACATGAGGTTTGTGGGATAACTTATTATATATGTATGAAACTTATCAAAACTTTGAGAAGCAATCTTTTTCCTCTTATTCTTTTACATTGTCCCCCTGCACCAAAGCACAGGTGTGTTTTATATATATTTGAGGTGAGCAAATTGGTTGTTTGAAGCTGCAAGGCCTATCCAACAACAAATTTTTTAAATCATAATAAATAATGCAACTATATTGGTGAACTGCCTTTGTGCCTACTTCATGATTACAAATTTCAAAGACAGTGCAGCATGTGGAACGCTAGCTGAATACTTCACATGCCCCTTATTTTGAGTTTTGTAGCATGTGACTGTATATCGTCTTTGGCCCAGTATGCTGATCTTGCAACTGCTACTCTTCTCTCTTCCCTTTGTTTTTCTTTGCTGTCAATAACCCAATACCATTTCCATATAGAAATATTCAATTGTTATCAAGTTTGACGCCCTAGTTTTGTAAAAAGGAGGCTTTAGCTAGTTACTAATTACTATTTACAAAATACGACAAAAAATTATGGACGCTAATGCGCTGTAAAAATAAATATGCATTGAAATTTGTGGTTTTTCATTGTTCTGTAGTTAGGTAACTAATAACTAGCTAGCTTAAGTCCAGACTTTACAACATATATATATATATATATATATATATATATATATATATATAGTTACTAGTTAAGTCCTCTCTATATATATAATGTAAAGAATGCTTATACATTAATAATGCAAAAAGTTAAAAGCAGCATTTAAGTTGCAAAGTCTAGCAACAGCCACAGCTGAAACCGTTAAATTGCAAATGATATTACTGTTCTTAACTAGATCTACGGTGCTGTCAATGCCCACTTGATCATGCGCCTGGTTTCTAATTTGAGAAGACGTGATGTGAGTGTTTTATATGTGACACGTTTGGTTGCCGTATACACGAAGCCAATTCTTCATGTAAATCTGCTTTTAGTTGACATAACAAGTTAAATTAGAAAAGTCTTTCTGCCCACGTGCGGATGCGGATGCAAGATGCACAATCACACGACGGATGTAATAATAAAGCTGTCTACAAACGTGTGGAGCGACGGTAGGTATCATAACATTTAAGTTTTAATTTAAATATCAATAGATGTGGCATTTATTTATTAAATGGTATTTAATTAATTTTAATAATTATAAAATTTATCATTTAATAAATGAAAGATAAATAGAATTGAGATTCAAATTAAAATTTAAATATTGAGATCTTCAATATTATTGAAAATGTGTATAATATTTGATTAATTTAATTAATAGAATTTTCTAGGCAGCTAGTTTGTTCATTCGGCGACCTGCAAGCTGCAACCATTAGTGTAGCCTAAATAAAATATAATTAAAAGCAGATATTGAGTAGCTTAAATGTGGCGTAATCATTCTGTTTCCCTTAAAATTCCCCGACATTACAGTTAGGCCTGTCGTAGATTTTCGATTCCTTTATGAATTGCCTACTCACATGATGTTGAATCCCAAGAATTCATCCTCAAGGCTTTCACAGATGACATGTGTACACTTGCATTTGTTGAGAATCCTTGGAACTCGAAAGCATCTCGACAGTAGCTAATTTGATCCTTCCGAGCACAATTCAGAATTTCTCAGGACTTTATGTTTCGCGCGTCTTCTTATTTAGCTTGGGTATTTAAAGGGTCCGCTTATAATAAAGTGACTGTGTCTCATGCAGTCACTTTTTTTTTTATTTTTTTAATTCAGCACATAACCTGTTACAGGTACCATGAAAAATAAATTTAGTATTTAATCTAAATAATTAGAATCTGTCTAAGTTAATGGAAATATTCAACACAAAACTAGCG
This sequence comes from Citropsis articulata, assembly GCA_030449925.1. Taxonomy (NCBI): domain Eukaryota; kingdom Viridiplantae; phylum Streptophyta; class Magnoliopsida; order Sapindales; family Rutaceae; genus Citropsis; species Citropsis articulata. The sequence continues at coordinate 2,072,194 of JASUUH010000019.1, read as the reverse complement.
GAATAATTAGGTGAAACATTTGAACCAATAAGCGAGAAAATCTAACGAAAATTAGGAACTCATTCAATGAGAAATGAAAATTACTTGGAATCTAACCTAAAATATTGGTATTGAACAAACTTAGTAGGAATAACTAACACAAAACTAGTGGACTAATAATTTGGAAAATATGAACCTAAATGTGAAAAAGCTTAACCAAAATTATGAACTAATTTAACCAAAAAAAATTATTTCGGTATTTAACCCAAATAAATAAAATATTACCAAGCGAATTGGAATATTGAACGTAAAATTTGTGAAATAATAGTTGAAACATATAAACCAAAAAAGGAGAAAGTGTAACCAAAGTTAGGCACTTATTTAATCAAAAATAAAATTATAAAAAATAAATTTAGTACGTAACCCAAATAATTGGAATCTGCCTAAGTTAATGGGAATATTCAATACAGAACTAAAGGAATAATTAGATGAAACATTTGTACCAATAAGTGAGAAAATCTAACGAAAATTAGGAACTTATTCAACGAGAAATAAAAATTACTTGGAATCTAACCCCAAATATTGGTATTGAACGAACTTAATAGGAATCCCCAACGCAAAACTAGTGAACTAATAATTTGAAACTTGTGAACCTAAATATGAAAAAGTTTAACGAAAATTAGGAATTAATTTAACCCAAAAAAAAATTATTTCGTTATTTAACCCAAATAAATGAAATTTTACCAAGCGAATTGTATTATTGAACACAAAATTTGTGAAATAATAGTTGAAACATATAAACCAAAAAAAGAGAAAGTATAACGAAAGTTAGGAACTTATGCAACGAGAAATAAATTTACTTGGAATCTAACCTAAAATATTTGTATTTAACGAATTTAATAGGAATATTATACATAAAACTAGTTGATTGAGAAGTGGAAACAATAAACCAATTATTGAGAAAGTTTAACGAAAATTAGGAACATGTGAAAATAATTTGAAACACCCACCTAATATTTTGATATTTATCCAAAAGAATTAGAACATAATTATTTTAGTCTTTTTTTAAACTTTCTTTTAAATTAAAAATATTTTTCTCACTCAAATATTTTTAATGTTAATTGTTTATAAATTTCCTTATTTTTTCATTTTATTTTATTTTTTTCACATTAAAAATAAATTTTAAAAAAATTTATAGATGAACAACCGGTAAAATACCGGTTGTTCAAGTTCTTTTTTCATTGTTGAAGGCGCTGTGTTACATACAGCGCCGTACTATATGATGACTCGTATTTAAATCATAGCTTGTTTGATATATACATTAAGGCGCCAATTTTTTTTTTAATTTAATAAGTTAGGTCATTAGAACTGTTTATTTTTTTAATTTAATGAAATTTTTTAATTATTAAGTCATTTAAGTTATTAAGTTAATTTTTTAACTTTTTGCTGAATTTAAAAAGTCTTAATGATATCATTAAAAAATATTCTTGAAAATATCCTTATTTAATTAATTAAGTTTCTTCCTCACCTATATAAAATTTAATAATTATCATTATCTATCTCTATATAACTTATGATAATCTATAGTGGTAGACTATTATTATTTTTACCTTTTTATTTTCTTCAAATTAGCATTATTTATCTTCATAATTTTTTAGAAATATTTTTCATACAAAAACATCATAAATTATAATAAAATATAATATAGAATATTAAAGAGTTTTATTCAATTGAATGTGATTTACATTATGATAATATATTATTTTATTTATATTCTTTGAGATATTTATTTTTTGTTTAATATTTATAATTTATAAGGGCAAATGTAGAAATATTAGTTTTCAGATTTTTTAAGTTAAAAAATTAATATTTATTTTTAGTAATTCATTAAAAAAAACCATTCAAATTCAAACATTCAGCTATATTTATATTCTAGACAAAAAAAAAATGACAACTAAATGATCGTCAGGTATGATTTCTCTTCTGACCAAAAGCTCTTTAATTTGAAAGTCAAAAGTTATTTTTAGTTTATTTTAAGATAGCTTGGTTGCAACTTTAGTATAATTTATGAAGACTTAAAACTTATTTTTCCTTTGATGAGAGAACTCAATAACTATGGTCTTTTTTTGATTGGTTGAATCTCAAACATCCTTAATTTATTTTAATAATTTTACTTTTTTTTTCCTCCCATAACAAAGCTGCTGAAAAACTTATGCTCTTGGGGGAGCTGGCTAAAGTATTTTATAAATATTTGTATATGTGGTCATTTGAGGTTAAGGTAATTTAATTCCATAATCATAATTGTATGAAAAAAAACTAGTATATACTTTTATTATTTAAAAAAAATTATTATTTATAAATCTTATGTATCAAACTCTAGAAAGTAGAAACTATTATTTCATAATGGAATTTTTTTTTTATTTCACAGCACCATAATACCAAATGAAAGCCTTAAAAAAAATGATTCTAGATGAAATTGACACGGTAATTGTTGCATGGTGAAGAAATTGAGGCATTTTACACGTCCGATTATATTAACAATTTATAGATAATTTTGAACCTACTTAAGCAACCAATTTAGACCTGCATTTTTTTTTGCATTATTATTGTAAATTTTCTTGGCATTGTTTTGTTAGTTTTAGGTTTGAGTTGCACTGTTGGCACCTTTCTAATCTCCTTATAAAACAATTTTTCAATTATTTTTGTTTTAATTATAAAAAATCCTTTTCTCTTAATTACACTCTTCTATTTTTTGAGGGAAAAAAAAAAGCAACACGCATATCCACAAGGTTTACTTAAATAGTTACATAATCCCATTTGTTTCAAAAATGATCACACAAACCTCTTTTGATATTATACCATTTGATTATGGTCAAAATGAATACAAATGTAGTAATAAGATAAAAATAATAAAAAAATATCGTATGATTCAAATAAAATATTACAATAAGTATAATTAAAAATATATATATATATATAAAATAAAAATAATTTTTAATATTAACATATTATTAGTCTATCCCAACTAATTTTATTAATACTAAATCTATTAATTTAAAATTTGATTTTAAGATTTATATAGACATAATTAAAAAAATACTTTAATTAAAATAATACAAATTTTGTAAATTATTTTGAATGTTAGTACAATTGTTTTAATATTATTAATCTATGTTAGTACAATTGTTTTAATATTATTAATCTATGTTATTACAATTGTTTTAATATTATTCATCTATCAAATAGATTAATTATTAATAAATAATATGATAGATTAATAGTATTATATTTTTTCAAATATTCAAAATAATTTATATTTTTTTTTTATCTGTATTTGATATAGAAGTTTATTTAAAGTTAATTTTTGGATTTCTTTAGTCAAATGGTATGGTTAAAAAAAGAGTCTGTGTGACCATTTATGAAATAAAAAGAGTCTATGTGACTATTTAAGCACACTTTGGGAATGTGGATTTTTTTCCCTCTTTTAATTTAATTTTTTATTGTTAAAATTCAAAGTAATATATTTGCTATTTTCCTTTTCTTTTATGATCTTTTTGTTACCCTGCACATAAATTATAAAGTTTTCTTGGGCGATGGATTTTTTAGCATCAATCATTAAGTTAAATTACACATATTTTAAATTGTAATTTCAAAGAAATTTTAGGTATAAAAATATTTAATCAATAAGAAATATGGAAAGATTATGTTTATTTTTTAAAATTTACAATTTAAAAGAAAATTTTAAATTGTAAAATTTTACAATTTTACAATAGATTATTTTTTAAAATTTACAATTTATTTTGATTAGTTAAAAGTGACATGTAGAAAAAAAAATGATTGATTACGAATGTAAGTAATTTTTGAAAAAAATTATGTTTTTAATTCTTATTTATTTTTTAAATATAATTTTATTTTAAGTGGGGTTTTATATGGATAATGAGGGATGCCAGTAGCTTCACTCCTTCGGTTTTGGGTCACACCTTCTAGTTGAGTCCAATGAACAACAAACTTCGATCTAGAGCCCAACCCCATCGAGACACAGAAGGAAATAAAAGGCCACCTCATATATTTCAAGTTTCGACTCTCTCCATTTATTATTATTATTATTTTTTTAATTTTAACCATGGGAGAGTGAGGGTAACAAACAAACCAAATTTTAATGGATAAAGTTCGGATTATTCCTTTTGTGTATTAACTATCTTAAATTATTCTATTTATTTTTAAAAACCTTAAGTTATTATTCTTCACAATGTAAGGTAAAAATGGGAGTAGGTTAAATTTTTTTCTTTTTTTGTCTTCTTAATAAAAATAAAGAGTGAATTGAGATTTTTAAAAATAAAAAAGATGATTTGAAGATAATTAATTCACGAGAAATATGAAATTAATCTAATTTTTATTGATGGGATTTATTTAGTTTAGTTTTTGAAATATATATATCTAGTAGAAGTCATGGGTCTCCGTCAACTCGTTGTCAAATAATTGAGGAGCTATGGTAAGTTAATTTTCTGTCAATTGTAAGTTACAGTAACTTAAGAGCTGACTACTTGTTAATGGGATCTGTTCAATAAATTTACTTATTTTACATGAACTTTATGTTGCAGCCCCTTAATTTTTTTTATAACTTTGTACTAAGCTATAAAATTTGATGATTTATCCATTATAACTCCAGTATTGGCCTCTTCAATTTTACAGATTTATAATTTTTTTTTATTTTGGCCCCACTCAAACTAAAACCACGGTTTCATCGCTGGTTTTTTAATTATTAATAGTTATACAATTACTTTAATAGATAAGTTTGTTTAAAATTATGTTCATAATGAATGAAATAAGATTATAAAATAATATAAGAGTTTTGTATACAATTTAACTCCTATTCTTAAAAAAAAAAAAAAAAAAAAAAAACTCTACGGAATCTACTTCCAAACATTCAAAGACTGAGCTTTTTCTAACTAAAGACAAAATAACTTGGTAATAAATGGTAGTACAAGAAGATATTCATTTAATAACTTAGTGGTAAACCATCTCTTATCCCTTTATGCTTAGATAATTGTGATATAAAAGCCTCTAGTTAACATAACAAAAACTACTACATCATGTTTAAATCTACAGATCTAATGGAAGAAAAACAGCCCTAAATTCTAGATTCAAGTAAAAACTTAGGCCCTGTTTGGTATCATTTTCAGGGGCTCGTTTTCATTTTCGTTCTACGAATACAAATGTAACTCACGTTTGGTGGGTTGGACCCAAAAAATGAATTGTAAAATAAATAATTCATATTCCTTTTTAACGTTATAAATTTGAGAACGCGTTTAACACGTTCTCAAACGAATCACAAATTAAATCGCGAAAGAAATTGCAAAACAAAACCCAAGCCTCATCTTCTCATCCTGATCGAAATTCACAACTCTCTTTTCTCTCTCTCTCCGTCACAGTTCTTCAACCACAGTTCGTCACATCTTTCTCTCTCCATCGTGGTTCTTCAACCAAAATCAACTACTGTTGTGCCTCTGCTTCTCTCGACTGATGCTACTGCTGATTACAGTGTCTCTATTGAGGATCAACTGGTGCTGCTGCTGCTACTATTGCATATGTGCTCCGTCTCGATTGGTGGTGGTGGTGTTGCATCTCTGCTCTGTCTCGACTGGTGCTACTGCTGTTCTCGCTCTCTCTCTCTCTCTCTCTCTCTCAGGTTGCTCCTATAACGAGATCTGAGCATATATGTTGAGGATCGACATTGGCTCACTGGTATTATTCTTCTATTTGGATAAATTTTGAGTAAGTATTATTTATCTTGTGCATATGATTTCATTGTTCTTATATTTCCAAGCTTTTGTTATCCTTGCATTTTAAGGAATAAGAAAAGAAAAGCAATGTAAGAGAAATAATAAGAGTGGAAATGGCAATGCTGTCAATGAAGAAGAAACCTTGTGGAAATGGCAATGCTGTCAATGAAGAAGAAACCTTTCATTTTTGCTTTAGTTTTGTGTCTTATTATGGATATGGGATTTGGTGTTGGTATCTTTGTTGTAGAGTTATGAGAAAGCAAGTTACAGTCATAGGTTTAGCATATCTTTTGGCGAGATTTTTTATACTTCTAATTAAGAATTCTTCTTGATTCACGTGTCTAGGAGAAAATGTTAATCTGTTTGATTTGGTTTTTGCTTTCCTATTTGCGTCTTGCAGTTGGAATATCTAGAATTTTTTTGCCTGCAATATCAGTGAAGCCATCATTAAAGAAATTAGTATTTGTTTGTTAGCTCATATGATTCGTTTGTTTTATTATATCAAAATGAGAAGCAATTCACATATTGGCAATGACAATTTGGAAAGTCTTGTTATCGAGAATAAGAGATATGCGCAAATTCACTTGGGCTGTAAAGAATTTGGATGAATGAGGGATGATGATTCTAAAAAATAGTGCAATGGGGGATAAATAGCTGAAAGTTGAAATAGAGTTGGCTAGGAATAGAAAGAATTACTTCTGTCAAATAGGCTTGATTAATTCAAATGGCAGATACTCGTTTGAATTAATCTTTTTTTTACAACTAGAGGGCTTGCATATCCGAGTTTTTTAAGAAAGTGATCGCAATGATGATGATAATATTGATTCTCATTATGTCTTCACAATTACAAGTTTATCTTTTCGAGGTACTTGCATAAGCTTTACAGGTTTACTGTATAAATAATACACTAGGAGCATATAATTTGTTATTATCTGATGATTTGAATTTTTCAGTTTAATTTATGTTGAATGCATTGAAATTACAACAAAATGGTTGTGATTGGATATGAAAAACACTGGGAACCTATGTATATTTATATACCATATACTATTTTCAGCTCTGTGGACAATTTTGTTTTGATGTTGGCTTCATGTTATGTTTGTAACTGTTGTACCTTTGCATCTTGTTTGCTGAACAAGCACTTTTTACTTGATGGCTTATGTCTATCAACCATCCTCACTTCATGGGTAATTATTACATTCGACAAAATACTTGAATCCCAAATGTAGTTTCAGTGGTTCTATGATCAATCATTGATCAATGTATTCTCTTATTTCCTGGCTGACGATGATAATTATGTTTTAATTTCGAAACTATATCTTCCATTTCATGCCTTGAATCAAAAGGATGAATTTCGTGAAGTTGCAACGACATGTGAGATTGAGACAAGGCCTTCCATCGTAGCAGACAATATTAAGGGCATGGTCCCAAACTCTAAGACCTTGAGATTGTAAGATGTAGGGCATCATAACCCAAAGCATGTGCTCATGGCAATTTTTGTGGCAATACTTTCAATCTCAGCCATTTATTTATTTCACAGAAAATAGTTCCCGTTAGATCATTTTTTATGAATGATTCTTGTCATCACTTTTTCACTATGATATGTCTTTGTCCGGTGTCCTTTTTTATTTTTTATTTTCTCTTGTACCATGTTGTTTTCATTGGGTTGATTCCATTGTATTAATTAATTTTGTAAATAACTTATTGCTGTTGTATTCCTCATTAATTAAATGTGAGTATTGTAAATTAAACTATTATTCTATTTTAATTCTTTTCTATGAATGATTTGATATGAAATCTAAATTGTAGAGATGATGGTGTAAGAGTTAAATTACAATTTCTATACAGCATAAGTACACACGTAATGCATGATGCCTATCATGTAATTTTTATAATTATTTTGTTTAAATCATAGATATTGTAATATTTTAATTATAGTGTAAAAATAAATATAATATAATTTTTTTCATTTAATGCTAATAATTAAATTTTATTATCATTTAGTTTTTTATAAATATTTTGTTTAAATTATTTATGGTATGTTTATGTATGTATTAGTTAAGCAATTACTCTTTAATTATAAGTATGACTTAAATATTTAGTAAAAGTTGTTTTTGAAAATGGTACTACCAAACACATATTCACTGTTTTTATTATTCTCAATTATATCTACCAAACACATATTACTATTTTCAATTTTAAAATACAGGATATAGAAAATCATACCAAACGCATACTTAAATTTGAAATACAACAACTGTAAAATATTATTTTCATTATTATTTTTATTTTTTTAAAAAATTAATTCAGAAACAATATCAAACGGGCCCTTATCTTTCAACTTAGTTTATTAGTCAATAATCATGAATTTATATAGTAAAATTTTTTGAAGTGGTACATAGTCAAAGAAAATATAAAGAAATCTCTATATAACTTTTGATTGCTTAATCTTTATTTATTTGAAATGACTATTTGTAAAAGTAATGTTGATTCGGTTTTTTTTTTTTTTTCCTATGACTTGATTGTTTGAAAAAATAATAATATAATAAGACTAAATCAACGTGTGTCAATGTGTGTATTTGCCTACATAAAAAGCTGATATGATACGAAAAGGTGAGTACGTACGCACAATTAATCTCTCTATAAGACAACAACGTACACTACCAATTAACAAGCCATGAAATAACAGAACCAATTTATTGTTTAGCATTAAGGCATTGATCGTACGGATGTACAATGACAGTCACGACAATAAATTGAATTGGCCATGGCAGCAGCTGCAGGCCCCACATGGGGACATCGGTGGCCATTGTAATCTAATTCCACGCACGCACCAGGCGAAGATAGAAGATGAAGATGATGTACAAAAGAATTCGACAAGAGGGGATGGTTTACAGCGGGAGCTGGGCACTTATGTCCTTTGGGGCATGTGCTTGTGCACATGGATTGACACTGCTTCTGCTCATTCAATTATTTATAGCTCCTAAACTATTTTGGTTTAGCTCAAATAGTTAGAACTCTTCTTTTACAAATGTGAGAGAATGTGTTGAGTCTCTATAAATGTATTGTAAGGGTTTAATTTAAAAATTTCTTTCTTAGAGTTTCAGAGCTTGAGTGAAGGTAGTCTTCCTTCTTGAAGGGGAGATTGACGTCTCTTAAATATTTAAGAGAGTTAAAAATCTGAGTAGTACTATATCAGAGTTGATGTAATTGGGTCTCAGTAATAGTATGACTGTAATTATATGATTGTAAATATTATGAGCAATAGTCTCTTAAAAAAAAATTTATTTATAGCTCCTATCTTGTTCCTTAGACCAAAATTTCATGATTTGCTTCTGCATCGGCAGTTCTACTTGTATATTATCTCATGCAATGATTGATTTAACCAAAGGTTCTTATTAGTTCTACGTGTACTATTCCTTTCTGAGATTTCTCCTTTGCCGGTCAGTGGAGCAGTTTTCGGAACCTATTGCTCAGTAGATTCCTGAATAATCGAGAGTCTTGGTTGTTTGTTAAATGTCTGAAGTCTGAAATTTTATTAATTTCAGACATTTTCTAAAATTTACTTGTTTGTTTTTTAGAACTTATGTCAGATTTTCAAACATTTTCAGACATTTACATCTGAATAGGAAAAGTAACTTTTGTGACTTTTGCCTGAATGAGAAAATGTCTGAATGACAAGTAAATATTATATTCCAAAAATATCTCTGTAAAATAACTTATTCCCTAAACTATAAAATCTAATTCTTTTTTTTTTGTTTTAATTTACAAGGATATAAATGTCAAATAAGTAAGTTTAAGATATTTTTTATTATAAAAACAAAAAAGATGCCACTTATATTCAGATATTCAGATATTCAGATATTAAAAAAGGAAAAACAAACATGTCATTTAGATTTTTGTATTCAGACTCATTCAGACTTTAGAAAAATTTAGACACATTTAGATTTCAGATAAAAAAATAAATTATACCTTAGTATAAATTTCAGGCTTTTTTTATAATATTTTTAGAAAAAAAAAAAAGAAAGAAAAAAGTTCAAAGTTTTATTAGCCCGCAATGGATTAGTTGAATGACTTAACTTACGGGTTTGCTCAATTCGCAGTTCAAGCTCTCGCGGACATCTCTCTTGAATGAGAGCAGATTTCATGCAAACCATTAGAGTTTTGAATAGATATTTATGTCATGGTACAAGCTGATTGTCCAAGCCTTGAATAGGTCACATCTATCTTCAAATGATTAGAGAAATTTTTATTTTCGTACAAATCATATAAGAGGACTTGAACTTTACCCACAAATATTTAAAAAAAGAGTAGTTATCATCCGATTAATGGGTGATTTCCATCAAAGGTTTTGTTTTGGTTAAACATTACCGAAACCTTATTCTCACTCACACTTTGAATGAAGTCTTTTGCCTGTGTTCACAGATACGTCCAGTTCTAGGTTGTACTCGGAACTTCATTTCTTGATTTCTCTAATCCTGGAAAAATTGTTAAGAAAATTTTGCATAAGGTAGCAGTTTGGCAGCCCACAATAGAACATAAATGTGTTGGCCGTACGCATATTTTATATGTGGGTGTTACAAACCAACATACTGTATACACATGGTACAATCTTAACCCAAGTGGTTGGCATAGTAAAATCTGTTAATTAACTCGAAAATTTAGGCGAATCCACCATATATGGATGGCCAAAGAACTCAGAAAATAAAAAAAAATGTATTTAGGGAATGTTGTGTCCCAACAAAGATCACTCCATGTGTAAAATTATATATTGTTTTCCACTTCCCAATAATATTTATAATAACATTAAATTCAGCAGCAACTGATCAAGTAGGCCAAATTAAATGTATTGGCCCTAACCCTTGGCAGTCCATTTATTATATCCTAACGTCAAACACCTACCCTTGACACTTTCAACCGAGCAAAACGTGAAGCCTCTTCCTACACAAAATCTCCTATATTTCATAAAGCGAGGCTTTCTTCATTTGCTTGGTGGCAAATAGCTATTATGGCCAAGGCTAAGCTCTTCTTTGTCTTGCTTGTAGCAGCACTCTTTAGCATTTCCATTGTAATGGCAACAGAAACACAGAACCTTCTCGACACTGTAAGTTATTAAAATTTTCTGGAATCCAACCAACTTATATGTATATACGCTTGCCGATTTAACTTTCAATATAACTTGTGATTAATTTGCAGAATGGATATGGCCCTGGGAGTCTAAAGAGCTACCGTAAGTTTCATTGTGATCATGATATACCCCCAGTAGCTTTAAATTTCTTCTTCTATATTAAGTATTTACGACATGATGGACTAATATGTAACATGTTTGTGCAATTTTGGGATGTCAATAATGAAATGGATATGGATGCACATGCAGAATGCCCATCACAGTGCACAAGGAGATGTAGCCAGACGCAGTACCACAAACCCTGCATGTTCTTCTGTCAAAAATGCTGTGCCAGGTGCCTCTGCGTCCCTCCGGGGTTCTATGGGAACAAGGCTGTATGCCCTTGCTACAATAACTGGAAGACCAAGCGCGGAGGACCCAAATGCCCCTAAAATTTTATTTGTAATATCTCTGCTTTCACTTGTGTATTTCCTTAAATTGGAATTAGAAGGTTATTTGGTTTGCTGGGGGTATGTTATTGTTTGTGCACAGAGTGGCTGAAGATACGGCTCTGTTGCTGTTACATTTGTAATTTGCTTGGCTTTGTTTATCAAATAATATTAGCAGAATTTTCTTCAGGTTGATCTTCATGTTCAATAGAGAAGAACTTCTGGCATGAATTCATTAACCTGGTCACATTGCTATCTAATTTACAATTTTGGATGCCATGGAGGTTGGAGGGAGTTTGAAAACTTTGAAGTTGAAGATGAGTTGCTGACTTGCTGCTGGTCTGGTGGGTTGAAGCCTGAGGGCCTGCTGGAGCCATGGCCGGCCGACATGGGCCCATGCTTGCAAATCCACAGTCATTTGCCATTTTGCATATTTAATTTTGATGAAAGATAAATAAGCAGAAGTGGATAGAAAATTCATCTATCATCCATCCTCTTTTATTTTCTAGTAAAACGCAATGTAGTCTCATGCTAAAGGAAAAAAAATAAATAATTTTTTTTTCTCAAAAAGATGTTTATACGGTTAAAGCTCGTTAATCTAATACTAGATAAATATATAAGATTATAAATTTTCAATTTTTTTTCGTTCGACCAAATCGAAAAGATGTTTATACATTGAATCTCGTTGAGTTAATAATAGATAGACTTATAATTTTGATTAAATAATAGTACTTTTAGTTCCGACTTGGGGCCAAGATAACAAAATTAATAATTTGATAAATATATAAGATAGTAAATTTCCAAATTTTTTTGTTGGACCAAATCGATACATAAATTAAAAATTAACTAATTTGAAACTAAATATATATAATATGTCTATGATTTTCTTTGTTGTATTAGCATAATGTTTTACATATTTTATCCATTATTATTGCTTTTTTTTTAACATTTTTCAGATGAGACGCCATTATTGTATTTTTTGTGTTATGTTAAAAGAAATAAGAGGGATCAAAAAATCTTTTATGATGATTTAATGTAATCGGGATCTAGACATGAAATCTAGATAAATGGCTATAAATTGATCTTGATCGATCAATTGATTAAGATCAAGTCCGAATCATATTATGCAACTTGACAAAATTACTATATTTTTTAATTATACTATGTCTATATTTTATAAAAAAAATTATTTTGGGCGTGATGTTATATTTATAAATTAATCATTATTCATTTATTGATATATTAATATTCACTAACTTGATAGATTTTTTATGCTCCCGAGACTATTAATTTATCGAGATTCTGTATTATATTTATTAAAAAAAAAGTATATATATATATATATATATATAGCGTTATTAAAGTAAAAGATAAAAAGCAGATATGGAAAACATCATAACTAAACATGATTTACATAGACAGCTTGCTAAAGTAAAAATCTAGCCTCCCAAACCCATTATATATCTTCACCAAAATCACAAAGTTACAAGAAGTTAATCGGATCATTAGCCCAAAAAGAAAAATTAAAAGAATCATCAAATCATATCCTTCGCACCTACTTTTTCCACATGGCATGCTCATTTTCTGCATGAACCAACCACATCATTCTAACAAAAAAAAAAACAAACAAACAATCTTCATGATAAGTTGTTGAAATTAACCAATCTTACCTTACCAAATTTCAAATCCAAAATTTTGACACACGCAAAATTTCTTAATCAACCAATATTGTTGAAATAAACCAAACCTCCTAAGATTGATCGGCCCCAATAATCCAATTCATTTGCCTGATTTGGAAAAAGAAGAAGTATATTATATATTGAACAAAAATAAAATAGGGGACCGCACTGAGTGCAATTTTGGGGGCACCATCACTCTCACAAAAAGCACTTTCCCCAAGCGGGCTACTTTTGGTAATCGAGAAACTGAAGAATTGCTTCCAAAAGCGAAAAGGAGTAAAGAAAATAAATATATGTATAATAATTACTTAATAAAATAATCCAAAAATTTCACATACGGACAGGAGAGAGGGTCCACAGACTCTACTCTCCGTTGTCCCCTGTATAAAAATATAATATACAGTTCACATTCTTTAATTTTAATAGGCATTTATTAGATATTATAATAATGATGCTTAAATGCTACAAGGAAGGTTAATTAAAGAAAGATATTATATTAGTTGTAATTAAAATGATTTAAAGAATTTTGTACAAGATCACGACATGCCTCCCACTTTTACTCCTTTTTCTGCTCGCTGATTGTGCAGCAATGGATTCTGAAAATCCAAGCTCATCAGGTACTCTTCTTGCAAGTTCTCTTCAACCCATTTTAGCAAACTGTAGTCTTTCAAATGCCCAGATGATGTTTTGGTTCCCTCTCTCTTTTTTTTTTTCCCACTGGCATTCTTGTGAAAAGAACCTCATAGATGGTAAAATTAAGTGCTTTTATAACTGAAGAATAGTTTCTTTGACTTTTTTTTTTTCGTCTACTTTGTGTTCAGGTTGATAGCTTGCTTTTATGATGAAAACAAGAGGAGCTCATGGTTAGTCCTAACTGATCAAGATTCTTTCTTTTTCCTGTTTTTTAATCGAGTTTTGGAATGTAATCTTTGAATTGCTTCTGAAAACAATGATGTATTTTCTTCGAGGTTGATGGTGTTGGCTGGTGTTGTGAGAGGAGGTGCTTGATATCTTTTTCAAGAACCTCAAGGGTTTAAGGACAAAGAATTGGGTTTTGCCTTCCATTTTGAAGATTGGAAATTAAGCTGGGATTGTTAATGGCTAGGATTCCTGAATTGAAATTTCTTTGGCTTGAGTAAATAGAAACTTAACTGCATACGGTTTCAATTAAGAGAGCAATTTTTGTTGCTGCTTTTGGGACATTTGGTTCTACAGTTGAAAATCATAAGCCCACTAGAATTTTGTTTCCCTAACCTTCATCAATGTCGGAAAAAGGCATCCTTCCTTCGAAGTTTTTTTTCTGCTTGATAACCATTTCTATGTTTCTTTTGATAATTTCTTCTTCATTCCTTCTTCAATTTAGCAGCACATCATTTATACCAAGATCAGTTTTCAAGCTCATTCTGCTGAACAGCACGTCCGTTTTCTTAAAAGCCAATGTTGAAAATGAACCAATGAAACTTCCCTTTATGTCTTCTAAGGATTCACAAACCAACACAGAAACTTCATCGAATTCCAATTCTGGCAACAATATGGCTGGTTCTTTTGGACGACAGAAAGGGAAAAAATGTGATCCAGTTCAGGTTCTCTTAAGAGTATACATGTATGACTTGCCTCCTGAATTTCACTTTGGATTATTGGGGTGGAAGGGACAGCCAAACCAGACCTGGCCTGATGTCAGGAAACAAAGTGGAATCTGGCCATACCCAGGTGGGTTGAACCTACAGCATAGTATTGAGTATTGGTTGACCCTCGATCTACTATCATCAAATATAGCAAACATAGGCAGACCATATACTGCTATTAGAGTTATGAATTCGAGTCAAGCAGATGTAATATTTGTGCCATTCTTCTCATCTTTGAGTTACAATCGCTACTCCAAGCTCCGTGGAAAAGAAAAGATCAGTGTCAACAAGATGTTGCAAAGGAAATTGGTTCAGTTTCTGATGAATCAGGATGAATGGAAACGGTTGGGTGGGAAGGATCACTTAATAGTAGCCCACCATCCAAATAGCATGCTGGATGCAAGAACGAAGTTGGGTTCTGCCATGTTTGTTCTTGCAGATTTTGGTAGATACCCTGTTGAAATAGCAAATGTTGAGAAGGATATTATCGCTCCTTACATGCATCTTGTGAGGACCATTCCTGGTGGTGAATCACCCCCATTTGATCAACGTCCTACATTAGCTTATTTTCAAGGAGCAATATATAGAAAAGATGTAAGTTCTTTGTTTACATTTTATTGTGAATTACCAATTTTTTTTTTTTTCTTTTGATGTAGTACTCTGTTTTGACAGAAGTCCCCCACATTTCATATGGATTTTGCCATGCCTGGAAATTAATCAACAGATGCATTTCTGTGCACGTGACTTGGTTGATACAATTTTCAAATGTTATGATATGATGCACATGTTATCCTGATTTGCTGATTAAACATTTCTAAAAGTGATTCACTCTCATACTGACGGCAGACATTTCACATATTTTTGTAATTTCAGATTTATGATGAATTAGTCAATGAATACTTTTCATTATCATGATTTGATAATTGAACACTTTCGAAGATGATTTTGGCTTCCTCTTGCTACTGTGTTTCCTTAATTTTTATCCTCCTAGATACTTAGAATCAAGTACTTATGTGCAGCACATACTGAAATGCACACTAACTGAGGAATTCCCAGTGGAATCATGAAGAATCATAAATGCCTTCTTTTCTTTTTTTTAAATAAAAATATTCATGATCTCATAGAGACATATTCTACTAGATCAATGGTTAGCATCATCAAGTTGGTGCTAATTTGATGTAGAAGATCTTCCACCGTGATCTATTTTAAAAAAATACATAATATATCTTCCTTTAAACATTTTTGCACAGTGCGGTTGGATTGGACATTAGCTTGTTAATTTTCTGGTGCCCAACTTCAGAATATGCAATTGCCTTGACACATAGTATCCTGGGAAGTTTTGAATTACATTGTTCTCTGAGATGAAATCATCCCATTTGTCTCAATAGCGACTAGAGGCATAACTTCATTCAAGAATGGAACAATACAAATTCTCATCGAATGCAATAGAATCATGTTATATGTTATATTACAGAAGTTATAATTATTGTTGTTCTTTTTTCCTTTTTGGTTATCTGTTTGATGTGGTTAGCAAAATTCTGAATTTTAGCACCCCGGACCCTTAAACTAAAGCAGTACATTTTTTGCTTTTATACTTGAACTCACCTTCAGACTAAACCTTGTCACCATACTTGCCAACTTATTAAAATACCTGTCCTGTCAACCAACATAGTTTCATGTTTCAATGTTTCTTCAGGGAGGAGTCATCCGGCAAGAACTCTATTACCTTCTAAAAGATGAAAAAGATGTACACTTTACGTTTGGAAGTATTCAAGGAGATGGAGTGAAAAATGCTGGCCAGGGGATGGCTTCATCCAAATTTTGCCTTAACATTGCTGGTGATACTCCTTCCTCAAATCGCCTTTTTGATGCTATTGCAAGCCACTGTGTTCCTGTGATAATAAGTGATGAGATTGAGTTACCATTCGAAGATGTCCTAGACTACTCGGAGTTTTGTATCACTGTTCATTCAACTGATGCCGTCAAGAAAGGATTTCTGCTTAATCTGCTTCGAGGAATCAAACAAGAACAATGGACCAAGATGTGGGAAAGACTAAAGGAAGTTGTCCGACACTTTGAATATCAGTATCCATCCCAGCCTGGTGATGCGGTAGATATGATTTGGGAGGCAGTTTCACGCAAGGTGCCTTCAGTACGGTTTAAAATTCACAAGAGTAACAGATACATAAAATCTCATCATCCGGTAAATAGCAATTGAAATGAAGAGACACATTTCTCGACTGACATCCTGCATTTCAGGATGTTGAACTAAACAAGCATAGTTTTAGTGAAATCTGCTAGAGTTTTTGCTTTCTCATTTTATTTTTTTAACCATTGGTAGTTTTAGTTTAGTTTTCTTTAGAGAATATTCAATTGTCTGCAGTACATTTTCTAATTACGATTTCAGCCACGAAAGGACCTATAGTTGGCAGCCAATTCTTTTTCTCCTTTCTCATTCTGCAGACTAAAACATACACCTAACACAAAATTTCAAATTTATTATTATTCAAAGAAAACTACCTCTATCCTCCAAGAAACGTCTAAATATTTGTCTTAGCTTTGAGTAAGCACAAATACAATTAAACATGAAAGAATAAGTCAAGATGAAATGTTTTATTTAAACATGAAGAGAGTAAACAACATTTAGCTTATAACATGCTAACAAGTAGTGCTTTTACATATATTTATTTGTGATTTAAGTTGTTTCTGCATATGCCTTCTGCTTGTAGATGTTTTGAGGCAGGGGGAGAAACAGAGAGAGATGCAGCAACTGGTTAGAAAACATAGGGAGATGTTGAAGATGTGATGGTCCTAAACATTAATATTGCAAGATTGCAAATATTTAGTTGTAAAATGCAAAACAAGTGTCACCGCAGCATTTAGAAGTAAAGAAGTCTATTTCTATGGAAAGGATAAACCCACTATATTTTGTATAAATATGATAAACGGCATCGTCTCTATTGAAAGTATTCAGCTATTGGTGTTAGGACCTAAGTTTATACAATACAGAGAGAGCCGGCTTACAGAATTAAACTATGGCCACTAACTTTCAGCTCTATGAAAAATTTGCCTAAAACTGATGGAAACAGAGAAATCCAACAAACCCGTATACAGAGGAAATCTTTCTCATTCACTTTGGAGCATCAACTAGCCATGCCTTCACTGGGCAAACTCTTCCTTAACTTACTTTTGTGGTATGGAAAAATAGCTTCAGCCATGTTCAACATCTGTTGTGAATAGGGTCTGAACCTTTCCGAACTTTTCTTTTATTTGATTGATTTGGATCAAACATCAGTGAAGGTGCAGGTGCCAAACTGGGGTTCATTTGCAAATCCTTGAGAGGAACAGCCTTGAGAATACGTGCGTTTCGAACAGCTGGCAGTACTTCTTTATCCCATCTGAGAACAAGATCTATGCTTCTCAGACCAGAAACATTCTGTGGTTGAAGACTTAAAAAGCCAATGCAAACAAGAAGAATGAATCCCCTATAAACCAAAGAGCCCATGTTTGTGATATGCAATGAAAAAAGAGGAGACAGAGGTGTCTTTGTTGTTAAGAAAAATAGAAGTAATGATGAGAGAATGAGTAGTGTGCCTCCGTCTGAGATTGCAGCCTCTATCTGTTATGGCTTATATCTGCAGGAATAATGACCCCGAGGTTTCATCTTTTATGGGATTTGGAAGACTGAAAGTGTAAAGCACCAGGTTTGCCTTGGCCCCCAGAACATGTAGGGAAGCTTTAGATTCACCTCAATCATAAGCCTGCCACAGAAGCAATATAAAGGCTGTATTAGAAGACTCTGACAGGTTTGAACAAAAAAGGTATAGTTGGAACAATATCCTTGGGAAGCCAAGCATCTTTTTTTTTTTTTTTCATTATTGTTTCCTTACATCTCCCTATCATTTGCCCTTGCTCTTTTTTACCAAACAAGACCAATCACTATTCGCTCTTTAACTCGTAAGACGACTTGCCGCATCATCCCACCACGCTGACATGTTCCTACCCCATGTCCTCAACGCCAGCTATAATGGCTTCAGTCAATAGACATGGCTGAACTGAATCAAGTATAGCTCACGATATTTATTGGAAAATCATTATCATAAGTTATTCCTTATATTTACAAACTTATTTCTTTATCTTAAGAGGGGTGAATAAAAAACTTGTAACAATTATAACATACAACAACTGTAAGGTAGACGGACCAGGATAAACTAGTGACACTGTTCTATTACTATTTGCCAAGGAATAGGTAGCTAACTACTTTTATGATTCTGACATAAGATATGCATTACTTGTTGGGTCCAATAACTTTATTGGCTTGACTGTCAAATGCAAGCCATTATCAGCCAGCCAAGAGTGTTTCAGATTACAACAGGAACAAGAAAGCTATTAAAAGCAGAGATGTTGGAGGAAGGGTGAGGAATAGTAACTTCTCAAAAAAAAAAAGGGGGGGAAAAACCCACACACAATTACAAGAAGAAGCAGCACGCACTTTATCCCTTGGTTTTAACTTTAGAATTCCAAGCTCTTCTCTCCATGCAACAAAAATCACAGTTTGGTTCCTTGTGCTAATTGGGTTTCCTTTCCTTTATGCTTTTCTGTTGAATTTGCCAACTCTAACCTAAGCCCTCCATTTAAAGTTTTTTAAAAATTAAAAAAAAAAAAAAACATCAGGCCTTGCTCTATATTTTGGCCAACTTCTCATTTCTTACTTTCTTTGCTTTTGATTTTCTCGTTTACCCATGAAGACCACAGTTTGAATAGGGAAGCAAGCCTTACTTTTATTGATTTACTAGTTTTTTGTAAGTAACATAGAGAACGCATGGAAACTAAAGAATGAAGAAACCCAGATAGTTGGGAATTAAAAAAAAAAAAACATATTTGAACGGTTTTTTTTTTTTTTTTTTCATTTTTGGTTTGGAAAGAATAGAAAGGATATGTTGTCTTGTTGTCTTGTTGGAATAGAAAATGAGGACCAGTCACAGCCCTAGGCCCCTAACTAGCTTAAGAAATGTTTTATATAACACTTAAGTATTTTGTGGGCCTGTGTTTAAAGCAAAAGAGAAATGGATGAGTTGTTGTTGCTGCTTTCAAAAATCATTCCTGAGGACCTTCAACATCACATTTAACTTTAGAACTTCTCTTTTCATGGTATCTTGTAGGGTATCACAATAGAATCTCATTTTTGTATTGTTCAATCAAACATATCTTCTAGTAAACCTACTCATGCTGCCTCAATTCATACCCTCTGTGAACCTTTTGCTTTAGCCATATTGATCCTACGCCTTCTTCCTAATTATAGCAAAACCAAAATGAGTAACGGGAGAACTCTGATATCATTTTCGAGGAATAATCCATTGCAGATAAAATTGAAACTATTAGAATAAACGATGATGGTAATATAATGGTTCCTTCTAAGATTCTCATGTTGGCAATCTCTACCCAGATGGATTAGATTCAGATAGTTTCTAGGTAAAGTAGAACCAAATACAAGATAAGAACCAAGATTAGATGTTCCAGGACAACATTATTTATTCAAAACAGTCATCGGGATCCATCGTTAAAGATAAGGAGGATTGATAAATGAATACGGTCACCCTATCTTGGCAAACAATAGTTTACAACAACGAAAACTTTATCACCAGCTGCTTTTGTCAACAACGAAATCTAAGTTTAGTTGTATTTAAAAAGCCTCATTGTTCCTCTTTGAACTCGAGGGAGAGGGAAGAGTGGAATCTCGGCCACTTAACATCAATGCTGGTTGCTGGGGCATGAGCTACGCTGATATTATAGAATTTATTTATTAAAAGGTGGAGTAAAATGAATTTATTGAACCTAAAGACGCTCACTACAACAGTAACAATAAAATGGAGATTAATTTCCAGACTGCAACATAACGAGCAATTCCTTCTGGTTAAGGCTGTTCAGGTTACAGAAAGTTGCATGGTAAGTGATCAATGAAAACTTCTGCTCTTCGATATAATTATTCGGAAAATTATAGAAACTAACATGGTATCTAAATCATTAATGGCTAATGGCTGATTAAGTTCCCATTCTTTCAAAATGCTGATGCATAGAGGAACACTAGATGGGAGGCTATTTGATAACAGAGAGATCTGCATGACAGAAACTATGCTGACATAGAAACGCAAGTCCAGCAGCAAATAGCCGCGGTGATTTCATAAAAATTTATGTACAAATATAACAAGAGAAATTGGGTAGTTAGAAAAAGAAAGGGAAAAAAAAATTAAAACGAAAGAAGGAAAGAGCTTGCAGGGTTTATATAACATATAACTAAGCTAGAGATAAAATACAGCCTTCCCATTTTCCTCTCCCTACCACTTGTTCCAGCAACACAATAAACTCAATTATTCTCTAGCCTGCCTGTTTCACCAACAAGGTTATGTAATCAGAAAAAACAATTATTGGAGCGGCTCCTGATGGGGTGTCACGGCTGGTCCTGGTGCTATTGTGAAGTGCAAACCCCGACGTTGCCCTGCCTGAATCATAAATGCAACTTCAGTTGCTGCAAGTGCTGCTGCTTCCTGATTGAATACAAAATAAATAAAAAGCAAATTAATTAGGAAGCAATAAAAAAGAAAAATACACATCAGAAGTTTAAAATTGTATTATTACCAAACAAACAGACAAGCATTTAACTCTAAATATGCTACAATGATAATACTCAAAAAGGAAAAATATCCAAGAAGTTGGACTCTGACAAAGCCGTCAATTGGTGGATTATTCCCAGCAATTCAGCTAGCAACACTACAGCTTTGATGAACAGCCACCCTTTAAAGCACACAAACTTATCATACATGATCCCATCATTGTTATTACCAGCTTTCTTGCCCAAGATAAAACATTATTTCGTATTTTTCTTTCTTGGAAAAGGTGGAGCCAACTAACCTGTCTTTGTCTTCGACGCTGTAATATACTGACAGCCCATGCCATGATGTAACATGGAAGAAGAAAACCAGCAGCCCGAAGCAAGAAAAGCTGTCCAGCAGAGATCATTTAATCAGACAAGAACATCCCAAAAATTATTAGACAATTGAAAAACATTTCCAACATACAGAGAAAAATGTAGAAGCATCATCCTCTCCATCATCTGAATTGGTGAGGGTCAGAGCATGTCGCAAGAGTAGAAGAGCCATTAACTGCAAAGAGGGGAGAAATTATAGTCATTTATCCAAAAATGAGAATAACAATGTGTTACCAGCAACTGAAAAACAACAATGGTCAAATGAAACCTTGTTATCTAACTTTAAATTCAATGTGTTTAAAAATTAGTAAGGAAAGCACTAAAAAACAAAAGAGCTTCATAACAGGACAAAAAACTAGTGATGGATTTGTATATTGTCGCTGGGAATGTCCTACATTAGCTTCTAAAATGTCTAACAAAAAAACTTTAGGAAGAATCCAACAATATATGAGATTTTTTTTTTCCCCCCATAAGGATAAGCACATAATTCTATTTTCCATATCAGAATAACAAACAAACATGATTTTCTATCTAATAATAAATGTCTTACAATTAGGGCAGCAGAACGGCAGAATGCAGCTCCACTAGCATTGGTATCAGCATACTCATCATACTCAGCATCCAGCAAATGCCGTTCTGCTGCTGCCATTGCCACAAGTCGAGGATCGTGTAAATCCAGAGGAGCACCAGAGACAGTCCAGGCCTCACTGTTCGATAGATTTGAAAACAAAAAGTGTCAACATTGGAAGTAATAGGCATGCATTAGCTGTCCAACAAATTGCTCTATTGTACTATTGATACAGACTTGCACATAACCATTAATCAAAAACATCAGCTGTTAGGGTAACTGGTGGCACACATACAAGGAACTGAAGCATTTGGGACAAAATTAATTTACACCAAATTTAATTCCAGAAATAAATCAGTAACATTAGACCAAAGGCAAAGAGCATGCATAAATAAAACTTGCCTTATATCAATCGTAGTATCTTCTGACTCAGGAGGAGGCGGTGGAGCAGTATAACCAGGCTGATAAGGCTGTTAAAAGGAAAATTTAGGCAGAAGTCAGCTGATTACTATGATAATGCAACTAAAAATCAGAACTTTTTTTCAAACTTTCAGGCAGGAACAAGCAAGTTAGTCTTTCAACAAATGCATGAAGAATAATTAATATTACACCTTCCTTACCCTCCCCCAACCACAAAATAGAAAGTTGAGAATGAAAGAGAGAGAGAGAGAGAACAAAAGAGTCTTCTGATTGCATTACCTTTCTTTAATATGCAATGTCAGAATAAATAATAGCATCATACACTTGATGCCAAAATCAAATTTTAATAAAAATCACCAGAAAAGTCCAACAATTATGAGATCCCAAAAAAAGAACCCATACCTACGTCATGTTTACACGGCCGAGATTGGTCAAAAAGTATATGCATCAAAATGAAGAATCCATACAAGGGAACTAGAGTGCATGCAAGTTCTTGAATTCAAAACGATATTGAGTATAATTCAATAACTAAACAAATAGAGAAATCCAATTTTACATTGTTCTGAGGTTTTACTTCTTTTCATACCTAAGGTATATTTACTAAAACATACAAGAAATCAAGCAATGAATATCTTCAATTTCAGAAACGATGCAACATCTCTCTAGTTGTTCAGGAAGAAAGAATAGATCTTGTCCACCAAAAAAGAAAAAAAAAAAGCACTTCAACTTTGCTGAATAATTTCCCAAGGAAGTAACAATATAAAAATCTATGGTGTTGAGCATCCCACTTCCACTATCCAATATCATCTAAGGTAGCTGAAGAAAGTCACATACCTGATGACATATCTCACAAGTTACATCTCCTTTCTCATTGCACCAACGCTGGACGCATTTCCTATGGGCATACTGGATATACAAAACTTGTCAGCCTAGGTGATAGATCTATAAAACCACAGAGTTAAGCAACAAACAAAAAACATATATTACATATGAAAGAGAAGGAGAAACACATTATTCCTTTAACGAATAGAATGGTACCGCCTCATGGGACCACAAAATTTATTCGAACACAGTCAAATCAGAGCTAAGAAATTTGAAAACTGTGAACGCTACACGTATGTACATGTACATATTCTCCTCAAGAAAGCAAATAGAAAACAAATACACAGAATCAAAAAATAAATATGGAACCTACAGAGGGGACATTGAATTACTAGGGAGCAAGCATTTGCATCAAATGAAGACGATGAAATAACTTTAAAGACATTTTAAGCTAAAAATATAAAATCTGCAAGGGATAAAGGTTTGAGAGATATCCTGGTTGCATTTTTTAAATAGGAGACACCATAAAGATTATTACCTTCAAACTGCCACTACAAGAACATGGAACCTCCAAGTTCTTAATGCTATCCTCCTCCTGGCATATGCGGCATTCCACCGTTTGAATAAGGGGCTCTTCTTCATCAGAAACACCATGTTCCCCTGCTTCCTTCACGCTAACGACACAAGCTGGTGGGTCAACAGAGTGAGAGCTGGAACCCTCCTCAGATGATGCTGAGGACTCAGTCCCTTGCATAGAGGGCAAACTATCAGGCGTTAAGAGGTGGTCGACGCACAAGACTAGGTGATCACTCATTATTCCTGTTCCTACAAACCAAATGAACAAACACCACATTTCAGTCCCAACAATTCACACATTGTGATCATAATACCCATTGTCACTGCACTGAGTTCAGTTACAATCTACAAGAACAAAGTCTAAGAAGTCTTAATACCAGGTGAATAGGTGATTGCCCATATTAAAAAAGAAGATACATTTCCTATCTACTTATTCATTCTATACCCAATAATGATAAAGCACGTTAAAAAACAAAGTTGATCCTTAACAACCACAATTCTGCAAAAGACCCAAAGTTTCCCACACCACCCATCAAACCCCGAGGTCAACCATTTCAAATTCAGTTTGGAGGTTTAATATACTCAAAATTGAACTTTACATGCCCAACCATACTTTCATGAAATTATATTCTCCCAGCTCAGCTGTCAATTTTTCATAAAAATAAGAAATAAAAATTCTAATTTCCCTCAATTACACAGCAAGAGCAACCACCCAAACAAACAAACCCCAATTCAAATTCCCACTAAAAATTACACCAACAAGAACAAAGTAATTATTTTCCTCGTTCAATCGAATCAGAAATACCAAACATCCAGAAACTTGAAAAAGAAACACAGTCAAGATCAAATGACAACAAAATCAAGGATCATAAAAGCTCAAATCGATATTAAAATCCAAAAATTAACTAAAATTGAAGGAAAACAAACCTCAAAATGTGAATGCAAACACGCGATTTTGGACTCTCTAATTGTCTTCGCTCGTTGTTTCTTCGAAATAATAAAACCAAGAGGTTTTGTTTCTCTTTATTTATATTTGTATAACGAGAGGTTGGCTCGGTTTAAACGAAGCAGAGTAGGTGCGGTAACGTCCGTCCAAAGATAAAGTAAATTTTACGTTTGCCAGTGATTCGACTGTTTGCTTTCGTCGTAACGGACGTCAAAGGATTTGCTGTTGTCTTTGGTCTAAGTTGTAACGCCGTCATTGTTTTTTTGAAAATTTCCGTTTTTGTTCTAATAAAAAAATTGGACATACATATTGGTTAAAAGTATCAAAATGAATTTATAAAATTTGGTGTGACATTCATATTATATCTTTTAAAATTTTCTTAGGTATCTGAGTGATCCTATGTATGTATGCCGTACCAAATTTTTATATTCAAAATATAAAAAATTACTGATTTGAAAAATGCTTTAAGAAAAAATTAAAAAAAAAAAAAGAGTAACATCGCTGTGAAATTTGTAGGTGAGACATGTAAAAACAGAACATGGCTTCCAAACGAAGTAAAATTAATACCTCCCATTACCTAAGACAAAGACAAGATAAATTATTGACTTGTTCTTATAATTATTATCCATGCCTAATAAAAGATAAAAAAAAAATAAAAAATAAAAACCGTCAGCTCATGGGTCATAAATCATAACGCGTGAGTACAAGACCCGTTACTTTTGTTTTGAGTTGAGAAGTGTTAATTAGACGTTAACTATGACTTCTTCTTTGGTCTGGACTCTGGAATCCATTAATTTTGGGAATGGAATTAAATTAAATAAAAATTGAACTGATTTTCCAAGAAATTTCATTGTTTGACTTTGGACTTTCAACGTTGATCTTCCACGAAGGTAGCACGGCAGTCTTGTGCCTTTAATGAACCCCATTTGCCAATCGTGGCCGTTGCAGTTAAGGACACGTGGAGAGGATTTAAAAGTTCACGCTCTTGTCTATTTGTTACTGCGTGGCTTGGCTTTGTAGGCTCGATATTATGGTTAAAATTTATAAGATACGATAAGATTAAGAGGTTGGCCAAATTCGGTATTGTGGTAAAGATCACAGATTTTCTTCAATTACTATCACTAACACTTTAATTTAGCATGAGATATTTTGAATGAAAGATTTTGATTAGGGTTGCCTAATGTTCGGTTCGGCTGGGCTCGGCTCAAGTTCGAATCGAATTAAATAGTTGGTTTTTTTAAAATAATATTTGAATTGTTTACAAGTTCCAATCACGCTGAGTCTAGTGGTGCCGGCGGTGAGCTTCCACACGCGGCAACGATGTCGAAATCTAGTTTGGCAGCCGTGAATTCCAACAACCAACCGGCGGTGAATCAACGGCTCCCGGTGGCTATGGATGGTCGGGAATCGAAGAGAAAGTCATGAGGAACAAATCCCAACCGGCGGTGTCACCAAAAACCGGTGGAATCGACAGCGACGCAATTGGGTGGAACCGCGGGTTTTGAAGCTTCGATCGCCGGCGTTCCGGTTGATTTTCAGCGAAGATGATGGCTTGGCTATGACGGCATGTCTTCAAGCGTTTGATTTCGAAATCTACTATTATATCACCAGAATTTAATTGCTCAAAATTAATGTTAAATTCTTTTTAAGTTAAAAATAGTCCAATGCGAGTAGAATTACTATAATCCATAATTTTGTTTCTTCATTTGTTTTTTCTCTTTGAGATACCACTTGTAGATGGGTTGACATAAAACCAACTCTTATGTTAGAAATGCACAACCCAATAACTAGTAAGAAGTTGTGATTATTTTATTTTATTCTTTAGGATAATTTACCGGCACTACTACATAAATATGTACAAATAATTTTAACTTACGTAACTAATAATATGTGGTGTTAATATGTTCAACTATTAAAATCTTATGCTACATATTGAAATCTTATATATAAATGTGTATACAGCAGACATTAAAGGATTAACTTCTCATTATTTATTGTGATCACCCAAATTCTGTTATTATCCAGTATTATACCACATATTTGTCATGGCTACCTACAATTTATGTCTATTCATGTTTGCACGTGCAACACTAACGACGCAACTCTCTATTTGTGTATGCCTCTTTTAAAAACAAAACATATTAATCAAACTTTAGCATTAATAATTTAAGTAAAACAACATTATTTATATTTTTCATAATATTATGAGAAATACTGTGGATGTGAGATTCAGTATGATTAAATTAAATTAAATTAAATTAAACATTAGCAAATAGTATCACATTATTATCGTCCGATAAAGAGTTTTAGGTTGGCACAAAAGTTGAAGCAATCAACTACCTCTTGGGCTCTGAATTGTGGAAGAGTAGTTATAGTCTATGGATGGGTTGGTTTAAAGTTATCTAAATTGACTGATTGCTTCCTTTGACGTAATTATTTACATAATACTTATTCAAAAATTAAAATAGTGGTTAATAAAAGAAAAAACTCCCGAATTTTTAGAACCGGGTTCGGACCGATAAATTCATCCGGAAACCCGCCAACAAATAAACCATGTATTTAAAACCCTCGCACTCTTTAACAGTTACTTCACGCACTGACAAGGGGTTCTGTAAGAAGCTTAGGGTTTTACAAAAAGCTAACGGTTTTGAGCGATGGCGGAGGAGGCAGCGAAGGAACTCACGGAGAGCAACGTGGCGGCCGAAGACATGGATCTGGAAGGAGGAGAAAACGGCGGCGACGCAAATGCGAAGCGAACGAGAGATGATGATGACAGTGGTGAGGGAAACGGCGACGTTTCGAAGAAGCAAAAGATAGACGAGGACGAGAAGTCTGTGGAGGAAGAGCGGTTGGAGAAGAAGGAGGTGGTGAACGGCTCGGGTCGGGTAAAGTTGGGCCCGAAGGATTTCGGATCCTCCATTGAGATGTTCGATTACTTTTATAAGTTTCTTCACTTTTGGCCCCCCAATTTGAATGTCAACAAGGTAAGATTTTTATCCATGTATTTATAAAACATTGAATGTGATAAATTGATCGATTATTGCTTTTGTTCCAAATTATAATTTTTTTTAATCACTATTTTAAATAAGTTAGTTATGTTTATAATTTGGATATCATCTACTTTGTCGTTGACTTAGGCGTATAAGAAATGTTTTTGATGGAGGGGATGATACATAACTTGCAGTTTACAATTTTAGCATCATAGATAAGTTTGACTAGCATGCCATGCTATTGATTGTGAATACCCAAAAAACTGAAGGGAATGTTTAATTGAATGGCTCTCATGGTGGTCAAAAGAGACATGAAGCTAAAGCACATGCCACAATGTGGACATGACACCTATGAAGGATTGGTTAAAGAGAAAGCCTTGGGTGATGATGACACCACCACTCAATTGCGTTCCACTGCATATATTCAATGTATTTATGATGCATTGACTATTATTCTTAATTTAGTGATAAGTTTATATGTGGTGGAATGCAATTGGGTGGTGGTAAGATTTTCTCATTGTTAAGAGAAGGTTGATTCAGATTGTTAGGTCATGTTTCCGAGTAGTATGGATTAAACAAACTACTAGATAGTGTCTCACATTCTCGAAGGATATGTTCTGGAGGAACTTCAAATTGATGAGGGAGATAGATTTGAGTTATTGTGTGGACTTAATTATGGGTTTGGAAAAGCTTCTCTTATTTTTGAACCTTTTAAATTCGGTATTCTAAGATTTTCTAGGGACTTGAGCATTGGCTGCATCTTTGGAATGTTAAATCCCCCTGCCCTGTCATGTACTCAACAGCTGGTTATTATGCCACGTAGACAAATAAGAGATAGCCAGT
Organism: Citropsis articulata; assembly: GCA_030449925.1. Classification (NCBI taxonomy): domain Eukaryota; kingdom Viridiplantae; phylum Streptophyta; class Magnoliopsida; order Sapindales; family Rutaceae; genus Citropsis; species Citropsis articulata. Next base: position 2,043,422 of record JASUUH010000019.1, on the reverse strand, counting down.
TTATTGTTCTTAGCTTGGACACCGTAGGGTGAATGATTTAATGATGTACCTCTAATGTAATTACTCTACCAAGAGGGAATCAACTTTTTATGCATTTTCTTTTTTGTTTTTATATTTTGGTGCAGAAGATGTATTAATATCTGAATTTTATCTTGATAAATTAAAGATTCCTGAGCGGATAATGGGTCAGACAGTTAATCTTTAAGGTGTGCTTTTCTTTTTTTTGCTTCTGGTTATGCAAATGGCAAGCCCCTTAGAGTCAAAGGTTTGTCTCTCAGAAGATTAAGTCTGCAACAGGGATTAATGGATCATGTTGTACATTTCTTTATGATTTGTATGCACCATTCTTTTCATTAAACTTGTGCTTGATTATTGGGTTGCATCAAACTCCTCAGTGATATGCATTTGTGGTTGATTTGTTTTTCAGTATGAGCACATGGTACTGCTGGACTTGCTCAAAAAGGGTCATCCAGAACCTGATAAAAAAATTGGTGGAGGGATCCAAGCTTTCCAAGTTCGATACCATCCAACGTATAAGAGCAGGTGCTTTTTCCTAATCAGAGAGGATGAAACTGCTGATGATTTCAGCTTCAGGAAGTGTGTGGATCATATGCTTCCGCTGCCTGAAGACATGAAAGTAAAATCCGACGCCAACAAAGCATTAGGAGGTGGTGGCGGCGGCAAGGGTCGTGGAGGAGGAAGAGGCGGCCATGGACGTGGAAGAGGTGGTAAGTCTAGAAACTGAAGTGTTGTGTGAAATCACCAGAGGTAGAGTTGAGTTTGTGATTTAAAAATTTGGTTTGTAGACTCAAGATAAGAGTATATTTCTTATGTTTTTATCTATCCAGCTAAAACTGCTGCATAATCCCAATTTTGGCTATTAATCAATTCTTCTGCTTGGTTATAGGTGCTCACTGCTCAGTTTAACTTTAGCGTATGTTATTATGTAATAAACATTTGCGAGCCAATTCGATCCTATTCGGTACTGGGCTTAAGTTCTGTCGCGGCAATCCGGTTCACTGTTTAATTTGGGTCGGTTCAATTTTTTAAAAAATTGGATAGTTTTAAAAGATGATAATAATACAAAAGGAATGGTTTTGTGAAGGTCGATTTAGAATTTTTTAGGCATTCCATTTTGCCTGCGACGAATTAGACGAAGCAAATTGGATGCATACAACAAATCAATCTCTTATATCAAATAGAAAACAAATGTGCTCAATTCTCGAAGGAAAATTACTATGTTCTTCGCTTACTCAATGAATTGGACATGTCGATTAGGTTAATAAAAGAGTGAGAGATCATTACCATTGACTCACTGTAACCTCCTTGCTCTGTTATAAAAGCTAATAATTTGATTATCATCAACTACTCATTGGCAATGAAGTAAAGAAGCAAATTAATTGTATGGCAGAGAAAGAAAATAAAAATATTGATCAAAGCATAACCTTAATTGTAACTGCCCCACTACAATTTATCTAATAAATAAAATGATTAGTGGCTAATAATTTTATCTCCTCGATCACTAAATGAATGGTACGTTACACCCATGTTTCTTAACTATTACATTATTAGTTAACAAATGATTTTCAGCTCCAATTACATAAGCCATCAATGGAGGCCCGAGGGCCAAAACTTAAAAATAAAAAATAAAAGATAAATAATAACCTGCTGTTTATGGATTGTTGTCGTGGAAGTCTAATAATAATGATGATTAAAGGTGGCTCCGGGAAAAGTTGGCTTGGTAATAATAATTATGCTTATCGATAATAGAGTTGAAAATTCCAAGTTTTTAGTGCCTTAAATTTTAATAGATAAAAACAAAACAAACAGTGAGATTCACGCTTGTAATCTACTACTATAGATCCAATGAAAGCCCTACTAAAAAGGTTTCATTTACGTGTTGTTCATGCGGGTTTCATTATTATTATTATTATTATTATGGTTGAATTTGCAACCATTTGCTTGTTTTTGTTTTTATCTCCTAAATAACCCAAAAATCAAAATAAATTTAATCAATATTGTAGAGCATTCCATATGGCAATATTAATTGAAGCATGTTTGCCAAGTGTTATATATGATAATTGGGATCATGTAAATTCCCCATAAAGAATCAACAAAAACTAAACAAAAAAATCTAGGTACATTAGCGCCCCCCCCCCCCCCTCCCCCGCAAAAAAAAAAAAAAAAACACTCTTATATTTTTCTGAAAACGTGCATAAATTAAATGACTCCACTTTGGAGTTTTCAATTCAACCTCTATCTTAATTAATTTTTAATTAATCACTAAATTATCTCTGGTAACTCTCACAATAATATCAAATATTAAGTGCACGATGATACTTGCTTATTCATTCATGCATGGCCGGTTTTTTATCCATGAGACGGCGCACGATCTTCTAGACATCATTATTACTATTACTTACTCATTACATTCAATACGTACGTATCTCTATATATCTCTTGTATATGATTCATCTTCTTCGCTTTTATGCTTCTTCAGTTCCAAAAAACAAAAAAGCACTTGTGCTGCTGTGTCAGTGAGTACTGTTACATTGACAAAAGTTCATAAGATGGCTAGTAATTCTTTTATTGTTGCAAAAGAAGAAGACCCATTTTCATTTTTACATCAGCTTCCACCAATTGATTTTGGGTAAGATTAATTCTCTAGGGTTTTCTTTAATACTCTCAAATATTTCTCCTCATCGCTTTGCTCATATCTAATTAACGTTCTTTGTGTGTTGAAATAAATATTTGCAGTGAAAATGGGTATGGCTCGATGGATTGGCCAAGTGAAATGGCCATTCAACAAGAGAGCTACTTTGATGCTATTCCGTTGATGGGGAGTGTCCCTGACCCTTTGTGTGCTTCTCAGGACATTGTTCCAGTTCCTAAAATGACTCAAGGTGAGTGTTTTAATATGGATTTTTCTATAATTATCAGCAAATTATTTTCTTCGTTTATTTTTGTTTTTAAATTATTGATTGTTGCTACAGGTGATCTATTCTGTGCTTTTGACAACGGGACTGGGATTTGGAGTGAGTTGGGTCCTTTAATAGAGCAGCCAACTGAGAAACTGGCACAGGCAAAGGCACCCTTGTTGTTGTGTGAAGACGAATCACCTTTACAAGAAACCAAGCAACAAAGGAAAGCGACTAGAAGATACAAGTTAGAAGAAAAGCTTCGCAGTTCAAAATTTTTATCTAGAGAAACTATTTCTCAATATTTCTACATGCCAATTACAAAAGCAGCCAAAGAGCTTAATGTTGGATTGACACTTTTGAAGAAAAGGTGTAGGGAATTGAACATTAGAAGGTGGCCACACAGGAAACTGATGAGCCTGCAAACCCTTATCAAGAATGTTCAGGTAATTAATTTCTAATGATTCTCTCTGTGTCACGTGGATGTTTCTGTTGTGCTAACTAAGCTTTATAATAATGAAGCGCGTTGTACGTATCGCAGGAATTGCAGACAGAAGGAGACGGGAGTGAGGAGAGGTTGAGCGAAGCAATAGGGATCTTGGAGAGAGAGATGAAGTTAATTGAAGAGAGGCCTGATTTGGAAATGGAAGACACCACCAAGAGGCTAAGGCAGGCTTGTTTCAAGGCCAATTACAAGAAGAGGAAGCTCATGGGTACTATAATGGGTCCAATGGTGTCCACTGCAAGCTGTAGTAATCATCATCATCAAGTGTTGTTAGATGCCGATATTGCTTATGATGAATATCAGATTACCGGTGATGAAGATTTAGAGGAAATGGGATCTCTATTTTCATGCTCCTCTCCAAACAGCATTATGATGATTTGATGACAGCTAGTTAGGGCAAAATTTTATCATCTCCTGTGCTCGTTTCTTCTTTCTCATTAGTTACACAGATGGGTATAGTCAATTAGGAATTACGATGGATGTATATCAGCTGTTTGGATGATTTTACAGTAAGTGGCCTAGTCTTTTGAATAATTATCCTTGCTGTCCAGTGACGAATGCATGTTTCCTCCTTGTACGGTTGAAATGGGGATAAAAGGACCATCTCTTGATCACCACCTACTTTGCTAAATAAAATCAAGAACTTGGACCTTTACTTCATATCCAAATTATTTGCTTTAAAGATGGTAAACAAATATAACTAACTATTATTTGAGTCGGGTTAACTGGAAAATTAATCAAGATAACTTTTTTCATTAAGCATTATTTCCATTTATATGTTCATTTCAACTTGTCAAGAAGCACTAGTGCAAGACAAACGTTGGAGACCCATTTTACCATGGCCAGGATCTCATCCTACCTTTATTTGTTTCAGCAAAAGTTGGCAGTGGTTTTATATTTATCCCTTCTTGCATGCCTTGGCTGTATTCTCTGAACTGCTGGTGTCAGTTGGGATGCTGGCCCCCTGAGCCCATGTCCGGTGTATATACGTACCTTCTGGTCTCCTTGCTCTCTGCTTGTTGTCTCAAAGTATGTTTGTCCCTGTCCTTCGACTGCCCATCAGCACACCTTTTTCAGATGTTTTTCATATTTCCGGTCCTGGCCATGCAAGGTTGGTTTGTTAGCATGGCTGAAAGCCGCGGGCAGTTCCCCTTTTAGGCAAAGTCTTATGGTTACTTTCTGTAGACCCTTATGGGCCGGATTTAACAGCTCATTTGATTCGAGAGGTACTGGGTTGCATGCTGCGGAGGCCCAAATTGCCTTGCGATCATCTTCCCTTTTGCCGCTACATTTTAGCTGCGGGAATTGGGAAATTGAGCGCAACGGTCTCATAGTTATGGCAACTCACGTTCAGCGAGGGTGATTATGTGTATGCAGCTTTTGAGTTCGTGTTCAAGGAATGGGACTGAAAAATGCGTAATCAAGATTCCTGAAAAATTAGACGTTGAAAAGTTAAAACAAGCATCGGCAACAAAATGATACAAAAGTAAAACCCACCTCAAACAATGAAACAAACACCAAAACCGTTGATTTCGCTCATAAAATTATGTACCAAAAGACCCCATTTACTCCAAATTCAAGCTCACATAATCGTCACATCGCTCATTCAAGACCCCACAGTTTCTCTCCACATTCTGTCATGTTTTGCACTCCCTCCATTCGGAGAGACCCCCTATTCCCGCCAAATATTGGATCATATCCCGCGCCCAAACGTGTCTCATTACAACACAATGGTTAGAGCTTACTCTATGAGCAGCTCTCCTGAAGAAGGCTTTTATCTGTTTGAGAAAATGAGACAAAAACGCATTCCCACGAACCCATTTGCCTGTTCCTTTGCCATTAAGTGTTGCATGAAATTTTGTTCGTTAATGGGTGGTTTACAAATTCATGCGAGGGTTTTGAGAGATGGGTATCAATTGGATAGTCAGTTGATGACTACTTTGATGGACTTGTACTCGACTTTCGAAAGGAGTTTTGAAGCTTGTAAACTGTTTGATGAAATCCCTCAGAGAGATACTGTTGCATGGAATGTATTGATTTCTTGTTACATTCGTAATCAACGTACCCGCGATGCGTTGTGCTTGTTTGATAATTTAAATAGTGAGGAAAGCCGGTGTAAACCGGATGATGTTACTTGCTTGCTTGTGCTTCAAGCCTGCACACATTTGGGCGCGTTAGAATTTGGCGAGAAAATTCATAGGTATGTTTGGGAACATGGGTATGGCAACAGAATGAATCTTTGTAATTCTCTAATAGCAATGTATTCTAAATGTGGCAGTTTGGATATGGCTTTTGAGGTGTTTAAGGGCATGCCGGAGAAGGACGTGGTTTCATGGAGTGCTATGATTTCTGGTTTGGCAATGAACGGGTTTGGGAGAGATGCTATTGAAGCATTTGGTGCTATGCAAAGAGCAGGGGTTTTGCCAGATGATCAGACTTTTACAGGGGTTCTTTCTGCTTGTAGTCATTGTGGGTTAGTTGATGAAGGAATGATGTTTTTGGATAGGATGAGCAAAGATTTTGGGATACTGCCTAACATTCACCATTATGGATGTGTGGTTGACCTATTGGGTCGTGCTGGTTTGCTTGATCAAGCCTATCAGCTTATAACATCAATGGGGGTCAAGCCAGATTCAACAATATGGAGAACTTTACTTGGAGCTTGCAGAATTCATAAAAATGTCACTCTTGGTGAACATGTGATTGAACATTTGATTGAACTTAAGGCTCAAGAATCTGGGGATTATGTTTTGTTGTTGAACCTATATTCTTCAGTTGGAGACTGGGAGAAGGTGAAGGAATTGAGGAAGTTTATGAATGAGAAGGGACTCCAAACTACTCCTGGTTGTAGTACAATCGAACTGAAAGGAGTAGTACATGAGTTTGTTGTGGATGATGTCTCACATCCACGAATAAATGAGATCTATCAGATGCTGGACGAGATTAATAAGCAGCTGAAAATTGCTGGTTATGTTGCTGAAATAACATCTGAATTGCATAATCTAGGTGCAGAGGAAAAGGGGAATGCACTCTCTTATCACAGTGAGAAGTTGGCTATTGCTTTTGGGGTTCTTGCAACTCCACCTGGCACAACAATCCGAGTCGCCAAGAATCTCCGCATCTGTGTTGATTGCCACAATTTTGCGAAGGTTCTTTCAGGGGTTTATAATCGGGAAGTAATTATTAGAGATCGTTTGCGGTTTCATCATTTCCGGGAAGGACGGTGTTCCTGCAACGACTATTGGTAGAATAGCACATGCTCATGATGAATGAAAGGTGGGCAGCAGTGGAAACGTTCCAGAGTTCGACCGATAAGTACTCAGAGTAGTGGAGAAACTTATTTTAACTGAAGCTGAAAGACAAGGAGATGAATGTAATGGTTGTAACACAAGTTCTGTATCTCTAAGAAGTGAATTGAAAAAAATCCACCCCTCTTCTCAGGCTGAGTTAGAGGAGAAATGCATTAGCAGCAAAAGTGGCAAGTACAGTTCCCTTGTTCGAACTTGGGCAAGGATACAGTTCCATTGTTACAAACGTGGGTAAGGATCTGCAAGGAATTACTTGATGCTAAAGCTACACTACAGCAGGGCCCGAAAAATATTTTGAAATGTCCCCCGATTTAATTTTTTAATTATTTAACTACCTTTTGATGATCAAAGCCAAAAAGAAAATCCTTTTTTGCAGGAGCAGAGGAAGAACAACAATTTTCTTGTCTGCCACAGTACAAAACAGACCCAATTATCTATTGTCACTGGTAATTCTTCAGGAATTGAGGTTGGTGGTTAAAATTATTGGTCAAAAAATAAATACGAAATTCTTTGAGACAGAAGATATAGTGCAAGGATGCTCAAGATTTTGTTCCCAAATCCCTGTTGGTGGCATGTTGATCTATTCATCCCCCTGCAGTGCTGGGTAACATTTATCTCACTAAGAGGTAATAACATAGTAACCCAGAACAAGCACACAGATTTGTAACCAAAATTGAAAGGGTAGGCCGTTAAGGGCCTGAGATCCTGCAGAAAATTCATTTGAACAAGAATTCAGACGTATAAAAACATGAAATGAGATTCACCGTTATTCAAAATGTGGCTTTCAATTGCCACAGCTTTTAAGAAATTTATACCACCATCCATGTTATTCAAAATTGTCTGACTACTACAAAGCTCCAATAAGAATGCTTATATTTCTTCCGATCTACAACAGCGACGTACCCACTCAAGACTCCATATTTTGCGCTTTAAAACTTAAAAATGAAATGAAAACGTCCCGTTCTACAAAAATGAAAGTACTGATGCAAAGAAAATTCCACAATTGAAAAAACCAGACTCATCCATTCTTCTCTAGGGGATGTTAATTTCATGGGGTTAAGAGTTTCAAATAACTTTCAACCCTATGCAGCTACTGCTTGCTTCTGCGCAAATGCAACCCCCTTTTCAATGCTGGCCTTCAGCTCGGGCTTAAGGGCTTCCAAAGCCTTCTGTTCATACTCAGTCAACCCTTGGAGATCGGATGAAATCAAAGATTCAACGCCATTCCTTCCAAGCTTAACCCTTGATGCAAAGAACGGAAGCTCAGTCAGATTGGACTCCACAAAAGTGCATTCGTAGACATCCCCATCTCCATCGAGAGCACGAAGTGAAGACTCGACAAATCTTGCTGCTGCATATGCCATTGAGAGAGTAGCAGATCCTGCACCTGCCTTCGCCTCCACAACTTCTGTACCAGCATTTTGGATCCTAACAGTTAGGTCTCCCACTTCTTCATCACTAAAACTAACAGAGGGCATTGTCTTCGACAGCAGAGGTAAAATGGTAATGCCAGCATGTCCTCCAACAACAGGAACATCCACATCAATTAGTTTAAGGTTCTTCTTTTGAGCAACAAAGGTGTTTGCTCTCACGACATCCAGTGTGGTAACACCAAAAAGCTTCTTCGGATCATAAACACCCTTCTGCTTAAGAACTTCTGCAGCAATTGGCACTGTTGAATTAACTGGATTGCTGATAATATGGATGAAGGCATCAGGGCAGTTATCAGCAACAGCCTCAACCAAGGTCTTTACTATGTTGGCGTTGATGTTGAAGAGGTCATCACGGGTCATCCCAGGCTTTCTTGCAACTCCAGCAGGTATGACGACAACATTCACCCCTTTCAAAGCACTGGCTAATTCTTCAGGTCCTGTGAAATCCAGAACTTGAGAGGGAGTGTTGCAGTGACTGAGGTCAGCAGCAACTCCCTTGACATTCATTACATCATAGAGGTGAAGGGCTGATACTAGTGGGGACATCTTGATTAGAAGTGCTAAGGGTTGACCTATTCCTCCCGCAGCTCCAAGAATTGCTACTTTAAAAGAAGCCTGGGGCTGTAGGGCATATTGAGGCCTCTGCTCTGAACTTTGGGCTTTTCTTGCAAAAGTGCTTCGAAGAGCTGAACAACTCTCCTTGTTCAAGAAAGAGGTATCTGATTCACAGATAACTGATGTCACTGCCTTGAGGCCACTGAAACTCACAAGTGAGTTCTTGGAGTTGAACCCCACACCAGAGGGTTTTGACTGTGGAAGTTGGCCTGCCTTGGGGCCAAAGGCAATAGTTGATCTAATTGAAAAGGTTGTAGCTGATGTAGCGGCCATTTCACACTCTGACACTAAAAATAAAAAGGGGAAGTATCAGGACCTTGTTTGGAGCTACAACCCGGAAATTTCAAAAAGTATTGCCAAAAAATATCAAATGCATGAAGGACAGTATGATGATATATGCCCAACCCACTAGTGTTGAACACTCAACCTAACTGGAAAATACACACTTTCTATCCCCTTGATATGATAAAAACACGGCAGCACTGCTTGTAATACTAACCTTAATATGAGGAACCACCGAAAGGGAGGCATAAGAAGTATAAAAAGGAAAAAAGAAAAAAATAATAATAATTAAAAAAAGAAAAAAAAAAACACCGTAATATAGTTATCTCCAGGATGCTAAAATTTTACTTCAGCAAAACACTATGTTACAGTCAAAGAAATGCATTAGATTTATCTAGGAGCCTTTCAAATAGTCAAAAAATGTCCACAAACACAGCCACATCCCAACAAGTAAGAGATTCTCCATATCATTTTAAGCATCACAGCCACTGGTTTACTGCAAATTGTAATCTTGAATATAGATTACATCGATCTTGGCTACACTAGTCTTAATGATAAAACTAAACCAGCAGAATCAATCAATCACAAGCAATATGAATTCACGGGAAAATCAAATAGAAGTTAAATCCACTACGATATTTACCTGTATAAATAATACAATCCTAATAAAAGATTAACAAATATCAACACCCTCTATAGCCAGGATATTGCTATCCATTTAATAACAAATTCCAGTAGCAAAAGAATTCATTAAAATTAATCGAAATAAGATAACAAACAATGAATCTTAAACAATCAGCATCAGATCTAACGCTAGCCATAAAGGAGCTCGAAAGTAAAAACGCATCAACAAAAGAAAAAAAAAATGAAACCTTCAGATTTGCGTGAAGCTGGAAGAGATGGTGGTGGTGTTGCTGTTGGTGTTGGGGGGAAAGAAGAAGAAGAAGAAGAAGAAGATTTTTGAAAGGATTATTGTAAACTGGGTGTCTCTTCCTCCGCCGAATGGGCCTTGAACGAATCTACGCTTTTTCGAAAGCGTCAAGAATCAAGCGGCCGTCACCACCAACTCTGATATGACTTTTAAAATGATTGTAATATTAGTTTCGTATCAGTATTCACCTGCCAAAGCCCAAAGCCAAATCAAAAAAACATAACCCCACCTAATTTATAATATTAATATTCTCTTCACTGGAAGCTGTGCGTCAACAGCGCGTACCCAATACACACCGTCAAGCGTTGGATGGAATAAGGACCTACCCTTTTTGTTACTTTAATCATCAAATTCCAATCCTGGCCGCTTGTTTCTTCGACGGCCAGGATTTAAACTGTTTTTTTGGGGGACAAAAACCATCTTTACTTCTTCGTCACGTGTTCAGCAGTGAGTTTTTTGTTAGAATGAGCCGTCTGAAGTTCAGTTGTCCAAAGTCCAAACCTACCTGGCTGCTCGCCTTTTATTTTTTGACCAACTTAAGGGCCCAGTTTCGAGTTCGAGTTTAATTGTCGTGAATCAATACAACAAAAAATTAGGAGAGGTTCGAGGTGTCGCACGGCGGGGCATCTCAAGTTAAGCATAAATATTAAACAATGCATATTTACTTTAACATAATAAGTGTGCGTTTGGGATTAAAGTACTGAAACTTTTAAGATTAAGATCCTGAAATTTTTAAGCTACAGCTGCTGTGAAAAAAAAATTATAACTGTGAAACAAAAACTAATAATACATAGTAAATATAAGTTTTAAATAATAATTTTAACAAAATTATTAAATATATAAAATATTTTTCATGATATAAGTGAAAAATCACATTAATATAACTTTTAAACCACAATAATTAGTGTTTACCAAACACTTTAGTGCTATAACTTAAAAACTACAGCTGCCCAACCTTAATCCCAAACGCACCATAACGCCCGTAATAAATCGAACCATGATCCATCACTTATATACCTCTTGTTTCTTCAATTTTTTTTCACTCAGTTTCCTAATAAAATCCAATTATCCAAGCAAATCATTCATCAAACTGAAATTACAAAAGAGGAATCCGTTTGACGTCTCTTCCGAGACTTGTTTTGGATACCCAATTTCACATTTATATTGTAGCATAGGATGCATTAATGCAAATTAATCTATAAATGCATAAAACTATTCTCTTACATAATTGGCCTGAAGGGTGGGGAGGGGAAAAAGCCACGGGATCAAGTTTGATCTTTTTCTCTTACAACATGCTCAAAAGAAACATAAATAAAAGAAACAAACTTTTTTCCCTCTCTTTATATTCAGATGGTCAGCTTATCCATCTCCCTCCTAAGTGCATTAGCTCTCACCAAGCTCCCAATAGTATTCACAGCCAACTTCAAATCCTCCAATGGGTTTCCAGGCACCACTCTTTTATACAAATAGCTATCAAATGTCATCTTCTGCACATACTCATCGGCACACATCTCCACAAATGCTTCCCTCGCTGGATTCGATCGGTAAAACACCTTCTGCAACACATCCAGTACCTTATAGGTTGGCCAGTAAGTCTTATCCCACTTCTCCAAATACTTCCTCAAGTCCCCTTCATCTATCATCCTGGTTCCATTCTCTGACCCTTCAACGATGGCCTCCGCACACATTCTTCCACTCTTTGCCGCAAAGTAAATGCCTTCGCCAGAGCATTTTGTGACGTACCCGGCTGCATCTCCGACTAATGCCACTCTCCCCAATAGCCTCCGCGGGCGGGGGTGTTCAGGAATCGGGTGTGCTTCCACTCGAATGATCTTGCCACCAAGGATTTTGTCCTTGGCCCGGTTTCTAGTTGCTAGTTGGAACCTTTTGATATCACCTTTGTGTGTCACTGTGCCTGTACCAACTGCCACATGATCACACTTGGGGAACACCCACCCATAAAAGTCCGGGGACACATCATCACCAACGTACATCTCCGCCAAGTTCTCATAGTACACCATTTTCTCATCAGGGATTTTGACTCTTTCCTGGAGTAACAACATTAACAAATTAAAACTTAACGATCAACTTTCAAATCATCCTCACAATAAGCTACATCTTATCTACATAATGATTGACCTGCACAACTAAATTTGCTGAATCTTCCCATCAGCGTCCTAATAAGTTTTCCTTTCGACTTTCGATTTACAATGTATTCACATTACTATTAGAAGTTCAGCAGACAGCTAGGGAATCTTTTGAGTAAAGCTCAAAAATTTGCCACAAATAAAGGTTGCAAATTTGGCAATTTCTATACATATTTTTAAGATTGGCCCACTAGTGTTCAAAGGTTTTATGTTACAGCTACTCTACTTTATGATTTATCCGGTATGGTCCTCACGTGATGAGTTACCTGAAATGCAATGGCGTAATCATATTCACCGGCATTGATAGACTTGGCAACTCTGGAGTTAGCACCATCAGCTCCGATAACAGCATCAACCTCCAGCGTCCTCTTCTCACCGACGGCGCCCTTTTTCCCATCGTACTCCGTATAATACAAAACGTACGGCTTCTCAAAGTTCCTGGGCAGATCCATCTTCATGAACAGCCCGTTAATCACGCTCGCCCCGTTCTTCTCCGCCCTCTCCCTCAAATACGCGTCCAGAACCTCCCGCCTCACCATTCCGATATACTCGTGTGGCTTCAGCGTCTGCCCGATGTCCACCGCCACGTTCGACGGCGATATCATCTTCATCTTCGTCACCTTCCGGTCGATTATGTCCAGCGGCAGGTCAAACTCCCCCACCATGCAGAGAGGAATGGCCCCGCCGCAGGGCTTGCAGTTGTCAAGCTTACGCTCGATCAGGAACGTTTCGACGCCGTTTTTGGCAAGCGTCTCGGCGGCAGCTCCGCCTGCTGGGCCGCCCCCGATGACCGCCACTCGGAGGTTGCGGTTGGTGAGTTTTGGACTGGTTTTTGCCGCGGAGACTCGGAATTTTTGCTGACGTGGAAGGGCTTGAGCGACGAAGTGGGGGTGCTGTTGATCTTGCGGTGATTGGCGGAGGCCAGTGAAGGATTTGAGAGCCATTGATGCCATTGTGGGAGCTTCAGTCAGGGGTGAGTGTGGAGCTCCGCGGGGTTATGCTTTTGTTTTTGTATTTCCATTTTTTTTTTTTTCAATTTGTTTTGGTGGATGTGGTTTGTGATTTTCGGGTTTTATTGACCGTTGGATTGGGGAAATGGAGGGTAGAGATTAGATGTGGATAATGGGATAGATTTTTTGAGATGGGTTTTAGTGAGAGTTTCGGCAACGTTGAGAAAGTATGCAGTTGCTTTGTCTTAATTAGATTGAGCGGGGTTTTAGGAAGAGTTTTGGCAATGTTGCGTTGTTTTGTCTTAATTAGATTTTCAGGTTTTATTGACCGTTGGATTGGGGAAATGGAGGGTGGAGATTAGATGTGGATAATGGGATAGATTTTTGATGATGGGTTTTAGTGAAAGTTTTGGCAATGTTGTGTACTTTCTCATGAAAGTATGCAGTTGTCTTGTCTTAATTAGATTGAGTGGTTCATGTAGTGCCACGTAAGACATTTGAGTTCCACTCAAGTCAAAGTAAAGGTCGAAAATTTTATGTGGTACAAGTGATTAGAATCATTTGCTTAGAACAAGAATCTAGATTTTTCATTGGCTAAGAAGATGTCAAGGGATGTTCTTCATTCATATAAAATGAGGGTAATGGTTCGAATTTTTATGGATTCAGAGTCTATTTAGGAGTGTAGTGTAGTAGTTAGATTGTCAAAGTCTAACTACAAAAATGTTTGATAATATTTATAGCTGTGTTTTGACAACTGGAAAGATTTTTTTTCTAGCTGTAGATTAAATTACTAAATTAACTTTATATATTATTCAATTTCAATTTTATTTTCCTCATTTTTAAACTCCATTTCAAATCATTTTTTTTTGTGAAACAAATCCTAAACGCTCATTCTCATCAACACGATTTCGACTGTATGATTTCGACACCGAAATTCTCATCGACGTGATTCCGACACTGGCCACTCTCTACGCCTCTGTCAGTGGTGCGTTTTCCTTTGCCCATTATTCATTTTTTAGTGCTCCTTTACTCTATTATATCCAAGTTTTCATTTTTTTTCCTTTTTGTTCATAATATGTTGGGGCTTTTGTTTAGAATTAATTGATTGGTGATGGGTCATGCGTGTTTTATTTGCTTGTAACCATTGTTTTTATTGTAATTTTTATTTTTGTAGTTGTTTTTTTTTGTAGAAACGCACAGCCCCTGTTTGATGAAATTCCCCTAATAAAATTCCATATCAAACTTCTTTGAGCAGAGCTCATGCCCTGATATTTTAACAAGTTCTAATTTTGTTTATATTTACCTGTGGAATTTGTAATGTATAGTATGCACTTATGAGTGGTAGATGTTGTTTTCTTAAAGTTTGTGTTTATGATATATATTATCTGGGTTGTGTTCATTTGCCTCAAATGAAAAATAAATGGGATTCTCTTAGAACTGATTGGAAATTGTGGAAGAATTTGATTGGCAAGGAAACTGGTTTAGGGTGGAATCATAGGTTGAGAATAGTTGATGCAAGTGAGGAATGGTGGGAAAAGAAAATAAAGGAAAATCCGCAATTCAGTAGATTTCGGAAAAATGGTATTGATCCAGAGTTAGAGAAAAAATTAAATTTAATGTTCATGAACATTGTGGCTACTGGTGAACATGTTTGGGTTCCCTCATCTGGTTTTCCTTTAGAGAGTAATGACGCATCTGAATCTCTTCGTGTTGAGAGTAATGCTAACTCTGATGAGTATATTGTGTCTGATGGTAGTAAGGGAAGCAAAGGTAAAAGGGTGGCTGTGAAAGGGAACAAAGTAAGAGGTGCTGCAAAACTGTCAAGGCAGCTTGATCGTCTCATTGATGCAGTAGAGAAAAGGAACACAACAACTTCAAACTCTCAAAATGATACAAGTGGGAAAGAGATTTATAAAGCATTGGAAGTGGTTGCTTCTTTACCAAACATTGAGGCTGGGAGTGAAGTGTGGTTATTTGCTAGTCAGTTGTGAAATACAAGTTGTGCAACCCAAGAGGGGGGGTGAATTGTGATTTTAAAAATTATGCTAAGCAAATCACACACCAATTAAATCTAATGCCTTAATCAAATCAAAAGCAATAAATTCAAGCAAGCATAATAATAAAGGAGTAAGGAAGAAAGCAAACACGAGGATTTTTACGTGGTTGGCTTATCCCCGCCTACGCCCACGCCTCCAAACACACCGGGCAGGATTTCACTATCCAAGCCTCCCGCTCAAATGTTTACAATTGACTTTCGGTGTCGATGAACGAACCTTCTACAACAGATTATCTCCGTCTCTTCACCCCAAGTGTTTAAACACTCACAAATCACTTGATGAAATGAAAGTTAAATGATAAAACTCTTTAAGAGTGGATAAACAAATTATAATGATGACTCGATGAATGATGATTTACAAAATGGAAGCTCGATATATGTTTTATAAACTTGTTGTTTTTAAGTTCTTAAAGAAGTTGGAATTGAGCTTTTTATTGTTAAAAGCGTAAAACCAAATTATGACAATTCCAGGTCTTTGGCTGGTAAACTTGATTTTGGCCGAATGAGCGATGATATTCTAGTTATTTTTGAATTTTGCTACAGTAATACTGTTCACGAAATTACAGTTTTACCCCAATACTTTCTGTAATTATATTATGGCCCAGAAAGTCACAAAACTTTTCAAATAGGTCCAATTTTGGACATCAAAATATTTAAATTACATTTGGGTCCTCCAACTTTCATAAATTATAGTATGGCCCAAATTGTTTCAAAACTTTACAAATAAGTCCAAATCCGAATTTATAAATAATACTTCTCATTCCCAAAATGTTTTGAAATTATGCAATGGCCCAACATGTAATAATACTTTTCATAAAAGTCTTTTTAAGTTTTAACATAATCAACGTAAATGTTAAAGTTCTCAAAAACTTTCACTTAGACCCTCAATCTTTTATAAGTTACAATATGGCCCAAAACGTTTCAAATCTTTGCAAATAGGTTTAAATTCAAATTCAAAATAATATTTATTAAAATCAAATATTGTAAAACCATTTTCATTTTAATCCAAATTACTCAAATCTACAAAATACTTTTATCTTAAAAATAAAACATTTTGGTTTATAAAAAGTAATAATTTATTAAACAAAACTTAGAGCTTCTCAAATGCTAAATCATGCATCAATTAAATCATACCGGCTTTACAAGAAATTGTCGCACTAGATTTATCCGTTGAGCTTCAATTCCTATTCTTGATTTCGCCGTTGTCCTTTGAGTGTCTTGAACTTGATTTCACTTGATTCACTTGCATAAATATTATCCTTCAAAAACTAGTGAACTTGTGAAATATAATATTTATTAACTCACTTAAGACACATGTTTGTTATCATCAAAATTACATAATGTATAGCCTTTTAGGCTAACAAGTTGTTTATGGACAAAGTGAAAAGGGATTTATTCAATGAGATAGAAGATCCAAATGTCAAATTGAAATGGCTTAATTATGAGAAAAATGCAAAGTGAAAATCTATTGTATTTAGATTATGAAACAATATTTTGTAAATTATGTTTATGAATGAAAACTTTTTATTTTGTCAATGATTACACTTTATATTATATTTACAATGTATATGAATTGTTGCTATTGATTTATTTGTGCAAATTTCATTAATATGTATCTATTGTTCTTACCATGAGGCTTATTTATGAAAATTTTTTTGGACTATTTGCTTAAGGAAAAATAAAAGCTTCTAATTTCACATATATACACATAATTCTTTTAGTATCCATATAATAACATTGAAATAATTATTAATATATCTTCCAAAATTATGAATTTACTTTTCAGCAAGCCCTGGCTTTTGGCGTATAATCTCCTTCACAAAATCCACATGCCCAAGCATACATAATTAATGGATCCTGTTGAAGCAGTTCCAAAGAGGTAAGCATACTCCCTTTTAATGCTGCTTCATAAAGCATACTTTTCATTATTTAGAATGAAGTTTACTCTAGAATATTTAGTACTCTTAAACCTCATCCAAAGTAAGTAAAACTTGATTCCCATCAATTGATAAAATGCTTTAAGCTTTATTGTAATCTTAAATTGTGCAAAGATAAACTTTAACACGGTAAATTCCAGGCCAAGGGTTTTAAGATATTTAAGTTCTGAATTGTGTTTGTGTTTAAGGGCCTTTTGGCAATATTTTAGAGCTAATACATTTTTTTATTACTCTGTTTCGGCACAAACATTTCTGCTGAAGGATACAAAACTGTTTGGAAAATCAATAATGCAATTATTTCATTATTCCCCTCTTTTTTATGAACAATGCGGAGTGAAATTCAAAAGATTAATGCCAATCATGAATCTACTTTGAGAGTGGAGTCTGAATTCAGCCAGCTGGTAATTTGAATTATCCCATTATAATTTTAGATAATCGGTTCCATATTTGATCTAAAAATATGGATAATGATGAAGAGGAGTTTGACCAGCATATTTGTGTAACAACTGTTTTGATGCATCATTATTATTTGACATTTATCCATAAGGAGCCTTGTATGAATTCTACTCAAACATGGCATAAATGGTTGATAGAAATACTTGATGGAAATGTAAGCAGGTGCTTTAACATGTTTCAAATGAACAGTGATGTATTTTTAAGATTATGCACCGACTTAGAAGATAATTATGGGTTAAAGAGTTCAAGGAGAACATGTGGTGCTGAGATGTTAGGAATGTTTTTGTATATACTAGGACAAAGTGCAGGAAATCGGTCAACAATGGAGCGGTTCCAACATTCTGGTGAGACTGTGAGTAGATATTTTGACATGGTATTAGATAGTGTGTGTTGTATGTCCGTAGATTTGATTAAATCGTTGGATCCTGACTTTATTACCACTCCCAAAGAGATATCTGAAGGTTCAAGATATATGCCTTACTTTAAGGTAATTGATAAAACTAATTTAATTTATTATTTTTCTTTTACAAACCTAATCACTTCATAAAATAATTAATGTATATATGTTTGTGATACTCTTAGGATTGTATTGGTGCTATTGATGGTGTTCATACACCTGCCTCAATATCTCCGGAGGATTAAATTCCATTTATTGGTAGAAAAGGGACTCCAACTCAGAATGTAATGGTTGTATATAGCTTTGATATGCAATTCATATTTGCAGTGGCTGGTTGGGAAGGCAGTGCCCATGATGCAAGGGTATTTCAAACAACTATTATGAATCCTGCATTAAATTTTCCAAACCCTCCTCCAGGTTTGTGTTTCTAATTTTTTTTTTTTTATCTATATACTTATTCAATTGATTAGATTGTGTTACAATTGATTTGATTGTGTTATTTATTTTTGTATTTTTCTTTTTATTTTTAGGAAAATACTATTTAGTATATGCAGGATATCCGGAGTTATGTGGGTACTTAGGACCATATAAGGGTGAAAGATATCACCTTCCTGGATTTCGTAGAGGTAGCCAACCAATGGGTTATAAAGAATTGTTCAACTACAAACACTCTTCCTTGAAAAGTGTTATTGAGCGTACTTTTGGGGTTTGGAAGAATACATGGAAGATTTTACGAAATATGCCAAGTTATCCATTCAAGAAGCAGGTGAAAATAGTTATTGCTACCATGGCCTTACATAATTATATTAGAAGATATTCACAAAATCAAGATCATTTTGATGAAATAACGGATGAGCCAAGTCATAGTATTAACGAACATATTGCATCTCACGAAGAAAGTTATCAAACAATTGATAACACCACTCAAGATATAATAATTTTGAGAGATGGGATTGCTGCAAGTTTAATGGAGGGACAACAATAGAAATATTTATATAAATTTTGTATTTAATTACATTTTAATTTTACTATGTTTTGTTGTATGAATTTGTAACCTGGCTAATCGTAAATAGATAGTTATGTGAAAAGTAGTTTTAGATTATTAAATTTGTATTTTCAAAATTTATTCCATAGTTGAACACTATGAGATAGTCAAAATTTATTAATTTTTATTGATTATCTAATTAATGTTCAGACTATTAAGTATAAGAAATTTCACAATAAAATAAAAAAATTGTGTAATTTTCAAGGTATGTTATTATCATATTTTAATTTTAATTTGTCAAGTAATAAATTGTAATTGTATGTCAATATAATACAAAATATAAAAAATAATTTGATTTGTTAACAATTAAAAATAATGTTATTTAAAATTAATTATTACAAAAATTTATCCTCTCTACAACTATTAAAATTTACCAAACATCATTAATAGTTGCAGCTTAAAAATTACAGCACTTTTACCAAACACCATTAGCAATTGCTGCAACACCTTTACCAAACACCCTTAGATTTTACTCCACAGCCATAACTTTTACTCCACAGCAGCTGCAGCTTAAAAACTACAGCACCTCACTCCCAAACACACCGTCAATCTCGCTCAATTAAATATAATTATGTGGAGAGTGTTTAAAACTTTCTTCTCCCTTGCGAAATGCGAGTGGAGTGGATGTTAATATGAGGGTAATGATTCGAATTTTCATGGACTCAATCTCGCTCAATTAAACATAATTATATGGAGAGTGTTTAAAACTTTCTTCTCCCTTGCGAAATGCGAGTGGAGTGGAGACATTCACTCCCTTAACATCTTTTTCTCCCTTGTGGAGAGTGTTTGAAACTTTGTGTTTAATCTCGCCCAATTAAACATAATTGTGTGGAGAGCGTTTGAAACTTTATTCTCCTTTGTGAAATGCGAGTGGAGTGGAGACATCCCTTTTCTGTGAAGGGTATTCGACTGGACATGTTCTTCATAAAATAAAAATGTAATAATAATATAAGTTTTAGGTATATATTTGATTGTAAATATCAGTGAAATGATCTGCAGTCATAACAGTTGTAAATATCTGTGTAATACAGTAATTTAATACTTAATCAGTTTTAAAAAAAAAAAAAGATGTCAAGGGAGAACGAATAAACTAATGGAGATGGTGACATTAAGATCTTGGAGTGCAATTTAGTAAGATTATGAACAACAACTTGGTGCAATTGATGCCTTATATGAATTAGGCACGATGTAAAATATTTTTTGGAAAACATGTAAAATTAAAATAACTGTAAGCTTCTAACTCCTAAGGTCATTAAATTACATGTAATGTGTTAGCACAATTCCTATGCAACTTTACTACAATTGGGTGGTTCTTGCTTTTTACTCTATTTATATTGTTGGGGTGGGGGAACAAATTCTCCTAATTTTATCCAAATATATTTTGGAGCAAATTCTTTTAATTGCATGGCTATTTTTAAGATGCACTTATAATCATAATATTAATAAAAAAAAGTCAAATCAACTGTAATAAAGGAGTAAAGGACTATTCGTATTTTATCAATAAATAGTTCATTTAAACCAAAAAAAAAAAAAAAACTAAAAATAAAATCATCTCAAGGTAGGATAAATCTGAACAGCCAAATTTTCTACATGCACATAAAACCCATTAATTACATGGACATAAGAGGTGGCGAAGCTAGCAATATTGTTTGCCGTGGGCTAGATTTTTTTTTTTTTAAATTCAATTTACTTCTCAAAAAATTTATTCTATACAAATGAAATCATTAAAACATACTGGATAAGCAAAAAAACGAATAATAAAACTGTAAAGGTATAATGTAAATAAAAAAACACTATCAAGAAAGTTTTGTCTTGCAATTCTTCAAAAAAGAAAACTCACATATTATCATATATGAATTAATATTGCCTGCGATAATAATACATTAGAGAATAATTAATTATTTTATCAAAAAATTTGACAAAAGTATGAGCTAATAACTAATTTCAAGACAGTATGATCATGCAGGTGCGCTAGAGGTTGATTGTCACTCATGAAGTAGCAGTTTAATGACTTGAATAGTTGAGTCTTGGAGAATTTAGATTTTGAATAATTAGATTAATTAGTCAGGAATTTAGGTGAGTTTTTCAATTTAGAGAAAATAGAAATTGACAATAGTTATTAGTTATATTTTTATATTTTACTATGCATTTAAAAAAAAAAATTTATAATTAACCAATTTTGTTTTCCAAAAAACTAACCCGGCTATAACTTCGCCCCTGGACATAAGACCTACTAATTATCTCATTCCATCTTAATTCTCTGATAATCTGCTAGAAAACATTGTTGTAACGTATGGAACAAGTAGTCTGTGGGTGTTGAACAAATTAACTTTCTCACAAACGGTCTTTTAATTTAGGATAACCTGGTAGCACGAGTTTGAATAATTTCTGAAGACTTTACATTGGACTCTTCGTTATATGCATATGTGGTTGCCCTAAAATTGGAAACAAATTGCGGAAACTTCCACTCATAAACAACGACTCGGTTGGTGAACACACCATAACAACTCACAGAATCAACAACATATGATATTTGTGACAGTTCTCTACACATTTGGGAGAGTTGGGACGGATCATTGCAACAAAAACCACGAAGTAGTTGCAGTAGGTTTGAATCTGTAGCAGTTGGGTCATCAGATATGTTACCTCTATGAGAAAATCCCCTGCTCTCTCAGTCACTGTTTCTATAACTTGTGCGACATTTCTTTTGAGTTTTGACACGCAAGTAACTTTCAAACACTTAAAACTACAAACGCATTCCTCACAGAAACAACATTAACTACAACCCTGGAAAATATTCTACTCTCTTTCCCTAGCTAACATGAAGCTTTCATCGAGACCACTGATAATAATTTTGATCCTTTTGGGGATTGCCACTGATGGGTATCATTGCAAAGTTGTGCAGTTCATTTTCGGGGACTCGCTGTCTGATGTTGGTAACAACAGGTACCTCACCAGGAGTCTTGCTAATGCAAACCTGCCATGGTATGGTATTGACTTTGGCAATGGAATTCCTAATGGGAGGTTCACTAATGGCCGCACCGTTGCTGATATAATAGGTAACCCCCTTTTTACATTAAGCTATTGCATCAAAAACAAGTGTTATTGTCCTCCTAATGTATTAACAATGTCATTTTCTCAGGTGACAAGATGGGTCTCCCAAGGCCACCGGCTTTTCTAGATCCATCTTTGTCAGAAGATGTAATATTGGAGAGTGGCGTCAATTATGCCTCAGGTGGTGGAGGAATTTTGAATGAAACTGGTGGTTACTTTGTAAGTTGCAACCATATGCATGAGCACTCATAGTACTTGTCTATATGCTTTTTAAACTCTTAGCATTAGCGAAATATTGATCAAATTCCACGACCTCTTTGCAGATTCAGAGGTTCTCTCTGTATAAGCAAATTGACTTGTTTAGAGGGACTCAAGAACTGATAAAAAGCAAAATTGGCAACGAAGCAGCAGAGAAGTTCTTTCAAGAAGCCCGTTATGTGGTTGCCTTAGGTAGCAATGACTTCATTAACAATTACTTAACCGGGGTTTACAGTGATTCATGGAAGTATAATGATGCAACCTTCATGGACTACTTAATGGAAACACTTGAGGACCAACTGAAGGTAATTTCATCAATCAAAGACTATAATCATCCTTGCGTCATTTTCTTTTTTTTTTTTTTTTTTTTTTTTGGAACTAATCGTGTTTCTGAGCAAACGCATTTTGTTTTGTACAGATGCTGCATGGCATTGGAGCACGGCAGCTGATGGTTTTCGGGCTAGGACCGATGGGTTGCATTCCCCTCCAAAGGGTTCTAAGCACAAGTGGTGGCTGTCAGGGAAAAACCAACAAACTAGCCGTCAGCTTCAATGCTGCTGCAAGCAAGTTATTGGACAAGATGTCATCAACACTTGCAAATGCCAGCTACAAATTTGGGGATAATTATGATATTGTCAATGATGTGATCACCAATCCAAGCAAATATGGTACGTTAACATGCTCTAATTCATCTTTTTTTAATATTCTTCTATTCATATTCAATTTTTCCATGCTGACTAAAGGTTCTTTGAAATACAATTGTTTTCAGGATTTGAGAACTCTGACTCCCCATGTTGCTCATTCGGGCGTATCAGGCCTGCACTCACATGTGTACCTGCATCAATATTGTGTAAAGACAGGAGCAAATATGTGTTCTGGGATGAATACCACCCATCAGATGCTGCGAACGAGTTGGTTGCCAATGAACTCATCAAGAAACTTGGGTTTCTGCAAGTTGATCCAACAAATTCCCCTTCCCCTGCACCTGCTTCTGAACCATCCCCAGACCCAGAGGGCTAAGTTGTAGTGCCAATGCTCCAAACATCTGTATACCATAACTTTTGATGGCAATGGTAATTCCATTTGTGCTTTTGTACTTGTCTAACATTTGGCATGCATCATCATGATTTGAGGAATATACAAAGTACTTGATTTCCTTTACTTTCCTATGTGTACTTAAAAGGGTACCACCTCAAATTCCTTTAGATTAGCACTCTATCCATATTTCAATTGCAGCTCTTTTGGGCAATTAAAAGCCAGTATCATGCTCACTTTTACAGAATAATGGGTGTGTGCAAATCATCATCTTATTCTTATATGACCTTTATTACCAATGCCTGATACCTCGTCCATCTGTTTTTATTTTGCATGAGGCACCTTCGCACTCCTGCTTTTGATCTGCAAATTTTTAATTCACAAGATGTGTTTCCACATTCATAAACTATACTTTCTGCCTTGAAAAGCAAATAAAAGATGGTTATCATCAGGGGACAATCAAAAAGCACAGTGTACAATAGAATTGTAGTGGTGACAAAGTGAAATGCATACCACCTCATAATCCACTTAAATATCTCCACCCAGCGCACACTACATGTTAAAATGGTTTTAGTCTTTTAGATGTTTACAAGGAGGGTGTTGAGTGGCTCACCTAACTTAGTTTATGTTAAAAAAAAAAAAAAAGTGCAAAATAGCTGCAAGCAACGGACTTTCTGGGAAACTTGATTGTCCAATTAAAAAAAACCATGAAAAGCATGGTATATGTTAATTGAAATTTTCCTTTTTGCCCAAATATGGGTAAAGTTCATTGCAAAGATAAGCAATTTCAACGGTAAAGGTAGCGGCAATTCGGGTGGTCCAACCCTAATTGGATTGCTAATTGCACAGGCCATTGTAATTAATTCTATCCTATATTGTAGTATTTGACATAAAAATAGGTCAATAAGTAAGGATCCAAACAATAGTATCAATGTCTATCAGACCCTCTAAGGTGATTCCAACAAGTAGACTAAAGCCCACGTTGAGAAAAACCAAAGAAATAAAGACAAACACAAAGATAGTATTAAGCTCTAAGATCCCTGGCCGCCCTCACGTGTAAGAATTAAGATCAATATCAAATGAGTTTATTATGTGGGTTAAGCCTAAATAGAAAAGAGGGACATAAACTAAACCTACGGAAACATTATCAAGTAAGGTGAAAGGAAGCATGGTGTCCTTCTTTAGTTTTTTTTTTTTTTTTTTTTCATTTTATACATTTGTTATCTTTTATATGTGCTGAACCATAATATATATTCACAAATAATTTTCCCGATTTGAAATGATTTTGAAACTCTGTCCTCAGGTTTTTTATTTTCGCTTTTCACACATATTACATCACACAGTGAGCCATGCATGCAAGAAATAACAAGAGAAAATGATATCTTGAAGTTGGAAGGATGGTGGGGGACAGTTGACACAAACATGCAAATCTTAACTATTTAGGAAGCCAAACTTTACTGCAGAAATTACCATGAATAAGAACATCCCCACAGAAGAAAGAGATTTTTAACACTAAGGAAGAATCAGATGCATAAACATAATCTTGGACGACCAGAACATGATCTGTTTATAATTATGGAATGGGAAATTTCAAGCAGATATAGTAGAATTGAAAATTAAACTCGTACATATATATAGATCCATAAAAGTTCAACCGATCCCGCATACAATTCACTTACTACTCAGCCCTAACTCGTAACCTTTTCATAGGACTCATACCAACTCCTCCTCCTCCTATAATAAAAAGTTTGTAAATAAAGAACATCCTAAACATCTTCAATGAGTCGCCAAAATCAAAATCATGTTACACAAACCGTCAGTACTAGCTTTTATATCATATATAACATGAGGAACACCCCTACTACTAA
The DNA here is from genome assembly GCA_030449925.1 of Citropsis articulata. Classification (NCBI taxonomy): domain Eukaryota; kingdom Viridiplantae; phylum Streptophyta; class Magnoliopsida; order Sapindales; family Rutaceae; genus Citropsis; species Citropsis articulata. Next base: position 2,018,227 of record JASUUH010000019.1, on the reverse strand, counting down.
TTAATACCAGTTAACATTTATAAGCTACATATTTAGATTAACTAACAATCAACACAGTCTCGCCCAAATTGTGGCCTCGGAGTGTGGCGGTTGTTGGCCCCGGATCCCGGATAATCGTTTAGCTCCAAAGCCATCCTCTCAATCATGTTTGAACTCTTCTTCATCAGCTTTGTAACATCATTAACTTCGATGTTCCCGTTCTCCGAAATTTGAGGAACTTGAGCTCCATTCATTATGCTTCCGATTCCTGCACATACCGAAATCAATATAACCAAATGATGATGAATAAAAGATCAAGAAGATGGGTATTATCAAAAAGACTTACTCGTAACTGGGACAGCATTCAGGAAGATAACAAGGTGAGAAAACACAAGTGATGCCACAAGTAGTAGCCGAAATAGATAGCCTGCTGCTGCCATTGTTGTAGTTGTGGTTGTTATTGTTTGTGACACAGCACGCAACAAGGCACTCAATTTATACATTGACATGGTGGATTTTTCTGGAGGTTTACGATGTTGGAGGGGAACAAAATTAATCATATTAATTTTTCCAAAGTCAAAAAGGTGATAGTAACACGTAACACACAGCACATTAATTTTTTGTGGGGGGGCTTAACGCGTTTTCTCAATCTTATTTCTGCAATGTGAACCATTAATTAATTTGGGGAATATTTGATATTATGAAAATTATTATATTTATTTATTTAAGCAAAATATGGCAAGTGAAAAAGATGGAGCACACTGTGTTAGTGGAATGTGACACAAGGATGATGGCGTGGCTACATTTGACATCCATGATCATGCTCATGCACTAATTGAAGTCAAGGACTCTAGTGGATATTATCATTAGATTTTGAGAACTTTCAATCAATTAAGTGAATTGGCATGGTATTTTTCTACTATTTAATCATGTATATACACTGACTAATACTGGCTATTACAACTGTCTGTATATTACAAAATATGAATTTAGATTAATAAGTCATAAATAGTTATTATAATTTAATTATCCACAGGAATGTCATGACTAATTGCAATTATTTAAAACACACAAATTTCTACATTAAATCATTTTTGTATATTTATTTAATTATTGAATTTTAAAGTATCTTCGGCCACATGATAATTATCAATGATATGCTTGAAGATATATCTTTTATTTTGATGGTTGAGACCAATTGTCTATAATGCTATCTATTACCCGACCCTTTTTTTCTAGCTTAAATTTTTGAATCAAGTCTTTTTTGAAAGAATAAAAATAAATATGATATTATAGGCCAAATATGATGTTTGATTCTAAATATGATGTTTGACTCTTTCTATGTGTAAATTCTATTTTTAATCATTTTTATTTCAATGTCGTGGCTCAGTTTTAGTCTCTTTTTGGTCTTCGATTTTTCGTTTTACATATCATGGGGTCTGTCAATAATTGTAGTTAATACAATTTATTGCTGATCATGAGCCTTATTTGTGTGTTTCATTGAGTATATATAAACTTAGAATAGGGGAAGATATGTCGTTATCAATTAATTACGAAATTCACTACAATGCTGCGGCACTGACATAATCGTGACTCCATTTTAGTGGCATTGGACCAAAAAAATAAAGGCACAATATAACGTGGCTACTAAATGTGGTGACAGTTTTATGATAGCTTGTTGGAAAATCTTATTCCGATCAAGTGCACTGCATATATAAATAATATGATCACTTAACTTGTGACAGAATCATCACTTGTAAAAGTTAATTAGGTATTCGGAATGGATTGATTTTGTCTAATACCAAAATCAAAATTGAGGCCTTGAATCGATACGTGTGTTAATCCAAATCAAGGACTGCTAGGGCACGAATTAACATTCTTATTTTAAGCGGCTAAACAGACAAGTGTCATTACCATCTCGATCTATCCTTATGCCACTTTGTAAGTGTGGTGCTTTGCTGTCTTGTGAGTATTTATTTTAATCTTATAATTCAATGAAGTTGTGCAACATGACTTTAAAATTTGTCAGTTTTATTGTTAACAAAATAAATCACCAGGGGATTGGACTAATCAAATTTCTGGCTTTATCCATTTTATATGGCATGTTATATTGATTTCTCCATCTCAATTCTACCACATGTCTCCAAAAGACCAAAAAAACAATTGTTTGTTAAGGAAAGACAGAAGACAAGCAAGCACTATAGAAGATATTTCATTTTATGTAGAAAAACGAACAGAAACCGTACTAGGGCTGCACACACTTGACATGTAGCCCTAGTTCAAGTATTCCATCAATGTCAAGGTTGTGTGTGTGTGTAAAAAATATCACCTCATGCATTATGATGCTCCAAGGTTTCAAATGTTCAAATGAATTTGGTAAGTTTTTTCGATATGTATATCGGTATGTCAATAATTATTTTCAGTTGTGAATGTCTATATTTTTTAAAATACAAATTCATTGTATATACCATGACCCTAAATCAAGTATTCCATCAATATCAAAGTAGAAGACATATGAAAAAAAAAATATTTTTTCATATTAAATATTATCTCATGCGCTGTGATGCTACAAAGTTTCAAATATTCAAAAGCACTTTGGTAAGTTTACTTGTTATGATACGAATAATCACTCTTAATTGGGGATGTTGGTAGTTTTTAAAATGTCAATTCATTGCATATGTTGTCAACAAAACAAAAAATGATAAAAGATACTAATGCACTATATGGCATATATAGCAAATTTACATTTTATAAGATTGTGTATATGATAATGGAAAGTTTTATTTAACTTATAAAGGTCCGGATGGGAATAATATACTACAAATTAAAAGAAGCATCTTATGCTCTTCTTTTTAAAAAGTGATAATAATGATGGTGATGGAGAAAACCAAGGCAGGTTTTCCATTGATAAAATTTCTATATGGAAACCTATGATTTCACACTATACCATGATTTTATCTTCTTCTTTTTTTTTTTTTGATGTTGGATAGTAATAATAATATTGATTTCAATGTCAATTGGATAATAGTGTTAAAATAATTGATGTCAGTTATGTTATAGAAATAACTGACTGTGAAAAATTATTTAGTAAAATTTATTTTTAAAAGTATTGTGAGTTTTAAAAGTAATCGTACGTGTTTGGTGAATTTTATTGTTAAATTCTTGTTAGAACGCAAATGATTGAAATAGACATAGGGCCAATTTGGGATTGCGGAAGTTGATGAAATAAGTTGCTTGTACTGTGCAGATAAAATAAGCTGCTGATTAAAAAAGTATCTTGGTGTTTGGTAAACTGTGCTGCTGCGGTTACTATGAATTTAAAAAGTAGAGTGCATGCGTTTGGTAAATCTTATTACGAAAGTATTGTTGTATTATATAATGAGCAAAATAGACATATGTTTTAATTGTTTTTTTTTATTTTATGTTTAATAAATTATTTAGACATAAGTCTTTTTTTTTAATATGTGAAATTAGTTTAAAAAATTCAATTAAGAAAAATTTGAAGAATTTCATAATATATTACATAAAATATGATAAAAATGTATACTTTTACATAATCTAATAATTTATATATTAGGATTTATGGATAAGTATAATATAATTGTCTTTTTATGAAAATACTAAGGTTATTATAGATATTTTAAAAAGGCGTATTAGCTTATCGAATAAGCTGCTTATGAAAAACAATCATCTACCTGCTTTTAAAAATTGTTGACGAAATAGAGAAAATTATGAAATAAGCTGCTTTTACAAAATTTACCAAATACTATTTTTATGAAAAATTATATAAAAAACAGCTTATTGAATTTCAACCTCAATCCCAAACGGGACCATATTATGAATTTATTGTATGTATGTAACAATAGATAACTAAATAAATGTTTTTATTTTTTATTTTGTTATTCTATATTATTAGTAATAATATTAATCTCTTTAAATTTCTTAGTTTTTATTTCCCAATTGAATCAAGATAACTTTAGATTTTTATAATAAATATAAGGATATCTACGAATTGTAATAAGTGTAAAATTGATTTTCAAAATCAGATTTTGAAAAGTTATTTTGTTTTTATTTTTTAAAATTTACTGTAAAATAAGATTATTTTGTAAAAAATAATCTTTTAAAATTTTATTAAACATAAAAATTAATTTTAATTTTTTTAAAATTATTTTCGAACCTCTCAAAAATAATTTCAAAACTACCCTTGAAAAGATCGGACCAGCAAAAACTATCAATCCTTCTCGCCCTTTAATTTTTGCAAATTCAAAAATGATTAATGTGATTGTGTACATTAATTAAGTTGTCTTATTCTATCAATTTGTATTATTTTATTAAATGACAAAAAAAAGAAGAAGTAAACTTCAATTCGTTCCCAAATAAAATGAGAATCTTTAATTAAATAATTAATTTACTCTCGTGTTCGTTCATAAGACCATGGCAATTAGAGGTAAATTGATAAATCTATTTTTAATTTTTTAATAATAAATGCGGATAAATTAATGTTTTTACTACTTTGACATATAAATTAACGATTGTCATTGTACATGGGGCAAATTAAAAAAGGAAAAAAAGAAAAAGGGGCGACTTATGATGATGTGGCAGACAAACTTTACAAGGCCGCCAATGGAAAGTCTAAACTTGTAGCCGAATGAGTCCAAAAGCCTTTATTGATATTAATTCATGTGCCGGTGGCTGGCCAGCTGCGCGGATGGTGGAGTGAAAAGAGAGCTGAAAATGTAAAAGCACACGAGTCAATTGTCGGAGCCACTTTACAAAATTTCCATGCTACCCACTCCATGTTCCTGATGTGTCCGAAGAACAATTTGTCAACTCATGAAAAGTCAATCCACTAATCAACCCAGCTGTTACTTCTTGTCTCATTGGGCATGGTTTTGCCGCCGAACTAGCTCCAGCCCAAGAAAGAAAAGCCCAGCTTGACAAATGCGGGCCCAAAATCTGGAAATGCAAATGCAAACTATCAAACATTCCAAAGAGTTCTCCGGGTGGGGGGAATTTCTCAAGGCCTTTGTTTCACAAGCAACTAAACTAACCAATAGAGTCATGACATATCTGTGTTTATATAAATAATTATGAATTTTATTAGCTTGTTTGTACATATATTCAATGTACATAATAATATTTTTGACGTTGATTGATATCATATAATCCACTCTTATAAGTTCATAATGGTCAATGTGGACCTCCATTTCCTACTTTGCTATCAACATGAAGAAATAATTAGCATGTCTTACCGACTACAACATAATTTATTTATGTAAATTATAGCCTCATTTGAATTGAGTTTGGGTGGCTATAGTTGTTAAGTTACAATCCAACTAAAATAATTTAAATTTATATTTGTATAATGAAATCCTACAATATCTTTATTTTTTTTAATCAAAATTATTATTTAAATATCAAATTTCTTACCCACGTTATTATTATTATTATTTTTTTTCACAATATCTATGACTTAAAAAGCTACAGCAATAGGGCCTACGTAACAATAGAATATTTGTGATAAGTTGGTGGTGTTGCTAACACTGTAGGGCATGTTTAAGGTGCCTGAACCGTGCTTCTTAATCCATAATGTTACGAATTTAGATTGACTCATGAGATATCAAATGAAAAATGTATATTTTTTAGGTACTTTTCTTTTATTAACAAGGTAAATTTCAGTTCTAACTGTTATAAATGTACTTTTTGGATTGGATAATCTAGGGTTGACAAATTAAGGATTGGGCTTAGGCCAGACTTAGACTTTTATTTATTTTTTCAAAATTTTTTAAAAATTATTATAAACTTGAAATAAGTTAATAATGATCAAATTGTTATAATTAGTAATGAATTAGAAAAATAAATATTTCAAAATAAAATAATAAATAAAGTAAATAAAAGTTTAGAAATTTAATTTTTTCGTACTGAATTTTTTAATTTAAGCACTCTCTTAACTAATTAACAGTTAAAAGAGAATTTAGTATTATAATTTTAAATTTTTTAATTAATTATTGATATATTAATTAAAATTTTAAAATTTTTTTATTATTTTTCAAATTCTAATTTATAATTTTTTTTAAAAGACCTGACCCCGACCTCAACTTTTTTCCCAAGTTTTTATCAGATCCTCATGTGTAAAGTTCGGACCAGAATCCGTGAGAAAGGGCCGTGCTTAGGCTGGCTCAAATTTTTTTGCCATCACAGGGATAATCTCAACTGTTAACAATATTTTATGTTAAAATTACTGCAGCTTTTGATGTTGGTAACTAATGGTAAGTGGCGCTATCCAGGTGATTTTCATTCCGGCCCATATTTCACATAATGTGGATTGGCCCAAAGGCTTTCTAAAAGCGTATGCGATAACTCTTGACACGTAACAAAAAATGATTCAGGACTTTGCAACCAAAATCATTATCTTTACACAATTAACAAACATTTTTTGCTCTGCTTTTGGGTCACACTGTAAAAAGTAAAAAGTAAAAAGAAAGCGATGTGTATTTTTGGGCTACGCAAAGATTAAGATTTAGCATTAACTATCTAAAGTCCTTGAAATTATCTAAAAGTCCAGCTTGGAATTAACTTGGAACCGGCGGTCCAATTTGTTTAAATTAAACCTGTCTTAATCTTATTAATTTAAATTGTGTACATTCGGACTCTTAACCGCCCACGCGGCCGTCCATAAATTAGAAAAGATTGCTTTTTATTCAAGATAAAGTTAACTATGAAGATTAGATTTGCGTCATTTTTAATCTCCAACTTAAGTATCTAATTAATTACATTTAGTACAATTTTATTAATTAAATAAAGCCACTCAGTCGACCTTTTTGCACCGAAAGATAATTGTTGGATAGTTTGCTTTTAATCTATGCGTGTACCATTTTTTATTTTATTTTATTTTTCAAGGATATTAAATTTCCACTAAGCGTGACACGCGTCCTCTTCGAAAAGGGCATAGAGGAAAGCAGAGAGACGGATGAAGTGCACGTGTAAGACAAGTGGACACGCGTCGAGTGATAATATTAGTAGCAGAGGCTTTCAATTTCATCTTTATGGAGTAGGGACCCACGTGGAAAAATGGTTGGGGCTGACGTGGCGAAAAGCTTCGATGATATAATCAACTGTTCTCCCATTGCTAAGCAGGAGACATACAGTGATTGCTTCTGCAGCAGCAAAAACTCTGGGCAGAGTTCATCCAATAGCATTTTGACACGCAAACAGACGAACTGACCGTTAATCTCGCACATAGGTTCAGTTAAGGACACTTTCCACGCCTTTTCTTTTTCTTTTTCTTTAAAATAATTGGACCTGGCTGACTTCAAAGTATAAAATAAATAAACTTTGGACCCGATTCCAAAAGAAAGTTGAGAATTTTATACACACCACACACCATCTTCCATGCATAATTGATATGATATCTTGTCTGATAATGAATTTTTTTTAATTAATTGACAATTGAGTGGTATTTACATCAAAAGTCAAAAATATTTTTGTGTTTTTACACAAATTACTTGCTTTAGACCCTAACCATGATTAGTTCGAGTTTATCGAAGGTTATATGATAATTTTATTGGACTTTTCGATCTTCAACCGTAAGCTATGTTGCATAGAGTTGTATGGGTAAAATTTGATGTATCATATCGAATCATTATGTTTTATAAAACTTTAATATACTACAGTGAGTTCAATAAGCTACTTTATTATTGTAAGAATTGGTTAGTTTGACTGATAAAATTAGGATTTATGTAAAAAATTGAGATTTTGAATGCCATCAACGTGCATGATTAAAAGATTAAGCTATTTAAGCATCCTTTATGTATTTCGATTAGTTGATATTTTTTTAAAATATTTATGAGTAAATTCAACTTGGATTCAAATAGATTTTCCTTTATGAATATTAGTTTTATAACTTAAAAAAATAACTTATTAGATTTGTAGCAACTGAAGGGCACTTCCTGTTTAACACCTTAAGCTATTGCCCAAGATCTTTTAATCAAGATAACCAAATGCTTAGAAAGATGATTGAAGAAACTTAATCAAGAACTCAACTGAACAATTTGATAACGAATTAAGAACCAAAGAAACATATCACGAGCTTAAATGCTTAACAAATCAGAAAAGGGTAAAAGACAGAAGAGATTAACGTGGTTCAGCTAATTCTCATTAGCTTACATCCACGAAGGAACAAAATATCAGGCTTCTTATTGAAATGATCAAGAAAAACAGAGATTTTACAGAGTACATTACAAGGATTCTCTCTCCCAATTACAGAGCATCAACCCTTATTTATACCCATCAGATTTGCACCCGTTTGTTACACTCGGTAATCGGACCAATGTGAACTAAGTGAATCGAAAGAATGATAGTCACGATGATTAGCAGCATTTAACGACTTGGTTTTTGGAGCTTTATATTCACGTGCATCTCAGGTGCTTCATTAATCCATAAACGGCAACAAATGATGCCGTTTCAGTGAGTGTTATTTCTGGACACCACAACGCACATGTTGATGTCATTTTAATGTTGTTGAATTGGTTTCACAAGTTCCCCAACAAATCTCCACCTTGAAACAATTCATCCCTGATCACTTTTCTCCTCAATACCATGCAAATTGAATATCTGTAAATACCAGCTATGTCCAAACAGGTTTTGAACTTAGCTGAGGGTACCACATTGATTAGCATATCAGTAGGGTTGTTGCTGGTATGTATCTTCACCATCTTCACAACTCCTTTTGATGCTACATTCCTTATAAAATGCAGCTTGATGTCGATGTGCTTGGTTTTCTCATGATGGGCTGGATTTCTGCTCAAGTAGATGGCACTTGAGCTGTCACAGTGGATGTCAACAACCTTTTGTGATACTCCTAGTTCACTGATTAGACCTTTAAGCCACAGTGCCTCCTTGACAACTTCTGAGGCTGCTGTGTACTCGGCCTCTGTTGTTGATAAGGCAACAACATGTTGCAAGCTTGCTTTCCAGCTTATTAGACAACCATTTAGCATGAACATATACCTAGTTAAAGACCTCCTTCTGTCCAGATCTCCAGCATATCAGAGTCAACATAACCCCACAAACTAGCACCTTCTTCCCCTTGTTTCCTTCCATACATCAGTCCATACTCTGAAGTTCCATTCAGATATCTCATCACCCACTTGGTTGCCTTCCAATGCTCTTTCCCAGGTGATGCCATATACCTGCTTATTAAGCTTAGAGCATGGGAAATATCTGGTCTTGTTATGACCATTGCATACATCATACACCCTACTGCATTGGCATAAGGTGTTTTTGACATCTCTTTCATTTCTTCACTTGTCTTAGGGCATTGCTGATTAGAAAGTTTAAAATGTGATGCCAGGGGTGTTATCACTGGTTTGCAGCAGTTCATCTCATCCCAAAGGTATTAAGTTCTTTCTTCAAGTACTTCTTCTGAGATAAGAACATAGTCCCCTTCCTTCTATCTCTTATTATTTCCATGCCTAAGATCTTCTTGGCATGTCCTAAATCCTTAATGTCAAACTTAAAGTTCAGCATTTGTTTTAAGGCTTCAATTTCATCCCTCACTTTACAAGCAATCAGCATGTCATCCACAGACAGTAGAAAGTATATGTGCCGATATGATTTTAGCTGCTTGTAATATACACAACAATCAAAATTGCATCTCATGAATCCATGAGATACCATGAACTCATTAAACCTGAGGTACCACTTCCTTGGGGATTGCTTTAAGCCATATAAAGAATTCTTTAGCAAGCATACATGATCAGGATGTTCAGAACTTATATACCATTCAGGTTGAGTCATCAAAATCTCCTATTGTAGTCTTCTATGTAAGAAGGCTGTTTTGACATCGAGTTGATCAAGTTCCATATCATATATTGTTGTTAAGGCTAACAATACCCTTATTGAAACATGTCTGACCACTGGTGAGAAGACCTCTTTGAAATCAACTCCTTCCCTCTGTGTATACCCTTTAGCTACTAGCCTAGCTTTGAATCTCCTAGGCTCATTAACTGTCAGGCCCTCTTTCACCTTGAAGATCCACTTGCATCCTACAATCTTTCTTTTTTCAGGTTTCTTCACCAATTCCTAAGTGTTGTTCTTGAATAGAGATTCCATTTATTCATCAATAGCCTTCTGCCACTCTGATTTATTTAAACTCTATATTGCCTTTCTGTAACTTTTTGGCTCATCTTCATCTATATCGTGTGATGCAGCCAATGTAAATGTAATGAGGTCAACATAACCATATCTTTGGGGAGGTCTTATTTGTCTTCTCTCTCTATCCCTGGTCAAGTGGTAGTCATTTATTTGAGTCTGTGTGTGCTGTTGAAATTGTGTTTCAAAAATCCCACTGTTATCTTCTTTACCCTCATCTGTATCTTCAGCTTCTTGAGAGGGTTTCTGATCTGAATGCTCTACCTCAAACTGTACACTTCCAAGTGATTTAGTTTGAGGTTCAACATCTTTAGCTTGTGGCCTTTTGTTGAGCACAGAACCTTCATTGAAGATCACATCCTTACTAATAATACATCTTGGTGGAGTTAAGTCTATGCACCATAACTTGTAGCCCTTTACACCATCTGGATACCTAATAAGCTTCCCTTTCAGAGCTCTTGGAGACAGTTTTCCTTGCTTAACATGTGCATAAGCATTGCATCCAAAAGCTTTAAGGTCTTTATAGTTACCAAGTTTTTCAGACCACATTTCAAATGGTGTTTTGAAATCAATAGCAATAGATGGACTTAGGTTCACTAAGAGACAAACTGTCAGCAAAGTTTCTGCCCATAACCCCTTTGGAAGCTGTGACTGGAACATCATGCTTCTGACTTTATCCTTTAAAGTCTTGTTTATCCTTTCAGCTAAACCATTTTGCTGTGGGGTTAACCTTACTGATCTATGTCTTGCAATCCCTTCATTTGCACATAATCTGTCAAATTTTTTATTACAATACTCAAGGCCATTGTCTGTCCTTAGCTTTTTAATCCTCTTTCCAGTTTGATTTTCAACTAGAGCTTTCCACTCTTTAAACTTTCCAAACGTCTGATCTTTAGTTTTCAGCACATACACCCAAACTCTCCTTGAGTAACCATCTATCAAGGACATAAAATACCTATTCCCACCTAGAAAGGGAACCTGAGAAGGTCCCCAAAGGTCTGAATGTACATATTGTAAAATTTCAGTGGTCGTATGTATTGATTTCTTGAAGCTATTTCTTGTAGATTTACCTAGGATACAATCTTCACAAAAAACTAGCTCACCAATCTTATCATTGCCCAGAACTCCTTATTTTTTAAGTTCTTTCAGACCTTTGATGCTCATATGCCCGAGCCTTAAATGCCATAGCTTTGTAAAGTCCTTATCAGTACTTTTAATGGCATTAGAGACCCTTGTAACAGACTCCCAATCTAGGACATAAACCCTATTCTTTCTGGTCCCTTTCATTACCAGTGTAGATCCATTGAGAATCTTCAATTTCCCTGATTCAAGCTTAATACTACACCCCATTTAATCCATCATTCTGAAGGAAATTAAATTCCTTTTAAGGTCTGGAACATGCCTAATCTGACTAACTTCCTTTATGGACCCATCATGTAGCTTAAAGTGAATCTTACCCATCCCAATGATTTTACACATTGAATTATTACCCATTATTACTCTTCCTCCATCAAATTCATGATAATCAGAAAAATAGCTCTTGTATGGACTCATATAAAAAGTACGACCAGAGTCAAGAATCCATTTACCCTTTTGCACATCCTCAGTGGCAATGCACACACCTGCTGACTCATAGCCTTTCTCTTCTTCTGTTGTAGCTGCATTTCTAGTGTTCTCCCTTTTCTTATTCTTTAATTCAGGGCAATCCTTCTTGAAATGTCCCTTTTTATCACAATGGAAACATTTCAAGTCCTTTGGCTTGGTTTTAGACTTGGTCTGCTTCTTTTTCTTTGCTGCATTTTTATCAAATTTTCCTTTTACTGTTAACCCTTCTCCACTTTCTATATTCCCCGACTTTTCTTGTAATCCTTTAGTATTCAAAGCTGCCTTTACCTCATCTAATGACAAGGTTTGTCTCCCATACATTAGAGCATCCACAAAGTTTGAGTATAATTGTGGGAGTGAGCTTACCAAAAGCATGGCTTTACTTTCATCACAAAGCCCTTCATCAATGGTCTCCAAAGTGTTACACACTCTGTTGAATTTATCAATATGATCATCAAGAGAGGATCCATCAGCCATCTTTAGAGAAAACATCCTCTTCTTGATATGAAGTCTGTTGGCAAGAGACTTTGTCATATAAATTGTTTCCAGTTTCGCCCACAAATCAACCACTGTTTTTCTTTGGCAACCTCTCTAATCACAGAGTCTCCAAGACTCAAGATTATTGTGCTTCTTGCCCTTTTATCAATCTCGGCAGCCTGGTGTGGTGTTAGTGACGATGAGGCTTCATTTCCTTCTTTCTTGGTAACTGGTTCTAGTGCATCTCCTAGTCCCTGAGTTATCAGCAAGACCTCTATTTTTACTTTCCACATGTTGAAATCATTCTTGCCTGTAAATTTCTCCAAATCAACTTTCTGATTAGCCATACTTCGATCTGATTAAAAGATCCAGCTCTGATATCAATTGTAACAACTAAAGGGCACTTCCTATTTAACACCTTAAGCTGCTGCCCAAGATCTTTTAATCAAGATAACCAGATGCTTAGAAAGATGATTGAAGAAACTTAATCAAGAACTCAACTGAACAATATGATAACAAATTAAGAACCAAAGAAACATATCACGAGCTTAAATGCTCAACAAATCAGAAAAGGGTAAAAGACAGAAGAGATTAACGTGGTTCAGCTAATTCTCATTAGCTTACATCCACAGAGGAACAAAGTATCAGGCTTCTTATTGAAATGATCAAGAAAAACAGAGATTTTACATAGTACATTACAAGGATTCTCTCTCCCAATTACAGAGCATCAACCCTTATTTATACCCATCAGATTTGCACCCGTTTGTTACACCAGAATCAGCAGCACTCAGCTGCCTATAACGAACTAAGTGAAGATCCCAAAAACTCACGTGATAGTCACGATGATTAATAGCATTTAACGACCTGGTTTTTGGAGCTTTATATTCACATGCATCTCAGGTGCTTCATTAATCCATAAACGGTAATAAATGATGTCGTTTCAGTGAGTGTTATTTCTGGACACCACAACGCACATGTTGATGTCGTTTTAATGCTGTTGAATTGGTTTCACAAGTTCTCCAACAAGATTACTTATATCGAATAATTAAATTTAATTATAATCCATTAGATGAATAATTGAATCGATACAACACAAATAATAAATAAATATATATGAATTGTTGGGTCATGATTGGCTGTTACTTGCCAAATAGGGCGAACATATAGCATGAATGAATTGTAAATTCTTCTTACACCCCTTTAATTGACATCAATGACAACATAAAGTTACGGAGGAGAAAAATGGCATAGTTGTTTCCTCATTCAATATGATAAAAGAACAAAAAGTGAAACAAAAAATTATACTAAATGTAAAAAAAAAATAAAATGTCAAAGTCTTTCTACAGGCGGGCAAAAAGGACATAATGTTCACACTAAATGCTAAAAGCTGCTAAAGCAGGCCGGTTATCGCAAATCCGAAATTTCTTGGATTTATTTAGTTTATTATTGGTTCAGCCTAAGATTTTGGGAACCATTTGAACTTTTGAAGTACGCGAAAAATGTGCCATCGTTTATGACAATTCTGTCCATTCTATGGCCAATAGTATCAAGCCACATCATCGACGCAGCCAAAAGTTTTGATACACGAACGGAATTGCCCGCTAACTCTCTTTTTTAAGAGATCATTCTTGATATTTATAAATATATAAATATTTAAACTTATTTATATTAATTTGAATATAATACTATTTAAATTTTAAAATTTTTTAAATATTTATGAGACGGCAAAATCTCATATTAAAGAAAAATTATTTTTTCTCTAAGGAACTTGTTACGTTATATCATCATATAACATACATGATGATGTAACAGTCGTTGGATTTCATTCAACGATTGTGAAAATATAAGATAAAAAAATTATATTATTTTCATAGCCGTTAGATGAAATCAAACGGCTATTACATCTTAACAAAAGACTCTCTCCAAAATTTCCCGCAACCTGACTAAGAGTCTTGGTCCAACTCTCGGGGGTGCACCAACTTTCCGTGCTACCATATGAATAAAATAATAAAAAATCCGGAGAAGGGGAGAGAGAAGAAAATCTCAAGGCCACATAAACTTGTGGCTGAGAATTAAACTAATGACCTGACGTGGCATCCACCTCCTCGTTTAAACGGATCAAAAACACAAACGACACACTACGTTTCCATGCCAACAAAGACCCAAAAAATTAAAAATACCACCAATACTAAAAACCCTGTGAATTTTCTCGCGCGTTTTTTTCCCCCTGTTTGGTCTCCGAGAAAATGCAGCAAGAAAGTAAAGATCCCGCCATCAAACTCTTCGGAAAGAAAATCGCCTTCCCTTCGGATGGAGAGGTTCCGGTCATCTTCCCCGAGGAGTTGCCGTCTCCGGCGGCCAAGGAAGAGTCTAGCATAGAAGCAGAGGAAGAAAATACAGGGGAGGTATAGTTTTAATACAATTACAGAAACTTTATACGGAGTTTTTTATATTCGAATTTGAAGACTACCCATTTGACAAAATGTTAAAAGAATTAGTGGGTCGGTTTTACTTTTTAATTTTTTTCATAGGCATGGCATGCTAAACATTGACAGTTTCCTGTTTTACTTTTTTTCCTTTTGGATTTTGGATTTTCTGTGTTAAACTGAATTTCTTTTTTGTGAATTTTTATTTCAAGTTGGAAGAAATAAAAGAAAAGAAATCTATGTATCTTAATGAACTTAGTAAAGAAAAATCTCCACCGAGTTCAGTAGAATGAAATATTTTCAAGTTTTCAAATTCTTTCTTCTTTTTCCGTATTCCATCAAATAAATCGTTTTCTCTCCGATGGTATCTTTACAAATATTTTACTGCTTAGTTTAGATATCTTTTATGTCTACTGCAATTTAATTTTTTTTTTAAATTCAAAATTTTTTATTGGGTGGTATAAAGATTCAATTTTTTAATTTTCATCCAACAACCTTACAAGTGAAGGTGAACAGTTTATGTGGATTACATTCATACTGTTGTTTAGTTCAGCAGCCATGAAAGACCGGTTTTTTTTTTATTTAATTTTTTGTCCAAAGTCAGCTTTTTGCCAAATGTCTGTTGATTCTTTCTCATTTATCGATTCCTTCGTCAAATCATTTTTCAGTTTTGTGCTTTGTTAGCCAATCAAGATCTTCCACGCTTCAAAATTTTTGAGGGATTGATACCCTTCAATTTTTCCAATGTGGTAATTATTTTATTACTTTGAAAAATATTTAATTGTTTATTCTTGGTGGCCCGGCTCTGCTTTCGGTCTTTTATCTTATCCTCTGAAAGTCTCTAGTCCTGAAATTGAGGCTTCGCATTTGTTAATTCTGCCTTTAAAGATTTTATTAAACAATCTTTTTTTCATAGTCTGTATAAAAATTCCTTAGTAGCTTAGCAACTAATTATCTAATATTGCAGAAACTTCTTTTCAAAGAAAAAAAAAAACTATGTCCTTGAGGCACTACAAATATATGTATTTGATCTGTTGATTGTAGCTATTGAAAAGAATAAAAACTATATAACCTTGATTGTATCCTAAGTTGTCTATTCACACAATAAAGTTTATTTAGAAAAAGTTGAAAGAAATCGACCAGAGAACTTCATCTAAGTTTCTAGAAACTTCAATCGGTTAGTGAAACTTAAGCGCATGCTAACATAGCATTGAATGTGTCAATGAATTGCATATTAAAAGAAGGAAAACAAGGATTTTGCAGAGAAATCATCAAGTTGAATAGGGTTTAAAAAAAAAATTGGTCATTTTCTAGTATCTTTTTTTTTGGATGTGTTCCATTAATTTTATGTAATACCAATTATGAATGTATGTACTAAGATGTGAATTTCGTTAGTTAGATTCATAGCTCTAATACAACAGTAATTTGTGACAATTTTATGACCATGTTCAATTTCAGGATTCTTCAGCAGTAAAGGCCGCTGAGACTACACAACAGAATGATACTCCACCTCCAAATATAGATGATTTGACAATTCCTGAATCGCCGGAGGCTAATGTAAACCCCAAAACACCTTCGATAGATGATGAAACTGCAAAATCAAAGGCTGCTAAGTCTGAGAAATCCCAGAATGATGCTTCAAATTCAAACTCACAGGAGAAGACCCTCAAGAAGCCAGATAAAATCCTTCCGTGCCCTCGTTGCAATAGCATGGACACCAAATTCTGCTATTACAACAATTACAATATTAACCAACCCCGCCATTTTTGCAAAGCTTGTCAAAGATATTGGACTGCTGGGGGTACCATGAGAAATGTGCCGGTGGGTGCTGGCCGTCGCAAGAACAAGAACTCTGCCTCACAATATCATCACATCACCATCTCTGAGGCTCTTCAAGCAGCTAGAATTGATGCTCCAAATGGGATAAGCCACCCCACTGTGAAAAGCAATGGAAGAGTCCTCAGCTTTGGCCTAGATGCACCTAACTGTGATTCCATGGCTTCTGTATTGAATCTTGCAGAGAAAAAGGTTTTGAATGGTACCCGAAATGGTTTTCATGGTTTTCAAGAACAAGAAATTCCAGTTCCCTGCAGAGGTGGGGAAAATGGTGATGACTGCTCAAGCGGGTCTTCTATCACAGTCTCAAATCCTATGGAAGAAGCTGGTAGGAATGGTATGCAGGAACCATTAATGCGGAGCATTAATGGCTTCCCTTCACCAATTCCATGTCTTCCCGGTGTTCCTTGGCCTTATCCGTGGAATGCTGCAGTACCTCCACCAGCCTTCTGTCCTTCAGGATTTCCCATATCATTCTATCCTGCCACATTTTGGAATTGTGGGATCCCTGGCAGTTGGAACATGCCTTGGTTGTCTCCCCAATCTTCACCAAACCAGAAGTCTTCAAGCTCTGGACCTAATTCTCCAACACTGGGGAAGCATTCGAGAGATGCGGACATGATTAAATCAGATAACATGGACAAGGAGGAGCCGTCAAGAGAAAAGAATGGATGTGTCTTGGTTCCAAAAACCTTAAGAATTGATGATCCAAATGAAGCTGCAAAAAGTTCAATATGGGCAACACTTGGGATTAAAAATGAATCCCTTGCTGGGGGAAGGCTGTTTAAGGGCTTGCAATCGAAGAGTGATGAAAAGAGTCACATGGCTGAAACTTCCCCTGTATTGTGGGCAAATCCTGCTGCTTTGTCTAGATCACTCAACTTCCATGAAAGCACTTGAAGATACGGATTTTTATGTAACCAGTTCTTTGAGGCCAGAAGAGCGAGATGAATTTATCTGTCATCCTTTTTGAATCATATTTGATTCACTGGCTTCATTACATACACAGATAAGGAGGTAGTTGATAGAGATGGAAGGAGGAGCAGAGAGGGATAACTTTCTAGTTTTCCAATAGGATAGAGGGAATCTTGAGAGGGAACTAATTCTCTTCTTGTAACATTATGCACAGTTGCATTTTTCATATGCTTGGTTTGCTGAGATTGTGCTTATGTACATATCTTTGTACTACATGTGAAATACAGTGAGAGAGATTTATGGAGAAAGATCTTTCAGTGCATCATATCCTCATTTACTGAGCTAAAACTTTCATACTAAAGTTGCTAGAAGTGATGAAAAATCATATTATTCAAGAATACAACTAGACCAAGCAGAAGCTGAAAGATTTAAATATTCTGATCATAATATGATTCAACATGCAAATTTGAATAATTGCATGATGCCAAATTGCCAGTGCAGGAAAAATTTAACTTGTAACCATGTAAATGCGTAAACTATGCTGTAGCGGGGCTGCCTTTTTGGGGGGCTAAGATTGAATCAATTCCATTGAAAATCGATTTCTTTTTATTTTTTCCCTAATGAGTTGGATAAATGAACTTCAATTTAATTCATACAAGGGCAGGTATCTTTCATTTTCTAGCACCAGGAATCTGCACAACTTGCAGAAAGTAAGAAAGAAAGGGGACAAAAAAAAAAAAAAAAAAAAAAAAAACACATCATACACTACTAAAGTTTTCAATATCTTCCCATTGGCTTCTTCCCTCGTCTGTTTATTATTTAATTTTGGAAAATTATTACTGCATCATTTTTATTTTTAAATTTATATCAATTAATTACTTTTGTACTAATACTGTTAAATAGTTTAAACAAAATGATAATTTTACTCTTAAATAAATTAAAAGATTATTTTATCTTATCAAAGTTTTAAAAAATAAAAAAATTATAATTATAAAAATATCCTTAAATTCAATAAAAAAATAAATCCCAAATAGAGGTGTTTAGTTGATTTTTATTAAATTTAGATTTTGTAAAAATTTAATAAGTATTTTTATTTAAAAATTATAATTTTACAAAATTTTATTAAAATAACTGAATGTATTTATTAAAAAATAAATCCTAAAATTTCAATAATTTAGGGGATTTTTATTAAATCCCAAAATTTTGTAGTTATTTTTATAATTATAATTTTTATTAAAAATAAAAATTTTAATTTTGGGATTTATTTTTTTATTGAATTTAAGGGTATTTTTATAATTACAATGTTTATTTTTCAAAGTTTTTATAAAATAAACTAATTTTTTAATTTATTTACGGTAAAATTATCATTTCATTTTATTTAACGGTGTTAGTACAAAAGTAGTTAATTGATATAAATTTAAAAAAAATAATAATACAGTGAATATATTATAATTTTATAATAATTGAATAAACATAAAATAAAATATAAGTAATATAATTATAATTTCCTTTTAATCTTTCATGAAATTAGGAAATGCGCTAATAATATACCTAGAATAACTAGTTGATGATAGAAAAGTGCTTTTAAGAAAGTGATCAACTTAGTTTGTCTGAGTGGTCAGGGCTGCTGTCTTTCATCTTAGAGGTCAGCAGTTCGAACCCCCACAAATGTATTGTGTGAGTATTTTCTTCCTTAATTATATTGAGTGAAGGCAGTCTTTTCCTTTACTCATGAGTGAGTGAATTAGACATCCCTCGAATATTAGAGAGGAGTGAGTGAATTAAACATCCCTCGAATATTAGAAAGATTAAAAATCTTCGAGTGAGTGAATTAGACATCCCTCAAATATTAGAGAGATTAAAAATCTAGGTAGAGCTTCATTAGCATTAATTTTGTAAGTTGATCCCAGTAATAATCTGATTTGTAAATATCAATTATAGTATCATATAATTTGAATTGTAATTTAAGTAATAGTCTCTTATAATTAAAAAAAAAAAAAGTGATCAACTTCTCTTAGTGTAGTGGTATAAACACGGGATTGGATTTTCTACGGATAAGATAAATTATGGATGCGTGGGTGATGAAAGCAAGACGTATCCACCAAAGTTTATTTATACAGCATTTAGCTGATACCTCAAAATCTGGCAAATGTGTGTCCCTGGTCCATCAGTCGCAAAAAGCTGTTTAGATATTTTGTTTCCAGCAGCAAATACAGTCCACATTTTATGCACAAGCTGAGTTGTTTTTGGGACCCAAATGTTAAGATACTGACATGAATCCTTTTTGGTGTTCACTCTTGTTTCTGCTTTTTATTTCCTCTTTTTGCTCTTTTTATTTTTTAGTGGGAAGCACTTGTCCACTTCTTTTGATCCATGAGCCCAATTTCAGACTCGTGGTCGTGGGCACCTACAAGACTAATAGCAGAACTGCCTTCTACTAATTCCATTATTTGGAAAAAGCAGATTGATTGTGACCTGTATCCATACGTGTGATCCTGCTCAAAGTGATGAACAGTAGCAATTTTCCTATTTATAAAATGATATGGGGGAGTAATAGACAATGTTTGTCTAAACGAGAAGAATTGACATTTTGGGGACTGGCCCTTTTCTCATTTAGGACAAGAAAGCTTGAAACGCATGTAATTCCATATGAATTTTCATCTTCTTTCTCTTTTACTGCACAGACAGCCTCATTAACCTAACAAAACTGCCACAAATTGGTTCAGGAAAACGAAGATTGAACAAGATTCAATGCGGCGAAAGGCTTTCCACAAGTGGAACATGTAATTGGATACTTTTAAGTGGTGGGATAATAACAAACCAATCACAATTGTGAAAGTTAACCGCATGCCCGTATTCTTGTGTTTGGCTATCTCCAAGCACATGATATTTCATCTGTAGTTAGTCCAGCTTTCAGTGGCTAAAGGCCCATGGCTTTTACAGTTGGAGAAGACACATTTTTCTTTTATTAATTAACTTTTGTGAGTTTGGTCGGTTATTTGATTCCTGTAATTCCACTATCTCCATATGATAAATTAGGCTTTTGTTATGTAACAGCCATTAGATTTCATCCAACGGTTGTAAAAATATGAAATAAAAAAATCATATTATTTTTATAACCATTAGATGAAAATCAAATGGTTGTTGCATAATCATATATGTTACATGATTATGTAACATAACAACCTCTGATAAATTAATGTTATCAGCACTTCTTGTAAGAAATTATGTCCACTTTTTATTGGAAAATGAGACTCTTACAATAATCAGTACCACAGTTAGCACAAAACGGTGCGTTTTGTGCTAACTATAAAAGTGATTACAGTGGCAAACACAAACATAGCTCCTGTCTCCCATTCCACATGCACACACAACTCCCAGACGATTGCATCCACAGCAAATGAGCAAATCCCAGATGCGCACGCAATTTCTACAAAGAACGAAAGAATCCCAGATGCTCACGCAATTTCACAAAGAACTCAGAAACCTGACGATTGCATCCACATCGTGAGTGTCTCTCTTCTCGCCGTGGTGTCTCCCCACAAAGAAACAAGCAAATCCCAGACAAGACGCAAATTTCACAAAGAAACTTGCAAAACCCAGACGATTGCATCCACACCGTGAGTGTCTCCCTCTCTCTCGCCGTAGGTGTCTCCCTCTCCTCTCTCTCATTGTGCGTGTCTCCTCTCTCTCACCGTGGTGTGTCACTCTTTCTCCTTGATTGGATCTACCGCCGATTGCATCCATCACGCTTTCATCCCTGATTGCGCCAGCTTGGCTTTCTGGCCACACTGTGGTTGTTCCGCCATAATGGAATCATGAGCTAGCCAATTTTTTATTATACCGATTACGAACCGCCATTGTTAAATTCAATTGATGATAAAATTTTTATGGAAATTGTGAATAATGTGAAATTGCCATTGTTAACAATGTGAAATTGTTAAATTCAATTGCCATTGTTAAATTATGTTAAGAAAATATGTTATGGAATTGCTGGACATTTTATATTGCTGGGCGAGAGAGAGGGAGAAAGTTGAATAGCGCAAACTAGAGTGAGGATACATAGCGGCTACGTTTTGGTGTGAATATTGTGTGGGTTTGCTAGTTTGCTGCGTGATTCGTGTGTGTATATGTTTGCCACAGTAATAATTTTTTTAGTTAGCACAAAACACACCGTTTTGTGCTAACTGTGGTACAAATTGTGGTAAGAATATCAGCGCTGCTTTTTATTTCATCAACGTTGACTTTGTTGAGAAAAGTAACACTAAAGTCATTTGAGCTGACAGTCAACCTCCCACTATCACTTAGGGGTGGGCAAAATCGGGTTCGGGTCAGGTTCGGGTCAACCCGATCGGGTTTCGGGTTGGTCGAGTTAGGAAAAAATTGATCCGAATTTAACCCGAATTAATGACTCGACCCGATCCGACCCGAACTAAATTCGGATCGAATCGGATCGGGTCATTAATTCGGGTTAAATTCGGGTCGGGTCGGGTTAGGGTCGATCAATACATGCGTAAACTTGAGATGAAAATTCAGTTTCACTTAATGAAACTTGAGATGAAAATTGAAGCTTGAAATTGAGACTTGAGACTTGAGAGTGGAAAGCTTCCAACCGTCGTGGAGAGAAATCGAGTTCGGTAGAAAGTCGCCTGCCAGGATCGATCGGGGGCAAGACGCATGATCGGGGTTTACCAGCTTGGCACTTGGCAATGGCATCGGATCGCGGCTCACGAGTCACGGCTGGACGGGTTTCACTTCACAGCTTCACTTGGCAGTTGGCAGCAGCAGATCCGGATCGCGGCTCACAGCTGGACGGGTTTCTTGGCAGCAGGCAGTAGCTGGTCGCGGCTTCACTTCGCCCTTGTCAGCACCGCAGCAGCAGCAGATCACGGTTTCAATTTATCAGCACTTCAACAGCAGCAGCAGATCCTGTGGGTGGTGACTGGTGTGGGGTGTGGCTGCGGCCGGTGTGCCGGTGTGGTGTGTGTGTATTGTTTGCGAATTGTTTGTTGATATGTTGTGATCTGCTGCTGTGAGTTTGTGTGATGTGAGTTTGTGTGTGCAATGTGTAGTGTGCGCCTGTGCGGCGTGTGTGTGTGTGGATGTGTGCTGCACTATCCAGGAGTGTGTGTAGTTCAGGCTTTAGGTTTTTTTTTTTTTTTAAAACCCGATCGGGTAATCGGATCCGACCCCAATCGGGTTTGTAATTTTTAACCCGATCGGGTTTTGATTCCGACCCGATCCGATCCGAACCCGAAATTTTTCGGATCGGGTCGGGTCGGGTAAAATGCTCACCCCTACTATCACTTATCCCTTAGTCTAGTGCTTTTTAAATAATATTGCTCCAATGGAAAAATAGACATCAAGTGGAGATTAAAAAGCACATTTTTTCTACAAGTAGTTTCTCACGTTGATTAATATGGCTTATCAACCAACTACTTCTACTGTTGGTTCTAAAATGACCTTTCTGATGCAGCATCCAACTTCAAAATCATATCACTCGCAACCCTCTCATTTGTTGTTCAATTTGGCCCATTGGTCAGGCAAAAGCGACAGAAAAGGGGAAATAAATTAAAAAAGGAACCTTCCAAATTGATATTTAAAATATTTTCATCTAAGAAACTGCATAATATATCATATCTTCGAAAAGCTTCATCTGGGCTCAATAGGTGTATGGCAACGGCCAACAAGCATAGGTTCCAAGGAGGATGACCAAAATAGAAACTATGCACCCAAGTTTCCTTTGTAACATTTGAATAAAGTGCCTGAAAAAAGGAAGATAAGAGTATATATGTTCTTCAGAATAAAAGCATCTAAAAGAAGAATCAAGAAAGCGTGGACATGAAGCTTTTCTTTTTAGCAAAAAGAAGGGAAAAAAATTAATTAAAGGTCCAGCTTTTTCTTCTTTTTAACTCTGATATGGTGGGGACTGAATGAGAACATCAAGCTTTAGAGAAAAAGAAGTGGTATTGGCTAGCTTAGTCAGCTTATTCTTATACTGAATTATAATTATCCTTCTTACACCTGCAATACAAGATATCGAGTATGGATACTTTTTCTATTAGATACAATGATTTCTTCTGATCCCTTGTTCAATTTTGAGAATCCTGAAGAAGTAATAGACAGACGAAGCTGACAAAATTTACAAACTTTATTTCAACTGTTCGACCATAATACGTAAACTCAAGTTAGAACATTGAATGCTTGAAATACTGAAAAACCCCCTTACCCTTACACTATAGCTTGATTGAGCATGAAGAGAGACAAGGGATAGGTTGCTTGGGCAAGGGGATACAAGAAATAGCAAGAAATCCATAATAAAAAGCTCTTTTGAGCAGTGTAAACTCTGTCAATTTGTTGATTGTCCTGACAACGGAAAAACAGCAACAATAAAACATCTTCATGAATGAAGAAGTGCATTGTTCACTAGTTCTTTTTGGGAAATTATAAGCCATATCAAAATTTAAAATATCCTTATGCATGCATTCAAATAATCTCTTCTGTTCCAAGTAAGAGACGTGTTACAGCAACAAGAGGATTTTGGGGTGTTTTCCACGTTAGATAGTAAAATATTTGCAAGCTGGTTGGATTCATTGATAATAAGAACACGATCGCTCGATGATCTGAAGTAGTACCTCAGGCTATGCCTGATTTTTTTTTTTATTTGTGTTTAATTCAAATATGATTTTATGGAGTTCAAAGAAGCAAGTATTGGCGGTAGTATTCTTTAGCAGAAGCAAAATATTATTGAGTAATTTATTCTGCTTGCGAAACAATTGAGAAGAATTCTCACAGGTTTTCATTTTGGACAAAAAACAAAAAAAACAAAAAATTACATAAAAGTTTCTCTGACAATTTATCCAAAATTTTGCAATGACAAAGAAACTAATCTGTAATGTTCGAATAAGAAAAGGCAAACCGAAGTGAGGAAAGAAGGTGGCATTTCATACCCAAACATGAAGAGCAAGCTGAGGCAAACAAGCAAATGTAGATTGGTGGAGAAACAAATCCAGAGGGTTCACAAAATCAGGCTGGGTAATACTCAAGGAACAGCAGATGCTGCAGCAACGAACTATCAAGTTCTTTTCTTCCGGTACTACCAGCCTCTGAAACTTTGAAGGTAGTATAAATATGAGGCACTTTTACTGTAATCAATTGATGAAAAAATTTTCATTAGAGTAGAGATATTGCTAAGACAATAGCTCAGCATTACATAAAATTTCAAAATATCCTTCTAATCAACCTATTACCAAGAAAAGTAGGTGTGGCAATTTACCTTTATCAGATTTCTGATCTTTTGTCTGTCAAATCTAATTTCTAGTATCCACCCAGCATAAAAAATCTGATTTTCTTTTCCAGATATCTACAACTTGTTGCCACTTCGAGTCTTCAACCATGGACGTCCTGCAACCCGTGGCATTTTCTTGCACAGATCTTCAACATCTTTCAGCATGTAATAGTGGGGGGCTATTTCGAGCAGCCTCTCTGGCTTCAGTTCGGTTACCTGTCTCATGTACTCCTTAGTTGTTAGAACTAATTCATGGTAAATTACCCATCTTTTAGGAATCTGTGCTAACCCTGAACTCGGATGTATATGAACTTTCTGTGGATGTTTTACTGTCCAGTATGATCCATTTTTCTGCAGCCTCGTTGTGTGAAGGAAAAAACCAGATATTATGGCCTTCTTCATTGCTTCAAAATTGCAGAGACTGGATGTTAACTCAATACCAGCCCTCTCAACTAGGCATTTCGGCTGTTCTCGAATGTCTCTGGCATGTTTCATACTCCTGAATTGAATAAAATTGTCATAACACCATTGCTTCGAGTAATCATTTTCCTTTCAGGAATTGTAGACATTGAACAAAGCAATATGATCCGCCGCATCTCCCTGGTGGAAGTTCATTCTTGCATTGCCTGCTAGAAATTTTTTGGTCTTTGGACGGTACAAGGCTGAATTTCCAACCGTAAGCAAAGCAGCAATTGTTATGATCTCATTTGAACACTTGAACTTCTCAGAAGCAACTATCATTTTGGACAGCATAGGATCTAGTGGGAACTCTGCCATCTGCCTACCAACCTTAGTTAATTCACCAACTTGGTTTAATGCACCGAGAGCATACAGCAGTTCAAGAGCTTTGCGTAATAATTCCTTTGGTGGGGAGTCTAGAAAATCAAAATTCAACAGGTCATCAATTCCAAGGTTTTTCAGAATTAGAATAACATTTGCGAGATTAGTTCGTTGAATTTCTGGTACTGTATTGTCCTCCATGTCCTCTTGATAACTGTTGATAGTGTACAACCGAAAACATTTTCCCGGACCTGTTCGTCCAGACCTTCCAGCACGCTGCATGGCTGAAGCTTTCGAGATAGGAGAGACAAGCAAAGACTCCATTCCAGTCTTTGGATGGTACCATTTCATCTTGGAATACCCTTAATCTACAACATACTTAGTCCCATCTATTGTCAATGAAGTTTCAGCAATATTAGTGGCAAGAACAACTTTTCGAGCCCCGTCAGGAGTTGGCACAAATATTTTAGCCTGAAGCTCAGTTGGCAGGTTTGCATATACAGGACAGACAATCAACTCGCCTATTTTGTCCCCAGTTTCCTGATTCTTTCTTTCAATATTTCCTCAACAGTGTCAATCTCCTCCTGGCCTGTGAGAAAAACAAAATGTCCCCGGATGCTTGTGTTGCATGGATTTCCAGTGTGGTTACAATTGCTGCATCTATATAATTTGGCTCCGCAGCTTTTGTGTAATGAATTTCAACAGGATACCTCCTTCCAGGAATTCTGAGAATGGGAGCAAAATTAAAATAAGCACTGAACTTCTCTGCATCAAGAGTTGCACTTGAGATAAGCAACTTAAGATCAGACCATAACCTAACCAAATCCTTAAATATTCCTAGTAAAATATCTGTTGACAAAGTTCTTTCATGTGCCTCATCCACCATCAGCACACTATAACTTTCAAGCTTCGGATCACATAGCATCTCACGCTGTTGACTGGAATGACTCATGAAGCTAAATCAATTTTTTTTTTCTGTTGCTATTTTTTAGGATTATAACCACTTCTTCATGCTATTCCCCTGCACTTGGTTATTATGCTCAGATTTAGCAGATTTTTCTGCACTTCAGTTTTCATTATGCTGTATAAATAGATGATTTTGTTGCTCAATAAAATATAATTCAGCAGTCTATAAATCGGCCTTCTCTTATTATTTTTATATCTAACAAAATGGTATCAGAGCACTAATCTTTAGGGACCTGTGAGATTGAGAAAGCTTGAACACAATTCCTAAACAATTATCATCTATCTTTCAAAAACACAAAACCTTTCCAGAATGAATTCAGAAAGTCCATTCATTGCAATTGCACCTCCAATGTTTGATGGAACAAATTATCAAGGGTGGAATGTTAGATGGAGGCTTATCTTGATGCTAATGATCTGTGGGAAACTATTGAACAAATATATGAAGTTCCACCTCTGCCAGACAATCCAACTCTTGCACAAATCAGAAATCAAAAAGAGATGAAGCAAAGAAAATCAAAAGCAAAAGCAACCTTGTTTACAGCAGTCTCATCCACCATTTTTTCCAGAATAATGACGCTCAAAACAGCCAAGGAAATTTGGGATTTTTTGAAGCAAGAGTACGAAGGAAATGAAAGGGTCAAAGGGATGCAAGTGCTAAATTTGATCCGAGAATTTGAGATGTAAAAGATGAAAGAATCAGAAACAATTCAGGAATATTCTGACAGACTTTTTAAGATTGTCAACAAGGTAAGACTCCTTAGCACTGATTTTTTTTATTCTAGAGTTGTTCAAAAAGTCCTAGTCACAGTTCCTAAAAAGTTTAAGGCTACAATTTCATCTTTAGAAAACTCAAGAGATCTGTCAAGTATTACCTTGGCAGAATTGTTGAATGCACTGCAAGCACTAAAGCAAAGGAGGCTTATGAGACAAGAAGGATATGTGGAGGGTGCTTTTCAAGCCAAATCACAAAACAACAAAGTAGCAAAAATAAGAAAAAATAGAACAAAGACAACAATCTTAGAGGTTCTGCAAGCAGTAACAAAAATAGCCAAAGCAGTAACACTCAACTCTTTCCACCTTGCCCTTACTGCAAAAAAACCAATCATCCATAAAATAAGTGTTGGTGATGCAAAATGTCACAAGTGTTGTCAGTTAGGACACGTGGAAAGGATATGCAAGACTCAACAACAGCAAAGAGAAGCCAAGGCTATTGAGGGTCAACCCCAAGAAGAACATCTGTTTGTGGTATCATGTTTAGCAGCTCCACGGAAAGTTGGCTTATAGATAGTGGTTGTACAAACCACATGACTTATGATCAAGAGTTCTTCAGAGAGCTTGACGTGACTACTATTTCCAAAGTCAGAATTGGAAATAGGGCACACATTGCAGTAAAAGGAAAAGGAACAGTAGTGATTGAAGGCCATACAGGTCTAAAATTAATTTTTGATATTTTATATGTTCCTGAAATTAATCAAAATCTTTTAAGTGTTACTCAGTTGTTAGAAAAAGGCTATCTGTTTGATGACAAGAACTGTGTGATCAAAGATGCAAAAGACAAAGAGGTATTCAAAATTCAAATGAAAGGCAAAAGCTTTGCCTTGGATTTGATAAAAAAAAAAAAGTAGGCTTCTGTACACAGAGAAGATAGCAATACAGTGCTTTGGCTTAAGAGGTTAGAGCAATTCCATCATATTGCTCTACTCTATATAAAGAAGAACAATCTAATCAAAGGCTTGCCTGAATTAAAGAAAGAGTCTCCTAGATGTGCTGCCTGTTAATATAGAAAGCAAACCAGGATTCCGTTTCAACAAAATAAGGCATGGAGGGCTATACAGTAGTTGCAATTAATACACACAGATGTGGGATGACCAATGAAAACACCATCTTTGAATAACAGTAAGTATTATATTGTTTTCATTAATGATTACTCAAGAATGTGTTGGATTTATTTTGTGAAGCTTAAATCTGAGGTTGCTGACATCTTTGTAAAGTTTAAAACTTGGGTTGAAACTCAAAGCAGATGCAAGATGCAGGTGATCAGGTTCGATAATGGAACAGAATATACCTCTGAAAATTTTAACAAGTTTTGTAAAGACGTAGGCATCGAACATCAGCTGACAACACCTTACACTCCTCAGTAAAATAGTGTTGTGGAGAGGAAAAACCAGACAATAATGGAGATGGTAAGATGTTTACTGTTGAGTGTTAGAAAATGTATATTTATAAAAGAGAAAATCGTCATTTTACACTTAAAATCTCACTAACATTGCTACTTTTATGTATTTACATCTTTTGTTATTTAATTATGTGTGTTTTGTTATAATTAAGTATTTTATATATTTTAGGGGCATCATGATCGTTTCACAATGAACGAGTGATCAGACAGTAAAACAGATACCAATTTTGAACTCAGGATGGTCGAAAACCTTAGGAAGAGTATAAAATAAAAAATGAACTGTTCACATATACGGTCCGATGATGTGGCATTAACCGATGATGTGGCATCGACCGATGACATGGCAGCATTTGATTGGAGAAAGATGTGGCATTTGGTTACTTATGTGGCGTTGACCGATGGTGTGTCACGATTTTATTGGACTAAAATTCTTATGTACTGTTGATCGGTGACGTGGCAGCATTTTAGTGGACCAAAATCTTGCATACGATACATGCACATACATGGGATTATTTACTGTTCAAACCGCGTTACTATTTAAGCCACTACTATTCAAACCGCGTTATTGTGCAAACCGCGTCACTATGCAAACCGCGTACTGTTCAAACTGCATACTGTTGACTGATGACGTGGCGCAATCATGGGCATCCAAACTGTTTTTAATCCGATGGTCATGATTTACTTAATGTATCTATAAACATGAAACTCTCCCCCCTTAATTTGATACCTCTGAATCCATTTTTTAGCTTAGTTTTCTGTAATTCTTTCTCCATCTTGTATTTTCTACGTCTTTTAATAAATTTTCATTTTACCCATAGTTCAATTATGAGTAGCTAATTTTCTTTCAAGCTTGGGTTGAAGGTAAAGTCTCAACATGTTCCATGAGCTTAATTTGGTAAATTTATTTTCTCTTTTCCTCTAATATTTGTAGATATTTTGATTTTTTCGTCGACAAATAGTAATAATCTTGTCGAGATACCGCCCTGGTTAAACTGACCATAGTACAAAGTTATTATTATTTGGCACGATAAGCCCTTAACATCATATTTATTTGAGCGTGGTTCATGAGGTGTGGAAACCCCCCTCATGATTTAATTGGCATTAATAAAGAATATTTAGCCCATGGAGCATGTTGATGCAGATCCAGATACCCAAGTGCTTTATTTCAATAGATTTTGTTTTAGTTTATACCTGCCATTTTAATTTAAAATCTAGATTACTTCCACCACAAATCCAACCACCCATTTAAAAAAGTTAATTCTACACATAATTAAAATCCACCTACTCGTGAGATTGACACTCGTCATCATTAATCTATTCTACAATAGATTCGTGCGTTTGAGAGTTCAATAAAATTTTCACAACACTTACTTTATGAGAAAGGGCCACCGAAGAAATTTTAGGCTGAGGCCGTAAACACTGTGGTTTTTTTATTGAGCAGATTGCCAACAAAAGCTTTACAGAAAAAGACTCCATTTGAAGCATGGCATGGCTACAAACTAAAGCTGCTTAATATGAAGATATTTGGTTGTCTATGTTTCTCTTACATCCTTCAAGTTAAGAGAGACAAATTAGACAAAAAAGTAGAACTTGGGATTTTTATAGGCTATAGCTCAACCTCAAAAGCCTATAGGATTTACTTACCGCAAAGCAACAAAGTAATCGTCAGCGGGGATGTTCAATTCTTTGAGTTAGATAACTGAAGTTGGAAGAATGACAAGAAACTTGAGGTCGAGGAGGAGAATGATGATATAGACGATGAAAATGTTAGAGGAACCAAATCACGCTTTGACATCTATTAGAGGTGTAATATTGCTGTAATGGAGCCTGCAGGGTATGAAGAAGCTGCAAATGATCAAAAGTGGATAGCTGCAATGAAGGACAAGCTAAAGATGATTGAAAAGAATTAGACATGGGAGTTAGTAGACAGACCTGCACATAAGAAAGCTATAGGAGTCAAGTGAGTTTACAAGACTAAGCTCAATCCTGATGGTTCTGTAAACAAGCACAAGGCAAGACTTGTTGTCAAGGGATATGCCCAAACGTTTGGGGTAGATTTTTCTGAAACTTTTGCCCCTGTTGCCAGGTTTGATACCATAAGAATGTTGCTAGCTCTTGCTGCAAAGCGAGATTGGGTTATACATTAAGTGGATGTCAAATCAGCCTTTTTGAATGGATACTTGGAGGAAGAAATTTTTGTGGAGCAACCTGAAGGGTTTGTTTTTCCAGGATAAGAGGAGAAGGTATATCGACTGAAGAAAGCACTGTACGGTTTAAAACAGGCACCAAGATCCTGGTATAGCAGGATTGATTCACACTTAGCAAACTTAGGCTTCAAAAAAATAGTGAGTGAATCTACTTTATATATCAAGTAGGCTAATAATGAAATACTTGTGGTATCTCTGTATATTGATGGTCTACTCATTACAAGAAGTAGCAAGAAGTTGATTAACAGGTTTAAAGAAGAAATGAAAGATGTCTTTGAAATGACAGACCTTGGGAGGATGACATTTTTCCTTGGTATGCAAGTACATCAAAAGGAAAATAAAATATTTCTATGCCAGCAAAAATATGTAAAGGAAGTTCTCAAGAAATTCAACATGGAAGAGTGCAAGCCAACTGCAACTCCAATGATTCAAAACAAGAAGTTTTGCAAAGAAGATGGAGCTGAAAAGGTAGATGAAAGGTTGTACAGGAGCCTAATAGGCTGCCTAATGTATTTAACTACAACCAGACCAGATATCATGCATGCAGTGAGTTTATTATCAAGGTATATGCATTGTGCCAGTGAAATTCATTTTCAGGCAGCAAAAAGAATTCTTAGATATGTTAAGGGCACAATTGATTATGGAATAAGGTTTAATTAAGTTAAAAACTTCAATCTTCATGGATATTCTGTTAGTGATTGGGTTGGATGTGTTGATGACATGAGAAGCACCTCAAGTTACTGTTTTAGCTTTGGTTCTGGAATTTTTTCATGGTGTTATAAGAAGCAAGAAGTTATAGCTCAGTCCACAGCAAAAGCAGAATATGTAGTAGCTGCTGCTGCTGTGAATCAAGCTCTTTGGATCAGGAAACTTATGACAAATTTGCATATGGAACAACAAGAAGGCACATAAATATTTGTGGACAACCAAGCTGCAATTTCAATTGCTAATAATCCAGTGTTCCATGGTAAAACAAAATGCTTCAAGATAAAACTTTATTTTCTAAGAGAGGTACAAAGAAAAGGAGAAGTGCGGTTGATCTACTGCAAAACAGAAAATCAAAGTGCTGACATCTTAACAAAAGCACTTCCAAAGATTAGATATGAATTCTTGAGGCAAAAGGTTCGTGTATGCAGCTCCAGAATCAAGGAGGAGAATGTTGACTGGAATGACTCATGAAGCTAAATCAATTTTTTTTTTCTGATGCTATTTTTTAGGATTATGACCACTTCTTCATGCTATTCTTCTGCACTTAGTTATTATGCTCAGATGTAGCAGATTTTTCTGCACTTCAATTTTCATTGTGCTGTATAAATAGATGATTTTGTTGCTTAATAAAATATAATTCAGTAGTCTATAAATCAGCCTTCTTTCATTATTTTTATATCTAACACACACAACACCATTCATCAGTCATATACTTAAGAACTGTCTTTTCTGATGTGCAATCCTCAAAACGGATGGAGTAACTAACCTTATGCCCAAGTTTGACACCCATTTCTCTAGAAACCCTAGCAGCAACTCGTCTCGGCTGTGTGCAACCAACCTTCCTGTGCTTGGTGTAACCAGCCTCATGAAGATACTGGGGTATCTGTGTAGTCTTCCTTGAACCTGTCTCTCCAACTATAACAACGACCTGACTCTCCTAAACAGCTCGAAGCACTTGCTCCCGGTATGGATAGATTGACAAAGTTTTCCTCTCCTTTTGAAGCATCTTCAAAACTGGTTTGTCCCTAGACCCACCAGGTAACTTTCTGGGCGAATCATCAACCTTGTCCCCGTTAATAACAGATGTCTTGATGAAGTCAAGCTGCCGGTGGGGATCCTCAAACACAAACTTGTAATCATCTGATCTTTGCCTTTTATTTTTAGAACCATACTCCCACGTTGCATTTCTCAGGCGACTCTCCTCCCATGTCACTTGGCTCATTCTCTCATCACAAGTTTGATTACTAGACGGCCACATGTTTACTGCAAATCTTTTCTTCTAACTCACGCAACTTTTCTCATCATATGCCTCAGGCATCCTGTACTCAATCAAGTTATCAGTTTCTATTGAAGGCTTGTTAACAAGTTCATAGATCCTCTTCTTATACCTAAATGCCCGAGTTTCAGCTTCGGTAACCTTAATACCTTCAAATAAAAATTGCTCATCTTCTATATCATCTCTTATTTCCTCCAGTTTCTTTTGCTTCCTTTTCTCTAAATATACTTCTCTTGAACGTCTTCTGATGCCCTCCATTATCGTTTGCTCTTATTGGTGACGGCAACTAAATAAAAGCACCGAAGCAAACAACTGAACAAAAGCTAGAAGACGCGGGCAAAGAAAGAAACAAGGGAGAAAAAAAGAAAATTAACCCAATAACAGGCACCTCAAATATTTGTAAGTAATGGTTTGTTATAAACAATAATCAACTAGGTAAACGGATTCAACTTAGGAAAACAATTGGCAAGGATGCTTAATTTGATACTAAGTGTTATTTTTGTGTCTGGAAAACTTCATCTAGTAAAAGTAAAAAGGAATTAGAGGGAAAAAATCCAGACGAATTTTTTTTTCCCCAATTAACAACAAATTCTCCTTAGAACCACTTCCTTCCTCCGCAAGAAAGTACCGAATAAATTTAATCGGTAAAGCACTTCCTTCCTCTACAAGAAAGGACCACCAAATATAACGGCAAAAGCACTTCCTTACCCCTCAAGAAAGCACCCGCGAAATATAATCCGTAAAGCACTGCTTTGAGCAACAAAATTACATTGGGTGAAGAATACAGGAGTTGTTAACCAGTGAGGTGGTTAACAACAATCAACTGACCATCTTAAAATAAATTTTAAAGAGTAGCTACATGTAAAATTGGTAATAGTCATTGAATTCTACATCCTCCAGAATCTTGTCCACGACGGACATTGCCATAGGCTGACAGTTCGAGAAGGTCCATGTCACGACCTGAACTTAGGAAAAACAATTGAGCGAGTTAAGACACTTTTTAGAGTGTTAGATTTTCTTTTAAGGACTCCATGCTGTATATTTTAAGGCTTGAAGTACCTGAAACCCGACAATAAGAACTCTTTTGAATCAGATCAGATCTGGATAGTTCAGTCCTATTTCCCTTTGATCTATTTACTGTTGCCTGTAAGAAATGAGACAAAAGTCAATTAACCATCTTTTTTTTTCACTAACATGAGGTCTACAATGTCGAGATAATTTAAACAACTCCCGAGTTCAAATTCTCACTTTGATACAAATAAGTTACAGTCCATCAGATAATTATTTGATAACAGAACAAGAATTCTGTAAATTGATTTACCTATAGCAATACAGTAAAGCTGGAAAGAATTGAAAGACTGAGTTGCTCATGTGAGGATACACCAGTCAGAAAATATTCTTGACACAGTTCAAATTTTAGATGAGTGGAAAGGGGAGAGGAGATGATTATTTAAACATTTCTCCTGGTGGAATAATTAGAGAAGCAGCTTCAGCGTATTTTAGGCAAGTACAAAGTGAACACAAACTATAGAGCCCTGCATGTGCTGAAGGCAAAGTTTTTATGGATGGACAGTCAACTTTTAATAGATAATTGGAATTGGAACAGAAAGGTAGATGATAACATACAAGTTAAAAAAAAAAAAGAATGATATCGAAAATACAGGAGCAAACAGAGCTCACACCTGTAGAACCTGGCAGTTTTCCAGCGTGCTTTTTCCCCCCTGAAATTCAGTAACGCAAAAGTTTAAGTCTATGGCAGCATTAGTAGACAGAAGCAAAGAAGTGTAAGATATCTACCATCACAAGACAAACACAGACACAAAATATATGGGGATAAAAATAGAAAAGACAATGTAGTTGGTATTCAAGTTACTGTTTCAAATCAAGGAACAAGGAGAAAAGTTTCACAAGGGGAAGACAAGCATCTCCTGTAATCCACCAAAAAATTATAATCAAACAAACAATCCAAATTAAATTCTAGAAATGAATAATGTAGTGACTCTACAAAAGACTACGTATAAGTATCTGCCCCAAAAACAAACGAAAAACAAAAAATTCAGTTCCTCAAATCATTTCCTTGGATTAACATCTAAGTTTATATTGCTAAAAATCAAATAACAATAAGAAACCAAATTTAACAAACAAAGAACTGGGAACGCGCATACGTAAAAAGAGTAACTATAACTACTACAACTGAGAGTGAATGTAGGAAAACTTGAAATTGGCACAATTTCAATTATAAATATGGAACTTGATAAGATAGTAGGAGATAAAAGTTCAATATACGTGTTCAGCACAATCTTTCTTTGAAGGGTTCCCTAGCAACAATTCCTCTCCCAAAGGAATAGCAACAACCTACAAGATCTCTAGGCCTCAAAACACAAAATTTTAGGCTTCAAACAGAAGTTCGCTGATTAACTGTTCATTTCCAGTCTTTTTTTTTTTGGAAATTAAACAATCTATCCTACGGCTAAAGAGTAAATTCAATTTAAAAAAGGCTTAACAATTCTATTTCATGATTACTCTTCATATACAACTGTGATACGCACTATCAGTTCAATCATCTAACATTGTTTTCATTGCTTCACATGCACTCATGCAATACATTCCTCTGTCTACTACTAGCTTAATTTCATAAAGAAAGATAGTTAACTTGTGCACTCCACCTCTATTATCACAGGACTCCCACTGTTTCTATCCCACAGATAAAATCTTCACAGTGGAGCGAATATACCCAAAGGAATATCTGATGCAACCAAAAACAAGAATACAAGCATTTCAAAAAAATCCCTAGAGTTAGAAAGCAGAAAACCCCCCCGATAACAGTTCATCGTCCAGTGCAAGCAAGATGATCAGAGTAGGAAATAAATTCCTACTGCTGCATATGCACATTCCCAGAATTGACATACACTTAATTCATGGCATCATATTGGCACACATTTGTACATTAGCAGTTTCCTCGACTTTAACTGTAGAACATACAAAGATCACTCACTCAACTCATATTTAACTCAAAACTTACTAAAACCCCTCAATCATTAAGTTTAACATCTAAGTGAACTTAAATCTATCCTAAGGGACCAACATAAACGCATTCACAACCATGTACCCACAGAAAAAAAAAAATTTAACTAAAAGTAGCACCTTTATTTGCAAAATGGAAGCAGAAAAAACAAGCAAATTGATCAAAATTTTGCACAATAAATAAAACAAAACCAAACCCAGTTCATCCCCAAATATAACAACACCCACATCATAAAAACTGAAAAAATAAAAAAGGAAAAAGAAGAAGTGACCTTGGAGTAAGGCAGAATGTGGTCATAATCATGGCACAAGCAACCAGGGCAGCCAACAAGCTTCCTAAAGACAATGTTACCGAGCGCGTCTTTCCGCCAACGATCTGTGTCTCGTCCTCTCACCTTCTCCGCCTTTTCCCAGCACTGCTGCTTCACGCTGTACGGGAAACTCCGAGGATTTGCGGTTGAATCCGGAGATGATATTCGAAGGTCCGTAAAGAGAGTAGACATTTCTTCTTCCGTCGCCAGTTCATTGTCGAGAAGAGTCGCTGAGCGAACTGTCGTTTCGCCTCTTCTTCTCGACGGAGAAGGAGAAGATGCCCGCGTTGCTGTTGATTTTCTTCGTTTTGGCTCTCCGTTTGGTCTCATTTCTGGAGATAATTATCCTTTGCCGATTGTTCAGGTAGAGGATTTATATGGCGGATAAACTCTTAACTGAATTTTATTTGTCGTTAGATTTTTCTTTTATTATTTTTTTTTCAATTCAATTATTTTATTTATTCTGATTAATTCAAATGAAATTTGTAATTATCTAAATTTTATTTTATTTAGCTACTGCTCAAAATTAATATTATCCATAACAAAAAAATTTATATTGATATATTATAATTAGAAGTCTATTATAATTTTGGAGGCAATGCCTAAGCCAACGGTGAAATGAAAATTTCTAATGATACAGAAGATATAGATAACGTTTATTTTTTTGTTTAAAATTTAAATGAGTCTAAATTTTTTTAAAATTTGAATGTATTTAATTACAAAATTATGAACGGTATATTTATTTTTTTTTAAAATATTTAAAAATAAATGGTATATATATATATATATTATAATCTAGGTTAATATTTTTAATATATATATTTTTTAATCTTTACACTCATTGAGTGTATGGACTTGAAATAGACGAAACCGTGCTTGTTAAGCGGGCATACCACATCAGAATTTTGTTGATGTGATACGCTCTGCCCATAAAAATTTTCCTCTATTTTGGTATACCACATCAGCAAATGATTGCCAAATTTTCCTCTGACAGAGTTGGTAGGACCAGCTACTTACCCTCTTATCATTTTGGCAGAACAGTGGATTAGAACTCTTTAAGTAAATGACAAAACTTTTGAGTAGTTGATCTTATCACCTCAACAGACTTGACAATTTTTTCTCCGAAGCTCATGATAAAAATTCGTTTGCTTTTATTCTTAGATAAAGACTTATTTGATAGATGATTAGGATATGGCCTAAAGATTCATCTAATTTAACTTTTTAAATGCTTATATATTTACATATATAGCAAATAGAAGTGTTTTTTTTTTAAAAAAAAAACTCTTCCAATAAAAATAGGTTTATATTATTTTAATTAAAATTTTTCTCCACCAAAATAATAACAATTATAATGCATCTCTCCCTTCAAGAATGAGAAGATAAAAAATAATATAATAATAAACTAAAGGCTCCAAAAAACTCTTCAAATGAAATTGTTCCTCTCTCTCTCTCTTCAAACGAGATTCTTCAAATGAGATTGAAGAACCTTTGGTGATGCTCTTAAAAGTCTCTCACTTTTATAGGTCATAGGTCTTTAAAATTATGACGAAGTATTTATTTAATGAGATATTTGTAAGAAAAGACTTGTATGATTTTTTAGATAAACTTGTCTATGAAACCATTAAAACAAATAAAAAGAGGGGAAAAATAAAGTCTCTATGAAAAC
This sequence comes from Citropsis articulata, assembly GCA_030449925.1. Lineage (NCBI taxonomy): Eukaryota > Viridiplantae > Streptophyta > Magnoliopsida > Sapindales > Rutaceae > Citropsis > Citropsis articulata. The sequence goes on along the minus strand of JASUUH010000019.1, from coordinate 1,980,435 downwards.
TAAATAAAAATAATTTATTTTCAAAATATGTCCATAAATCAACAAAGTCGGAGGGGAAACAGACAGCTCCTGCTTACAAGGAAGTCGTCAACGCCTCTTTTGTGATACATGTCCCCACGATGAGCTTTTCAAAAATTGATGCTAACTCGCTTTGGCCCCCTTTTGCCTCCAATTTTCCAAAGGCAATGAGAATTTTACTTGCATCTACCTGTGGAGTTTCGTTGTAACTCCTATAAATGGTTCAAAATGGAGTGAGAATAAAAAAAATTACTACACATAAAATGCTCGTAGTAAACCCAATAAATCTTTTAAATCATTTTGCGTCAATTTCTAATTTGTCTCTTGCGTCATGTGATGATGTGTTACCACCATACGTAGTTAAATATTAATTCCGTCAACCACTCCAAACTGCAAAAGGTCCCTGTATTAATAATTTACAAGCTGTTTGTGGAAATTGACGGGAAATTTATAATATTAACCAAAAACTTTCTCAATTTTCACAACTAACCCCCCAACAAAATTTCTAATAACATTAATAAATCAACTCCTCACCGAAAATCACTCATTCTCTTCATACATCCTCTCCTTCTCTCTTCCTCTCTCTCTCTCTCCGGTTTCTCTTGATCCGTCTCATAACCTCATAACTCGATAGCGGTAGCGTGGCGGAATAATTGTGAAGGGTTTGGGAGCCGCGTCATGATGGCCTCGCGCGGCTGTCATGGCGTGCGGCGGCGGGCGCTGTCGCCGCCCTGTCGCCGGCCAGTGCGGCGAGGCCTGGCGAGCCCAGCGTCTGTAGGCCTCAGCGGCGGGGTGGCGTGCGGAGGCGGGCGCCTTATCGCGCCCTGTCGCACCGGCCAGTGCGACAAGCCTCGCGTCGTGACCGACCCTCGCCTGTCGCACCGGCCAGTGCGAGCGGGGCCCCGTCGCACCAAATGTGGTGCGGCAGAGCCCTGTCGCACCAAATGTGGTGCAGCGAGGCCCTCGCGTGGGTGGCGTCGCAGCGAGCCTCATGGTGGCGTCGAGGCGACCCTCGCGCTGTCAGCGCTGGCTGGCGTCGGCGACAACCGCGCTGTCGCGCCTGTCGCACCGGCCAGTGCGGCAGGGCCCGTCGCACCAAATGTGGTGCGACAGGCCTCCGATAATGCATTATAATTTTGTGCGTGACAGTTGGTGCGACGGGCTACCCGTCGCACCTGTTACCGTCGCACCAACATAGCCTCTGGACTCAGGTGCGACGGGCGCCCGTCGCACTGGGGATAATAAGTGCGACGGGCGCCCGTCGCCGCGACGGCCTCCGTGACTTATCGCTCGTCGTACTCATCTTTTAAATCCTTGTGCGTCAATTTCGAATTTGTCTCTTGCGTCATGTGATGATGTGTTACCACCATACGTAGTTAAATATTAATTCCGTCAACCACTCCAAACTGCAAAAGGTCCCTGTATTAATAATGATGTAAATTTACAAGCTGTTTGTGGAAATTGGCCCGAAGACGACTCATCATATTCATATTGCTAGCAATAGCATATATAAATGAATATTTCACATTATTATCAAATCGTAGATTCACCATTTTATTCGTGAATTAAATTGAAACATCAAGGAAACATCCAGTATACTTACTAGGACTTTTTAAAAGGGTGCCCCATTCGAGTCTGCCACGTCAAATGGGTAAAGGAAGACCGACCGACCGACGGACCGTGTATTTTGGCAAGTTTGCGATGCCTTTTTCACCTTCTTTTCCTTCTAGACTTGGCCCTTACTCAACTCCTCAATATAAAGGACACATGCATGCATGCAACCTCTTCGCGTCTAAGTAAGTTATATTTCAATTCTTTGCCTTTGCCATTTGCCATTTGCCATTTGCCAATTGTACTATCACATTCTCGATCCATCTTTTTTTCACTTCTTGATATGGAGATTACGAATCTTGATAGCATACCCGCCAGCCCCTTTTCTACCGTTCAAATTCTGTCAGTCTTGATCATTCTTAACTTTGTCAATATTATTCTCCGAGACATCTCCTCGAGTTTCCATTGTGTCCTTCGAGTCTTCAGTGGCATATTTTCTAATATAAAGAAGATAAAACTTTGCGCGGACAAAAATATTGTAAATAAGGAACCCGAAGCTGCAGAGTCGGCCATCAATGCAGAAGATTCAGGTACGGAGAAGATGATGACGGTGGAAGAAGTGAGAATGGCGATGGAGGAACTGGCGGGGCTCGAAGAGAAGATTGGTGGGCTGTTCGAGGAGGGGGAGCCGAGCCTGGAGGAAGCCAAAGCAGCGTTTGCCCTGTTCGATGAGAACGAAGATGGGTTCATTGATGCATCCGAGCTCAGGAGTGTTCTTTGTGGGTTAAGTTTAGCAGAAGCTTCGGAAGCTGAATGCACAAACATGATTACCGCATTTGATGATGACAAAGATGGGCGGATAGATTTTTGCGAATTTGTCAAACTTTTGGATCGAAGTTTCTCCTCCTAACTAATTAATTGCTAACGTCAATTAGTATGTTCTTAATTTGGCATTTCATATTTATAATATCATGCATTTCCTACTATTATGGTATCCATCATCCTCTCTCTAATCTCTATTAGCTATTAGCTAGTGTGTACTTCCAAACCGCAAATTACTACCGAAATTGCAATAGAATTAAACACAATTTTTTTTCTTTTTATGAGTAATACAAAATTTGCATCATATGATGCGTCGTTATTTAATAGGTGGTGTATACTATCATATTAATGATAGAAAAATTAAGCAGACTAATATCAAGTTAACATATATCAAGTAATTAATAATTAGTGATATATCATTTGCTTATTCCTTTAACAAGAAAATAGTAGAAGGGAAAAAGGAGAAAAAGAGAGGATGCTTATCCTTTTTTATTGGTCCTCTCATATAAAATTATGAATGCAATAAAGATTGACGAAATCTAAAGAGTGTCGCTAGAGGACTAGAAAAATGAGAAAAAAATTGAGAGAAACGGCAGCATATGGTATCTTTTTCTTTTTCCTCTCATTCTTTTCTTAACTTTTTCTTTCTCTCTCTTCTCTTAGTACATGCTTCTTTCTCTTAGTTTCTCTCAACTTTCTTGACGTTTAGCATTTTTTGATCCAAATAAATTTACTCGGAAGAGTTAAATATTAAAAAAAAAGTGCCAAACCTAGAAATTATATTGTGCCTAGTTACCTAAGAATCCAACAATGATATTACTTAAGAATCCAGCAATAATATTGAAAACATGAGTGGACAATAACTTTATTTTAACATATCGTTTCTCAATCCTTGGAAGTGTTAGAAAGAGGAGTTAAATGTCTAGCTAGGACAAAATTTAATAAAGAATTCTAGCCAGCAAGCCCAGACTGAATTGTTTGAAGTTTGATAGATTCTTCTAATTGCTAAATCAGTTGAAAAAGCAGATAATTATTTGATTATTTGAGACATTTTTCTACATAAGTTACAACTATTATTATAATAATCCATTAGCACAGTAGAAGATAGGGAGTTGCAATTGCTTCAAGCTGTTCACATTGTTCCCCGTTTTCTGGACAATCCGAATAAATTACAAAGACGTGTATTCGGGAGTCGAATTTTATTATTATTTTTAAATGCTCCGCGGAAATTAACTAGGAAAAGATAAAAGCAAGCAAAAGCGTTCTAATCGCGGACGGTACAGCAATGGCGCGTCAGTTATAACTTTATCACACAAATAAACAATTTCATGTTGCAACATCGTTAACATAAATAAAATTGTACTTTAATTGAAAACATCATGCCTGAAAATTAAATATGAAATTGTCTAAGAAATACCAGGAACTTAACATTTGAATTTCAACTTAAATCTCGTCCCATGCGGTATTTTGGTACTCAAAATAGTCAACATTATTAATAAATAGAGGTAAGAGGGTGTTGTTAAGTTAAAGTAGATCAGCAGTCTTACAGACAATACGATCTTGTTCTAAGCTTAGTTTTTGTTAGGAAAATAGCCCGCATAAACAGCAGTGAATAAAGTAAAAACAAACTCTTTCTCTCTTTGTGTGATTAAAACGAGATGTTTATTACTAAAGCTTGCAAAATGAGTCATTAAGTCGTGTTTGTGTCGTGTTAATTTTGTGTCATGTCAAATTTAGGTTGACCCAAACTGCACTAATTTCATAATCATTTCAAAATATTGTGACCCAAATTCGACATGGAAAAATAATCAGGTTACCTAATAACCCGCTTAATATCTATACATTAAACAAAATTTACATCAAATATTTACACATTATCATACATATGTATGTACATACATACATACATAATTTATCGATATTATAAAATATACATATCTAACAAAATATTACACATATACAATTTTAAGATTTTAATTATATATACATGTAAATAATATTATATATCAATATTATAAAATATACATGTCTATAATATTTTACACATTTACACTATTGAATTTCTAAATGTATTTACAATTTTATAAATAAAAAATTATGTTTATGTTTATCCTTTCAAATAATAAAAATAAAATAGAAAATTATCTCTAATATTTGAGTTTTGAAAACAAGAACCTACAAATTATTTTAAAATAGAAAATATAATTGGGTAATTAATCGGATAAATGGGTCAAGAATTTTAACCCTAACATGACAAAAAAAAATCGTGTCTACTCAGACCCAACCCATTTAATAATCGTGTTAAATTCGACCGAAATCTTTCGTTTATTAGTATTAGTGTTGTATAAGGTAATTGGTCAGTCGAAATTTCTTTGAGTCTATGTATCATAAATAAAATGAGATATGTACTATAAATAAAGAGGCTTAAAACAAATCAATACAATCCAAAGTAATATATCAACTACAACAAATATAAATTTTTACGAGAGAAATCTCAATTGAAAAAAATCATGGGATCATAGTATGATATAATCTTCCGCTATATTAATAATGTGATTACAATATAAAATTTTCTTTAGATAACAGTAGATGTTGACTTTAAGAATACCAAATAATAGCTAACGATAGATAAAATAAAAATTAAAACCAGCAGATATCTCTTAGCCACTTTCTTTTCTTTAACTAATTTCATCCAAATTTAAAACTTAATAGTAATTGTACATCAAACAAGTCTTTTAAACTTTGGGCTTTTGGACTATTTAAATTAGATGGATCCAATAACTTTGGGGGATATCTTTCGCTAAGATATAATGCATCGACCACTTGTCACCCTTTCATTGGACAGAAATCCGACGTGGCAAGATCATGAAACCATCATATCCCGCCATCCCGGCATTACAAAGATCTTCCTACGTGGCCAAAAACAGCCCCAGAGTATCTGTCAAAACCAACAACAACAAAGAAATAGATTTATGGATATTGTCTCAGGATAACGTGATAAGGTCACTAACTTCTCATTGGCCAATCCAAATCCCACAAACGCATCTTTGCCGTTGGATCAACAAAATCAAAGAAACCAGACCCACGTTAGACAGAGGCCACAAATGACAGCTACAAAGGCATGCCCACATGACATCAAATTTTCATATTTTTTCATTAGCTAACAGCTACCCTTCTTCCACCACCACCACTCCTGCACTACGAGGCTCATAACTCTCGTCCCGAAACATGGCAACCGTCACAACACAAGCCTCGGCCGCCGTGTTCCGGCCATGCGCATCCAAATCCAGGTTCCTTACTGGGTCTTCGGGTAAATTAAATAGGGAAGTGGCCTTTAAACCAGTGAGCTCAAGCGCTTCTTTCAAAGTTGAAGCCAAGAAAGGGGAGTGGTTACCGGGCTTGGCCTCGCCAACTTACCTCAACGGCAGGTACAAAAACTTAACTCAAACAAACCCTCAAAGTCATGTCAACAACTGATGTCATATGCATATATGTGATCAGTTTAGAACAATGTCACGTCATATTTTACATTGCTTCTAATACAAAATTCTCTATATCCTCCTGATTTTGTAAACACAGTGTTGCTATCATTTCACTGTACTAAAAATCTAACATTTACAAAATCTCTTGATGGATTTAGCCTCCCCGGTGACAATGGATTTGACCCGTTGGGGCTTGCCGAGGATCCTGAAAACTTGAAGTGGTATGTGGAAGCCGAGCTTGTGAATTCGCGCTGGGCCATGTTGGGTGTTGTTGGAATGTTGTTGCCCGAAGTTTTCACAAAGATTGGAATTATTAATGCTCCTCAATGGTATGATGCTGGGAAGTCTGAGTACTTTGCATCATCGTCGACCCTTTTCGTGATCGAGTTCATCCTGTTCCACTATGTGGAGATAAGAAGATGGCAAGACATAAAGAACCCAGGAAGTGTCGACCAAGACCCCATTTTCAAGCAGTACAGCTTGCCTCCACACGAAGTTGGGTACCCCGGTGGCATCTTCAACCCACTTAACTTTGCACCCACTGTTGAGGCAAAGGAGAAGGAGCTTGCTAATGGTAATATCTCGGCCAAATTGGCTTATTTCTATTGATAAATATTTGCTTTATTTTGCTTCGGACTAATGTTTTGAGAATTTTGAATGCGCAGGGAGATTGGCCATGTTGGCATTCTTGGGATTTATTGTTCAGTACAATGTGACAGGCAAAGGGCCATTTGAAAACCTCCTGCAACACCTCTCTGATCCATGGCACAACACCATCGTCCAGACACTGAGTGGTAATTAATCAAAGATGGATTGGCAATTCGGGATCCTGTTTCTTTCTTTTGTAACCATGAATCCGTAGTTTTTGAGTGAGATTTGAGCATCAATGTAAACATGGAAACTCTCAATGTACAGGGGAACTATGATGGTATTTATATTATCATTTTACACCACTTGTCCTGCTTACAAATAGAAAAATTTACTTTACTCAAGCAAGAATGATGAATACAAAGAAATGCCACCAATTGCTCTAAAAACAACAATCTAATTTGAATCCCCATTTCTACTAAAACTATGACATTAAGTTCATTTTTCTACGTGTATAATGTACAGCTTGGGTGACTCGTATGTGTTAAGACAAAGCCGTCCCAGTTTTACAGGGAACTCCAAAGGAGATCATATTTATATATATACAGATGGTATATCAACTTGTATGATTTATATCCTATTAAAAGCTAACATATATATTACACAAAATTACCCGATGGCCTTCCCCATCTCTTTGAATTCTCTTTATATATCAGAAACCTCATCTCAAAATTTGATAAGCAACACCAAAACAAAATGTACGTCCACAGAAGTATTTTACCATAATGCACGTTCACTTCTGTGCCACCAGTCTTCCCATCCGATCAAAGCCATGTTGACTCAGGTCAAAACCATGCTGACTCAGGAAAGTCTATTCGTTTGCTGCAAGAACAATAATAATGATAAAATTATTTTCAACTGCAGATATGTTTAAGAAAACTGGGGATCAGAAATTAAGAAAATAATCAGAAACATGAACAAGAAAGGCTCATGTCATACACGTTGATCTGAACAGTTGTACTTTATCTTGATAAGAACAACTTATACTTTGTTTTGATCTAGTGACCCTATTACAGAAAGAGGCAAAAGAGAGAACTCAGTTGTGAAATTGATATAAACAAATGGTTTATACCCAGTGACATAGAGGGCTATTTGTCCTAGAAACCCCACAATGATTACCATATCACATGAAGATAGTAGCCTAGTCTTAAATAAAGAAGGATGACAATGTCTATGATATTAAGGTATATTTTCCACAAACTGATAGAAAAAACTCAACACCCCACCCCCCTCTTTTTCTTTTTCATGCAATTGAGCTATGAACTTTAGATGACACCAGAAATGGACTCAATGCCACTTGACAAGTCGCCATTTCCCGGCGAGGCTCAACCCAGCCCAGATGATAACTGAAATACATCAAGTTTATAGGCCAAGGTTTGAATTTATTAAATAAAAAAGTCAAGGAATTAAACGACTCTCTGCAGTTGGTATTTGTAAATTGCAATTAAACAAAGAAAATTGGTATTACATACAGCACATGGAATAGGATCCTTACCTGGTGGTAGGAATTCTCATCAAACATGGCAATGCCACAAGGCCCAGAAGCACAAACCCAATCATGATGCCCATTGCCGTACATGGGTCTAGAAAGTTCAAAGTTGCTATTGACTTGATAAACTGCAGGATTTCCTTGCAAGTTCATCTCAGCATCAGGCTTCAACTTCTTATCATCTGAAGGCAAATTCAAGCTACCATATGGAGGGTATGAATATTGCTCTCCAAGTTGTAGACTTATGCATGCACAGTTACTCAACTCATTCAAGTTGCCACCTCCATGTTCCATATTTTCAGCTTGCCCTGAATTACCAACCTCTATCTCTTTACCGGTGCCCAAGAAACCAGAATAGCATGAAATGTGGGCATCTTCTGAACAACCCATATCCCTGTAATGAAAATAAGCAATGGTAACAAGGCAGTTTATCCACTTCATCAGTTAAACTAAAATTTTAACAAAAAAAAAAGCAGGGTTGCCAACATGAGTTATAATTACAATTACTATTCCTAGTACCATCCAATGTAGTAGCTTCATGAATCATGAAGATGGCATCCAGTTGTGAATTGAAATAAGGTAGTGGGCAATTGAATTTTAAGCCAAACACATGTCAGCAGTACACTCACCTTTGAGGCAGGAAGTTTGGGTCGTTGGGAACTAACATATGTTGATTGTCATTATTGGGAAGCCATGATAGAGATTGGTTTTCTTGCATACCATTCATCATCAAAGGTAAATGCATCCCACTCTGAAGTTAAAGCAAGATTAGTGCATAAAAATTTTCTGACACTTATGTGTGTCTGTATCACTGTATGTGAAAGACAGGGGAGGGATTCTGCATTAGTTGAAGGGTTTGTTACCTGGCCCGCAAATTCCAGTGACATAAGCTCTTGCTTGCCGAAATTTTCCTGCCAACAGAAGAAGCTGGATTAAGTATATCAACAAACTTGTAAATCACTGTTAATTTGCACCAATTTTCAGAATCTCTCAGAGAGAAATTATGACATAAGTTATGCCATTTCATCCAATGAATGATATCTAAATACTTGAAAAGTACATTTTCAACTGCCAAGTTGCAAACATTTAGTTACCAAGATGAGATTAAGAACTTTTCTAAACCACACATAGAACAACAACCTTCCCAGCACAAATAAAAATTGAATTAAATCCTCGTCATTAAGAATTAGGAATAATAAAATACATAAATAATTGCATTTCGCAGGTCCCAAAAAAATTGTTTTGTCATATTGTGATCAATTAGCAGTTTCCAACATCAGCTTATTCTGAAATGGCGTAGATATAAATACCATCAAACTTACTGCAGCAGTAGTATTGAGCTGGGGGAATATATATATATATATACACACCTTATCTACCAAGGGCATTGATGCCACCAAAATACAAACAAACACAGATTTCAATTCATTGGAGACTGGTTTTTTTTTTGTCTGTTAGTGATATCTTCACTTTGTTAAAATGATGATGTCTTCATTAGAGAATTATTCTGTATGTATATGTATATGTATATGTGTGTGTGTGTGTGTGTGTGTGTGTGTGTGTGTGTGTGTGTGTATTATAAATATAGATATTCAAGTTGTGGTTGGGGCAGAATTTCAGCCTGCCTTCCACGGAATATGAAAAACATAAATTTAGATGTAGATTAAATTACAAAATAACTAGCTGAATAAGAGGAAACATTGTCATGTGGCTACAATGAAATGAACAAATATCATACCTTATGTAGACGAATTTGGTTAATTGATTCTCTCAGTGAGTTCTCCATCTGCCTAAGATGTTCGATGCTTTCAATGTTACAAGGATTGCTCCAATAGCTGAATGGACAAAGGAAACAAAATTAGAATAGCATTAACAAAAAATCAATACACATTACTCGCACATGCACATGTTCATGTTTGTTCAAGTGTGCCTACTTGCACTTGCACATGATATAGGATGTATAAGTTGTTAGAAGAAAGCATGGTTGTATTAAAGGAAAAGTGAAAAAACAAACAACGGTAAGTTATTCTTCAAATAATACATTAAATTTTTATGGGAAATTTTGAGAAAATTATTATCATAGATTTATTTGCTGACCTGCTTTAAATTTTGAGAAAAATTTGAGAAATTTTTAGGGGGATGGCCTTCGAAATCAGAAAAATGTCACACAAGAAAAAAGCTGACCTGTCTACCAGTGTAAGATTTTATGCTTAATTTAGATAGCCAGCTGCAAAAGAGCTCAGCTACTGCAGATGGCTCTGGAGTTTGATTTCTACTAAACAATGAAATTGCTGACAAATTAAATAACAAGAGGGCCACAAACCAGGCTTGATATGATCTTTTGAAACCTTCATTGGCTCCTTGATTTGCACACTCACATGGTAAGTGTTTCTGTCTGCAATTTTAATTGCAGATAATATTGGCTGATGACAAAAATGGCCAATAAAAAATATGCAGTTGTCTTTTCAGTCAAATATGGTCAAGCAGGTCCCCACGGTAGGCTTAATGTCCTCTAAAAGACTGGGGTATGTTTCCAACTAAAGTGTTGGTAAACACCAAATTTTACTTGAAAGCTAATAATATTAATCAACCCCACACACACTTATATTCAAGAATTGGTGCTCCATTCCGCAGCAGCTTTGGATTAAAAGCCACAGAGTACCTCAATCCCAAATATACCCTTCAAAGCCACAGAATACCTCAATCCCAAACATACCCTTAATCAGATTAGATATAGAAAAAAATTTTAAAAACAACCAAGCAAGAGTGCCAATAACAGACAGAGACATGGTCATTCAGATAACAATGTGTTTCCGTATACTAAAGTTTTAAAAGGATGCAGCAACTGACCACATCAAATGCAACGAACAAAAGGTGGCAGATATTTTTTATATTACAAAAAAGGAATGAACTGAAATAATGGAGCTGTTACAGCCCTTATCGCTAAATTTTGCAGTGTCAAAAATCCAAACAGAGCAGCAAATACAAAATCACACAAAAATGATCTCCATGACTAGACACAAAGAACTATTTAATAACAAAAACACCAAAGGTTCACCTCAGTCTCTGGTGTACTTCCGTAAGTTGAGCTTGCAATATCCTTACTTGATGAGTCAAGTCCTAACCATCACAATTTACAAAAAAATACTTTACTGATACATATAGTAAATTAGAATCTTAAATCATCATAAATGATGGTGATGCTGGTAAAAATGTGTACCTCCACCGTTTGAGTGCTGCAAGAACAAATAGAAGAGCTATTCATATACTTCACAATTTTCTCAAACAAATATTAACAACTTAACAAAACAACTAAATACCTTGCACCCAAAAAGTCTTGTATGTTTACATCATGGTCCAACTTCTTGAAGGTTTTCTTCAGTGCCTATACTCTCAAGAAGAACATCAAATGTCCACATCAATTGAACAAAGTATTGAGGGTTCAACCTACACTTAATGCAATAAAGGCAATAGAATAAAAATTAAATTTTTAAAAAATGGGTTGCAATCAATCTTACTTCGAGGCTCTCCAACTTCCTGTTACAGTAAAATTTCCAAAATTATAAGTTAGATGTTATGAGTACAAACTTTAACCAAGTGAACTATAAGAATATATAAGTTTAGTAATACCTTTTTGCCCTTTCCTGTGGAGTTAATTGAGCAAACCTCGCAATAACCTCTCCAATATTGCTGAAAGAGTAAGAGATACAGCAAATTACAATATATTAGGGATGATATTCGAAGTGCCCCATAAATGTCAAATTCAAATTTGGTTTCAAAGGAAATTTTCTTTTAGAATTATTATTAAAGAAATAATAAAAAATAAGAAATAGAAAGAACCATCTAAATATCTTATCCATATTGCCCCAAATTCAACAAGAACTGTTAAATCTTTTCAACACAAGAGAAAATCAAAAACTTATAAACTCCCATCGTACATAGACGACAAGATGCACAATTAAAACCTTCTCAAATATGTCTGATTGCCTTAACTGCAGATGCTGTTCACCTAATTGTTACTTATATATAAAATGTTTTCTGTAATGGCTGTCTCCTCTTTTTTTTTGGGGCAAACTTACCAGCATGTAAAATACCTAATCTTTAATCGTACGACAAATGGTATTCTCTGGACATAACATTCTGACATGACTAACAAGAATGATTTAACCAGAAAGACACTCATAACAAGAATGACTAGCAAATTGGAAGACTGGCAAAAAGAGAAAATATCTTCCTTTTCACATAAACTTTCGCCACACTTCTCATTATAAGTGCCAAACAAGAATAGCACGTGTCTTTTAGGGGATACAGGAGTAAGACTCCTTTGTTAATGGCACATGTCTTTTAGGGGACACAAGAATAAGAATCCTTTGTTTTCTGATAAGATATTGTATGATTCTCACTATATGATGTGGCTTTCTTCATCCAACTAAACTCATAGCTTAAGGATGCATTTATGGTTGCAGTGTGTTGACAAAGACATGCGTAGCCAAGAATCCCCAAAATTTGAACTAAGAACATGTCTTAAACTTTCTATCAACATCTTCATCCATCACCTAACACCCAATTATTTGTGTCCAGGAGCCACAACGAGAAGAATAATGAATAATGCAATAACCGTATCGAATTTCAGCAACAACAATCAGAGTTGCAGAATGGACAGTACATTTTGCATCAAGTGAAGGAAAAACTTTTAAACTATCGAAGATGAGAAGCAGCCTAAAAAAACAAAAATATTGCGGAAACACTGGTGAAAAGCACCAATTAGCTAGAGGAGAGGATGTTGACCAACAAACTCAAGCATTATGCATATTACTAAAATCACGCATGTTAATTTCCAATTGAACAAATTTAAAGTACCTGCGCTGTCCGTGGTATAATGTAGACCGTCCAGTTGGAGAAAACATGAGAAGGACAATATCAATGTCACACAATATCGACAACTCCCTAGCTTTCTTTAAGATCCCATTTCTTCGTTTCGAATAAGTCACTTGCCGATTGCTAGTGCTCTCTAACCTCTTTATCTTTAACTTAACCCTTCCCATCCTACCGAAAACAAGGAAAAAGAAATTAATAGGAATAAAACCCTTAATACTCCTATGACCCAACAAGCGCCTTGAATTTTCCAATATCAAAAGTCAAATGAATTCATCCAAAAATCATTCCTTTTTCTCTTAGATACAAATTTACTCACTTTATTTGTGCAAATATAGACTTCTCCAACTGAAGCTCTCATCCCAGGCAGCACCACTGGATAACAAATTGCTTTTCACCAAAAATTCATACCCAACATTGGCAAAGATGAAAAACTAAAAGAAGAATTAAAATTGAGAACATATCTAACCTTGGACGTCAAAAGAAATAAAAAATTGATGCAGACCTTTGATAATATTTTCGTTTGCTTTTGTTTATAAAAACAGACCCACTATACGAATAAGCCGTTGAGCTTAACAAACGGAACAAGACATGACTGGGGTTACAAAACAAGCAAAATTCTTGACACCCACTAGGGAAAAAAAAAAAGCACACTTAAGAACAGAAAAAAATATATTAATAATAATAAAGAAATACCTAGATAATAAAACCAAAGAGAGAATGAGAAAAGCAGAACAAATTTACGGAAAATTTAGTTATAACAGATGAATTTGATATTAAGGGACTAAAATGAAAAGGAAAATGAGGGGAGGTAGAGAATCGAGTAATAGCTCACAGAATTGTGACGAAGGGCCGAGCTGCGATTTCGGTCGTTAAATTGAGCGGGACCAACCAACGGCAAATTTGTGTTATGTGCATATTACAACACAGACACCCTCTGTTCTGTTTGTGTTTCTGCTATACTTTAGTGTGTCAAATGGACGGTTATTTTTTTCCACCCCCTCCCTCTCTTTCAATATGCTTTTGCTTGAAATCGTTTTGATATGTATTAAAATCAGAATTCTATTAACATTTACAATTAAAAAAAATTATTATATTATTTTTTAATAATTTTACTTTACGCAATTATAATTAATACCCTCACATAATATCGAAAGATATTTATTCCATTCCAAAGTATAGGGAGACAATTTTACTCCTACTTAATTTCATTAGGAGGGGGATTGAGCTTTTACTTGAAATTTGAATCCTCCATACTTCATTTATGCTCAAATGTGATCTATTTTCAATTTTGAAATAAATCTAACATCCAACGAAGAGTTGGTTTAATTTATACTTTATATATATATATAAATATTTATAAATTAATTAATTCTATTTCTAGCTCATACATTTTAAATGTTTGAGCTCTCTATGTTACGGATGTAACTCTTCTTCTTTGTCCAGAGTACATTTTAAGGTACTGGGACTTTAATTATACTATAATAAGAGGAGTTTCAATAAATTTTTGTTGTACTATTACGATGTATTTACTAATCAATAATAAGAATGAGCAGCAATGAGAATTAAGAATGAAAATGAAAATAAATTATTTATTTAAGCTGTTAAAATTGAAATCGGAATGAGATTCATTTCCATCGATGTGTTTGTTTTGTCCTATAATTAGATTAAACTATTTTAATTTACTAAAATATACTTTGTTGATTATAGTCCTTGATACTATTTAATAATAATAATAATAGAGATCGCTGAGATGCTAGACGGTGATAAGTTATTGAATCGAGATTGTCGCATGTGACAGAGTTTGGTGGTAATAGGCTGCAGTCAATGACGAATTCGATCAGTGACGAGTGTTAGTCACTCAGTGATGTGAGAGTGAGTGTAGATTATTTTTAAGCAAGAAAGATGAACAGCAGTTAGATTAGAGATTTCAATATTTGTTTTATTTTTTCAACAACAAGGAAGGTATTTTTGGAAAACAAATAAAATAATGGGGACATTTTCGTCATGCCCGGGGACATCTTCGTAATGGGGACATCTTTCGATCTTATTCCTATTCCCTTCTTCAATTAAGTAAACAACTTCTTCATTTTGATTCCTCTATTTGGATTCTCATTGCTGTTTAGTAAATGCTCCATTAGTATATTTTTGATGTAATATATATTTTTTTTTTATAGAAAAGGGGCTCGAAAGAATAAGAGCTAGAGAGGCACAAAACGAGGGTGTGTCACCCCCATACCACCCCACTAGGATGTAATATTTTTTCAATCAATACATTTGTTCGAATTATGCTCTCACATGAGGAGATGAAAATGGGTTGCCGTCATGCTATCATTAAAAAAAAAAAAAGTATTATTAAAAAAACGGTCTTTGTGACATGTTGCCCTAACGATTATAAATTTGAATAATTTTTCGTAGTGTTATGGTATAAATTATACCATATTAATAGTTATCATCGTTTAGTCTGTAAAGCATGCACACTGTTTGTGAACACACTGTTCAGAATTAATACATTCAAGTATAAATACTAGTATCTTAAAACTTAAATTCAAATTGCTTGATAATTTATATCCCTCAATAGGAATCGATTAAACAAGAAGAAGAAGAAGAAGAATCAATCATAGTGTCTCGTTGCCAACAATCTCTTTTAATGTATGCCAATGATTTTCCGTACAATAATTGATTGAATAATAACAGCCACAACAATGAATAATTTAAACAAAAATCTTAGATGAACTTGGAAAAAAACAAATATATAAAAATAATTCCCCACTGTGAAGGCAGAGAAACAGAGCATTTAGCTGAAGAGAAACTGATACATAATTCTATTAACTAAAGTCACAAGACATAACATTGATCATTCAACAAAAATTAACAAAAATTAAAGACACATTCAGCAAAAGGCTAATAATATTGTAAGCACAGTTGCTCCTTCACAGGAAAAGACACAACAATACAATTGAAAAAAATATATATATAGAGATGGCGGGTGGTACCTGCCCTCCACTGCCAATTTCAAAATTAGAGCAGAGCAGAAACCACCGTACTAGAATACATAAGCAAAATATAAAACGCCAAGGGGCCATTTCAAAATAAGCCCTTTGTCGTTTTGACACCAGATTCAACTAAAGCTATTACACTGATAATTTATATTTGAAAATGTGAAAAAAAAAAAAAACTGCCGGATTTTGGAGGCTGAGCTTCAACTTCAGGGAAATTGCAGGCCACTGAAGGTTTGGCCAAAGGACCAGCCAGCTGGGGCAACATTGTTACAGACAACAGTGCGGCCATCACTTGTGGTGACCTTAAATGAGAGGCTTTGGCCATTGAGGTAACTGTTACTTTGCCAGTTTTGACCCCAGTTCCTTGACATGGGTTGCCAATCAGTTCTTGACCCTTTGATTGAAACAGTACTCACGTCACCAGCGCCTCCGACGTTTGTGATTAGGACTAAGTTAAAGTAAGAATGGCCGTTGATTGTGAATCTGATGCCTCCCTTCCTTCTGCATGGAACCCTGGGCATTGCCAACACATAACACAGGATCAGAACCTAACCAAATAAACTATTTAAGGCTCCGCTGTCGTGAAATTGGAAACACTAGCTATCGAGGGAAAGTACACTGATGCATGCATCAAACAGCCGTAGGATAAAATGAACTGTCTTCTAATTTCTATTGAATGTCTGGATTAACTAGCTAAAGTCCAAAAACACGTAATAGAATATGTGTTTTTCTGTCTTTTAGTTTGATTCTTTGTTTACCAAACACCTTTTTGTTGTCGTGCTCTTCAAATTACCGAACAATAGTGTAATAGATTTTTCATCGGGAGTAAAATTGATTTAATCTCCAAAACAAGGTCAGAAGATTTGAATAATCATTTTAACTGCTTGCTAGCTAAACACAGGACCAAATAGTGCCCGAGTAAAAGAGAATGTGAGTATTTGTAAGATTCAAACGGGTCACCTTCTGTAAGATACAGGTACTATCCCAGCTCTGTACTGAGCAATTTGTTCAAACACAGGCTGAGAGAGGTCAAAATGTTGCTGGGGAGGATTGCACCAGCCACCGGCATTGTTTGGGAGAGCATTATTTGGAGGGCAAAAATTTGTTGCAGTAACAACAATGGAGCCCGGACGGCACCATCTTGGGTCATTAACACACTTGATCTCAAAACAAGCCCCACAGCTCAAGCCATTGTTGAAAAGTGCAGTGCTCAGAGCTGCTGTGTTAGTCCCATATCCCTGGCTGTATAAGTTTCCATACCCACAAGCGCCACCTGAATAATTAATTAGTAATCAGCAATTTGGTTTTAATGTTGACCAAAATAACAAGAAACAGAAAAGGTTTGTGACATGCATACGACGTACCCATTGTACCAGAGGCATCACCCCCACCATAAAAAGTGGCATGAGCATCAGTCCATCCCTGGCCATAAACAGATGAGACTAAAGAAAGAATCCCCAGCAACAGCAGCCCAAGAAGTGCCATGATCCTGAAAACCTTTTGTTTGCGTATCTTTTTTAAGAGAGAAAGAGAGGTTCTTGCTCTGAGTGATGGAAATGGGAAGGCGCTGAGTTGGGGGAATATATAGAAAGCATTTGAAGGAGGGTTTGCTTGAGGAAAGCAATCAACGTCACACACACACTGACACTATAGCCAAGAAAAAATGCTAAGCCAATTTAGGTGTGGGGACATTAAACCGCCAGGGGCAAGCGGTTTTTTGTCCCTGCAAACAAGCCACTTTTATTGAAACCACGTGCGTTCCGAACTTCTCTTCTTTATACGTACAGAGGCTCTGTCTGGTAAATGATAATATTAACACCACTACCGTCAAGTTTACATAAAGATTCCAATTTAAGGTCATAATAAATTTTAAGGTGATTTTGTTCTCCACTTCCCCTCCCTGCCTCTGCAGGTAAAAACTGCCAAGACAACAAGAAGGCAACTATCCATGTACCTTATAGATCTTTGTAACACTTCCTTTCTCCCAATTAACCAGACAAGAGTAAACACACGCACCATAAAAATTAATTCAAAGAGTATCTAATATATATCAAGAACATCTAAGACTGTTTCTTATCATAAAGAAGATTTCCTTTCTTTTTGTTGTACGTATAACGAGTGATGTTTTTGTGTAATGTAAATTGCACAAATTTATTACCATTGACAAAACACTTGTATTGCGGACAACAGAAAATTAGTGGCGGATACACGATGAGCTAATTAGTTCGCCATGGGTCCTTCATCGTTATTTGTTCCTATTAGCTCTTTTGGCTTTACTTTATCAACAGTGACGAGACAAAGAAGATAAGTATAAAGTACGCAACCATGCTTACATTTTTTAGCTAATGATTTGCAATATTAGCCAGGAAAATGCCTTTGTTAACAGCTAAAAACGAGAAAATGACAAGATTATTAAAGCAATTATCTTGCGTACAGTATGAGAACGCAGTTCAATAGGTTGACACCACGACTGTTAGCTAGATAGAGTAAAAAAGGATACGTTACAATTTCTCTTCCGAAAAAATCAAAGCATCTATGGAAAATTCTCGAGGAAATATTAACCAATTCAACCTCTTTTAATGAAGCTTACTATCTTAATGCTCGAAGAGCACCGGCCTTGTTCTTTGGAAAACGACATGGCATCAACCACAGGACCAAGCCAAATCAAGGTACCAAAAATTTGTTGAAGACCAGTATTGCTCGCATTTAATTCCTAGCACAAATGAGCAGACTGCAGACCAGCTTAGTCCAAATAGCATGTTTAAAACCGACCAAATTTCATATAAAATCCTTCACGTTAAATGATCCTTACTATCTACAGAATCATGCGCAAGGACTTTCAACAGCATGAAAACGGTGATGCAAAGTTTGACCCGTTTATCATATGGATATGGATGGTTTCATTAAATGCTGCACGCAGATTGAACGGAGGCAACACATGGGTGATGTTGTAGATGATGTATGCTTATGCGTTTGATGCGACAACTTGTTGCATTGATAGGACCAAAGAAACATCTCAACATCATTTACTATACTAGACGACATTTATTGCCAATTTGCTGCAGCTTCCTCAGAAGCTGATTTTATTTTTATCAGCTTGCAAAATCTTGCCTGGCCACGGTGGTAATTAAATAATAGAAAGATGGAATAGAAGAAGCCTAGCCAATAACCACGGTCCATGAAGGATTTTTTTTTTCCCCCCTTCCCCATGCCTTCCACTTGAATAATCCTGTGCCTAGTCTAGTCTGTAAAATCTCTCTCTTTAGTTACTTTTTCAGTGTTCTTTTTTCTGCAATATATATCTTCAGCAGCTTCTTTCACAGCTTTCTTGTTTCTTATGCCTTATTCATCCCATTAATACACTATTAAATTATAGTGCAACAAGAAATTATCAAATTACTGCTCTGGTATACGTACAATTATACATAACCAGCTGTAGTAAAATCATAAATACGGTAAAAAATAAGCTCCGAACAAAAAAATGATGTCTAATACATAGTTTTTGTATATGTTTTGAACAATCTCTCGAACAGTACGTTAAAAAACTTAACAAGAAAAGAATTACCGTATGAGAATTATAAATTGGTTGGACCATTATGTTGGTGGAATTAGCTGGGAGTACATGATGATCATAAAGAGTAAACAAATATCAACATATATCGTCTACAGGGATGCGTACGTATTACAAGTGATATGTGTTTACAACTCAATTGGTATTAGAGTAGGCACTACGTCAACATAGATGGTACGGGATCAGTGTAGGCGTGGCTTCGTGACTGTTGTTATAGATGGGGCAAGAGGGGCGAGAGCTGCTACAATCATGGTCATGCCTGGTCCGTAAAATCAATCATGAAGCCGCACACACACTTATATGTATACTCTGATTACATGCATATACTAGTGGCCTGCTCGGTGTTTGCGCTGACACCATTTACAAATTAATAGGTCGACCTGTACAGGGTTGCAGAGGACGATGAATTGTTATTATCCTAATCCCACATGGAATATACATACTATGAACCGGTGGTACCCTTTTCTTACAAATTAATTAGGTTATTTTCTGGGTTGAGTTCTATCCATGATGAGTAATTAACGTTATATTTAAAAATGCTTAGGTACATGCAATGTTTTTCATTCTCTTTAATTTCTGAGTCAACTTCTACAGAGAAACTTAGAAGATGATAAGAATATTTTTTCTCATCCGCGTGTTATTTTCGGAGTTTCTGCAACCTTGCACATTTAATCAGTAAAAACAAATCAAGTTGGTCTCAAATATAATATCATTATCATCGAAATTGCAAGCCTACAAAAACAACTTGTCAAACTCGTGCACTAAAAATTAAAGGTTTTGGATGCGGAGAATTTAGATGGGGCAGATGGAGAAGTCAGGCGCAGGCATTTAGGTTGATGAAGGCAATGTCAAGTGGGTTATAGGATTGCACGTAGCGTTGCACTTGTCTCATAATCCGTGCATCTTTTTTTCTCGGTTCTTGAAAAATCTTCGGCGTTTCGTTGTTTTATCTCTGTTACTTCATTTTCCTAGCTTGATTTCAACACTGAAGAAACCGGAGTTTACTGAACAAACTGATCGCCGCAGCCAAATAGCCAATCTTATTTTTCAACTCTCTATGGTTCACGTAAATTTCAAAGTAGTCCACAGCTTGTCTTTTTGCTCTGCACTTGACGTTGTTATGGATCAACCATCGGTGAAATGGAGATGCTGAGCTACATCCCCTCACAATTTACCGGCCATAACGAATATTAAAAATAAATTTCATATCAATTTACTTGACGAACGCAGAACATTAATACGCAGAAAAATTGAACCATATACAAACACACCATCATATAGAATTCATAGATTGAGGATTTTGTTAAAGAAAAATTAGGTCCTATATGCACCCCAAGTACCCACCAATGAACCTCTTGACTTCTATCTCACAAAGATAAATTTTCTGGGCAAGTTTATCATTTGATCGTAACTTTAAGAGTATCTATCACAATATTTTAATTTTTGTTGACTCTTGTCAGTCTTGTGTGAAATCAAGGGCTTGAGAGACAGCTTTTTATGTTTACTCTTTGTTCGCAAAATACGTATAAGCCCCCAAAAAAAGAGGAAAAGAAAAAGAAAGAATGAATCGACATGTCGAGGTGTCCTGCACTTGGCAGAATTGCTCAGAAGTGTGCATATTATGGCATGATTAGGATAGTGCCGTAACCCAGATGCCAAGCATTTCACATTCGCTGATTTGAAACTGCCACTTTATTTGTTCTGCCCGTCTCTAATCAACAAATTAAAAGTAGTGACTAATGACATATACGGAAACCCGACTGTTTGCGTATGCAAAAATATTTTGTAAATGAGGGGACAGAGCCCATGTGCATCGATCTTTATCATCCGTTGAGTCCGAGAGTTGTAAAGCAATTTTCTTTCTGGAATGGCAGCCGTAAGCCACAAAAGTTGACATCCTCTTTTGCGGACAAGATACTCACCAAAGGCACTCGAAATTAGAAATTAAGATTTGGTTATAGATACTATTTGGTTCCATGCATGGACTGACTTGGACGTCGAATATGATTGTCAAAATTATTTATCATTGTTTACGTAAGTGAGTACGTTAAGCTCAAAGTTAAAGATCCGGAATATTTTCTGCTCTCTGGCAGCCTTCCGCTTTATTTTTCTTTCATTTTCTCTGCGGAGAAGAAAGGACCTTCTCGAACTTTAAATTTCAAAAGGGTTTCGATTCAATATTAAGTTCCTCTGTGTTGAATTCTTTATAATTTTTTATTACGCGTATATTTATGATAATATTAAGTTCCTCTAACTTTATTTTATTTAGTACTTAGTTACTAACTGATACGTGTTAAAGTTTTATTTTAGCATTAATTAATAAAATAAATTGGCTTAATTCCTCCGGCGGATGCAAGGAAGGTTCAATGAGTAACTTCAAAACAATTGTCCATAGCAAATCGATAAATCAGTACTGCATGGAGCTGGCTAAGTTACAGATTCTGTAACTTACAGATCCAGCCTAGCCAGCTCCTGATTGGTTAGCTAGCTACCAAACAAAAGTATTTGCATGCTTTTTCTCCATATGGAGGACAGGTGTGGTGCATGCATTGGGTGCGTATGTTACAGAATCTGTAACATAGCAACCTCCTACTGCATGTAGATATTGCAACATTGGGAGATATGGTGGCAATGACACAAAAAAATGTCACATTCAGTACTTCAAAAATAGATATTTGCAATCTCCATGACAACATAAGCACCGCAGCTGAAACTGACAGATGATTTCTGGCTTTGCTAGCTGTCGATCGGAACAAGTTCCACGTTACCAGGGACGATTGAAACATGCTAATGAGTCACCCTCAAAAGCATCTCTTTCGTTCTTTTAGCCTTAACCACGCACTCAAAGCAGAAGCCAGGTGTTATTTGCTTAATGGCCGAGCTGTCGCTGCCATCAAATCTAAAGAGAATCGACGCTGGGTTCACAAAATTGTTTCTTTAATCGAAAATCAACTTCTGCGATAATTACGCGATTACCAATTTCATTTGTTTGCTTGTTCTTTTTTCTTCTTTCCGTATTGGGGGTTTTCAATCTGTCCAAATGGAAAAAAAAATGTCGACACACACAGAATATACAATTGTTTCGGACGGTTTGCCACCATTAAATAACTCCATAATTCTACATTTTGAATATAAATTGTGACTATTTTGAATTTGCTCTAAGATAGAATATGGATTACAAAGATCAATGATTACAGTATCAACGTAAGTTGGTTGATTGTGATCGACACAAAATTTCGTGGTTGTTAGAGTTCGAGTTACGGGTGAAATACTTACTGCTATATGGTAATTTATATATATAGAATTCTGAGATAGACCCAATGCCACACCGGTCAGTCATGTGAATGACCGTTAGCAGAAAAAAAAAGAATATTTGATTACAATGCAGCAAATAATAAAAAATAAATTTTAATTTTAATTATGTGATTATAAAAATGTGCTATATCTTATAACGATTCCACCCAAATTAGACTTTTGGATATATTACTTTTCGCAATTCTAATTTAAAAAAATTTAGACGCTCTTCAAATATGAATTTTTTTTCATTCATTTCTTATTATTTGTATGTTTCAACTAATTATAATAGTATATAAATTCATAAAACTCGTTGAATATATAAGAAGTAAGGGTGAAGAAACTAATGAAAAAACAAAACACCGTAATTCAATTTTACTAAGAAGAAAAATCCATTACCCGAAACTAATAAGAAAACAAAATACACTCATGACATCATATAATTTGCTTATCGTCTGAACTTTTTCTTTTCTCTCTCATCTACGCCCTCTCTATGTTTCAGGAGTCACCACTGCACCCATCTCCATCACTGTCACGTCCATCAAAATTATTAAAACAACATTTATTTTTAAATTTCTTCTTTGTAAAACACAGTAAACAAATTGGTTTATAAATCAAACTTGATAATTTATAAATTTTACATCCCGTCTAAGGCGTTTGTTTACTACTTTACTTTGAAAATGACCATTATTATTAAACTAGTTCAAGATTTTTTTCCATATTCAATAACAGCTAATTGTTTTTTTTTTTGAAGTTAATAACAAAGACAGCACATCACTAGATTAAATTCCAAATTAAAGAAGATAACAAAAGTTTAGTTCACTGTGTTTTACTCGAAAAAATTAAAAATAAATATTGTTTAATTTGTTGATGGATTTGGTTGCGATTGTTGAAAAAGAGAGAGGGCAGATAAAACATAAATTTTAATTTTGATTTTTTAATTTTTAATGAGTCTATAAATAGATCAGATTTGATTAATTAAAAAGGAGGGCTGCTAATACATATTGTGGGTCAGGTGTCATCACTCATTTTTTTTTTTTAATGGAGGAGTGGATAAACTCCAGTAACAATATGGGCTGAAACGAACCTAACTAGGCCCAGTAGAGAGCAAAAAAGCTGAGAGGTCGGCTAAGAATATTGCTTTTAACACCCCAGTAGTATCTTTATTAAGCCCCCATTTAATTACATTTTTTAATACCAAAAATACCCTTCTCTAAATAAATGTTTTTCCTATTGTGATTTTTTTTTTTTTTTCAGATTTTCATTCTGTACTTCCTCAGTCCAAAGCCCAGCGTATGCAATCGTGCCTATCTTATAGGCAAATAAAATCTCTGAGTGATAAATTTTTGAATGCCAATAAGTAATTTAAATTAAATACATTTTAGATTTATAGTTTAAAAGATGTATTCTTGTATTGAAATAATTAACTGCAAGGAGGAGAAAGAATAAGAGATTATTTTAAATTTATAGGGGGCTAATTAGAAAAATGAAAGAGTTAGATGCCGAAAAAAATGATTCGCAGAAGTAGGTTGTTGAAGCATGAAGAAACTGCCAAAAAAAAAAATAATAATAAGGAATTCAGTTGCGGGTTGAAGTATTTAGGGCCAATAAAAATGAGTTTCACTGAACTTTTTTTTGTGCTCAAGTATAATAAAATTGAAAGTTAGGTTTTATGAACCTCAATGGCTAATTCATGATCAATCCCATCAAGTTCAAGCCGGACCTGCGAGGACTTAACAGGAG
The DNA here is from genome assembly GCA_030449925.1 of Citropsis articulata. Lineage (NCBI taxonomy): Eukaryota > Viridiplantae > Streptophyta > Magnoliopsida > Sapindales > Rutaceae > Citropsis > Citropsis articulata. The sequence continues at coordinate 1,955,940 of JASUUH010000019.1, read as the reverse complement.
AAAAAAAGGAAAATTCAAAATATCGGAAATAATTAACAAGTTAGGGGCACCGGTGAAAATATCATAAACCATTTCCATTAGACTCTTTCGTTGCCCTAATAGTTGTCCCGTCATATATAAATAAATAAGTTCACAAAACCCTACCATTTGCCGCCTCTCCCAATCTCAAAAATCCCTTCTTCTCACCGCCAGAACGTTCTTTGACCTTTATAAATCTCGGGCTTTATTTAATACCCATTACCCGAAACCTCTCTCTTATGGTAGAGTTCGAATTTTTTTCCCCCTTCTCCTTGTTCATGCGTTTTGATTTTGTTTAGTGTTTTTAGTCAAGATGATTTTGCATGTGCCTATGATGGTGTTAAATATACTTTGAGAGTAACATCTATGAAACGAATTTAATCTGAGGCACTCGGCCGTTTTTAACATCAACAAAGCTTTAATTTTTGAACCATTGTTATTTTTTTTCCAACGCAATTTCTTTTAGGGATCCTTCACATGCTTTGAAAGATCGTCATTCAAGAAAAATGGATTCATGTATTGTAAAATATGCAACTGATGATAAAACAGACAGGGACATCAGTTACTCCCGAGGGAGAATGATGACTAAGTCTAATGGGAATCTCTCTGATGCATATATGATGTTGATTTCGTTGTTTGTTTTGTTGCTTCAATTCAAAATTCATCTCTTGGTGGTTTCACAATTTGTGATTTGTTTGCATTGATGAAAATTTATGCACTTTTATACATTTGGGTTAACAGTAATCTTTTATATTTGTCAATGTGGCTTGGGTTTCATGTTTTAGGTTTTATTGATACAACACACTTATCTGTTCCAGTGCTTCCACTGGTGCCAAAGATGGGTTTATCTAGAATTACTATGAGTTATTACTGCGATTCAAAACCTCAAGCTGAGGCACCTCAGTTCTCTTTTACATGTTGTGTTTTGCTCAATCTATTAAAATTTGTTAGCGTGTTTGCATTGTTGCACATCAGTTAAAATTTAATTGACAATAACTGTTGAATACTATTAACTTCAATGGCTGTATTACATTATGCTGTACTTCTTGTTTAGAACAAAATTTGTTCCTAGGACACTATTGGGTTGCCATGTGGATTTATGCTTTTGGGTACTCATTTATATTCTCGGAAAAAGACTCAAATTTCTCACTTCAATGATTTTGTAGAAGCAGCTAATGCGCATGAAACATGCCCATGTTTTGAATAACTTTTTTTTGGTTTTTGTGAATGATATGTTATCTCTTTAAACTTCTCAATTTGCCCATGATGCATCTCAAATGCACGTATTATCAGATATAATTCTGATGAAATCTGATTGTCACTACCTCTGAGGCATATTGAGAATTTTCTTTTTTGATTATGTAACCAAACTAAGTTGAGCCAGCTTCAAGTTATTTTATAAAATTTTTTTCTTTTTAAATAATAATTTGGTTAGAGTTTAGGGGGGGGGGTTGGAAAATCAATGTTTTCTTGTTTCTGTTAAATGTTCCATTAATTCTTTTGGGAAATATGTTTGTTGATTGCTGTCAAACTTGTAAAATTACAATTTCTAATGCTTTATTCTTTGGGCACATCATGAATTATGATGCCAATAATGGTCTTAAATATACTATGAGTACATGCTAAGAACAGAGCATAATCTGAGGCAACTTATCAATTATCTGGCAGTTTTTCTCATGGGAATTAGAATTTACACAGTTAAAAATTAAACTTTACTACTTGAATTCACCATGAACACACTAGTAGCAAGATGTATATTAGTATTAGAAAGTCCTGATGATTGTTGGACAATAGCAGAGATTTGAATCATTTTTATGCTATTGCCTCTTCCATATTTTGCAGTTCTAGTTGAAATAAGAAGGCAAAAGTAATTTTTTATTATTGATTTATTGTTATTGTTATTAATTTGGTTTTAAAATCAGGTGATATGATTTATTTTATTTATTTTCTTGTTTTTTGATTGTTGACAGTAAAGATTAGTTGGCACTTCCCCTAATAAGGAATAATATTTTTAAAATTGTAGCCTATTATTGTTTTTGTAAAATGTAGAGGGTGATTGAAGCCAAATCCATTTTTTAACCTCCTGCCTTCCTTTTGAGACTGGTTAATATTTGAGTCTCAAAAGGAAATTTATTGATTTTTAATTATATCCCAATGAGGCAAATCTGTTTTAATTAAGATGCTTGTCAGAAATGGTTTAGCACATACTAGTGTGTTCTTGTCTTGCACTTTATTTGGCTTGATACATTAAAATTCTATAGTTATTGTTTTTTAATGCTGAATTATGATGAGATTTAGTTTTTTCAAATCTCTAGTGTAGGTGTGAGCACTTGCGGAAAATATTGCTTTCAGTAACTCGTATAAACACCGAATGATGTGTGATGATTTGTCAGTTGGAATCTTTTTGATGCATTTTTGTTAATTAGGTGTTGTATTTTACATCATTGTCTGTAACTTACTGCTGTGACATTTTTTTGTCTTTGTTTACAATTTTTTTGTTATTGGTAACAATGTTTATGTCATAAGTTACAAATGTTCCTTAGCTCACTCAAGTTCTATATATATGATTGGGGACATTGTTGCTATTAGTGAAAAATTTGTTACTGAAGATGGAAAATGTGAGTGGTGTATGTCACGTATAATGTAGCAATTCTTGTTAACCAGAATGCTAGTTGATTATACTGTCCATTTTTCTTTTCCAATTTTAAAGACTTAGGATGTTATTGAAAAATCACCTTTGCTGTTCTGACATAGAACAAATTGGATTCATACTTTTTGTAATTCTGTTACATTTCTCAAAGACACTAAATGATTGACTGATTCTGCACATTTGTGTCATAAATTTGCAGTTATAGTTTATTATCTTGAAACATGGATATTTCTTGGTTTGGATAAATAACTTTTTTTCAATGAATGATCCTTAATGTTATATTTTTAAACTTCTCAATTTGCCTGTGATGCATCTCAAATGCGGGCGATTCTCCATTATTATACCAATTTAAGCCTGCTCTAAGCAAACTAAAGATGTTTTTTAAACCCCCTCTTCCCCCCCCCCCCCCCCTCTCATCTTCTTCTTCTTGGTACACTTTGAAAAAATTTTTGCATCACACAACGGAGCTTTCTGGGTCTGACCTACTTTATGTGGTTTATATGGGAGCTACTTAATATGGTTTATATGGGATTATTTTGTCTGCCTCATTCTATCTTTTTTTACCTGGAAAATCAACCTTGCTTAACTTGTTTCTGTTAAATGATACATGAATTCTCTTTAGCTAATAGCTATGTGTGTGTTTTTGCTTGTCGACTTGGTAATAACTATAGTCAATGCATTTTTGTTTGTCTTCTCATTTATTATCTCTTTTTAAAAAATAATAATAATAATGATGGTCTTTAATATTTATGAGCATATATGCTGTGAACAGAAGTTAATCTGAGGGAAACCCAATCTGTACCTGGCATTGATTAAACTAATTTGATACTGCTTATTGCTTGTTCCATGGGTAATGGGTGATTGGTGAATAGAAAAGGAATTTAGTAAACGCCCTTTCCCTTTTCTTTTTGAGGCTATTCAAGTTAATTTGATATTCCTTTTAAATATTTTTGCTACTACAAAATCATTAAGTGAAATAGTGTTGCCAAGGCCTGATGATTGTTGAACAAGAACGGAGATTTGAATCGTGTTCGTGTTGCAGCCTGGTCCCATAAATTGGGCTCCATGAACATGTTATGTAATAAACATTTCTATTTGAAATATGAAGGCCAGGGTAAATATTATTTTTTATTATTAATTTTTGTGGTTTCAAAACCCTGGTCGACCAACTTCTTTTTTTTATTAAGCTGTATAATTTAGTTTGTTATTTCCTGGATCTTTTTGAGTGTTCACATTTAATAATCAGATACTAACTACTAAGCATGATATGGGAATAATTGGAGCCTTAAACCTGAAGAATGAGGTGAGGAGGGTGCATGTAATCTTCAACTTATTTTGTTCTTGTTCATGATGCTGAGCTAACATGAAAGATTTATCTAACACGAAAAATTTTGTAATCATATCCTTTTTCTTAGTCTTTAGTAAGTTTTTAATTATTTGAGCTAAATTGAATATTGGCCATTTTTAATGATTTAGCCCACCCCCCACCCCCCTTCGCACATAGGGGTGGGCGCGGTTCGGTTCGGTTCAATTTTTTACTAAATTTTTCATAATCGTTCGATTACGATTATTTTAAAATCATAATCGCGATTAATCAAATTACCAAAATAATCAAACACTCGATTAATTGAAATAATTCGATTCGGTTCGGTTATTTCGATTATGGGCCTATTGGACCTATTTTGGGTTTTTTTAATTTGAGGTTTTAATTATGACTTGGTTTTTGGATATGGGTTAGGGTATTCAGGTTGCGGGTTTGGGTTTGATTACTAGCAATCGGGTTGGAGATCGGGTTTTGTGATGTTTGGGAAATTAGAATTGCATTTTTCTTTTCCTTTTGAGTTGATGATGGCTGGGTTTGGTTGGAGTGGATCTTGGTTTTGGAGGTGGGACGATGAGGATCTTGCCATAAGCATAGTGCCATGGCGGTGAGAGGATTCGCCAAGCTTGGAGCTTTCTGATTAATTTGGGATTTTCTCTGATTCTTTGTAATCGCAGATTTAATTGCGGGGTTGTAATTGCTCCAGTTGTCATTAGCAATATCAGGAGACGATTGGTGGCCGTGAGTAGGCTGGGCAAGCATGGGCTGCAGATCGAGACTTTGTTGATGAGCTCGCGTCGTTCAATCCGATGGTGGAAGACTTGGTGAGAGACAGATCGTTCTGTTTGTTTTTCCAATGAGGTAGGCTGCAATTTTGGGGCGTCCAAGGTGGACAACGAGGAAGTTCGACAGCGGGTTGGATGGACGATGGAAAGCTGGACTTATTTTTTTATTGAGTTTTTTTTTGTTTTTGTTTGCGGGTTTGTGTCAAGGTGGGGAGGGGAAGGTTTCTGCAACTTGGAATTGGTCCCGGATGTGGCCAAATTGATGGCAGTTTCCGGGAGGGAGTTGAGGGAGGATGGCCATGAGTTTGACGACTTGTTTTTGGTTAGAGGTAGATCTAGATCTGGTCAGCTGGGTATGTTGTTCGCTGGGATGTAAGGAAGGTTCTGAAGGTAGCCGATTATCACCACCATCTTCCAGGGAGGCCATAACAGCCGGTCAACGCCGGTCACATTAAGCTTGAAGATCACGGGTTCAGCCGTTTGGGTTTTGGTTGAAGAATTGAAGATTGAAGAATAGAAGTGTTCAGTTTAGATTTAGATTTTAGGGTTTGGTTATTAGAATTTTAGGCATTTGGTTTAGTTGAGAATCGGTTCGGTTTTTCGGTTTTTTTAAAAAAATCAAAAACCGAACCGATTAGTTTTATTACTTTTACTATATTTGTTATTCGATTTTTTAGAAATAAAAAAACCGCATAAAAATCGAACCGAACCGAACGGTTCGGTTCGATTTTTGATTAATCAGATTTTTTTGCCCACCCCTACTCGCACACCACCAAAGAAAAAGCCCCTCGTGTGTCAGTGGAACTGTAAATTTTCATACGGTCCTCCCTTTCTTATTTGGGAAATTTACGTGAATAACCCAAAAAATTTTTGGTTTTTTACAACTAGCCCCCTTAAATTTTTTCTATCAAGATTAGCCAAACATCAAGTATGTTACCGAAACTACCCTTCTTTCCTAATCAAACGCAGGTCATCTCCTTCGTTCCCCACCCTTCGTTCCCCACCTCAAACCAAAGATTACAGTTTTAATCAATGCCGGCAGCAGCAAGCAACAACGGTAAACAATAAAAGTATATTCAGATAAAATAGAAGCTAATATGTCCAGATTCAAACAGCAATCTACTTTATTTTATCATCACAGAGGTATTTTTTTTTACCGCAAAAATACAAAGACGTTAAATGCGGCGGTGCTGTCGCATCAAATTCGTGCGACGCCTGTCGATTTGAGCGACAGCACTGTCGCACTAAGAGGCAAAAGCATTGAATCGCTTAGTGCGACGTCTGTCACCGCCCGATTTTGGCGACATCTTTGGTCGTCGCCCGATTTTGGCGACAGTCGTCGCCTGATTTCGAGCGAGCGACTACCGTCGAAAACAAAGCATTGACCGCCTGCGTGCGCGTCGCCTAAAATGGTAAAAGCATTGAATCGCTAGTGCGACGCTGCGCCGTCATCGATTTTACACTAAGGAATCGTTGGTGATGGCTTACGCACAACCTGTGGAGCCAGTTGGCGATGTAGCTGATTGGGACGTTCCAGAGGAAATTCGAGAGATGCACGTTTATCCACCAGTTGAGGCACCGCCACCTGGTCGTCGTAAAGAGCTCCGAATACCTTCGACTGGCGAGGACGTTAACCGGAGGACTGTTAGATATGGACGGTGTAAAGAACTAGGACATAACCGTAAGCGATGTAAGAATCCCATTGCGACGAGTCAAAGTTAATTGTAATGTGAAACTTGATTATGTTCGTTAATGCACATCTTTTTTTTTTCTATTGTACCTTTATATATAATGAACTTTCTTTTATTTAATTTTGCTTTTATTTCATATTAAAATGTCAGCATTACAAAAACTTGAAACGTTTAAATACGCTTATGCGATAAAAACTATGTCTTGACATTTATATTACTACAGCGCTTACAATGCAATATCGTCATTAAAAATGTCAACTGCAATCTTCTTCCTAAAATAGTCCCCATGGCTACTGTTAAACTTTAATTTGAGCCCAAACATTAAATACATTGTAAACATCAATACAAAAACACCGCAATTACCAGTACCGGACTCTTGTTGCGGCACATCCTTAACTGCAACAACTTTCCAAGTGTTGGCACTCCGTAACTCTGGTCGGGTGTTGTAGAATCCAACATATTCCAACCATTGCGGGAATATAACTTCAAACGGCTTGAATTTGGCTTTGTACTTTTTATCGACTCGAGATGGCAGTAACGAGTCATAAATCCATACTTTACTCTTAAGGAAGTCAACTCGCGCTAGTACCTAATGCGCGCGGTCTAAGTTAACGGGGATGAATACCTGTAGCAATTAAACATTACCACCAATTTATATGAAATTCAAAACATGTAACAAACAGACACATTAAATTGTCTGTAAAATACAATAAAATACATACCATATCGACATATGTCATTGGTTTGGACATTATGTGCTGCCGCCCACGAATATAGCTAGTTAAACTATCGCTGTATACTAATGAATCGACTGCACAATGACCTTTGTTCCATAAATGGTTCAAAAACACCTAGTATATAGATAACCAAAAACGTAGAGCATACGTAACTTTACAATACCGAAAGAAATTAAATGAGTAATTATGTTATGTTAATATCACACCTAAAATGTATCCGCTGACACGCCGAGGCAAGACATTCGATATCGCTGCTGTTTTCGCTAACCGGGTTAAAAATACTAATGAATACGCTGACCTACATACATATATACATATATATATATATATATATATACATATATATATATATATATATATATATATATATATATATACATAACTATTCAAAATTAATGCACAAAGACCCACGTAAAATAAAAACAAATTTACCGTCACCTAGCCATCCCATGACATGACCCAAAATTACTTCAAAGAACGATCGCGAGTATTGTACTCTTCGATGCACTGTCATATCACCAGCGAACCATCGGTCAAACTCATCATACAGACTTGGATCCTCCAATCCCCTCAGTAGATTTATACCCACACCGGTACTCCTGTCAATCGCATGCTCCATGATTTGGGGTGCAGGTAGAGATCTGACGTTCTTTCCTCTCCCCAGTGGAGGAATCAGATACGGACTGTTGAACACATACGATGGTCTGTACGCCCGACCGAACTTTCTAATGCCCGGAGGTGCCTCAGTGAAGACCTGCACGCTCTCCCCACTAACATCCTCATAGAAACTATACAATGACGTGGGAGTTGACAAATTTTGGTGGCCAACATCTGTATACGCTCCATACTCATTACGGGCCTGTCCATTCGGCAGGATGAACACAGAAAAAAAATTGGCAAGAGTAAAAGCTAAATGAACATAATGGTTAAATTTAAATTAGCTCACCGCATACGAGCGTCCAGTCGGAGAATCCTTTTGTGAATGTTTACCCAGTGAATCGATGAATCCCACCACAGTTTCTTTAAATTATTTAAATTCGGACTTAAGTTCATAAATGTTACGATCAATCTTGTCCATTCGTCGTCTCATGTAATCATAATGATGCTTTGTCCTCGACTATTACGAAAAATTTTTTTTATAATAATGGATTGCTAGAATGATTTTTATATCAAAAAAATAAATAATTTATAACCTCGTAATCTTGTGGGTTATCAGAAACATCTGCTTGATCCTGATGGTCATCTACAGGCTCCTCGTTCTCAGATGTGTCATGATGCTGCTCAGGTGTTGGGTCTGGAATGTCGTCATACTCTTCTGATTGTCTTGTAATGGGCGGCGGCACGTTAATTGAAGGTTGATGCTGTAGAAATGTAACAAATAATTATATCATAATGAAGAAATTTCAAGTAAAAAATTAATACTACTTATGGGATACCGACCTTATCAACCCAACTTGGAATAAGTGGCATGTAATCATTCACAGTCAGCCAATATTTTTTGCGACTCTCCTTTACATTCGGCTCAAGAGTTTGTAAAACATCCCCCTGCCATGAAATCCTCGCATTTAGTAACGTAAAAAATAATACTATACGTCCACCAATATATATTACTTACCAGACGAGATTCATCGTTCAAGAACGAATAAACTTCAGTAAAGTTTATTTTAGAAGAAGCCATGGGTTTCCATCGCACGATACGGGGAATGTCGTTCTTCGTTTTCATGACCCATGCTGACGGGAGACCACCGATTGCTTCGTAAATCCAAGCCTGCAACAACCAAAGTAATACAGACATTAACAATAACATTAAATATTTAATGTTGTTACAAAACTATTTAAGCCAAAAAAAAAAAACTTCGCACCTGAACCCCGGATGTGAAGCCGTAAACATTATACTTTCAATGTTATGATTTGGCTTTTTCAGTCGAGTTGTCTTGAATTTCTCGTCTTTCTCGCTTAGTGCATTGTCAAGGCTTTCGTATATTATTTCCCACGACAAACCACCCCATGGACGATTTCGGAAGTGTTGAATAGCATCAACTTCATTAAGCCACGAAAAATTGATTTGACAGTGACTTTTTCTTCCATTTAAAACTCTGTCTGCAAAATAAAAGAGTGCAATCTTTAATGCATCCATGTCGGCTATAGCCTCGAAGTCCAACTCCTCAAATAATGCATCGAATTGCTTAAGAGTGATGTTGCGAAACAAACCACCAAAATATGTATTAAGTAGCCTATGGATTGTTGTTAAATCACATCGCAAAGATTCTACACCATAGTTAAGTCCAGTCACCAAACACCATTCGCCAATTGATAAGCGTATCAAATGCTCACCGATTTCAAACCATAACTGCTCATCTCTCTCGGAATCCCCATGGGCCACTTGTCTAAGCATCACATTATGCAAAATTACGCCACTAAACGAAAAACTTCGGCACTCCAAGAAATGCCCAAATATATCTTTCTTGAATAGACGCAATTGCCGTTTCGTCAATTTTCGGTCAATGGCTTTAATGACAGTAGTAAAGTTACACATACTTGAAATTCGCCCCGGAAAGTGATCGGCATAAGCTAATTTCATATTGCCTAGTTCAATTTTGGATTCTTGTGATTCTTCTGATTTCTCCATATATCTACAAAATTTTTAACATTATTACATTACATTCGTAAAATTATTGAAGTGAAATTAAATTTTTAAAAAAATTAAAGCTGATAGCAGAGTGCGGCGGTTCTGTCGCAGCAAAATCGACAACCGACTGTCGCACTGTAAGTGGCGGCCGCCCAGCGCGGGCACTCAGGCGTAGCGACATCGCCAGCGTTCAAGTCGCGCGCGAGACACGCCAGGCTCGCGCGACTTGGCGTGGCGACAGCGCGTCGCAGCGACCGCCTGCGCGCTGGCGTGCGCGTGCGAATCAAGTGCGCGACAGTGCTGTCGCGCACGATACGTTTGCTGCCGAAGCCGGATTTCCACCTTCATTTGTTTCACCCACGTCAATTTCTTCAACACCAACAACTTCAACCATATAATCAACATTACAAACTTCTCAACCTTCACTCCCCATCACCAATACAACAACAAAATAACAACATAAAACAAGAATAAAAACCAATCTATGGTTCAAAATCTAGGGTTTTTACCTAGGTTTTTATTTCGAATCTTCACTGCAAGTTTGATGTTGTTGGCTGCCGCAGATTGATTCCGGGAACTCGCCGGCGATGATCAAGCTTGTTGGATTGTAAATTTTGGTGAAAAGAGGGATAAAGGGAGGAGAACGGAAGGAGAGGGAGAGAGCTGCCTCAAAAATTTGGGTGATTATGGGAGGGGTATTTTCGGCATTTGGATGGTTATTTGGCTAATTATGATAGAAAGAAATTGAGGGGGTTAGTTGTAAAAATCCAAAAATGTTTTGGGTTATTCACGTAAATTTCCCTTCTTATTTTGCAAGTATCAAGCTAATTTTTTCATGGATTCAGCCACATTTTATTTAGCATCCAACTCCATCTTACATTTAATTTGTTTATAAATAAAAAGCGGTGCAAGGGTTTATATGAAAATTCGAATTGTGCCACAACAAGGTGATATGGTAGTATTGATACAGCTGTTGCACCATAGCTGGAGCTGGACCCTTGAATAATGCTTTAGGATTGTTACTGTCTGGATCTTGAAGTCTAAAATGCAATTAACCTTCTGTTTGTATCTTTAAAGAGGAAAAATGAGTCATGAGTGTAATCTCATTTTTATGGAGCTAGGTGCAGGCGTGCAGCTATGAAGTCTCAATTTTGTATGGAAAGTAACATTATAACTAATTATATTCCGACAAGTTTCATGGGTTAATGGTCACTATAATAATATATGGTCTTGAAGTTTGTATTAGGGATCTATTGTTCTTAGGTTCTATAGAGACGATTACAATTTACATGTATGTGATTGATGATGCTTTTTGATTTCTCATACGATGGCCCTTCACTCATTTCTCCAATCATAGCAAACATGAATTTTTCGTTTAAAGAAATTCATAGGGATTGCAATGTTTGTGCAAAATGAAATGTGATCCTATGGGTGAGTTAACAAAGAAATTTATTCGTGTTAATAGATAAATCTATGTGGATTTGAATTTATTGCATCAATTTAGGCAGGGAATCATATGATGCGGTTTAGGGCCCTCTCAAACACTAGAGAATAGCAGAGGCTCACAGAAAGCTCGGGTGCATTTGTGCCATAAACATCTCTATTCTGGATAAACATTGAAAGTCAAGAATAACAGATGTAAGATTGTAAGTCAAATATGCATCATTCGAGCAAATTGACCATTTTTATTTTTCTTTCTTGTGCTTTGGTGCTATGAATTGACCCTTTTTTTTTAAAATAAAAACATGACGGAAGGCGTTTTGCTTTGAGCCTTTGACGGTAGAAAACGAACGCTTGATATTTGTGATATTTTGTTGTGGCTTTAAAATAAATAAAACTTTGTAAATGTCCAAGTTGCACTTGCACTCGGATCGTGACTACACATTAATGTTTGTTTTTTTGTTTGGTGGGGTCTATCTGACTAGGAATTCTGAGCCATCCACGTCAGTTCCGAGGGCATCTGACTCATTTCAAACCCTTTTTATGCCCACATTTGGGCCCGCGTTTTTTTTATTATACACTTGATGATGTGGTAGCTTTTGCTGCTATTGGTGGGTCCCCTTCTCTTTATAATACTAGCTGTTGCCTGTTGGGATAATTTCAAAGTTTTTGAAAACATTTATTATTGTTATTTTTTTTTAGGTATTATAATTTTGTCAGTTAATTTTTTATCTTTAAAAATATTTTGACAAATTACTAACAGTCTGTTCTCCTTCAAATTACAAAATTGATTCACTTTAAATATCTCAACATTTTTGAATTTATATACTAAATTTTTTTGGAATATTTATGTAAAAAAATAATTATAAAAAAATTTAACAGTAAAATAATATATTAAAAAAATTAGATGGCAAGGCGACAGTATCTCTGTTTACTAATTGATATATTAAAACAATTTTCTTGGTTATTATTATTTATAACTCACGCGGCTGCTCGCTGCTGTATACCGCCTGCGATCACTCAAAATGACAGAAATGAGGCAACCCTCTTCCTCAAATTATCGAAAAAATAAACCTTGACCCAGTTAATGAGACAAAATGTATTTTTTTTTAAAAAAAATATTTTCTAATTGTTTACCATCTAGATATATTCTGGTATAAATTCACCTTAAAAGACAAGATCAAAAGATAATTATGTATGTATTATTGCAATTGCAGCCTGCAGGCTTCCGTGATGGAAGCCATTCATCATAATGGGTACAACAACAGAGTCCTAGATGAATTTTTCAGAACAAAATTACACCAAGATTAATCGATAAATCAATCCGGGTTACTAGGTATTAGGCACGAGGGCTTGATTGAAAAAAACCCCACAAGCCCTCTTTATGGGAAAAGCCAATTGCCTATACACAATTTGCAAACCCACAAACCCAAAAACAAAATTAAGGAAAAAGAAAAAAAAAATACTATAGTACCTTATTATTATTATTATTACTACAAATACTAAAATAAAGCTGTCTCCTCTTGAAGTGCCGTCTTGTTCTCTCCTGCTTTGCTCAAAATACCAGACAAATCAATGCTACTCTGCATTACCAAATCCTCCACCTCTTCTCCTACAGCCGATGGTAATGGTAAATTGATTGATAATTCACTGATTGATGCTAATTTTAGCAGTTCTGATTCATCTAGACCTTTTGCTGGTCCAAGACTACATCGCTCGGTACCATGTTTTGCCAATGCATCCTTGAATTTTTTGATCTGCAACGCATGAACTTTTACATTTAGAATTTGATGATGAACCTTGAACAAAGTAACAAGTTGGTTCATTAAGTCTTTGATTTAATTGAAATGATTTATTTTTTCAAAAAAAAAAATAAAAAGAAACTTACAGTTGCATTGGTGCAGCTGAAGCTACACAGATGCCCCTCGGCTCCTCTGTAGAATTTGAAGAACGGCAGCACATGAATGTGGAGACTGTGACACATGGTTTTGTGCTCTTCATAGTTAACTTTTATGAAAATCGCATTTGGATTCAATTCAGCCAGCTGACAGATCTGATAAATTAAACCCAAAAATAAAAACTTGAGAAGCTATAATTAATCAAACAAGCTTATCCATAAAGCATAGCTTAAAACAACTAAAATAATAATTAAAAAAAAAAAAAAACCCAACAGCAATAATACCTTGGGATAAAGAGATTTGCAACCACCACAACCAGGTGAATAGAAGTCAACAATAACCAATCTATCACCACCGTTTCGCAAGGCATCAACAAGTTCTTGTGCTGATTGAATCTCAATCATGTTTGGTTTTAGGGTTTTTTCCCACCATCTCATAGCTCTACTAACACAAATCGATGCTTGTGCCTGGAATCAAAAGGGAAGGATTCATCATCACAAGAATAAAAACCCATGATGTAAAATTAAACCATAAAAAAAGGATAAAAAAATGGTTACACTTACATTAATAGAGAACTTGTTGGGAGCCTTGAGATGCCAGAGAGTTAAGCTTTTGTGATCTGAGACAGCAAGGGATTGGCCCTTGAAATGAATGCTCAAAGCAGGTAAAATTTTGGAGTTTGATTTTGAGGTTAGCAGTCTAACTCGGGGAGGAGGAGCAAGGGAGGAGCAAAACCCAACAACACTTTTGTCTTTTGAGCTCGGAAAAGTCTCATTCATCCCAGAAACAGAAACAGAGATCCCACATTTCAATGAACAAGCCATGGTTATTAATTATGATGTCACAAAGCACAAAACTTTTTCCTTCTTCTTTTTGTTTTTCAGAAAGCTTATAGCATGAAAGAAAACAAAACCCACTAGAACCCACTTTTCTTTTTTCTTTTTTGGATCTTGAACAGAAAAACAAAAACCAAACAAACCCCAGGAAAGGGGAAAAAAACAACAAAGGCAGCTTTGAACCAGAACACACTTATTTTATCAATCAAAATGCAAAGTTGAGCTAAAAAAAACTTGATTTTTCTGGGTTCTGACTGGTATTAGAGCACGATCTTTTTGATATCAAAGCATGAAAGCAGAAGAAGAACAAGGAAAGCGGCAATGTGAATGTGGGGGAATATATATTTATATATATACATATTAAATGTGTTTGAAAAAAAAAATGGAGAGATAAAAGAGCAGGTGGGTCTTTTATCCAAAGAAATGGATTTAATTTTGACGTTATCCACAAATACCTACAAAAATAGTAAAAAGAAATGGAGATTTGTGCGATCTGGATAAAAATCGACACCGCAAACGAGCGAGTGTGGAACTGGAAGTTGACTGGATTTTGAGGATAAAATTAAATAATAGGGAAGTTAATTAGAATCAAAGGGCATGTTAATAGGAAAGTGAGTTTGGGCTGTGAATTAAATTAATTATTAAAAAAATAATTCTAAATTTCCGGTGACTAAAATTAGAAAATTAACATTTTTTTTTTAATGCTGTCTCATTAAACGCCTAAATAGCCGTGGTTTTGAACGTTGATATGGCTCTTTTTGCCACTCTGCCTCGTCAAAATTATAAAACACGGATAAGGTTTGATAATTTGGGAGACAAAATAGCCCACCTCTGCTTGTTACCTCGCTGTCTTTTTCTTCTCTTTTTTCTTTTTTGGAGGCTTTGAGCCATCTATTTTCCTGTTAAGGACAATTTAGCAAATAATAATAGAGTTGGCTATGTTTTTCTTAATGTAAAAATTTATATAATAGGCTGGCATTTTGCTTGAACCGAATCAATTGGTTTGATTAGTCAAATTTGTGACAATTTACTATTATGAAAACAACTTTTATCTTGATTATTTGTTGACTATAAAATATACGAGTGTCGGAAAAAATTAAAAAAAAAAAAAGTCATTCGTGGTAAAGAAACATGTGACTATATACATTATACATGAATAATTTTATTTTATTGATATTTAGATAATTGTAAGATATTTATTGATCTCCGTTGCAGAAATATGACATTACTATAATTTTGATATAATTTTTCTTATATTTTATACAAAGTAAACTCAAAATGTATGAATCAAATTTGAAATTACTCTTATTTGATATTAATCATGTATAAATTACAACTACTTTTTTAAACAATGAGGATTCCGTGCAGGCGTGAAGGCAAATAAAGAAAAATGAATTGGATAATTTTTTATTTTGCTTTGTTTAGTTCTTCTTAAATACTATTTATCACACTCGGCCTCTTAGGCCGAGTGGTTGGTTCAAGCCCCCACAAAAGTATTGTGGGGGCAAATATTCTAAATGTGACTCTTCATTGCGAAATGTAAGTAGAGTAGATACATCCCTCCTCTATAGAGATGTCATTTCTATGGAGGGGTCATTTCGTCTGGACATGTACTTTAATAGAATAAAAATGTAATAATATAAGTCCCAAATATATATCTAAATAAGTCCCAAATATATATCTGATTGTAAATATCAGTGTATTGGTCTGCTGTAATAACAGTTGTAAATATCTGTATAATGCAGTATCTGGTGTGTAACCAATTTTAAAAAAAAAAAACTATTTATCAAAATTGAGAGACAACAACTGGATTAATGGTGAAATGGGTCTATATGATAAATGGCAAATGGCGAACCGCACCGTATTGGGATGATTTGTGAGGTCAGCTAGATTTCAGATATTTATTTATCAACATTCAAGATCAAAAGAGTAGTTGCAATACGATAATAATCGGAGGCAGATATTAATATTTCTTTCATTCAAAACAAAAGCAACCCATTCCCGGAATTTGAGTTCATTTCACTTTGAACCCATATTTTGGATATTGATTTCGATGAGTGATACATACATACATAAATAATAAACAAACAATAATGCAGAGGAAGCCCACAGGAACAGGATTTGGAGGTTTTATTTTATCTTTCAAAGGGATGGAAAAGCAACCCATTGTTTTGTTTGACTTTTGATAAGACCAAGGAGCTAAAGGTATCTATTTCCAGTTTTCCACACACAGCTATAGTTATAGTTAAGGGGTGGTAAAATGAATAAATGAATCGAATTCGAATTCGAATTATAAGTAAATTGGGTTAAAATTCTGCGGATTCGGATTCAATTCGTTTATTAAATGAATTGAAATTTCAGGATTTTGATTCGATTTGTTTATTAAACGAATATTCGGTTCGATTTGTTTAATTCGTTTAATAGAATTAAAAAACGAATCGAATCGAATCCGCATTCGTTTATTATTCGTTTATCCTTAACGAATCAAACCGAATCGAATCGAATCGAATCAGGATTCGTTTAAAAAAATATATAATTAATAAACAAAATTAAGCAAAATAAAATATAAAAAAATCACAAATTTAACATCCCACAACAAAATACAAATTACTCAAACCATATTATGCAGTTATCCAAATACTAAATTACAAATCCCTAATAATACAAATAACAATAATTAAAATTTAAATTATTAAAGTAAGGTAATTTCTTTAATTCTCTTCATTTGTCTTTTTCACCTTGAAAACAAAAATCCTACACCAAAAAGTAAATAAAATGTTATTAACAATTTAACATACTGTAATATTAGTAATAATCATTGTAAAATTTCAAAATATCAGATATATAGTAAATTTGTAGTATTTTTAAGGAAATAATAATTAAACAAGACAAAATTTTACCTATCACGCTCACATAAATTCAAAGATTTGGAGCAGTAGCAAAACGTAGCATTTGCTGGATGCAAAAATTAAAAAAAAAATGAAAGAAAAGGATTTGGAGATGGAAATGAAGGGAAAGAGATAGCAAAACGTAGCAGTGGCGGCTGAATTGCTAGGATATGAGGGAAAAGTGCGTGTGAAGTGTAAAACTAGGGTTGGTCTTTTGGCTTTATGTGTTATACTTAAAATTACAATATTAACCTTTATATTTTAAAAAAGTTTTCAAATAAATTTAAGGATAAAAAAGTAATTTAATTAAATGAATAATAAACAAATTTTAAATGAATCGACATGTATTCAATTCGTTTATGACCTGTTTATTAAACGAATTCTAAACGAATAAACGAATTAAAATCTTCAAACCCGCATTCGAATTAACGAATCGAATCGAATCGAATTTACCCATTTATTAAACGAATCAATTTTTTCAAACCCAAACCCATTTAATTCGCATCGAATCGAATCGAATAAACGAATCTTGACCCATATTGCCACCTCTACTCCAGTTCCAGGATTTTGGATGCTGCTCAAAGTTCATTTATTGGACAGCGGGGCCAGTTAAAGACAGCCACATTGTTCCCCCAATGACACCCCATATTTATATTTATATATATTCAAATGGAACTCTATGAATCCCTGTGTATACGTGAACCCAGAGTCCTAGATTACACATAATATTGAAACAAAACAAACCAAAACGATTATTTTGTCTAGCTTGGTCAAATTTTTTAAGCTACTAATTGATTTTTGTAGTGGACATCGGTTGTTCCAATAAGTGGATTTCAAAATATGGCGTCAAAATCTTTGTTCTCATAGATTAGAAAGCCTGGGAATCATACTTTAGTAGTAGGATAGCAAATCATATTCATTTTTGTTCGTGTGGGGAAGAGTCTGAAGCCCCTTACGAGTATGATGATGTCATGGATTTAGAATGGATCAATTCATTATTGGAAGTAGAGCTTATAAAATATGACACGACTGGATTAATCGACATGAACATAACACGAATAAATAAGTAAGAGTTCTTAAATTTGATATAATTATTAAATAAGTTGGGTCCGGATCGACACGATTTTTTTTCATGTTGAGTTAAGGTTAAAGCTCTTGACCCATTCACCCGATAAATGACATGATTATATTTTTTATTTTAAACTAATTTATAAGTTCTTATCATCAAAATTCAAATATTGGACATGATTTTCTATTTTTATTTTTTATTTTTTAAAGTATGAACATATATACAATATTTCATTTATAAAATTTTATTTAGATTTAAAACTCTAATAGTGCAAATATGTAAAATGTTAGTAGACATGTGTATTTTATAATATTGATATATTATACTATTTATATATGTATAATTAAAGCTTCAATAGTATAAAATGTGTAATATATATGGTAGATATGTATAATTTATAATGTCAATAAATTGTATATCTCTCTGTGCGTGTGTGTGTTTAATGTAAATTTTATTATATAACCCGTTTGTTTTCCGTGCCGATTTTAAATTTCATGTTTTGACACGATTATTAAATGGGTCATATTTAAGTCGACCTAAATTTGGAACGACACAAAACTGACACGACACAAACACAGTCCAATAACCCATTTTACGAGCTCTAATTGGAAGCCCTACAAATTCACAATCATTTGGCTAAGCACAGAACATGTTAGTGTGGCACATCTCCTTATAGAGACAGTCTTGTAAGCTGTAAGATGTTCTCTTCTAAGAATGAATGGATGATGCAAGATAGTGTGGGCACTGCCACTGGAGTTGTAAGAGAATACTCTTTTTAATGATAATTGCCAGATTAGATGATTAAATCAATTGATAAAATGTATTGAGAGCCAGAGACGGGCCTCCGCTCTAAGCTTTTGTGTTTTGTGTCCTTAAAATGTGCACCTACCTAGGAAAAATGGATATGGGATTTCACCATTTATCTGAAAGCAAGAGTTCAAGCATCAGCTAGACTCAGGCAAATTTTTTTCCCCGTTTGAGAAGAGGACGTTTCATTTCATTCTCGATAGTTAAAAATTGTACATTAAGATATCCTTGAAGGTACCTCTACATAATATACACACAACGAATTAAGGCGCCACCAAGAATATGCTCAAGCTCTTGTACGGGTTCTATTTGGACAATTGCGGTGCATATGTTAGTACGAGACATTAAGTTTCTATACCATAGTCTCTAGAAAAAGTATAGAACTGATCAAGGTACATCACATGATCTCACAGAATCAAGCTCTTTATTTCTTTTATGTTTTATAGCACATATTGTTTCTTATAATTTTGAATATCAATTCAGTAATTACGAAGTTGCGAATGAGATGTATGGTTCTGTTTTTCATTTGATGTGTCATCAATTGATTAGTGTAACAAGATTATTGATGTTAATTAGTCTTTGTTCATGTAGAATTTTAGCAAATGAACTGTTCACCAGATTAGGAAGTAAAGATGATAGCAAAACTTGTTTTTGGTCGAGGTGCGATCTTTAACTAAAACTCCTCTCCCATGAAAGGTTTTTGATTTTGTGATTGAATACAGTAGTACTGCTCCACAGAATAACATCAGGAGCTGGTTTTTTGCCAATCATACAATACGAGGAGCATTAATATGCTCAGCAGAGCATGTGTATACATTTCAGTTATGTATTGTAATGATCTACAATGGAATGCATAGACATCAGCAAAATCAAATGTCGACAAGCTCCTACTTTCTGCCAGCTTCTTCTAATTCTTGCAGTCCCCCAACCTTCTGCTCAATCTCCTCGATTAGCTCCTCACGCCATAGCTCTGCTCTTGCAGCTTCCTCAATTTCTTCTTGCTGCATCACCACCACCATTCCATAAGATGTGCTCCATCATTTAATAAAATAGTTTCTTAATAGCCATTGTCTATAGTAGTTCGAATCATGGTCAAATCGAGTTATTATGATGATTAATTATGTCCATAGTTTTGCAAGTTATGTTGAAATATTAATTACCTTCTCATAGAACCAGTGTCCAGTACCATCTCCTCCATCCCCTCTGTATGCGTCCGAGTCATAATATGGATCCTAAAAATATTTTCTGTTGAATCAGAAATCAAACTCAAAACAAACAAAATTAAGTTTTGTTTCGTGAAGAGTCTTTCTCTAGTGCAAGCTTTCACATTTCGTATGATTAAAATTTCAGCTACTCACTGGTAACTAAGTACAAACGTTTAAAAAAAATCGAGAGTTCGAACGCTTGCTAGTTACCAATAGTATCTTAGTTTACAAAACACGGACATCCTTACATGAGAATTATTATTCTCGTGAATAATTAAATGCTAAGGAACGGGTGCGTGCTTACTTTTGTGGCGCTAAAGAACATACATCCCCAGCAAGTGAACATGATGTAGAAAAGATCTAAACATAAAGGAGAATGAATTAAAGATTAGTCTAATTGAAATTGAAAGCATAGCCATGAATTTGAAAAAATGGAAGAGAGAGAGAGCACTCACAAACGTTCTTTATGGCCTGGTCACTGAGATGCCAAATGGATTTTTCAGTGATAAGGTCTCTTTGGCCTTCTGCATGCTCGACTAGAATTGCAAGTAGAGGCCAATCTGGGAGAGCACTCACTTTACTTAAACATGCCCTTCTTTTCTTGCTGCCCTCATGCTAATCATGTCACAAAATCCAAAATATACTCTATGATGCCATTTATAAAAGATTTCGTACCGACTCTCAAGTTTGCTTTGCCAAGAAATGTTCAACTTCTTAAAGAGTACTGACCTGCTGCCACCCATTAAAAAGTTTGGTTCTTGAACCCTGCTTAAGCTGCAAAAAAGTAAGATAAAATCAATTTGCTAATTAGCAGAAAATGTATAATTTGAATTACAGTCGATGGAAGCTTAGAATTTACTGATTTTGAACATGGGTGCGTGTCAAATTTAGTTGATTGTAAAGAGCTCTGAACATTTGGGGCTGTAATGGTGAAACTCATTATAGCCTCGGCCAGTTTTTCTTTCTTTTTTGAATATGGAGAGGTACTTGGTGCGATCAGAAATGTGGGGAGTTTTGATTTTTTGTTATGAGGGAGGAGGGAAAGTGGATAAGGAAATCATTGTTGTCCACCCTTTCTAAAAGGCATAAAACTACTTGGATATGGATGAATTACGACCCCTAATGCTCTTTGAATGACCAACACATCAATGTTTAGTTGTTCAAAAGTTACGGTCAAGTAACTTAAAAGGACAAATGGGAACTCACCAAACATTGGATACTTTGATTATAAAAAAGTTCAAAAGCCTCGGTCCTTTTTATCATTGTTTCAAATTACATCTTAGTGAACAGAGCACACACAATTGTATAACCATGCCAGCATGTGTGCTGTATTATATATTGACGCCCACAATTTGTTATTACTAATATTTCGATTTCTGTTAGAATAATCAATAATCTCCTCGTTGTGCTCTCTTCTGAGCTTGCCCAGATATCGATACTTATTACATAACGAAGCCCCATTAGCAACCGGCCTATTAGCTCAGTTGGTTAGAGCGTCGTGCTAATAACGCGAAGGTCGCAGGTTCGAGACCTGCATGGGCCAATTCGCGTGTGAGTGTTTTTTTTTTTTTTTAAATTTTCGCCCCCTGATTTTGAAGGTGATGAAGCCCATTGGATATCAGCCAACAAACAAAGGCTCAAAATAGGCGGCTTTAGCCTTTAGCCCAAAATAATGCGACTTTTTTAATTTGACTTCTATTCCATGCGTATTTATATTTTAATTTTGGCTCGATTTGACTGAACCCAACAAAGACGGCCAATTGACCAGGAGTGTGAAATTGAATCAATCGAACACGCATTTGGGAAGCCGAAACAATCTACTTTGAATAGTTGACGCAAGTCAATACGTGGCATTTCATTTTGCTTGCGAAGATGTTGATTAGTAGGTATGGTATTTTTTAGATATCATACACACAATTTGAGTATTTTTGTTAATTTATTTTTATCATGTGATGGTACCCAGACGGAGGTGCTAAAAGATTTTCATTGAATCATGCATGATGCATGTGTTGTATATCCATCCTTTTTGCTTTTGGAGCCTAAAGCAGTAAAGCACTCAACGAAAATGAATGCGTTGCGATGCTTGGCGTGTATGGTGATATTGATGGCTTCTTTGATTTCTTCGCTTGTTTAGACTTCTAGGCATAGTCTTATTTTTTAAACGAACGATAATCTAAAATACCAAGCATGCCGTGTGAAATCAAATCTCTTTTTACGTTCCCTAATGGGCCTTTTAAAGATATAATAATAATGAGGGAAAGAATCTAGAAGATAAATTATACAAGATTATAAAAATATGTCATAGATTTTATCGGAAATAACAACTCTTACGCCCCGAAAAATTCAGTATGAGTTTCCTTTAAATAGCCTCAAAAAGAGAGATCACAGGTACGGTCAACAAACAAAACCACCAAAGCGTAATCGATATTTTCAGGGAGATAAAAATAATCTGTTTATTATTTTAACACCAACAATAATCTGACAACCCACCTGTCTTGTGTCTCGTCTATTTTTCTTGGCCTTTCCCGGGGAAAAGAAAAAAAGAAGAAGAAGAAGGAGAAGCTTTCAATTCTTTTGTTTCTCGAGTAAATCCAATGGGGAAATCCGGACTGCTTGATCTTGAAAAGCACTTTGCTTTCTACGGGGCATATCACAGCAACCCAATTAACGTATTGATACACACTTTGTTTGTGTGGCCGATTCTCTTTTCTGCGCTTATTCTCTTGCACTTCACACCCTCCGTGTGTGATTTTTCTGATAAAGTTTCATTCTTGCCATGCGGGTTGTTTGGTCATCGCCTGGTTTTCAACCTTGGATTCTTGTTTACGCTGATCTATGCTTCGTTCTATTATTGTTTGGATAAGAAAGCTGGTTCTTTGGCTGCTTTGCTTTGTTTTGCCTGTTGGGTTGGCGCCAGTCTGCTGTCTAATAGACTTGGTTTCTCTCTTGCTTGGAAGGTAATTTTTTTTAAATAATTTATTGCCTGTTTTCTTGGGGGGAAAATTGTGGGAAAAGGGAAGAAATTGGCCTTCTGGGTATATTTCTATTTATTTATTTTTTCAATTGGCTGTTAATTGCTCTGGTTGAAGAAACCATAGTAAATTTGGACATGTAGGGTTACACTTTTTTTTTTTTATGTTATTTATTTTGCCACATTCTCTTAGCAATTAATTCATGTTGTGATTTGTTAGTTGGGTCTGATTAAAGAACAACATAATGTGACAGTTATAATAATACTCTTGTCTGCAAAATCTGTAACTTTTTTAATGTATATTGTTGAAAAATAAATATGTGTTCTTGATGAGTTGAGAGTATTGTGGAACTGGACATGTTATTTAGGTTGACCATCTGTTAGTGTTCTTTCCGGTAAACTTTTAAGGTTGCAATAAATTCTGGCTTTCCAGGAACAGTTTGTTAATATGGAGCTGAAACGTTCCAGGTTATGTTGATAGGAAGCTAAACATGTGGCTGTACCTTGTGGCTTTTCTGGATATATAGAGATCAAAGGGATTTGAATGAACCTTTTCAGTAAATTGGTGGCTTAGTGCCTTTATGGGTTACAATCTCCAGGCATGCGTTTACGTCCCTTGAAAATACTTGATTTGAGTTTGGGCTTTTAGGTGCAAATTCATATTGTGTTAAGTCAATGCAAGAACAAGTGATCAGAAAAAGTGGAACTCTTAACAGTTTATAAAACATTTAAACTGAATGAGATTAGTTGCAGCAATAGCATTAGGCAATTCCCAAGAAATTTGTGTGCTCTATCTCTCATCTTAATCTGTTTTCTGCTTTTATATCAGATTAAAGAATAATTGTTCACATCATGAGTGGGGGAAAAAAATCATTTTCTGATTGGTAGGCCATAAGTGCTGATCTGTTTCATATCTTTTGGATTTTTTTTTCTTTTTTCCCTTCTGCATCTTTCAGGAATTTCACTGATGCTTGCCATCATGTTTCATCAAGTGATAACTACTACTTGTATACTCTATGCTTACATTTCTAGCTGATAGTTAGTTAGTGGAATGTTTTCTTTTTCAACTGATACATCAAACTAGTAGTTTAGGTTGGAACAAGATGTTTAGGTGGCACAAGATGTTTAGGTTGGAACTCCACTAACACCGGCGTTGGAGAGGGGATCAGTTCACATTTATGTAATTGTAAAAAAAAAGAAAAAATGCTAGAAGTTTTAGGTCTGCAATGATTGATGTGAATGTGGCATTCTGGCCTTTATTTTATTATTTTGATATTCAACTTCTTCAAGAGGTTTCTTTTGTTTAGCTGGTTCAAGTTGGTAAAATTGTTGTCAAATGTTGGGAAATAAGACAAATTTATCCCCTAGCTGTTTTGAGTGTTTTGTTCTGACTTTCCCTCTGAAGTGCACATCTGCTTCTGCTCTATTAAAATCTTAACGGAACCATATTATCTGCAAGATGGGGTAGTTGGTTTTTATAACTGAGGGACCATCCTGAAAGTTTGGTTGCTTGAGCAATTAGGGAGGTTTCTGTACAGTTGGGATTCCTTGAAATGTCCCACTCTCCTGTGGCTTTATATTTCATTAAATGCTTATCGTCTCTAATCTGTTTCATAAAGTTCAGAAACGTTTCTGGGAATACCCATTTTACCTAGAAAACTGTGGCACCATTACTTACATTAGATGTAAGCCTGGTTGCTGGACTAAATACGGAGGTCTCTTATGACATTACTGTTGCCACAGATTATAGGGATCACTAGAATGTCTCATGCTTTTTAAGCTCTGTAACTTATCTGATTCATAAAGTTTAAATTGCTTCACAAAGTTACTGCTATAGCATATGCTATCCTTATATGCACTAGGTCTTTCCTAGAGTAGTGCTTCAATGAGATAGAAGTCCCATTTCTGCATCACAAGGCCCGCGTGATTTTTGTTTTAAACTACTCCTGCGTATGCATGACCATACGCCTTTTATTTGCATACATGTTGCACCATGTTTAAAGGAAGTGAAATAAAATATGTTTAGTAAGTATATGTACTTTAGGGCCTCCATAAGTCACCAAGTACAAGGAACAGAATTTTATTGTGTTCTTGGTCGGTTAGTTTTGTCGATTTGAGTTTTTTTTTTTTTTTATGTGAATTCTTACTTCTGATTGTTCACAATCATTGTTTTTGGCATCCATACAATTCAGGTTGCAGTGGCAGCACAGTTGATCTGTTGGACTGGACAGTTTCTTGGTCATGGTATTTTTGAGGTGAGTAGTTTTTTAAGATTTGAAGATGATGTACCGCATCCCCACCCCCCCTTCTTAAATTTATGCATCTCGTCAATTTACTTTTCTTGTAGAAAAGGGCACCAGCTCTTTTGGATAACCTCGTTCAAGCCTTGTTGATGGCTCCTTTCTTCGTACTGCTCGAGGCAAGTTTCTTTCAGTTCTTTTGTAATATCTGGTCAGTAGTTAATGGGTTTCGAAGAATTATTTGGTTATGCACATAATTCCCTTGCTGCAGGTCCTCCAAGTCTTCGGGTATGAACCATATCCAGGATTTCATGCAAATGTTGAAGCAAAGATACGAGCTGAAATTAAGGAATGGCAAGACAAAAAACAGAAGAAAATTTCATAGACTAATCCGGACCCGGTCACCTAAGATCAGTTTCGAAAACTCTTTGTAAACAAAGTACGAAAAATCACGAAAATACTGTCAATCTGATGTGAACATTTGTATGTACCTATATAATGTATTCTGGACTCTTAATCAGACCCCCACACTTGAAGCCATATGCTACATCTCTATGCTAGCTTTTCAAAAAATCGAAAGGTTAACGCAATCTTGAAAGAATCATTGTAATCCGACAACTCACATCGAACTCAAGCTTCATTGGCGGCCTTGATGAGAACAAGTTTCAACTGACCCCAAATCTGACCTGTTATCAAGGGCAGTGCTAATGATGCTTTTACCAGGCTCTGATTTCTGAATTCCCATGTCCTGCATCGACTTTCTCACTCTCTGTACTTCATTCCATTGTCCCACGCTTGCATACATGTTTGCAAGAACAACGTAATCACTGCTGTGATCTGGCTCCAACTCCGAGAGATACCTCCACGCCTTCTCCCCGAGTTCAACTTTTCCATGCAGTTGACAGGCAGCCAACTGTGTCCTCCATACGATGGCACTACTTTCCACCGGCATGCTTCTTATCAGTTGATAAGCCTCGTCCACAAACCCTGCTCGACTCAGAATATCAACCATGCATCCGTAGTGCCTTATAGTTGGTTTAATATGATACTCTTTGCACATTATATCAAAGTATCTCCTCCCTTCATCAACCATTCCTCCATGGCTGCAGGCGCACAAAACCCCCAAGAAAGTGATATCATCGGGTCTCTCAAGATTGTCTCGAAACATTTTTTCAAAGAGCGCCAATGCCTCCTTGGCATGTCCATGTGTTGCAAGAGCAAGAATCATCGTGTTCCAAGATATTATGTTCTTCCCCTTCATCTTATTGAAGAGCTCGTATGCTTCTTCCACGGCTCCACACTTTGCATACATATTGATTAGTGAATTGGAAACCGTAGTAATGCCACCGAGACGAGTTCCATCAACACAAGAATGAACCCATCTCCCAAAATCCAAAGCACCCATAGCAGAACAAGCCGAGAGAGTCGCAATAATTGAAGCCTCATCAGGCTCTATGCCACTGGTGAACATTCTCAAGAACAAATCAAGTGCTTCTTTGTACTTGCCACAGCCGACATGACAATCGATAATGATATTCCAAGCCACTAATTCTGGTTCAGGAATTTCCTCAAACAGCTGGCTAGCGGTTTCAATGTCCTTAACCACGCCATACATGTGAATGAGGGCACTCCTAACAAACTCATGAGACTCCAACCCATGTTTCAGAGCACTACAATGCATTTGTTGCCCTAAAGCAACGGAACCCAGCTGCCCAGATGCCTTGAGCAAGAACGAGAGTGTGAAATTATCAGACAAAAAGCCATTCTCTTTCATAATCTTATAGTACTCAAAAGCTTTTACAGGCTTACAGTTCTTGCTAAACCCTCTAATCATGGTATTCCATAGAAACCCATCAGGGCTTTCAACGTCCTCGAAAACTGAGGCGGCGTAGCCCATGTCTCCGTGCTCTGAAACGGCACAAAAAACGATGATTTTGCCGATTACAAACAGTGTTTGATTTTGCCCAGATCGGATTATCTGCGCGTGGAGTTGGGTTACATCCCTCGTGTTCGAACATTTCTTGAAAAGGTACATAAGGTCTGATTCCTTTAATGTGATTTTAGGTTTGTCTTTGGGAGTTGTTGTTTTGGTTGCTAGATTGGATGAGAATGAATGGGAATTAAACTTTGACTTGGCAAGAGAACAAAAAGGAATTTTCATATCAGATTTTGGGCGGCAAAGGTTGTTGATGGTCATAGCAACTAACTTTCGGATTCCGTAAGTCGAAACTTGAACGAGATTTGTACTTCTTACAAAAGAGTAGCTTTTACGCATCGCAAGTGCGACATGTTTTCATTAGGGTCCCACTTAGATTAATTGTTATCTAAAATTTTAAATCTTTTCTTTAGGTCCGAATAAGTATGAGTTCCTTTTAATGGTAAAATTAAATTTACTGAAAATTTTAATTCATCCGAAAATTTTGATCTCTTATTTAATAAATATGTCAGAGTTGATATTTTGGATTTACGAAAGAAACTTAGTGGGAGCAAGTCAGCAAGCTATGGGCTTGAGCCTTAACCAATGTTTATGGGCTGATTTATATACATCTGATTTTTGACATGAAACTTAATTAAAACATAATTAATTCTGTATCCATTTTATTTTAAATTTTAAGTTTCATGTTATAAAAAGTTGATGTGTTGTTGTAAATTCTTTTTGTGTGGTAGATGCTCACTCAAAATTATGACCATTCACCATTTTCAATTATATAACAAATTAGTGGTATCTAAACCTTTTACTAATATCTAGCTAATCCAAATTTAAATCTGTAATTAGCAAAGGACCAAACAAGGGAGTTTTACAACCGAAATGAGAAGAACCAATGCGTTCGAAAAGAAGAACCATTAAAAAGGTGCAAATGGTTTGGGAAAAATAATTGATGAATTTGGGCCAGAAAAGTTTAAGAGGGCCCAAGATGAGATATGAGTCCATACTGCTCCCACGTGATTAATGATTAGTTGTTACCTCATTGTCATGCTTTAGGAAAAAAAATTTAAAAAATTGAAAAGAAAACCCGTCATTATCACTCTTTATCTTTAGTGAGACTAGCTTCTCTAGTATACACATATTCTACGTGCCTTGCATCTCTAGCAATTATTGCAATGAAAATATTGAAAGTCCCTTGATATGCTAAAGTAAAGTGAGATTCAATTAATATTTCAAGGTATAATATAATTTGGATTTTAGTTATAAGGTCCCCACTCTAATTAAATCTTTAAAATATTATTAACATATTATTCTCCTTGCAACATAATGGCTTAATAGTAGAATTGATCGGCGGATTAACAATTAATCATTATTATAGACAATGACCCAATTATTCTTTGTTGTGGGGAGATGAAGTAGGTTCGAAGTCATTGTGCCCCCACTTAAAATTATTGCAAATTCATACTTGCAGACACCCACATGGAGACAAATATATAGACCAATTCTAATTTTAGGTTTCAAAAGGCTTGTTGGTGTACTTACCACTCTTCTAAATTCTTGGCATTTTGAAAAAAAACTCATTTGACTTAGAAGGTTAAATAAATTTCAATCTCACTCCTCATCTATAATGTAAATTGAGAAGAGAGCTTGAAAATAGTTCGATAACCTTCTAGAGGGAGCTAAGAAAATAAAATTCAAATAGAAAATTAGATAGAAATCAGACGTAACACCTTGATTCTGAAACTATATCAAAAAAAAGTTTAAAACATTAGTAGTATAAGTTTTAAATAATAAATTATACTCTAACAACAGTACCCAATAAAAATATAATAGTAACAACAAGAGTAAAGTTATAGTAATGGAGAAAAAAAAAAAAATAGATTTAGACAATTTATGATGGCAAAATGGCCATCCTTGAAATTACTCAAAAATGAAAGATTAACTAATTGTTACAAATATCAACAAAAAATTGTACATATAAAAAGATGTTACATTAACGAATGGAATTTTTTTTTTTTTTAAAGGAAGGTTCATACCATCTCTTGGGAAAGGATCACAACAACCATAGTCTTAAAGAAATTGAGATTAAAGACTAAGTTGACTTGTTAAGCACTGATTAATTTTGGAAGCAACTAGCGTGGATAATGATATTCTTATACTTGTAGAAGTTTGTTACAACTTCGATTCTTGGAAGCTTAGTTTATGTTATTTTGGCAATTAAATTATGGGGTCGTTCAAGTCTAGTTGTATATGAAAGAATTATAGAACCTGTACTCAGCCAGGGACTGAGCGTGCACTCCCTCTTGAACGCATATTTTATGACGTACTCTACATTAAAAGTATTATATTTCAATTCTATTGAAGAAATATGAAAATGGCATGTACATTTGTCCTCTTGCATTAATTTATGCCATAGATTTTCATAAAATAATAAATTAATTACGATAATTCAAACACTACAAATTTCTAAGAATCCAAAGAAAATTCATAGTGTCCGGTAATACAACGCAACTCTAACCACAGAACACAAACAGGCAATAATAAGATCACAAAACCACAACAAAAGCCGCCACCCTTATAGTTCACCAGAAAGTCTCCATATCAATGAACCCTAACCCCAGGCAGTCAACATCTCGCCCCAGGTTATTAAACGTCTTAATCGAGATTTCTCTCCTCATTCAACTGTGCATTAGTTGAAAAATCATAATCGGATGATGGAAGAAAATTTAATTTGAAAAAGCGTATGGACGTCATCGCCGTCGGTGAAGCTCGGGCATGTTACGTGAGTGATCGACACTGCATTCTCTTTGTTTGACAGTGTAAAATTACTCGATTTAATTTCTTCAATCGTTAACATGTGTAACAAATAACTTGTGGAATGAAAACTGACGAGAAAAAAAGAAAAGAAAAGAAAAATATATCAAATAATTCACTTGGAAACTAGCTGTTAGCTGAGAGGCAATATACTACTAAGAAATACACACATACATTTCTTTACATACATATGGGTATATAAAGAAATCGCACAGATTTTTTTAATCCTAAATATGAAGAGAGAGGGGATAAGTTAAAAGCATTAGGTGCCGTAAGAGGATTGAGTAAAAATGGCTTGAAATGCCACCGAAGATAAAAATTAAAATAATATATAAGTAGAGGAAATTAATCGTAGTAGCCCTAGTTATAGTATCACATTAACTACATTGTCAACCATCCATTAATATTATATATAACAGCAATAAAGTGGAGAAGACACCTTAAGAAAAGAAAAACAACTAAAAGTCTCTGTGTAGGCCTAATCGGCGAGAATGAGTAAAATGTGATAGTAGCTACTAGAATCCATGGAAGAAATAAATAAAATACAACCCCTTATTAATTAAATAACTGATGCTAATTGCCATGCATTTTGAGATGGTAATGTGAGAAAGAAGACAGCTTACTGAACTTGGCTTAATCCCAAAGTCAAACTTTTAAAAGAAACTCACAATCAATAAAATGTGGCTCATTTTTAAAACCAGAGATTTGCTTGACTTTAACCATGTGATGGCAAAGAAGCCACATACTTGAAGACTCTCAATAAAATTATCAATTTAATCATTCCCTTTGCAACTTTTTTTTTTTTTAAAAAAAAATTTTATATGGGCATATCACCCATATCATTATCCCAAAGTTAGGCACCCATGAAAGCTTGATTTAGTCAACTATCCCCTCCCAATAAATTACCATATAAAAATTCTTATGAAGATGTGAAAGAATCAAAGAACATTTGCAAATCTCCTCATTCAAACAAGCTGACCTTTGCCTAATTTTAATTTCAGTTTCTTTTTTTCTTTTTTAAATTAATTTCCCAAAATTCTTTCTGCTTGACGACCGACCATTCGTTTTAGTCTTGTACGGCAATGTGTGTGTCCCTCTCATGCCCACATGTCGGAACAGGAGAAGCAGGCCCACAAGTGCCACATCAGCACCCTCGGGTTAACCAGTTAACCAGTCAACCCTCGGGTTAATTAAACTATAATCATAGTTTCTTTTGGCGTTATTAGTTTAATCATTCGAAACCGACCACGTGGCAGTGGCAAATATCTCCTGATTGTCCAACTAACGGCTCTGTCAATTTTTTTTTTTAATTGTCCTTTTTTCTTTAATGGTGCTTACGTGGCATTAATAAACGTCGACTGCCGTGAGGTTTCCAGTGCGACTGAAATTCCTCATACGTCCCGGAACGACACGCGTCGGATATTTATACGATTCGTGTGCTGACAGAGAAATGTTACCGCCGTCGCTATATTGTTTTGGAAATGGGAAATACTTTCTGCGATCGGAAATTTATAATTATTTGAGGCCACGGGCATACGATTTTAAATTATATTTATATCCCTAAATTTCCCTCTAAATTATTAAATAAAAGACTAGTATAATTAGTTATTTTTAAAAATTATTTATTTATTTATTTAATTTATTTTTAGGGGGCCAAAATAATAATAATAATATTATTTTCCAGTTTGCATCACACCAACTAGCAAGTGGATATTGGCTGGTCTTGCTTTCGGTTGACAAATTGGAAACGAACCAGACATTTGGTAATTGGCTTTTTGTTCTTAGGCTTAGATCAAACCTAAATCATGTGCTATAGGAACTTTAAAGATTTATATATACATATAATTAACTTACCATTCAAAAGTGGAAATCTGAAATAAATGTTAGATAATAATTTTTAACTAAGATAAAGACCTACACAATATTCTTTATTTATTTATTCTGTTAATACTTTTTGTTTTGTTTTGAGTCAAGAGTCTCATAATTCTAAACTCTGTTATAATAAACTATTTAGACAATATCTCCATAAATTTTTTATACTAAAATCAGTAGTTGTCTTAGTATAATTAGTTTTTTTTTAATTTGTATTTATTTATTTATTTTTGGGGGCAAAATACTATTATTATTATTTTCCAGTTTGCATCACACCAACTAGCACCAGGAAATTGGCTGCTCTTGGTTTCGGTTGACAAATTGGAAACAAACCAGACATTTGGTAATTGGCTTTTTGTTCTTAGGCCTAGATCAAACCTAATTCATGCGCAACAGGAGCTTTAAAGATTTATATATACATATAATTAACTTACTATTCGAAAGTGGAAATCTAAAATAAATGTTAGATAATAATTTTTATCTAAGATAGAGACCTACATAATATTCTTATTTATTTATTCTGTTAATATTTTTCTCCATATGTAATGTGACAAAGATTTATATATATATAGAGATAGAGAAGAGAGAGAGATGTAAATTTGTTTTGTTTTAAGTTAAGAGTCTCATAATTCCAAACTCTGTTATAATAAAACAATTTAGACAATATCTCCGTAAATTTTTTATACTAAAATCAGTAGTTGTCTTTGTTTCTAGGTTTAGAAATACAACTGGTTTAATATACTTGTTGGGGAATTTTACCGTCTTATTGGTCATACCCGTCTTAAATGTGAATTAGTTGTGACTCAATGTGATCTTTGAATATTAGATAGTTTAATGTACCAAAAAAAATCAGTAATTGTAATTTAGTATTCATACAAATGTTTTTTTTTTTTAAAAAAAAAAAACTTCATACATAATAAACAGTGGCCACAATTCACAGTATTATTTAAAATGCACTAATCTCGGATTAACAGAGGACTGAAATTCTTAAAATTTACACTGTAACTTTGCATGCCGAATTTGACTATCACACAATTCAAAACTCTGCTCAACATTTCACATTATTAATCTAAATAACATTAATTAAAAATATATATAATAGTTAAATTCGTTGTACCCTTTTAAGAACGGCAATGTTTAATTAATTTATCAGGCCCCCTTGAATGAACATACGGTTAATAGATATTATATATATTTTTGTGTCCGCATATATTGATTTTGAGTCTCCTCATATTTGTCCCATTCCTTTTAGATTTTAGAATCCTTCTTGATGTTATCAAATAAAACTATCAAAAAAATTAGATCACCATGTTCTTTTTCCAATTTCATTTTCAAATGAAAGCTTTGCCTTTTCTTAATGATTTTAACATGAAAATCCGGGCAACAGTTTGAAACTATTTTCAAATCTTTTGTTTTTTTTTTGTTTTTTTTCCTCTCTCTCTCTTGTTTTTCAAAGGATATTTCGATGAGGGGCATATGGGTAATTTGGACTTGAATAAACAATTTTAGCAAAAATTTTAAAAGCTGGAATGCAAAACTTCTGTAACCTTCCATGTATTTACGCGGCGGGTATCACTTATTAGATAAAGGTGATTCGTTTTAGGGAAGAAAACTCGTTCCTTCACATCATAAAATAGTTAATAACCTAATGACTTTCTACTCTTTTAAACTAGTCATTGCATTTTGGATAATTTATGGTAAACAAAACAACAAACATTTGTAACAAGTGACTTTATTTTGTAAATTTATATATGTAGATTAAAATGTATTCGGAAATGAAATCATTTTTAATATAACGCCGACAAATTCTATCTGTACAAATTGATGTGAGAATGTTACATGATTATCACATCTTCAATATTTTTTAAATAATATAAAAATAAAGTTGATGTAGAATATGTGAAAATGATATAACACCGTCGCGCGTGTGTGTGTGTATATAACACTGTCAAATCATTAGGAACATGATTCAATGTTCTCATTGGCCTCGCCGAATAGTTTTCAAAAAATTTTATTAGTTGGTTACCCAAAATTCAAACTTGGGAGAGATAGGAGGTTAAAAAATTAATTTAAACTTTGCTCACCGCTCTTTTCTTTTAGAGAAACTAAGAAAATGATTTAGAAAATTATAAAGTTTAAATTTAAGAGTTAGTACTGTACACTATGTCAGAAACCGACTAAAAATTATTTTAAAATAGTATATTACTTCTTTTCTTACACATACATAAATGAGATTAAGTTCAATTTTACACGCGAGGAAAAAGATCTGGTCCCAAATATTTTTAAAGAAATTCATCCCATTATAAGTTGAGTCATAATAGAATTCTTATTAATATTATAATACATTGATATTTATTACAATTAATAGGAAGAAAAATTCTGTCAAGACCCTGCATAGAGAGCCATGTTGTGATTATACGGTTTGGATATCGGGACCTAAAACTAATTAGATCTACCTTCGAATAATTGGAAGGAAACTTTTTTTTACAATGCACATGAGGAACTTAAAACTCTTACCCACATGTTGCATTTGAAAGAGAGTGATTTACCACTTGACTAATGGGTGGAAATATTATTTAAAAAAAAGTCATCATGTTGAGAACCCTAAACGCAATGAATATGTTAATTAGCGAAATAAAGTCAAATTTACATGCAAGCATCGAGGAAAAGTAATCGCATATCGTCAATATCATTGCATAATAGAAAGTTAAAATAGTGGGCAAAAAACTGCCCACCAAGTTGCTTTACATACCACGTTTCTTTCTCTCTTATCTCGCTGTGAACATCAATCTTGTTTTCTCGTAGCGCTTTTTCTCTTAACAAAAACATCCCTCCATCTTTCGGGTTTTTCAACTTTTTTTTTTTTTAATTTTATTTATAGTTCCCATGGCTTCTTTCGTTTTCCACACAATCCTACTCATCTTTCTATCTAATTTCTCTTAGCTTTATATATTAAGCCGCCTCTCTCTTTGTTCTCTCAATCATATATATTTTTCATTTAGAGTTTTCAGACAAGTAAACAAACAGGGTGCTAGCTAATTGAATTGAAGCGTTATGGAAAACGTTTCTGGAGTTGTAAAGGAAGATGACCGGATGGATTTGCCACCTGGTTTCAGATTCCACCCAACTGACGAAGAGCTTATCACTCACTATTTGTACAAGAAAGTCCTTGATGTTACCTTCTCCTGTAGAGCTATTGGAGATGTTGATCTGAACCAAAATGAACCTTGGGAATTGCCTTGTAGGTTCTCTAATTTTTTATGAATTTGCATTTGAGTTTTTTTATTTCAGTCTTGAAGAGCTAATCTTACCTTGTTTGTTTGTTTGTTTGTCTAATTTTCCTGGGGTTGTTTGGATGTAGGGAAAGCAAAGATGGGAGAGAAAGAATGGTACTTTTTCTGCATGAGGGATAGGAAATATCCAACTGGTTTGAGGACTAACAGGGCGACTGTATCTGGTTATTGGAAAGCCACGGGGAAAGACAAGGATATTTACAGAGGAAAATCTTTAGTTGGAATGAAAAAGACTCTTGTTTTTTACCGGGGAAGAGCTCCAAAAGGGGAGAAATCAAGCTGGGTCATGCACGAATACAGATTGGAAGGCAAATTCTCTGTTCATAGTCTCCCCAAAACTGCCAGAGTTTGTGCCTTTTCCTCTGTTTTTTCCCCTGTTTTTTCCCCCTATTTTTGTCAACTCTGTTTTTGTTAACTATGTTTTTTGTTTTCTTGTTATGCAGAATGAGTGGGTGCTTTGCCGGGTGTTTCAGAAGAGTTCTGGTGGGAAAAGGACTCATATTTCAGGGCTAGCGGGATTAGGGTCTTTCGGCAATGAATTGGGTCCTCCTGGCTTGCCACCATTAATGGATTCATCTCCTGATAATGGCAGCAAGACCATCAAATCTGTTGCTGATTCGGCTTACGTGTCCTGCTTCTCCAATTCTTTTGATCTTCAAAGAAATCAAAAAAACACCACCACCATTGAAAATTGTTTCAACAATCCTCCTCCCATCTCTGTTTCTTCGAACTGTCCTGATGTTTTTCCAGGAATCCCGCTCTCTTCAAGCTCATTCTATTCTCCTTTATCGGTCCCAGTTTCATCACACGCGCAATTCCCAGGCTCTGTTTTCGTGCCAGATCACTCAATCTTAAGGGCCTTAATTGAAAACCAAGGGTCAAACATGAGCCAGAGTTTCAAAACAGAAAGGGAAATGATCAGTGTTTCACAAGACACAGGCCTCACTGCTGATATGAACCCTGAAATCTCCTCAGTTGTGTCCAATCTTGAAATGGTGAAGATGCCATTTAATGATCATGATGCTCCTTCGACTTCTACTGGACCAGTGGACTTTGACAGTTTTTGGAATTACTGACAGTAAAACCATTAAAAAAAAAAAAAATCCTATTGTTATCTACTTTTGTTTATCTTGCTAAAGTGATAGTGTGGGTCTGTGTATAGATTTTCTGAATCTAAATTGAAGGGCTGAAAGAAATTAAATGTAGCAAAAGAACATGTATTGAGTGTTGTATGAAAGTATGATTATGAACTGGGTTTGTTTTCTTGTTAATGTTTATTTAGGGGTTTCTTCCAATATTGGCATCATTAATTCATGATTGTCAAATTGCTTGGCTAGGAAGTTTGTCGTATATGAGATTCAGTTGGTGGCTAACCGATCTTATTTTGTATCTCTCTCAAAAAATTATTGCATTTTAGCTTCTGGCATGCTACTGCTTACATCATTGAAAGCATGAGATTTATTCTTGTGAATTCTTAAATCTTCAAATTTGGATTTTGAATATCAGCTTAGTGCTATAATTTCAGGTTGTGGGGACTCAAATTGAATTTGTTATTCATAAATCTCTCTCTCTCTCTCTTCACTCACACATTCTCTAATGTAACCGTATGTAATAAAGTCCAAGCATTATAAGCCAAAATGTAAACTAACTCTATATCTCTCTTCTCTCTCTTAATACACAAAATTCATGTGTGTTGGATGGAGACTACAAGAATTGAGAATAAGATGCATCATTATTTTATAGCTTTTGTATTTTGTATTATTCACCAATTCTTTTTAACCCTTTCTTACAAAGTCTTTTTTCTCTGTATCTCTGGATCAAGATTTCATTCTTGATATTGACTTTTATCTTAGTAAATACTGCACTTTTGATGGGCACTCGACGAAATATACATAAAAAATTATATATTTAAGTCTGTACCATACATGGATTATGATGTTCACGTGTCACAAATTCTCTTAAAACTTAGGTAAATTAGATCAGAAACGGATCCTAATTTTATATTTTGAATTTAAGGGTTATTAGAGTGCTATTGACTTTATCAATCCATAACATTTTCGTAGCACATGTAGAAACTAAAGTCCAAAATCAAAATTTCGCTATCTTTGCACTGTTTCTTTATCTTTGCACAATCTCTGACATGCCTACCAGTCATTATGACATGTGTAATTGGAAAAAATCGACTTACGATTGTTACACTTCAGTCTTCAATTTTTCTTTAAAGCACAAAATAGAAGTATTATACACAATATAGTTTAATCTAATTATAATTTTGTATGAACATTTACCCGAGAGAACGACCCGTGTGGGAGAAAATAAGTATGATCTAGATATACTATTTAAGTTGATAATTAACTTATGCATTAACCAATTAGTGTGAAATCATATAATTTTTCCCCTTATTCTGTTCCAGTCACATTAAGCCACAATCATTTCTTCTTTGTCTCTCATTCATTCATTCATTCATTCCATTCGCTACTTTATCCCTCTCATTCATTTCATGATGCATGCATTCCGTTTTGAAAGTGTAACTTGTGATGCAAGAATGTTCTTTAAGGTTGTTATATATTTTTGCATATGCATTGGTTAATACCATGTGCTCTTTTGGTTTTTGGCACATGATCAAAACTCAATCTACAACTCCAACAACAGTCTCAGTCCTCCACGAAATGTTCCTTAACTATATCCTAATCATAAAGATTTTTGTCCTTCAAAAATATTAATTTCTCACATTTTTCTCCAACCTTCGATATTGAGCCAAGTCACCGACCAATCAAATAGCTTTATTCGTTTCAATCAGTGCTTTCTATGAATATTATAAATTATAATATTACAATCTTTTTCAAGTTAGCAATTTACCATTGCTGATCTAAAAAATGAGCTAAAAGAACAGCATATATATATATATATATATATAAACTCAATATGATCACAGCTTGCATTTACATTATACACAATCAACTAATCATTGACACTTGACAATCAAAACAAAACTGTATAACATATATGTCGTAGGGCTTACGTGTAAGTTTTTATTCATAGAAAAAAAATATATAATTCGCAATTAAGCATTAATTTGATAGACAGATGAACGAGTTGCGCGTATAAATTTTCTTTATGCTCATTTCGACTCATCTCTTTCTTTCTTTCTTTTTTTCCCCCTGAAAAAAAGGAAAAAAATATTGGTCATTATTGTGTAATTACGCTGAAAAATAACAAAAGCAAATGCATGAAGGATACTCGTGTGATTGTGCGCGTATTTTTCTGAAACCTGCGGGCGTGCGGGGGCCCCACCATAAGTGAGAAGTTAACGAAGTTTCGTCGGGCGGCGTCCCCACCAGAATGGTGAGGTCAGAGGGTTAGGCCTTTCTAACGGTCGACGCAGCTGCAAATGGACCCCACGGCGATTCCCGCGCTGCAATGAGACACGCGGTGCACGTTTAACCTGGCGTCACCACCGCGGCAAAAGCGAACATCAGGTGATGGCCGCAGATGATGCCACGTGGAAGTGCCGCGGTTACGGGCCTGGCATGCTCACGTGGAAAAAGACAAGAACTGATCGTAACAGTTTCGCTGCCTATGAGCTTCTGAGAGCCCAAAAGGGGATAGACCCTTTTGTCTGTTCAAGAAATTTCAGTTGGGGAAAATCCCACCAACCAAGTTGCATCTCTCTAAAAAAAAAAAAAGAATTATAATTAAATGATAAACTTCAAAAAAATATTTTTCTCATTTTTTTCTCAAATTTCGATTGAGCCAAGTCACCGACCAATCAAGTAAACTTTCGTTTCAATCAGTGCTTTTTCTGAATATTATAAATTATAATATACAATCTTTTCAATTAGCAATTTACCATTGTGATCTAAAATGAGCTAAAAAGAACATATATATATATATATAAACAGCATATATATATATATGCATTTACATTATACACAATCAACTAATCATTGACACTTCGACAATCAAAAACAAAACTGTATAACACTATATGACAATCAAGAACTGTAAAACCATGTATGTCGGTAGTTTTATTATTCATGAAAAAATATATAATTCGTACTTAAGCATTAATTTGATAGACAGATGAACGAGTTTGACGCGTATAAATTTTCTCTTGTATGCTCATTCATCTTTCTCATGCTCATTCTCTTTCTTCTCTTTTTTCTTTCTTCCGAAAAAAGGAAAATAAGTATTGAAAAAATTATTAGTAGTCGTTATTGTCAATTTCAAGCTAGAAACAACTTTAGCATATTAGGAATACTATTGATATTAGAGATAGTGAACAGCCGTTGATGATCAAAAAATCCAAAATCTCAGCCCAAAAATAGTAAAATTGTCTAATATGTACTTAGGGAATGGACTGGTAATTCGTACAGTAAATAATATGAATGAATTTGGAAATTATTGTAGCTTAGTTTCGTTAAGATAAGAATTAAGCTTATCTTTAATTTTCTAATTATATAAAGTCTATATTTTTTCTGCAAGCCCACGTGAAAGAGTACATAGAGAGGATGGAGACTTGCCATCAATTCTCTTTCCATAATAAGATTGATTATGAATAATTATTCTTACCACTTTACAAAAAATTTTCCTTCCAAGGAGCAATTTGGATGGTCATAATTGCCCCTTTTTAAAATATAAAAAACAATATATGCATACATATACATACTTACATACATACATATTGTATATATATATATATATATATATTTTCCATATCAATCGTATTACCTCATTGCTTGCGCACATCGGCATAAATGAACCAGTCAATTAAGGGTCTTGTAAAAGAATTTGTGGCTTTTATGACTGAAGTTATTTAAGAAGTAAGGAATATGTTTTAAGCCAAAATGTTTAGGGAAGCAATTGCAGGTCAATCACATTTCTTTTTTTAAAGTTGATTTTTTTTTTTGGTTTATTCTAAATTCATGACCTTGGTGTGAATAAGAACTTCTAAATTTCTCCACACAATTGTTTATAAGAAGGATTCCTGATTTTAAAACTAATCAATATTTGATATATATATATATATATATATATATATATATATATATATAATTTTTAATTTAGAATTTTAAAATGTGGGAATGCTTTAAAACCGTGTGGTTTTAAATCTTTTTTAAATTTTCCTGCATTTCAAAATCTTAAACCAGAAAACTATATATATATATATATATATATATGATAAACTCCAACATAGAGCCAATTAATATCAACCGTGCAATTTTATTCACTCAATCCAACCATTACAATTACAATTAATGGATAAACATGAGGCGCACATGATTATTGGGTTGCTTTGTCAAAGCGTACAGGACAAACATGAAGAACATAGATTGCATAGTTATCCTCTCAACAACTTTTCTTTAAAACATGAAAAGAAAATCTCAAATTTCAAATCTTAAAATTTTTTAAAACACACTTTTAGAGCCAATCTCTAGATCTCTATGAAAACTTTTCCTCTCCAAACTTTTCATCTCTTCCTCACCAAATCTTTGGAGGGAGGAATCTTTCTTGCCTTCTCCAGCAGATTCTTGTTTTTTTTTTTTTTTCTTGTTGCAGCCTCCCCTCCTTACGAGTTAAGGATGGGTATCTTGTTCTAGCCTTTTCCGCCTCAAGGTGGTTGCTCTATTTTAATTTCCTCCTCCTTTGGTTTTGAGGATGGCTGCTGTGCGTCTATTCAGATCTTGATCTGTGATGATAATAATGTACTTGTTATAGTGATAATGTTGGTTTAATTTCTAACTTTTACGTCTCGAGTCTATGTTTCTCATATTTGTAAAGTTAGAGGGGGTGGATCAATTTTTACAATAAATTTATTTTGGTACCAGTTGAAAAGCATAACTATAGTGGTGGAGATTATTTCAAAAGAGTTATGGAATTCGAAATGGAGCTTGAATTATATGTGCACTGCGAATCGAAGTTTTTTTTCGGTGTAGAAGTGTTTCTTCCTAATCTTCCATAAATTTTTATGGGTCAATTTAATTGATCACTACAATGGATCTTGTAACTAAAAAGATCTTTGTATTTTGATCTTTGTAATGTGTACCAGTGATGTACTGCAAGTAGTTGTATTGTTGTTATTTGTTTAACAAAATATTATACTTTCCTGTAAAAAAAATCTTAAAATTTTTTGCTTTAAATCAAACAAAATGAAGGAAAAAGAAAAAAATCAACAATTTACTTTAATAAGAAAAAAAATCTTTCACATAATATATAACTCAAAGTTTGAATAACCAAAGTTAAAACTTAATTTTAAAAAATGGCAACGAATTAAAAAGAGAAAAACAAGAAGAGCTTGCCAAAGAAAGAAGCTGAGAGAGTCGGTGGGTTGGTGAATGATGATATTGTTGCTGCTGCTGTTACTACTATTCATGAGTAAAAGCATATGCAAAGAGAAACAGAGCAACTCAATAATCTTGTACACACCATGTTTATCTACTGAATGTAATCATGACTATTGGATTGAGCGAATAAAATCGCATGACTGATATTAGTTGGCTCTATGTTGGGGTTGATCCAACATAGCGGGAGCCTATATATATATATATAAATATATATATAGAGGTTCATACATATAAAATGTCATTTTAACTTCCTTCAATTTTATTATCTCAAGGTACTCAACCACCGTGGCAAGTTATTTTTGTCATATGTATCAACTTCTCAAAATTTTAAACACTTGAAAGTAGAGATGAAGTTTTGTGAGTTTAGATACTTAGCCTACATTATAATAATAAAACTACAGAGATAAAATATATATA
Organism: Citropsis articulata; assembly: GCA_030449925.1. Taxonomy (NCBI): domain Eukaryota; kingdom Viridiplantae; phylum Streptophyta; class Magnoliopsida; order Sapindales; family Rutaceae; genus Citropsis; species Citropsis articulata. Next base: position 1,914,088 of record JASUUH010000019.1, on the reverse strand, counting down.
TTTTAGGCATGTGAGAGCTCTTTAGAGAAGATAGTTTCTCTAATAAAAATAATATTCTTTTTTTTTTAAATTATGTTATACACAGAGTGTTACTGACATTGCATCAGACATTACAATTAATATTTACAATCATACTATATAAAGACTTTTAAACCCTCACAAATATTTACTTACATTTAGAGAACATCTCCACTCAATTAATTGATAATTGAGAGAGTACTGAAACTAACTCTCATAATGCTCTTATGGAGACTCGAACTCTTACAATCAATATTGTAAGTGTAAGGGTTCTCCTATTGATAATAAAAATAATATTCAAACATTGTATAGATACTTAAGCTGCGATCAATTAGAATCAAGATTATCTTATAATCTGATCCTTTTTTGTTGAACATGTAAAATCGCATAATTAGTTGATGAATAAATGAGAACATATTAAAGAAATTTATCTTGAACATATACATATAAATATGCATATGATAAAAATTTTATCAAATCTCCAAATATAGTAGCCCATAAGAGTTCGTATACGCATCCTTTGATTTCAGCAAGAGTTGACAAATCAGGAAAAAGGAGGAGTCAATTAAGACAAAAATAAAAAAAAAGAAACCCAGAAGGTGAAAGTCAGAATTCAGAATAGCCCTTGGCTTTTTACCAGAGGATGTCAACCCAAAACAACTTTGACCGTAACCAAGCAATAATAACAAGAACCGACGGTTCCACTTTCTTGCCTTCCCACTGAAAAAATGAAAATGAAAATGAAAACAGTGAAAAGAGGAAATATAGCTATCGTCACCATCAAAAGAATTGATGTAAGAGCACATTTGACAATCACTCCAGATACTGAAAATATGACTGCATGCACAGACCGGCCGCGTAGCATGCGCGCTGATTTTGAATATCATTAACGAAAAAATGAAGGCATAAATTGAGAAGACAAATTTTGTTTTTGTATCTATCAAATCAAATTCTTCCAATAATGGATAATCTGCGGATGTCTGCTTCGTTGCTTTAGTTGAATTGATTGGATGATTACGGTGCAATTGTATGAACACGTGTTGAGATTTTTACGATTGCTTTTACTCTTAGCATCCTCGACTGATTGCTCCCAAAGCCTTTCATATACCTTTTAATTATTAAATCTTTTTGACTGTTGTGAAGGTTTTGGCAAATGGCATGGATCTGGCTTTTTGATCCTGTGAATGCTGGCGAGATTTTCCTTTTCCTAAGGCCCACCACCAAGTACGCATGTTCCTTACTCATGTAATTCTTATCGAGTCAGAAACATAGCCTGTACTGCCACTCGAAACAATGGATGACAATGAATCACTATTGAAAGTTGACTTCAAGTTCGTATGAAAGTTTACCTTAACAATTAAGACAAAAATAAAAAAGAAACCCAGAAGGTGAAAGTCAGAATTCAGAATAGCCCTTGGCTTTTTACCAGAGGATGTCAACCCAAAACAACTTTGACCGTACAATAATAACGAACCGACGGTTCCACTTTCTTGCCTTCCCACTGAAAAAATGAAAATGAAAATGAAAACAGTGAAAAGAGGAAATATAGCTATCGTCACCATCAAAAGAATTGATGTAAGAGCACATTTGACAATCACTCCAGATACTGAAAATATGACTGCATGCACAGACCGGCCGCGTAGCATGCGCGCTGATTTTGAATATCATTAACGAAAAAATGAAGGCATAAATTGAGAAGACAAATTTTGTTTTTGTATCTATCAAATCAAATTCTTCCAATAATGGATAATCTGCGGATGTCTGCTTCGTTGCTTTAGTTGAATTGATTGGATGATTACGGTGCAATTGTATGAACACGTGTTGAGATTTTTACGATTGCTTTTACTCTTAGCATCCTCGACTGATTGCTCCCAAAGCCTTTCATATACCTTTTAATTATTAAATCTTTTTGACTGTTGTGAAGGTTTTGGCAAATGGCATGGATCTGGCTTTTTGATCCTGTGAATGCTGGCGAGATTTTCCTTTTCCTAAGGCCCACCACCAAGTACGCATGTTCCTTACTCATGTAATTCTTATCGAGTCAGAAACATAGCCTGTACTTCCACTCGAAACAATGGATGACAATGAATCACTATTGAAAGTTGACTTCAAGTTCGTATGAAAGTTTACCTTAATTAATTTAAAATAAAAGAATAAGAAAAAGAAAAGAAAAGGACTTCATCCTTATACGATGGTGAACCAAGCACGAACGTAGTTTAGTATATTGCGATTAATTACAAGTACTTTAATATCATATGAGAAAGTCTCAGGCGATGCTAATAGCACCACATTATTGTACAACTATGTAATTATATATATCACCTTGTGTTGTCGCATTTACACACTTTATTTATCTTGGTTTTAAATTTAGTGATAATTGTTTGTATATGATGTTTTGGAATTTTGGTGATGCGTATCGGCGTATCCAATACTTTCTCAATGTGTGCATGTCGATATTTATTTTTATTTTCTATTTTTTTTCAAAGCATAGCTTTAGTGAAAACTAAATTCTCACTCAATTTTATAAATTATGTTTGATTTCATATTGTTGGATTTTTTAATCCAGCATTGTTGGATCCTTCATCCAACGTTGGGCTTATATGTGAATAATTATGTATTGCGATCTGTCATATAAAGTTAAGCCCAATTAAAAGTGATCTATTTAGATTTTCGGTATTATGGGCTTTAATGTATCTAATATGGTGTAGGCTTTTAATATGTAAAGACCCAATAATATTCTAATTCTATGATGGGCAGAATTAGAAATACCCAGTGACAACAGGAAACAGTTGTCTATATAAGTGGTTATGGTCCCCAGGTCACACGTGTTCTTTCCATTCTTTTTGATATCTCATCATGAGAGAGAGAGCGCAGAGAGAACTAAAGGACTCTCTAGGAGAACGTGTAGATCTGGAAGGTCAACCACACTACTCCACAGAGAAATTAAGCAATATGGATTCAAGTACGTTTCCGCATAATTCTATTATTGATTCTTGGTGATACAACATAAATGTTCCTGGGTTTTTGAGTTTATAGGTGATAGTTTTCACCAAAACTTTTTTCTTATCCCAATAAGTGGTATCAGAGCCACTTCATATTGAATCATTGAGAATCAAATTTTATTTTGATTAATGATTAAATCTTTAGTGTTTTCAAATTTAATAATACCAGAATTATTAATATTATTAAGTTTGAGAACAAGTTAACGATTAAATATTTTTTAGTGCTCTTAAATCAAGTATCCTTAAATTTGAGAACAAACTTGTTGCTGTTTTCTTGAATTAAGTTCGGAATTTTAGGAATTATTATTATTATTATTTTGGAAAAATTGTTTAAAGAAAATATTCGTTTCCTTTATTTTTTATTTTTAAAGAATACAGCCGGCGGTAGCTACTGCCATAGCCGGTGTTGGGGAGAGGCACGGCGGTTCCGGCTTGCCAGCAAGCAAGCTGCGGCCCCAGTAAAAGCGGCGGCCTGGCCGCTAGATCAAGAAGAAAAATAAAAAGGAAAAGGAAACCAATTTAAAAAAAATAGGTGGCTTAGGTGCGGCCAAGCAGCCAAGCCATGGCCTACAGCTTAACAGCAGCAGCCATGGCCGCTGCATGAGGAAGAAGAAGCCGCAACATGGCTGCGTGAAAAGAAGAAGAAAAGAAACAAAAGGGGGTAGGGTTTTCATGGTTAATATCCTAAAGGTCTTTAAGGCATTACAAAATTTCTTTTCAACAGAATAATAAAGCCCATTTGCAATTAAATCTAAAATTTAGTTGGGCTTAATAAAATTAAGTTTGGGCCTAATATTTTAGGCTTGATGGATTAAATGAGTTATTTTGTATTAATCCATTAAAGTTACGGTTGAGTTTGACCCATTATTCAAAAAAAAAAAGGGTTGGTTTGATTTGTGGGTTGGTTCAGGATCCGGTTCAGCTCAACTCGAACCGGTCCAGCCCTGGATCGGTCAATGGTCAACATTGATCGTTGACTTTGACCGTTGACCGTTGACTAAATTTTGACTCAATTTTTTTAATTTTAATTTTTGGTAAATTTTGGTACAATTTTAAATTCAAATATTTGTTGGTTTATATGTATTTTGAGATAAATTAATTGAAGCAACATGTTGCCAAAGCGACCTCTCTTGTGGAAATTAATTTATTTTGAAATATAAACAGTTTTGTATATGTAATATCTGTAAATATCGACCGGCCGAAAGTAAAGCCAATATTTAATAGAATTACATGTGCACTTATGGCAATAAACACGTGATGATTATTTGGTTTTATATGTGAGCAATAAATCAGCCCAAAGGATGATTTATTGTTTGACATGTTCTTATTATCAGTGTTTGATTGCTGCGCCAAGATATCATTTGCAAGTTAATATTTTATCCAAAGATGAAATATTAATGGAGTGCCCGGTATCTTGAGATGAGATTTACCTTTATTTTAATTTAATTTTGGTTTTAAGACTAATATGAGCTTGTTTTGTTTGTTTGTTTGTTGTTCTTGATTTAGTTATATCTGCTACTAATATTACAGCCAAAATCAATTATATTCTTATGCTAAATCGCTCTAACTTCAAATTATGGCACGAGAACCTCTCAATAGTTCTCGCAGTCATGGATCTTGATCTTGCGTTAAGGGTCGATTCTCTCCCACCTCTTACAGATGAAAGTACCCTTGATGACAAGAGGAATATGGAAAGGTAGAAGAGATCAAATCGCATATGTATCATGATCATAAAGAAGGTCATTCCGGAACCATTCAGGGGCTCTATGTCTGCAAGGATAACTACTGCTAAAGAGTTTCTTGCAGAAATTGAAAAGAAATTTGTCAAAAACGAAAGGCCAAAAACGAATACGCTTTTGACAAATATGATTTCAGTAAAGTATAAGGGCAAGAAAATGAAGAATGATAAGGATGCTGTGGATACAGCACTTCAAAAGAAACAACAAAAGAAACCGAATGATCCAGTAGGCACTAGTTGTTTCATTTATGGTGCTAAAAGGTATGGTTTGGTTTGTTCTGAAGCTAATCTAACTTCGATACCTAGACACACATGGTGGATAGATTCTGGTGCAACCACTCACATCAGTGTGTCTATGCAGGGTTGCTTGACTTGCCGAAAGCCCAATAATGGTGAAAGATACATCTATGTGGATGATGGCAAGAAGGTTGAAGTTGAAACAATTGGAAAATTTAGATTATTATTAAAAACTGGATTTTATTTAGATCTTAATGAAACATTTATTATTTCGTCTTTTAGACGAAATTTAATTTCCGTTTCCGCTTTGGACAAATATGGTTATTCTTGTTCATTTGGAAACAGAAAATTCAGTTTGTTTCATGATTCAAAATTGGTTGGTTTTGCTTCTTTGTCAGACGATGATAATCTTTATATGCTTTATACAATTGCTTCATTTAATGAATCCTTTCAACTAAGTACACAAGGTGTAAAGAGAAAATTTATCAATGAGAATTCAGCTGCATTATGGTACAAGAGATTGGGTCATATCTCCAGACGGAGAATAGAAAGACTTGTGTCAGAAGAAATTCTCGATCTCTTAAATTTTACATATTTTGATATCTGTGTCAAGTGTATCAAAGGGAAATAAACTAATAAAAGAAGATTTGAAGCTAACAAGACTTCAGATGTCTTAGAACTCATACATACAGACATTTGTGGGCCATTTCCTACGACTGTTTGGAATGGTCAACAATATTTTATGACGTTCATATACGATTTTTCTAGATCTGGCTACATATATCTCCTCCATAAAAAGTCACAGTCCTTGGATATGTTCAAAAATTTTAAGATTAGAGTTGAGAACCAACGCGGCAAAAGAATCAAAAGCGTTAGATCTGACCGTGGTGGTGAATAATATAGTAGATATGACGGTTCAAGTGAATAACGTCCAAAACCTTTTGCTAAATTCCTAGAGGAATGCGGTATCGTTCTACAGTACACTATGCCGAGTTCGCCCACTATGAATAGTGTTGTTGAAACATGAACCTTGACGCTTAAGGACATGGTGAGGAGTATGATTTGTTATTCTACCTTACCAGAAGCACTTAAGACTGCAGCATATATCCTTAATAGAGTTCTAACTAAAGAAACTGTCAAAACCCATTACGAGCTTTGGATAGGCAAGAAGTCCTGTCTAAAGCACTTACATGTTTAGGGTTGTCCAGCTGAGGCAATGCCTTATAGGCCTAATGAGAAGAAACTGGACTCAAGGGCGATAAGTTGCTATTTTATTGGATACTTAGAATGATCCAGGGGGTATAAGTTTTATGATCCCACGAGTAAGTCAATTTTCAAGTCGGGAAATGCTCGGTTCTTTGAGGATGTCGAGTTTACGGGGGGAGACATGGCTAGAGACTTTGTCTTTGAAGAGGAATATGTTGATATTTCTATAGGTGTTATTGGCATTAATCACGGTCTCATTCCTGACTTTATTCAAGATACAACAGATCAAGATAATGTTGGAGAACCCCCATACAAGGAGTTGTTCCAGAAGAACAAACTTTACCACCTCAAGAACCTATGCCATTAAGGAGATCCACTAGAGAAAGAAAAAGTGCATTGCTAGATGATTACATTGTATTTCTCCAAGAACATGAGGTAGACATTGGAATGATGGAAGATGATCCAATCAATTTCCGTCAAGCCATGAAAAGTTCTAACTCTTAAAAATAGACTGATGTCATGAATGAGGAGATAAAGTTCATGAATGATAATGCGTATGGGATCTTGTCCCATTGCCAGAAGTTGCGAAACCTATTGGTTGAAAATGGATATTTAAGACCAAAAAAGATTCAAAAGGCAATGTGTAGAGGTACAAGACGCGTCTTGTCGCAAAGGACTTTACACAGAAAGAATGCATCGACTATAAAGAGACTTTCTCTCCAGTTTCTTTGAAAGACTCTTTTAAGATTATAATGGCATCAGTGGTGCATTTTGATCTTGAGTTACATCATATGAATTTAAAGACAGTGTTTCTTAATGGTGATATTGATAAGACAATCTATATAGTGCAGTCAGAAAACTTTGTGTCAGGAGACCCAAAGAATATGGTTTGCAAATTCAAGAAATCCATCTATGGGCTCAAACAGGCATCTCGACAATGGTATTTTAAGTTTCATCAAGTGATCATCTCATTCGGTTTCGAGATGAATTTAGTCAATGATTGCATATACCATAAGTTCTGAGGGAGTAAGTATATTTTTCTGGTTTTATATTTCAATGACATTTTGCTTGTCAGTAGCGATATAGACTTATTTCATGACACCAAAAGATTTCTAGTTAAGAATTTTGAGATAAAAGATCTTAGTGACGCCTCTTTTGTATTAGGCATACAAATACACCGGGATCACTCTCAATGTATTCTTAGTTTATCACAAAATAGCTATATCGAAACAGTTCTCAAAAGATATGGCATGCAAAATTACAAACCAGGTGATACCCCTGTGGCTAAGGGAGACAAGTTTAGTCTTAATCAGTGCTCCAAGAATGATTTTTGAGGAAAAAAAATTACAGGAGATTCCTTATGCGTCAACAGTATGAAGTCTAATGTATGCTCAGATTTGTATGCGACCAGATATTGCGTACGTTACTGGGATGTTAGGTAGATATTTAAGTAATTCAAAAGTAGACTATTAAAAAGCAGCCAAACGGGTCTTGCGGTACTTACAGAGAACAAAATACTACATGCTCACATATCGGAGGTCGAATAAGCTTGAGATCGTTGGGTATACTGACTGATTTTGCTGGATGTCAAGATAATATGAAATCCACTTCGGGTTACATCTATCTACTAGCTGGGGTACTGTCTCTTGGAAGAGTGCTAAACAGTCTCTTATAACATCTTCTATGATGGCAGCAGAGTTCATAACATATTATGAAGCATCCAATCATGGAATATGGCTACAGAATTTTCATAGGGCTGTGTATAGTAGATAGTGTTGATAGATCACTCAAGTTATTTTGTGACAATAAGTCAGTAGTGCTTTATTCCAATAACAACAGGAGTTCAACAAAGTCGAAGTATATAGACATCAAGTTCCCAGTTGTTAAAGAAAAAGTTTAAAGTGGACAGTTGTCTATAGAGCACATATGTGGATCCGCTTACTAAGGGACTGCCACAAAAAATATTTCATGAGCACATTGCTCGTATGAGTGTCATGTCATTTAAAGATATTAAGTTTTAGTGAGAGTTTATGATTTTAGATGCTCTTATAATATAGACATTCTCAGTTATTACAGTTTATGGATATTTCAGGTTATTTTCTGCAAAAATAAAGTTTTGGTTTATTCACACTCTGAATTTTTTGTACGGTTATATCTCACTAATGTTTAAAGTGGACCAGTTGAAAATAGACATGTTAAGATCACATTGCATGAAATTTTCATGCTACACATCCACATCATGATCCATGTCATTCTGTTGTATTGGTATAGTGACCATTGATGGGTCAAGTTACAATAATTGTAACAAAGGCTGCTTTGATCCTATGTTGGTATGATTGATGGACTGGATTTGTTATAAATACATTTCGGCAATGACAGTAAGGTTGAGCTCATTCGGCTATTTTCGCAAAATATAATTATAAGGTTATACATAGAGCTGGCAAAATGAGTCATCGGGTCGTGTTCGTGTCGTGTCGTGTCAAATTTATGTCGACCCAAATCCGACCAATTTAATAATCGTGTTAAAATATTGAGACCCAAATCCGACCCGAAAAATTAATCGGGTTACCCAATAACCCGCTTAATATTTATATATTAAACAAAATTTACATCAAATATTTATATACTGTCGTACATACATATTTACATACATAATTTATCGATATTATAAAATGTACATATCTACCAAAATATTACACATTTACACTATTAAAGTTTTAATTATATATATACAAATAATATTATATATCGATATTATAAAATATACATGTCTAATAATAAATTTTACACATTTACATTATTGAAGCTTTAAATGTATATAAAATTTTATAAATAAAATATTGTGTTTATATTCATCTTTTCAAAAAATAAAAATAAAAGAGGGAATCATCTCTAATATTTGAGTTTTGATAACAAGAACCGACAAATTATTTTAAAATAGAAAATATAATCGGTTCATTGATCGGGTAAATGGGTCAAGAACTTTGACTCTAACCCGACACGGAAAAAAATTGTGTCGACTCGAACCAAATCCATTTAATAATCGTGTTAAATTCGACGACCCATACCCATTTATTTGTGTCGTGTTCGTGTCGGGTAATCGGGTCGTGTTACATTTTGCCAGCTCTAGTTACACATATAGCCCAAGTGGGAGATTGTTGGATTTTTTAATCTAGCATTGTTGGATCCTTAATCCAACGTTGGGCTTATATGTGAATAATTATGTATTGCGATCTGTTATATAAAGTTAAGTCCAATTAAAAGTGATCTATTTAGATTTTCGGTATTATGGGCTTTAATGTATTTAATAGGGTGTGAGCTTTTAATGTGTAGAGACCCAATAGTATTCTAATTCTATGATGGGCAGAATTATAAATACCCAGTAACAACATGAAACAATTGTTTATATAAATGGTTATGGTCCTCAGGGCACATGTGTTCTTTCCATTCTTTCTGATATCCCATCATTAGAGAGAGAGCACAGAGAGAACTAAAGGACTCTCTAGGAGAACGTGTAGATCTGGAAGGCCAACCACACTACTCCAGAAAAGAATTAAGCAATATAATTCAAATACGTTTCTGCATAATTCTGTTATTAATTCTTAGTTATACAACATGAATGTTCCTGGGTTTATAGGTTTATAGGTAATGATTTTCACCAAAACTTTTCTCTTATCCCAACACATACCTCTTATTCTACTTCAGAGATTTTGATAATTGAACTAATTAACATGCACATGCGTGTGCATTTTTAATTTACAACAATGTGTGACAATTTAGCAAGTGATTCATAAAGGTTATCCATTAATTTTGCCACTTTTATTTTGAAGTCAAATGCATTTAGAAAAGTAATTTTTTTAATTACTATGCACCTACTCCTCCGGTCCTCCCTATTTAAACTAGATGCATCTTTGAGCCAACTGGGTTATCCTTCCATGCTTTTTTAAGAGTGAAGCTATCGGCATCGCACTGCTTCTTTATTTTTATAAAATTCTATTTTAAATAAAATTATATTTTAAGTACGGATAAGAATAAGGATGGCAATTATACCCACAAACCCGCAAACCCGCCCAAACCCACTCCAAAACTCATGCGGTAATTTTAATTATGGCGGGTTTAGTATTATAAACTAAAACCCGCACATGGATGCGGGTGGGTTTGACATCTATATCCGTGGATACCCGCATGGATATCCACCAAACCAATATTTTTTAAAACATTTTTAATTTAATTTTAATCTAAAATGTATTAGGAAAATAATATAATTATTTACCAAAAACAGAAAGTTGTGTATGTATGTGCGTGGCTCGTCTCTCATTCTGTCATTCTAAAGACAACCAAAGACAACTAAAGATATTTTTCCTTTGACTTAACCGCATGCCCATCTACATATTATAATTTTGTATGTACTATTTTTCTTTAACTTAATACATGAATTATTTTATTATTATAATATATTTTTTCGAATTAGTATTTGAAAATATTAATCTTAATTATTATTGTAGACATCGTGTTGGATGGGTGCTTGTGGTGGTGAATGAAATGAATATCTTGTCTTAGTGCTTATTTTAAATGATAAAATAAAATATAATTGTTATTTTTGTATATTAGTTTGTGTTTTTTAAATGGATTTGTGTAATTTATATTTGAATTCGTGAATTTGTGTTGGATTGATGTTGAAATTTTAATTTTTCATTTATATTGTTTAAATATAAAATTGAGTATGTTATATGAAATTTGAGATTATTATTATAAATTTATATATTAAACATTTATAATTTTAAATGCAGAATTTGTGTTGGATTGATGCTAAAATTTTAATTTTTCATTTATATTGTTTAAATATAAAATTGAGTATGTTGAATGGAATTTGAGATTATTATTATAAATTTATATATTAAACATTTAAAATTTAAAAGGCGGAAACCCGCAAAAAATCCGCCGGGTACCATTGCGGGTTTGGTAATTATCAAAACCCGTTGCGGGTGGGTTTTCTTAAAAATATTAAAACCCGTTGCGGGTTGCGGGTGGGTTTGGTAATTTAAATTTTATGCGGGTTTGGGTTTGGTAATGGCAAACCCGCTGCGGGTGGTGCCCATTGCCATCCCTAGATAAGAATCATAAACACTTTGATCGTTTTTTTTTTTTATATAATAAATTACTTGCATTCATAACCAATCTCTTTTTCTTTTTCTTTTTCTTTTTTTAGTGTCACCTAGATAACTAAAATAAATTACATGAATTTAGAATGATATAGGGATATACTGTTCTTTTCCTATTTCTTTTTCATTAAATATTTTGGTACTTAAGATCACTTTCAAATTAGAATTCAAAATATGTTTAATTTAAGTTTATGATTGGCATTCAAAAATTCATCACCGATAAAGAGTTTTTAGTTGTGTATGTGGCAGCAACAAAATTACAAAAGAAAAGAAAATTGACAAAATTTGTTATGAGTTTTAACCCAAAAAAAAATTAAAGACTTAAAGAATTTATTTAAAAAAAGAGAGAGGACATTTTCAGAAAAAAAAAAAAAAAAGTATCCGCAAAAGGAGTTTTATTCGGAGGTTAGAGAAGTGACAATTGTCCGGCTCCTTTTTGAAAAGAAGTATTGCATAATTATGTAACCCCGCCGGGAAACAGCCTGAACAAAACCTTTGAAAAGCATCTGTGCCGTCTCTGCCTGGTCCATATCAAAGAGAATCAGGCTGCCAAGTGCCAACTCATTTATGATGAATCTCCCTACATATTATATTCAAGATTCAGCGTTTTTATCAATGAGAACGGGATCATTTCAACCTGCTTCAAAGCCCAAAGAGAGATTGTGCAACGAAGCCGACAGAGTCTCCGGCCCATGATCAACCGAAAATATAATCCTTTTTTTTTGCAACTGTTGAGTCTGTGGGGTGTAATTACTGACACAATTTAAGATTTTAGCTGGCAGAAATTAATTAACAAGATTATTGCACAAACATTGAAGTTCGCCGGTTCCTGGCTTTTAATTCTCTGCTGCTGTACTTTCAATCCTCCGTTGATGAATATAAAAGAGAGTGATAAATTATGGACAACCCTCCATATGCATTTCTTTCTTCTGTTAAATTCCCACATAAATTCTTGACATGATTGCCGTCCGTCTTGTTGTCACCAATATATATATAAAATAAAAAATGAAAAATAAATTAAACTTAGCATAAAAATCGATTAACAAGCACCGTACCTTATTACTCTCTCTCTCTCTCTATATATACATACATACATACATACATATATGTATGTATAATAAAATTATCATGTCAAATACATATTATTGAGGGCACCGATTCGAATTCTGATTGAAGCTCTATATATATATATATATATATATATATGAATGTATTGTAAGCATACTTGAGTATGATTTTCGAAACATACGTAATATGCTTATAGAAATTAAATGTGGAAAATTAGAATCTAACATCCAGCCATTGATGTATCCGTTTATGTGATTTTGCTTTCCGATTTTAATGCTTCTGTAGCTTATGTAATCAGAATGATGGTATAATTTCTTTATTTTTGATTACTAGTTGTAGGGACCAAAATCGTTTTTCCATCATCTCTTTTATTCTATCATCTTTCCATCAAAGATGAAGTGATGGTAGTTAGACTTAGCTATCATAATGTCTAATATCTTACATTTGTTTCTCTCTCTGGCAAAAGCAAACTCAGTAGAATGTTAGGCCAAAAGTTGGAAACTTCGCCGAGAAAAACACCTCAATAGACAGGTGTCCAGCATGTATTTCTCTCCAATATTACAGGTAAATGCAAATTTTCGAGCATGCTCATAATTAATAGCTGTCTACGACTGCCATCATTTCCACTTGAGTGATTTCATAGATTCATCCTTTACTGTTACTGATAGCGCTCGTCCCACAATCAAGACGATACCGTTTCTTGCAAACTCATGAGCAAAACCCACCCTTGTAATTAATTACACCGGTTTGTAGGCAATGGAAGTCCATAAAGTTGCATACCTACTTAGATATGAACTTTTAACCCATGCATAAAATTTAGAAGATCGTGGGAATAATTTTATGATGAAGGCCACATCGATTCAGTGAAGTACAACAAATGCTTCACTCAAATGATCAAAAGATTGCCACATTTTGATAACCTTGATCCTCTTATGTGTATAGTGAACTTATATAAATATTCTGCGCTAACTCTGCAGAGTAGAGTAATAGCGGCGGGACACAAAATCTCGGGTAAGTATAAACAGACTGAAAATTAATGAGGTTCTTGTGGATGTCATTCATGGAAAATGTAAAATTTCTTAAATCATAAATATTAAATAAAAATATGGGTGTAGCTATTTGAACGCATTAATTTTCTCTCTACATCTTATTTTTTAATTAAAATATTTATCATCAAATTAATTTTAATAAAATTTCCTAATTAACTCTCTCTCTCTCTCTCTCTCTCTCTATTCTTGATCAGCTCTAACCAATTCCTTCGATTTTCTCGTCTGTAAATGAATGTTAAATCGAAATTAATTTTCAGAGAGGCTACAAGCAATATAAGATCAACGCTTAGTACCTCATTGCTTCAAGACTTAGGCTCTCGGGGCCAAAGGGGTTACATGCTTCACTTAGAAATTTTAGAGCCCGAATTACCAAACTCGGCAAACCATTTGGTTCACTGATTTTATTCAGAAGTTATCCAACTAGAAGTTTAATAATAATAACTACTCTTTCTTTGTTATGAAATAATTATAATTTATGTGGATATTCATCAAAGTATCCTTTTATCTCTTCACAAGTAACTTTTTATCTCTTATAACTCTCATTATCTCCTTAATTTAAGGATAGTTGTCTCTTACAATATAATGTATTACTTACTACTTTATGGTTGTATCACTATAAAAGGAGAATTTTACTCTTTATTTGTATACACTTGGAAGTGTGACTAACACACAAGAGATTGAATAAAATTCCTCTCAACACACATTGTGTCTCTTTTTGCTTTCTTTCTTTCTCTTGCTATATGGTTGTGCTCTTAATTAATAGATTTTATAACATTCTTCAATTTATAAGAACAAACCCACTATCCAAAAATGAGTATCACGAATTAAGTAGCCATGGAATCAATAAATTTGATATTTTTCTTATAAATAAACACATAACATAATTTTTCTAATAAATAAATTTGATATTTTTCTTACAAATAAACATATAACATAATATTATGTACTTACTGTATGATTAACATCGTATTCCAATATATTTTAAAATTTCATCTCATAAATTCATACCTTAACTTTATGAAAGTATAGTTGGTCAAGCTTACTTTCCTTATCCATACAATAAGATGGAGAATAATTAATTCTACGCTGTTTCCCAACAAAAACCCACCACTTCAAGTTAATGAATTAAGATGACACAATGAGCAGTAGAGCTGAGTTTTCGTACTTAATTTAATTTGCAACCATCGCCAAGATCACGATGGGATTTTGTTGATCGATTGGTATTAATTATTCTGATGCTATACGGGCTGACATTCATAAATCATGTCATTTTTGACATCTTATATGCTACACCATCACTGTATACACCATATAGTCTAGAAGTTAAAAATGAATTTATCTTATATTAGCGTCGTATCTAAAAATTAAAATGCCGTAGTATCACCAGGCAGGAGAGCCTCATTGACAAGCGACTTTGTCGATCGAACTCATGATAACTTCAATTTAATTATTACTTACCTTAATTACTTACCAAATCCTCGATCGTAGATGTTATGACATAATTCGCTAATATTTTTAAGTTAAATTGATACACATGAAAAACTCTAACCTTTTCTCTCAACAAAAAAGAAAAATGATTTACCATTAGACTTTTGAGTGGCTCCCAAATTATTATAGATTATTATTACTATGCACCATTACTTGACTGTTTTAATTACGTCTACTATGCGATTATGATTCTTTTTTATATTGTATGATATTTGTACTTTGAAAACTAAATTATTAGTGTGCGGTAAACAGATAATATTTTAATTTAGAAACTAAATTGATTATTAAGCTAACTCATTATGGTTTTCATTCTACAATAAATATATTCAATCAAAAGCTGCAACACCACTACACCAAACAACCACAGATACGAAATTGCATAATTAATCTGAATATTACTAAATTTGTGTTATATATATAATATGAAAGGGTGTCGAGGTCTTTTTTAATTTTCACAAATTCAATGCAAGATCCGGTTCGCTGCCCCATAAATAGGAGAATAGCACTGTCCTTTTACTAACGAGCCTTGTAGTATCTGTGCTTTTCTTATTTTGTCGCTCCCACCC
Organism: Citropsis articulata; assembly: GCA_030449925.1. Taxonomy (NCBI): domain Eukaryota; kingdom Viridiplantae; phylum Streptophyta; class Magnoliopsida; order Sapindales; family Rutaceae; genus Citropsis; species Citropsis articulata. The sequence continues at coordinate 1,898,554 of JASUUH010000019.1, read as the reverse complement.
CTCTATTGCTTCAAAACATATCATTAATATTCATTGCCTTATTTAGCATCAATATGCGGAGGTCTCCCTGCAGTGACACAAATGGCTTGAAGAGAGGTCCCTGGACACCTGAAGAGGATCAGAAACTCTTGGATTCTATTAAAAAACATGGCCATGGAAGCTGGCGTTCTTTGCCTGAGAAAGCTGGTCAAGTTCTAATGCCCCTTCATTTCCCTAACTTAGGGTTTCTCTATTTTCAAGCTTTTGAACAATTAATGGAAGATGGAGCTTTCGTTCTTAAAAGATTTGAGTTTCTTTGTGTTTACAGATCTTCAGAGATGTGGGAAGAGCTGCAGATTGAGATGGACTAATTATCTGAGGCCTGATATTAAGAGAGGAAAGTTCAGCCTTCATGAAGAACAAACCATCATTCAGCTTCATGCTCTTTTGGGCAACAGGTGAAGATTTTTTATTTTTGTTTAATACTCAGGCTCTACAGCTATCTAGCAGTTGGGTTTTTAAAACAAAACTGTTATAGTTTTTAGTATAACACTTTCAGTTTTGCATAGAAAGTTAAGTTCATTTTATCGAACTTTTTTATGAAACACTTTTATTACACTTTGGTCATCTCTGTAAGCTATTACTACTAAACAATTTTTCACTTTCATTTAGCACCAGCACTTTCTAATTTTACAGAAGCACGCCATAATATCAAACAAAGCCTCCATCAATTGCTTCAAAGTAAACTTAAAATAGATTTTTGAAACAGTTCGCAAGTTGCAATATTGATCAACGACCTCTTATTGTCTTCTAAGTTCACAAGTTATCTGAAAGAACTCTATAAGGAAGTAATGATGATATCCTTAATTTCTTGATTATTCCACCAGATGATTATTAGGTTATCATATAGTCTAAATGATTCAAATATGGATCCTATGTAGTGTTGCATAAAAATTTGGATTTAAATATGTATTGCATAGTTTGTCATTTTAACGTATTATTGGGTGCATGTTTCATGTGATTTTAATGAATAAAAAGTTGTCAGGTGGTCTGCTATAGCTGCTCATTTACCAAAGAGAACGGACAACGAGATCAAGAATTATTGGAACACACACATAAAAAAACGGCTAGCCCGGATGGGCATTGATCCGATGACTCACAGGCCGAAGGTTCCCAGTCTTGGCTCGGCCGATGGTGACCCCAAAAACGCATCAAACCTCAGTCACATGGCTCAGTGGGAGAATGCTAGACTTGAAGCCGAGGCTAGGTTGGTGAAAGAGTCTAAGGCCAAGCAAAATGATCAACAAAAATCTGAAGGGTCTGTTTCAACATCGACTAAGAAGCAGCTCAACAGAATGGCTACCATGTATACTAGTACTAGACCACGATGCCTGGACATACTTAAAGCCTGGGAAAGTACCATATGTAATATTAATGGTGGCATCAATAGTTTTGGCGATGGTAGCGATCTTGAATCACCCACATCGATATTGCAATTTTCCGAGGATAGACAGCAAGCTGCTGCAATGTCGTCGCTGGAAAACTTGAACAAGAATTTGGACATTGTTTATGATGTCGGGAGCGGCGCCGGCGAGGCATGGAATATCGTCGGAAGCTCCAGTGTTAAGAATCCAGAAGATGAGAATTTCCTTGAAGGATTCTCTAGTGATTATCATATGAACAATAATAATAATAATAATAATAATAATGGCGGTGATCAAGAGAGCAGCAACAATTACTGTTGGAATGAGCTTATCAATGTTGTAGAACGTAGACAGCCAAATACGACACCGTTATACCCGCCGGTGTTCTGATTGATCTTTTATTTCATGGTTACATCTGTTACGTTAATTAAGCACTACGGCTACTAGCTAGGCTGATTCCAAATGCGTGCCCCACATGAATATTGAAAAGTTAATACATGAATAAATGGGGTTCAGGTTGTGTACTTTGCTACCACAAGAACAAAAATAGTAATAATAATAATAATGTTGCTTCCACAAAAATGCAAGATATATACATGCCTTGTATCTCCCTATTCCTTGTTGCACTCATGTGTTTTGTATCTGTACTTTGGTAAGTTGAATCAGTAATGACTAATGAATGAAGTGGGGTTTCTGAAAATTGCAGTAAATTAAGCTGTCCCATACCATGACTGATATTGAGTTGTCACTTATAATATATATATATATACATTTTATCATTTGGCTTGCATTTCATGGGAATTTTTTTCTTTTAATATATATTTCTTCTAAACATAAGATCTCAAAAACTCAAGAGTTTTTAAAGTTTCAAGCACTAAAAAGAAAGTCAGAATTTGTGTAAAAATTATTAAAAGATTATGCATTAAATTTAAATAATACAGTGCCATCGAACATGCCCCAATTCTCTGTTTTGGCTGAATTATTAAGAAATTTTAAAAATTTTCAAGTACATGTTCTTATTGTTAATATACGGCTGAAATTCACATGTTCGTTAATATTTGATAATTTATCTGTAAAAAACTTACTTAAGACAATCACAATGAGACTGTATATCTAATGAGTGCATGTCAAGTTTGTGTTAGATGCGAATACATACTGTACTACGTTCATCCCACTCAAGCTTCGTTCTCGAGTATATAATTCTTGGGGATCTAAATTTTCATCGTTCCTCTCGTTCATGCAACAACCAAACAGAAATGGAATCTTCTTATTTTAATTATTACGGGGGTAAATAATTATTTAGTTCTTTATATTTTAATTTAAGTGTTCGATTGCTCTTTATATTTTTAAAACATTGTTGTAGTTAAATGTATTATATTGTTACCCCTGCAACAATATCCATGACATTAATTAAATTATCTGTAAAAATTTAATTAGCAAATTAATCAATATCCCTATTCCATAGGAATTATAAAGACTATCAAACTGCATCGGTGCAACAATCTTGCTCTAATTTATTTATAAATAAATTAATATCAACCGACTTATGGCAATGTTTAATATCCTTACAATAATTTTATTGATAGTTATTTTATGTTTAATTTATCAAATTTAATACTAGGAGTAAAATAACAACATAAATTTTTGTGGAAATGTTTATTTTATTTTTAAGCCTAATTTCACAAATTAATACTTTTTGTTTCTTTTCATTATTATCCTCAAGAAAGCAAGAATATTGTTCAATGATATTATTTTAAAAGAAAAGGAAAAAGTAGGTTTATATGAGTATAGCATATGTAACAAGAAGGATGTCTTGAAGCATTTTTAAAAATATAGAAATCAAATCGATACTTAAGTTAAAATATATTAACCAAAACTAGTATTTATCCACATTATGCGCTTTAAAATATTTTGTGCCACATGCATGTTACAGTGGGGTAATATTTTTAGTACTGCTGAAGCATTGTTCCTTATCTATTCACCATTTGTCACGTGTGTGGATATCATCATTATTGGTTCAACCAAATAAACATATGGGAAGGAGTGAATAAAAAATGAGTAGTGCTGTAGAAACACCTGAAAATTTTCCTGAAATTTAACTATATAATTTTTTATCTGTTAACCTTGTTCCAATCACCAACTTAAAATTTCACTAGAGAGAAACTCATGCCATGAAAGAATCATGATCTAACAAATCAAATATCAATTATTTATGTGTAACGGATATTTCTAAATGCGTGCATATAATATAATATATGGATAAATATAACTAGGTAAACTGAAATTTATGTACACATCACACATGTGTGTACATGCACACGCGTATATATATATATATATAACATTAAAAAACCTAAAATATAATAAAACAACATAAATATAAAATAAAATTAGAAACGTTAGATGATTAGAGAAGGCAAAAACCTAGCATTGAGTAGCTAGTAAAGAGCATGAGGCGCGGTCGTAATATTAAAGAGTTTTTCTCTTATGCGTATGCGAGTATAAACTTTCTATAATCAATGACGGATATCCAACTGATAAGTGCACCATAAATACAATCACATCTTTAGCTTTTATTCTCAGTGAGCAGGAAGGCACAGCAATCGTCAACGTCATCAAATGTTTTTTTTTTTTCTTTCTTTCAAGGCAATATAATTTCTCCATTTTTATATAAGAGAAGAGATAAGTGGGGAAAAAAAGATATAGTAAATTTCCAGAAAAAGATAAATAAAAGGAAGCAATTATGAGACAATTGATGGAAATAAAAATGATTTGAAATAATGGGGAAGCACTCACTAGGAAGCTGTTGATAGCAGAAGTCATATCATTGCAATTCACGGGTGCCTTAAATGTTCATTTTGATACGAAATTAAATTAAACATCATAAATATTCTGATTTTGACCCCTTTAATATTTCTAATAGTTTTAAGTTATTTCCTGCGATTGGCATTTGGCCATACCGAAGTGACGATGGCTGCGTGTGTCGTTTCTTAGTAACTAGGGTTTGCTGATAATGGTTCGGAATGATGATGATTCAGACAACGGAGTTCATTGATAAGGTATGAAAAGTATAAGAAGCAATAAAATTATGTGGATTATGGAGAGGAAAATTCTCTGACATTTTGTTGCAAAGTAAAGAGTAAGGATTAATTGGACGCATTTATAGCATTTATTCTATACACCGTATGCTTAGGGGACAGTTAGAAAATATACATCGACCTAACTTAATCCTAATAACTACAACGGATACTTGTTCATTTAATTCTTATGATTTAAAATAATTTCCCAATTAATATTTATATTTTATAAAAAAAAAGTGTTTGGTGTTCTCAAAGTATTATTTCTTATTCATTCAATTATGATCCATTTCATGGAAAATTTTCTATTATATATCTATTTTTGTTAAAATTTATTTATTTTCATTTTCATATGTTGTGAGTGATATAAAAACTAAATAAATAATTAGCTCAAGTTGTATAGACTAAAGGAGCGGTTTCCCTACACTAAATAAGGTACTAGGTATCAGTAAATTGATAAAAACAGTTTTGTTATCAAATATGTGGCAAAGTTCACCTTCCCCGCGCCGACAACTTATTCTTTTCATTTTACAAATTTACAAGGAAAATATGGCCTTAAACATTGGATTAAATTGCTCTATAACACAATGCTACCCAGGCAGACAAATTTGATGCGATGTAAGTTCAAATAAAATTTCGATATTAAATGAAGAAATTAGACATTATCCAAATTATAAAGCTAAATATTTCATATTTCTCATTCACATATCAGATTAAAAAAATAAAAATTTTAAAAGTCTTTTTTTTTGTGATTGTTTGCAGATGAAATTCCAAGCCTAAATATGTTATTTTAACAATAAAATTTATGGACAGAATTTACTGAGTTAATTGTTTCAAAAGCGCTGTCATCTGGTCAACCAAAGTGAGGACATGACGGGCCCAATTCATGGGCCGTATGTTATTCCAGAGGGTGCTGGGTCAGCTACATGGTCAATGACGAATCTTACAATCCTCTTGTCGACTCTCTTGGCCATTGTAAAGAGATTATACCAGGGGTACTTAAAACAATTTATGTGGAGGCGATATAACAAAAACACACCGAGAATTAACGCAGTTCGACCTTTAGCCTACGTCTACGGACAGAGAAAGTAAATATTTTATTAAGGTCGTACTTGCAACTTAACTCTCTCTCACTCTTTGCTATATATATTTTCAGTGCCTTACATTAAGAGAGGCTTATGTTTTTATAATCTTTTATAGATAAAGTTTTTTTTCTAACTTGAACTCTATTTAACTTTCCTTTATCATTTAGAATTTTAATTACAAAATATTTATACCTTTTTAAAAATTATATCCGTGTCGGACTCTAATTAATTTGCTTCTGAACCAAGCAATGTCATTTTATTGTCCTTCAATGATAGCTCCTCTATTTAGATTTGACTTTTCTTGTGCGGTCCATAATTTAGAATTGAGTCAAGGGCTGTCTGGATCCATAACTTCTACCATCCTCTACTCCTGCTCTCTATTCCTAGAGAGCCTAATTCCTACTCCCCATTCTTGGGGAGCATGGTTCTACTGCTCTCATTTCTGGGAGCCTAATTCTTACTCCCCATTCATGGGAGTCTAATTCCCTCATACTTCTTAGGAGAGCATGGTTCTATTACTCCAATTCTTGGGAGCCTAATTCCTACTTCCTATTTTTGGGGAGTCTAATTCCTGCTCCCCGTTCTAGGAAGAGCTTGATTCATACTCCCTATTTTTGGGAAATATGACTTCTGATGACTTATTGGGCCTATTCTTGATGGTATAATTCCTACTCCTTATTTAGGAGAGCATATTTTTTATGGTCCATTTTTGGGGGTAAAATTTATGCTCCTCATTTTTAAGGAAGTATATTTTATGGGGCTCATTCTTAGATAAAATTCTTCTCTCTATTTTTTAGGGAGAATAATTATTTCTTTCCATTCTTAGAGCATAATTTATAGGGCATGGGCATCACTTTGTGCTTTATTAAGTATTTTATATTTTCTATAATAAATTAGTAACAAACAACAATAATCACAAATAAAACCTAATAATGCATAATAAATACCAAAAACTTCTGTAAGTGCTTCTCAAATTCTCAGTGTCAAATGGGTTTTAGTTTAAAAATTTTTGTTTTAAAATTTTCGGCTCATGACGGGGAGCCTCACGCCCAAGCTTTTTTACCATATCTAGGCTTTTTAACCCATGCGAGAGTCATTAAACTTTCTTCCTCGAAACGTCAAATGGAGACATCCCTCCTCTTTGAAGTGATTCACTTTATACGCATTTCATGTAATAAAAATATAATAATATAAGTTTTATATATATATCTGATTATAAATATTATTGTAATGATTTATTGTCAGTTATAAATATATGTATAATATAGTAACACGATGCTTAATCAATTTAAAAAAAAAAACCGGGACAAGTGTAAATACTCATTCGGAGTTTCGTCGCACCGCGCGCGTACAATTATATGTACATAGTAATCACCGTTAGTATTAAGAAGGAAATCCAAATCAAATCATAATCATCGAACGTAATCAACAGATTTTGATTAATTTGATTTGCCTGCGCAGTGCACATACATAGTTTCCTTTTTCATCTTCGACACATATCCTCTTTCGTTTGGTTTCGTGTATTCCGTTCAGCCGGGGCAGAACCAGTGAGCCACTCTCTGATATTGATAGCCGGGCCAACGATGATATCAAAAGTCAAAGCGTACTGGGCCCCACTGATTCTCTTCGGCCTCGGTTTGCTTTACCAGCTCGTCGTTCTCCCTCGCTCTTTTCCCTCCTCTCATTACGACGGTCGGTTTCTACTCTCTCTTTTTCACATCATCCTCTTGCCTCTACCAATTACGTTTTGCATTCCGTTTTTATTTTTGTATGTTTTTAATTTAATTTTATTCTTTGGTTTCGTGAATTATATGTATGTGTATGTAGCTTTGGGAATAAAACCGTACAGTTCTGTCGAACAAGTGAAAGAAGCCTATGAGAAGTTCTCATCCAAGTGGTAATAAAATATTATTATTATTATTATTTAATTATTTGTTTAATTGTAATTAACTAACGTCGCGTACATTGAAAAATGCTGCACCTGCTTGATTGTTTCAGGAATTCAGGTGAGGAAATTCCAACTACTGCAGATTTCTTGAAGGTTAGTAAATTTTTCTTTCATGATGACTTGTTGATAGCTGATGTGCAATGTCAAATGAGTTACAAATGCCAGTTCATTAACATACTACTTATGAGTTTTGATTTATATAACTTGAAAACTAGAACTTGTATAATGTTCTATGAGAGTACAGGAGATGGAAGGAGACGATGAACAGATGGAGCTTAATTTGACCCTTTTTTTCATTTTCTAATTTGCTGTGCTTTAAATATTTGAGAGCTTATTTCATTTAGAGTGTTAGTATAATGATGCAAAAGAGTATCGTATAGTCTTTCTTCTTAAAATATTGTGTCCTGTGTAGAAATTCTGGAGTATGCTGTTGATTTAGTGGGGACAATAAGTTTCGGGTTTGTCTATTTGAACTTTGCCATGGAGTGATGGCCTGGATCTCGGTGAATACCTTTTTTTTTTTTATTGGGTATTTGTGTGTGTGTGTGAATCTCAACCTAAAAGGAATATATCTAACTTGTTCAAAGAATATATTAACCAGCCCCTTGTTGTTGCTCCACCATTTTAGCCAAAATGCAGAGTAACCTGGGTAGATTGATTAATAAATGTGGCAATTTGAAGAACTATTTAAAAAACAGGAGTTCATATGCTCTGTTGTTGTTTAAATTTGGTACTATTCTGTATGTGCCATGTTGAATGTAACTTTTGTATGCAAAGATGGAGTTAGCAGAGAGCAAATGGGGAAAGCTGCCCCCGCTTGATTGAAAAATCTTACATTGCATGTATTAATTAAGCCTCTGTCCTGTAAACTTCATTGAAGTACCCCCATGAATTGAATAATTTAAGCTCCTATCCTCATGAACTTTATGAAATGCTCCAATGAGTTGAAGTTATGACCCCTTATATCAAATTCAATCTTAACTTCCCCCCTGTGAACTAGATTTCTGGCTCCATCTCTGTTTGTATGTATGTTATCGCTTTGCCCCCATTCTGCGAAACAATAAATTGTTGTAATGTTATTTTTGTGGTGTCTTCTTCGTTACATGTGCGGCATTCCTGACATCAGTGGAACAGCTCTTTTGTTATGTTAATTTTTGGCAACTTTGTTGGTTAAATACGAGGTTTCTCTTGCAGATCCAATATGCTTATGAGCTTCTGACTGATCCTCTATGGAAAAGAAATTATGACATATATGGCATTGATGAGCAGCTAGTAAGTAGTTGCCTCTGATCTTTCACCATAATCTTGCTTGTATCCTTTCAGCTCTTGTCTCTTTACTAGCTCTTAGACTGGTGCATTTAGTAGCTTTAATTTTTGTCTGTAGCATATTCTGGAGAAGGTCAGGCAGCAGTATGGTGAGGAGAGTTATTCACGTATAGATCTTCCTTTACTGGATGCTACCGGTTAGTACAGATGATTATAGATAGTATTATTATTACTAAAAGCTAATGATTTGGGAGTTTGTAAACTGCTGATTGATTATAAATATTTTCCCCTCAGATCGTAGTGTTCATGCTTTTAATGTTATCACATCTGAGGATTTTCCATCCATATTTGATGATTCTAAGCCATGGCTAATTCAGGTAAAATTGCTATCAGTAAAATGTTGGCATATTATTGCATATTATTTTGATTATTGTTTTAATCTTTTATGTGCCACGGACTCTCGCTCTCTTATATCCATGGTAGACTATGACACTGAGCATATATGTCCATTTATTATATTGAGACGAGTATTTTAAAAGTTAGGTGAAATTACACAACTATGTTTTAATTCAGTTGCTTTTAGATGAGTATTTTAATATTTATGTGAATATAAGTTTCACGTAAAGAAATGTACACATATCTTCAAATTTTACCAGTTACTTTTATGCTTAACCAAAATGTTATTTTCGTATGAAACTTGAGAGTTGCTTGGCATTCAACTGTATACTTCCATGTAATTTTCAAGTTCCATGGACAGCTTGTTCTCCTTTTGTGCAAGATGCATGCATCTTGTTTCCTGTCCAAAGAAAAAAAAGAAAAAGGTAAGAAAAAGATCTAGGATTAAGATACTGTAACCTCAGTGCTAAATGATTGAAGTATGTGCGCAGTCGATCTGGGTATCAAACTTAGCTTGTAAAAGTGTGTGGACTTGCATGCCATCTGCATTTTGTCAAATTTAGTTTTAATGAATCATTAATCTTGTCATTAATTTTGTTGATAGATCCTTTTATTGACTGCACAATTTAATTGTTTTGATTACATATTTTACAAAGGCTCATGGAAATATCAGGTGTACTCGGATGGGAGCTATCGTTGTGCTCAATTTTCTGATGGCTGGAAAACAATAGGTATTTGTAAATTTGTTAATAATTTTTTTTTCATTGTTTCTGTTGCTGGGTCATCTAAGCTGCTCAGTTTTTACTTTTCTTAATTTGATTTGATCTGTTTACATATTATTTGTTTATAGAATCCAGATGATCCTGTATGCAATGCAATCAGAATTGCACATCACCTATGACATAACCCTGGTCAACTACTCAACTTGAATAAAAATAGAAGGCTGGACTTAAATAACTAACTCAAGCAGGAACCTAAAATCAAACTAAACTAAACCCATAGTTATCCAAAAAAACAACTGTTCACATATTTTCTTGGACAAAAGGGCTCTAGGGAAAATTGTATTTCATTCTGTGAAAAATGTTGGTTTTTTCAGTTTTTCACTTTTAGACTGAGGAAGAAGTATATTTTTTCTTATTACCTCGTCCTTTTCCCTCTACTTTTTAATGGGGCACATAAATATAGGAACTTACAAAATTCTTTATAGTTCAAGTACAGCTTGGATGTGTAGGGTGCTTTTTGAGCAGTATTAAACATGGTGCCTCTTAAAGAATTTGATACATTTCCATCTTTCTGCATTTAGCTGCGTTGTTGGAGGGGATTGCAAATACTGGTATGGTGGAACTTGGTGATATTCGTCTTGCAACTCACCTTGCTGAGAGAAAGCCGATAGGACAATTTTTCTTTAGACATGGTAAGTCTTCTATTTACTAAATTTTGATTCACTGTTATTGAAACAATAGAGGAAAACCTCAAGGGTACTTCTGGAACACTATGGTGACCAAAATTTGAGATTTCAAGAAATTTAAAGCTTTATTGATGCATGTATATAATGTCAAAAGCTTCAAAAAGAAATTTAACTGTTGATACCAAAACATGTTGGATGGACACACAACATAAGGTGAATATTAGTGAGTTGATGCCCGATGCATTCTTGTGAATACATGCATACGCTTACATACAATCTTAAGTAGCCAAAGACTTGGAATTTAGGTGGATTTTCAAGCTGGAAGTTATTTTTCCTTAGCAGATTCTTTTTTTTTCTGTTTTTGATTTTTATCCGCTATTCTAAACTTCATGTATTGTTCTGTTTGTTTCTATTATAGGTAAACGTTAATTTTGACCAAGCACTTTTCATTTTCTTATTTTTAACTTACTAGAAATGCATACAGGTCTTCCCTCACTTGTTGCATTCCCACCTGGGTGTAAATCTTCAGATTGTATGATGAGGTGAGTAGCCAGTTAGTCTTTTTTTTTTAATTATTAGAAAAAGGAAAATGATATATTTCACTGTGAGCAGCAGAAGCTTTAGATATGCTGCATACTGTTTACTTAGGTGTAATCTCTCATGACCTTTCTTTGTTTTTTTTTTTTTTTTCAGCTCCAAGTCATACTTCTTGTTTAACATTATAGTTGAATGATATCTAAAATTGATCTGTTGTGTAAGGTTTGAGGAAGAACTATCTGTTGATGCAGTTACTGATTGGTTTGCTACATCTATACTCAAGTTACCTCGTATTTTCTACTATACGAAGGAGTCAATGGTAATTAGTATTGACTCTCTCTGTACACTATATAACTTTATGCCCCAGGAAAAATTCACGTTAGACATCCTGTTTGTTGCATAAAATTTTTAGAGCCAAACCGGTTGATTCTCCAATCAAGTGTAAACCATTAATTAATCATGATGGTACTTTTTGGCATTTAATATATTTTTGTATCATACTTGGATATTATGTTTCTATAAAGCATTTCTCGGTCTAGAGATCTTTGAATCTTTTTTCCATCCTTCTTGTTAACCTATGAAACTCTGTCAATCTGTGAATCCAAACGAGCATTAGGGCATGATGAATCAAAAAATGGTTTCCGAAATGATTTTAGAAGAAAGATTTACTCTGCTAGTTATCCCTCTTTTTTTAACTTGTGAGGGCTTGGATGGGGTGAAGGATTTAGTTGAATTAAGTCTAAAATGTCAAAATTTTAGGGGAAAAAAGGTCATTTTTGAATGAATTTGTCTTAAATAGATGAGTAAACGATGCATTATCACCATTAGCTTCTAGTTTGACTTTTATTTTTCATTCCATACATATTTATCTCCACCTGCATTGTGTGGATAATTGTTCTCTTGATTTTATCATTTTGTCCTCCTTGCTAAAAATGACATGGAGTTATAAATTATTGTTTTGTAACCCAGGGAAAAAATTTTCTGGCAAAAAGTGGTCCTCATAAGGTATGATTCCTTTTCTTGTTTCTCATATTTCAATGATAATTCTGAGGCATGATTTATTTATTTCCTTATTTTGCAATTTGATTATATTCTCATGCAAAATTTGACTTTTCCATACATTTTATGTCTGCCGCTTTGGTTTCATATCAGCTAATTAATTGGGAATAATAGTTCAACAAAAAGTAGATCGATTTTGTTGGCCAGGATCACATAAAAAAGTAAATAGGGTTTCTAGTTTTATTATACTCTCGTTAAAAAAACTGAATACAATAGTTAACCCACAAGATAAATTAAAAGTAGCCAATGCACTCATGCATTATTTTAGACAGATTAATGATAAAGTAGACAGTAATCATTTTGCATTTTTCGTATTAGTTAGAGGAAGACAACCAGGAATTTATAGTCAGTGGAGAGAGGTAGTCGATTTAACGATCAATTATCCTGATCCATATGTTAAAGGTTTTTACACATTTTATGAAGCAATAGAATAACTTTAACACTCCCCCTCAAGTTGGAGCATAGATATTCTCAATTCCCAACTTGGAACAAAAATGTCAAAAAGTTCCCTTGTACACAGCTTTGGTAAATATAACTCCAACTTGATCTTCAGACCTGATATAAGGAGTAACAACTGCACCACTCATAACTTGCTCTCGAATAAAGTGACAATCCACCTCAATATGCTTAGTCCTTTCATGATACACTGGATTGCTAGCAATGTATGTTGCAGCCTTATTGTCGCAATACATCACAGATGGGCCTTGGATCTCAACTCTAAGTTCCTTCAACAAATTCTTAAGCCACATAATCTCACAAATAGTATCAGCCATCGCACGATATTCTGCCTCAGCACTAGATTTTGCTACCACATTTTGTTTCTTACTTCTCCAAGTTACAAGATTACCACCCAAAAAAGTACAAAAACCGCTAATAGATTGTCTTCCAGTTTTAGTTCCAACCCAGTCAGCATCAGAATAGCTAATGATATTTAAGGAGCTTCTTTTTTTGTAGAGAACCCCCATTCCAATAGCCTTTTTAAGATAGTTGAGAATTCTACATACTGCTTCCCAATGAACCTTCCTTGGATTTTGCATATAGCGACTAACTGCTGCAACTGCAAAGGTAATATCAGGTCTAGTAACAGTCAAATAAATTAATTTTCCAACTAGACTTTTGTACCTTTTCCTATCTTCAAACATTGAATTTTCCTTTTCATTCGTCTCATCAAGTTTTAAGTTTGGGTCCATAGGAGTATCTACAGGCTTAGACCCCAACATTCCTGTTTCATTCAACAAATCTTGAATGTATTTCCTTTGACATAACACTAGTCCATGTTTTCCTCTGGCCACTTCAATATCGAGAAAATACCTCAACTGACCCAAATTCTTAGTTTGAAAATATTTTTTCAACTGAACTTTCACATCTTTAATGCCACAACAATCACTTCCAGAAATAATTATATCATTAACATAGACTACAAGAATAATTGTACCTGAAAGAGTGTGCTTCACAAAAACTGAATGATCAGATTGACATCTCTTGAAATGAAGAGCTAACAAGACACCACTTAATTTATCAAACCATGCCCGCGGAGACTGTTTCAAGCCATATATGGCCTTCTTTAGTTTACACACCAAGCCAGACTCCCCCTGAGCAACAAACCCAGGAGGTTTCTCCATATATGCTTCTTCCTTTAAATCTCCATACAAAAATGCATTTTTAACATCAAGTTGGTAGAGAGGCCAATCATGGAAAACAACTAAAGAGATAACAACTCTAACAGAATTAAGTCGAGCAACTGGAGAAAATGTCTCTAAATAATCAACCCCATAAGTCTGAGTAAACCCTTTCGCCACCAAACGAGCTTTCAACCGCTCTATGGTACCATCAAGATGGTATTTTATAGCAAATATCCATCGACATCCAACAACCTTCTTATCTTTTGGAAGAGTGCAGATCCCAAGTACCACAATCACTCAGAGCCTTTATTTCTTCTTCCATAGCTGACCGCTAACTAGGATGAGTAAGAGCTTCTTGATAATGTTTAGGCAAGGATATGACTGATAAAGAAAAAGCAAAAGCACGAAAAGAAGATGATAAAGCATGAAACGAAACAAAATGAGTAAGAGGGTACCTAGTAGAGTGTCTTGTACCTTTACGAAGAGCAATTGGAAGATCAAGATCAGACGCCTCAAGGACTGGAAGAGGATCCTGGTCTGAGAAAGATTCTTGAATGGCAGAAGGATCGGAGGGAGTTGTATCACCTTCTTGGCTTAATTGTGGATGAGATTTCTTACGAACATAGACCTGGAGGGGCTTATCTGGTTGGATTACCAGGATCACTGGAGATGGAATAGGTGGAGGTGTAGAAAGTAGGTTAGGGTCCAAGGATGATCCTTTTTCTGAAAAGTATGGAGTAGACTCAAAGAGGGTAACATCAGCACTAACATAAGATTTGCCAAAAATAAGTTCAAAACATTTATACCCTTTTTGTGTTCTGGAGTAACCAAGGAAAATACACTTGACAGACCTAGGAGATAATTTATCAGGCGTATGATAGACATGCATAAAACAGACACACCCAAACACGCGAGTTGGAGAAGAAAATAAAGGTTGACTAGGAAATAAATAAGTGTGAAGTGTTGTGTAATTAATAACTGAGGAAGGGAGTCTATTAATCAAATAACATGCAGTTAGAATAGCATCTGCCCAAAATTTTGGTGGAACGTTCATATGAAAAAGAAGAGTTCTGGCAATTTCTAATAAATGTTTATTTTTCCGTTTTGCCACCCCATTTTGTTGAGGACTATAGGAGCAAGAAGTTTGATGTATAATCCCTTGTTTCCTACAGAACTCAGTAAGTGTAGAATGGTTGTATTCCAAGGCATTGTCAGAATGAATAGTTGCAATAGCAATATTAAATTGAGTGTTTTTATTTCATTAAAAAAAGATTTAAATACACGAGGTACTTCAGAACGCTCTTTTAACAAATATAACCAGGTAGCACGAGAACAATCATCAACAAAAGTAACAAAATATTTAAAACCTTGACGGTTTGGAACCCTACATGGACCCCATACATCTGAATGAACTAATTGAAACAGACGCGGACTCACTTTATTAAGTCGAGATGGATAGGAAACACGATGATGTTTGCTCAACTGACATGACTCACACTCTAACCTAGAATTGACATCAACTGGTAAACTTAAATGATGAATTAACCGAAGAGGAGGATGTCCCAATCGATAATGCCATTGTTCTGAAGAGACAACGGAAGAAAAAGCAGTACTGGATGAAGGTAATGAAGTAGAAAGGTGATAAACTCCATTCATCTCATGTCCGCCACCAATCGTCTTCTTCGTATCAAGATCCTGAAAAACACAATAGGAAGGAAAAAACGTCACAGAACAATTAAGACTATTTATTAATTGGCTAACAGATAAAAGGTGTACTGGAAACTTTGGAACATGTAGAATAGAGAAAAGACGTAAATTGGGATTGGCATAAACAGCCCCTTCAGCTAAAACATTGGTTCGAGAACCATCAGCAAGGACAATAGACAATGATTGACAGGAAGGAGAATATGAACTGTAAATGGAACGATTACCAATCATATGAGATGATGCTCGAGAATCAATTATCCAAGGAGTAGAATTAGAGATAGATAAGAAAGCATTTGTAGTACCTGATTATGCTAAGGAGGCTATTTCCTGCTTGTTACCTGAAGTAGAAGAATTAGGCTCTGAAGATGATGGCACCTGGGTGTTTTGCATAATATTGGGAGAAGATGTAGCTACAGAAGAATTCTCCCCCTGATTATGTTGGCTTCGATTTGCCCACTCTGGCTTACCAAACTTGTCCCAACATTTTTTTGGGGGATGATTGGTCCGTCCGCAATGAGTACAGTAAAAATGTCTTGGTCCTCTTCCTCTACCACAACCTCGACCACGTCCGGTAGTTTGCCCTTGCCCACGTCCTCCAAAAGATGCAAGAGCATATGTGTCTTGATCACCATGAGTAGAGGGCAGTCGCTTAAGGCGTGCATATGCTTCCTTTATGTTGGGTAACTCTTTCTCAGTCAAAATACCATTTTTCGAACTCTCATATACAGGGTTCAGACTAGATAGAAAACGAGCAACCAATAGTTCTTCACATTGTCTTTCAAGAATTGCAATATCTGTAGTGAGAGGATGACAAGAAGTAAGCTCTCCCCATAAACCTTCTAGAATGCTGTAATGTTCGCTTAGCGACTTATCTCCTTGTTGACATGGAAAAAAAGGCTTCATACAACTCATAAATTCTGGAACTGTTCTTTGATTGACCAAACCATTCCTTAAGAGATTCCCATAACTCCTTTGTCGTTTGAACCCACATGGTGGTAGCGGCAGCAGATGGTTCCATACTATTCCATAACCAAGTTGTCATCATATAATCTTCCTGTAACCATTTACGATAATCTTTATACTCACTTGCTGGAGACTCATCAGTCAAGTAATTCTCTTTTCCCTGAGCAGTCAAATACTTCCCTACTACTCTTGACCACAGCACAAAATTTTCATTATTCAATTTGACTGCAGTAATGGAAACTCCAATACCAGGAGGAGCTGCAGATGTGGCCGCCATGACGATAACAGTATCTGCTGTTCACTATGTTGATTTGGGTGATGGTAGAAATTCTAGGGTTTGGTAGAATTCTTTGAGTGATGACGGCTGCACATTTTTTTTTTCTTTCACGGCTCTGATACCATGTTGGCCAGGATCACATAAAAAAGAAAATAGGGTTTCTAGTTTTATTATACTCTCGTTAAAAAAAACTGAATACAATAGTTATATATATATAACAGGAAACAGAGTACTAAAAGACTTCTTATATCCTAAAATAACTTTAACAGATTTAATTTTTTTTTTAATTCAGACTGTTTTTTGGGATGGGGTGGGGATTAGTGGAAGGGGGTTAAAACTTTTGCCATCATTTTGGGGAACACGATATTTTGAAGGTAATAAACAAATAAAAAATTTGTTATCAAATTAGAAAGCTTAA
Organism: Citropsis articulata; assembly: GCA_030449925.1. NCBI lineage: Eukaryota > Viridiplantae > Streptophyta > Magnoliopsida > Sapindales > Rutaceae > Citropsis > Citropsis articulata. The sequence goes on along the minus strand of JASUUH010000019.1, from coordinate 1,881,388 downwards.
TTGCTAAAATATGGATATTTCTGCAAGTCATGTATCCTATACATAGCATTTTCAATTTCTGTACTTCTATTTTTATGATCAATCGTGGCTTCCAAGTGTTCACTTTCACATGCCTTCCTGCATCAAAATCTTTTCTTTGATTTGTATCTTATGAACATGTTGCTTCTTACTTGTAGGTAAAAGTTATCTTTTTCTCAAAAACAGGGGAGCGGGCTACCCCATTTGTACGTCAAATTTCAAGGAATTATTGGGCGTATGCCTCTTTTGCATTCGTGCTATGGCGAGAGAAGGAATCTTCCTTTTGGTGGAATACGTAAGTGATTACGCTTTCTCATTAATGAGATTTTGCTATGTCACTGTTTCATGTTTCATGAACCGTGATTAAAAAAAAATTATTTTCAAGGAACATTTGAAATAAAGTTATCTATCAATTATATAAACAATTATTTTTCAGTTGCATGTAATTTCAATGAATTGCAACAATACATCTGTGATTACTTGCATTGGAAACCAATGAAGGATTTGTGCTTCATTGTTTCTGATTGTTGAAGGTATCTATAACTGAGTTTTCATCAATGACAATAGGTTTGAGGTCGAATCAGCGCCTGCCATTGTTTTCTTGAAAGATCCGGGTGTTAAACCTGTCGTGTACTATGGTAAGTTACTTTTCTTCTGTTACCTTGTTCACTCTTGGTGCCCTTTGAATTTGTGAAAAGCTAATAATGCTTCTAATGTTGCAGGATCATTTAATAATTCACGGCTTTCAGAAGTCATGGAACAAAACAAACTGCAAGGTACTCTCACTGCACTATTCCCTGTTATATACCTTTTGTTTCAAAAGGAGCACAAGTTTAATTTTCTCATGTTATTGTTAACGATAGTTTATTTTACCTTGCTGGCTTCATTCAGAAATGAGATACTGTACTGCATTTATTTGATTCATCATTTGTTTATAGTTATTCAAATTGGTATAAAAGTTCAAGAGGCGGGTTTATAAATCTTTCAGACTGAAAATAGCCATCAAATTAAGTTTATGGTCGCTTTTCTTATTTCCAGTCAATCTGCCCCATCCCTCTTGATACACAAACAAAAATTAAACATAAACCCTAGCTGAGGTTGGTGTGAAAAATTAAGTTTTATACTACAAATAATGTCAAGCAGGAAAACATGTAGAGATGCATATCTTCCATCCACCATTCTATTTTACCTGCTTTACTGCTCGTACATTAGCATGAAAGAGATGGAAATCACCTTGTGGCTGTGTCATATTTAAAGATGATTTAGTACTCAGCTGAGGGCTGACTGAGGGAAATTACGAACACATGACATTATCTTTACTACGTTGCGTGATTGAAATCTGTTGATACAGATCCTTGTCATTTGTCTTATAGCCGTTTGAAATATCTTTAGCTTCAACCTTAAGGATGCTAATGCCATTTTTATTTTGTATTTTTTTATGATTCAGAATCAATTTTGTCTATTTTGTTAGTCTTTATTTTTGTGTTACCTTGTGTTTCAGAGCTTCCTCAATTAAGGAGTGTGACGTCAATGGAACTGGGTTGTGATGCCCGAGGATATTCTCGTGCTGGAAGCAATACCACAATTTGGTATTGTGTTATTCTTGCGGGAAGGCTAAGTCCAGAGCTAAACAAAATGCGAGAGGTAAGCATTTCTGCCTGGATTCTGATCTGAGAAATTCCGGTTTGAAAATCCAAGTGCTATAACTATATTACCAATATTTTTTGTTTTTCTTCTCCCCATTAAAAAAAGAAAAAAAGAAAAAGTCTTTGTTTCTCATAAAAAATTTATCAGCTTCCTCCTTCCTCTGATGAGTCTTAATTCTTTTCTTTTGCAATTCCTTGTAGAGAAGATAGGATTATATTTACATTCTAAATTTTGACTTTTTTGTTTTGTCATTGCCCCTTGAATATTTAAAAACTTACTGCAAAGTCAAAGCAAAGGGTAATTGTCAAAAGAGAGCTTAATATCTTTTGTTTTTGATTTCACATATATTCTAAAGAGAAAAAGGGGATTGAGAAACTTTGTTATGGGAAAAATGGGGAGCACTTCCAAAACATGATCTTTGCTATTATTGGAATAGCAAAAAACTTTCTAGGTGGCATACCTCACAGAAATTTTTTTTTCCAAAACGAAAATAGAAAAGAAAACAGTTCCTATTGACTTTCTGAAATTTTTTTCTACTGCAGTTCTTCAAAGGAGTATTTTTTCAAGATTTTTCGTCATAAGATTTTCTCTTGGAATTTCAGCAGAGTTTCTGATCTCTTGCACCAAAAAGTTCTATTGTTTTTTCAGGAGATGTGCTCCTCTGTGTTGTGGAGATGAAACCTTACGGAGTTTAAGTTTTGGTCTCTTTCTTTCATTTTAGTACCCACTTAAAGCCCTGGAGACCTTCTCCCTTATTTTAGTTGATCTATCCCATTTTAGTAAATCCTTAAAACTGCTGCTGAGACATTCTCACACCAATGTGAGACATGAGATACAAGCATCCAGCATCTCTTTTTATGGCGATTTATTTTCTACGTATGAAATGATGCTTCTTTATTAAGACAGGGAGCAGCGGGTGGTAATTTTTACATTTTAGGGACTTCTGTGAGATTAATGGACCACTTGTTCAGTGACATTTGAGCTCAAAACTTTTGTCTTTATATTCAATTGTGTATTGTTTGGTACAACAATTGCCCATAAATTCTTTTTGAGTTTAGTAATGGAGCAAATAACACAAGGCTGTAGACCATGTGCAGGGTTCAAGAAACATTATTAAGTAGTGATGAATCAAATGCAGCTGACACAGATCAATCTTTAGCGCCAGCAGCGGTTGCATTCAGAAACAAGAGACTGACTTTTGCTTGGCTTGATGGAGAAGTTCAAGATGTGAGTTTTATCATGCTAATTTCTTTGTTCTATGTTGATTTCCTTATGCATTTTGATCTCTTTGTTTTTTTGGTTATTGTTTCCAAGCATGTTGATGATATTGATTAGTGCTTAAGGCACATCTGTCAATTTCTTGAAGATAACCTGATTGTTATTCGTTGATCACTCTGATTGATTGTTATTCGTTGATCACGCTAATCAGAGAATTTTATTTAATGAATGAACCTTGTTGGGAACAAATTAAATTCATTTCACAGGGTCTTCACCAATTTGCAGGCTTCTTTCTGCAAAATATGTGCCCAAGTAGGCCAAGCTGACATAGTTTAGTTATTTGCTTCAAGCTCTGAATCTTCTTTGTATCACTGTTTGAGAATGCATCATGAAATAGTATTTTATCTTTTAGGATTGTTGGCATTTATTGATGAAGCTTGGGAAAAACCTTTGTTTTACCAATAATAAAGAAGTCTATGTAACTGCTGTGTTTGTAGGGGAACTTTTGGTTCAATTTGGTGTTGTTTCAACCAAATTAGAACCAGTAATTATCACATTTATTACTTATTTCTTTTTGGGATAAACATTTAGAAGTTCAACCTTCTTTATGGCAAAGCTTTTGTATAGTAACTTTTTGTCAATGCGGTAAATGTCATACTCTGAACACGTGCTATTTACAAGAAATCAAATATTCCTATATGCATAATCTTAAAAAAGACAGTTGACATGTTGGTTTCCGGGTTTTCTTCTGTTTTTATTATTGGAACTGAACCAAAAAATAAAAGTTCTCAGTTTCACAAAGTTTAAAACAAACTGGGACTAAATGTCTTCAACAAGTGAACTAAACTATTCTTTTATATAATATATGATATATTTATTTAAAATGTTGAGGGGTTGTGCAAAGCCTAAATCAACCTTTTAACCCCCTACCTCCCCAAGATTCAAACTCTGTTAACCAGCCAAATGAAGTTTCTTGAAAACCACTTGGCCAAACCATTGAGGATAACTGAATCAAGCCATTTTGTGTTGGTTGCTTTGATGGTTTTATGGCGATCCTCCATTCATTTTTGGGATAATTGTGTACATGTTTATATCTTAATTTGTACAAGTCATCATATGCAATTATATCAGGCGCCATAAGCTACTAATAGCATTTCTCTTTGTCCAGAGATATTGTTCTTTCTACCTTTTCTCAGAAACATCCTTTGAAACTTGTGGAGCAAGGAGGGATATGAGTGATGTTCCTCGGTTATTCATTGTGCGTTACAAAAGAAACACCACTGAAGATGAGGCTAAAATTGAGAGAAAGCCAAGAAATATATGGGATGCAATGCAAGAGCAGGAAGTGGATCCTGCATCACAGCTTGTTGTGAGGTACAATGGTTCAGATGAAATTCCTCAGGTATGAACTTCTCAATCATTTTTGTTGTTGGCTGCCTAATGAGTTGCAAATTCACCTGTCTTTGTAACTCTCTTTAACTTTGTCACAGATTGCAAAATGGGTTGCAGAAATAATTCAGGACGGTGACTCCAAGGATCTCCCCTTCTATGTAAGTTGAGCTCCTATTGTAAATCTTTTTCAACAAGGTTTTCCATTCAATTCTTGCTTGTCTCTTTAGTTATAACGTTCTTATTGGATTAATGATTTAATGTAATTAGGTTCATGTTGGTTATAAAAAATTACTTAGATTCCCCAAACCCTTATCATATTTGCCACAAATGAATGTTGTTTCAATGTTCTGAAGGTACTGTTTTAGGTTCTAATTAGGGAGTTCACAAAATGTTTCTAGATTCCTGGGGATAATTTACGTCTGTTTCGTTAAGCATTTATTGCTATTATGTCATGGCTTATATTAAGACCTGAAAAGCCAGATAAAAATTTGTGGATACTTCTCTTTGGAGTCTTATGTTCATTGAAGTTTCTGTGTCTTTTCCCAACACAGAGAGCAAAGACTCCTGAGCTTGTTCCTGAGGATTCCGAACCTCTCTTGACTAGAAGTGCACAAAGCCTTTTTTCCAAGAGCATTGGAATGAAGCAAAATATTCTCAACATTATGGGCCAGTGTTATGATTACCTGGGAGATCCAAGAATAGGTCCAGCCTTGCTTTTGGCAGCATTAATGTCTTTTGGTTCCATCTGGCTGATGAGGGGTCAACAACCGGCTCATCCAAGTCAGTCCAGTCAACCAAGTCCATCAGCTAATGAGGTAATTGAGAGCTTGATTATGAAATCTTCAGTTTAGTGGTTCTCAATCTTTTCAAATATAATGCACGAAAGCTGTGTTGCGGAATCCTTATATTTCATTGTGTTGCTACACAAGCACACACTTGGATACACACAAGCTTTTTGTTTGTGCTAAATAAGCATGTAGAAAATGATATTAAGCTAAAATTTTTGTTAGCTAGAGTGAATTTCAGTGTCATCCTCATGTTGAAGCAAATTATTTTTTGGATTATCCTAATCTTAGTACACGAGTTATTGTTTTTCCCTTTCACCTATACTGTTGGTTTTATCTCTACTCATAGGTGTTACTTGTTTCGAATTGTTATCTCCATTTCTTTTTCTAGTCATAAATCTATACGGATGAATTGCTTTGGAAATGCCTTGTATCTTTCCAGAATGAAAATAGACCTGCAAGAAGAAAGCGTGCAAAAAAACCGTTAAACAAAGCTCGACCTCCTTCTATCACTGATGAGGAACCAAAAGATGCTTACCAGATGCCGCTCACGGATTCCGACTCTGACTGACATATGCTTCTGGACTGAATGGACGATAGGAGCTCCTGGGCAATGCTGGAGATCCTTGAATGAAGATTGAAGCTCATGGTCATCCTGTTAAAACAATTATTGTGAAAGTTTTCTTGAATAGATTAAGATGATCTCATGATAGCACACGCCTCACGCAATATATGTAGTTATGCGGCATAGAAACTAGATATTGAAAGATGCTTTGATAGAATTGAATGAAATTCCTTTTTCCAGAAAATAAAAATAAAAATGTTGGGAAAACCAGATGTTTTTACAAATGTTGACTGATCATTGGTTATTTCTTATAATCTAATGTTGTCACTTAGATTTCGATTTTCAAAGTAATTGAAGCATGTTTTTTAATGATTTTAGTTGAATCATTATATCTTAACAATCTAGTAGTCTTTTTCATATTTGCCTGAAGAATTTAATGATAACTTTATTGATCAGAAATCAGCTTTTATGTTCAAAAAATTTCAAAGCTCTCAAATGATTTTTTTTAAAGAATAATTAGGCTTTGTTTGATATTGAAGTGGTGTTGTTTTTAAAATAATGAAAAAAAATTATAAATATGAAATAAAAAATGGTACTGTGCATTAAATATGATTTTTTAAAAGATACTTTTGACAAAAAGAGTAAAGATATTATAACTTTTATTTTTCATATTTGCCAGAAGAATTTAATGACAATTTTACTAATCATATAACTTCTATGTTCAAAAAATTTTTAAAGCACTCTAATTTTTTTTTTTAAAAAAAAGATTAATTAGGCTTTATTTGGTATTGAATCAGTGTTGTTTTAAAGTCAATGGAAAAGAAATTGTAATTTGAAGTAAAAAATGATGTTGTGTAGTAAATATAGTTTTGACAAAAAGAGTAAAAATATTATAAATTTTTTTTACTCATCAAATGTGAGGTTAAATCAAACTTAACATTGTTGTAGTTCATGTTCAAATGAGGCAAACATTGCTTTAGTATCAATAGGGATGCCAATAGAGGGGGAAATGAGAAATCAACATCTTCGTACCCATTTCTATTACTCTGTTTATATTCTCTTACCCTTCTTATTTTCTTCCAAATTGCTTGATGGGAGGAGGTGAGGATTCTTGTGGATATCTAATCCCTGATAACTTATACTTTATTTTTTGAACTGGATTTAATTATACCAAAGTAAATGTACAAATAGTATTATCAACACAAAAACATCTAAATAAACTAAAGTAATTAAAATAATTTTCATCAAACTAAACCAGTGTCATCAAAATTACAAGATAATTTATGAAATTAATCAAAAAGTAGAGCTTTAAAATTGATACATCCATAAAAATCACATGGTATAAATGATCAATAAAATTACTTTTCGTGAATCTTTAGGTATTTGCTTTAGCTGTTATTTATCTTATTTTTATCATTATTATTTACACCGATGCAATTATAATTTAAAATTTAAACGTGTTACTAAAAATGTTAAAAGAAATAAAATAAGATGAAAAAAATAGAAATGAGCGGATGGGGAGGGAAGGAGAATTTCACCTCACCAAATAAGAAATTAGATATTAAATTATTTTGTTCATTGAGAAATTGTATATAAAATTATTCTCATCCTTCTCAAGTATAAAAAATCTCTCCGGACCTTCCCATACAAATTTTTGTCTATTATAAATTTGAATGCAAAAACATTGGTACACCCCTTGGTGCATACGTGGAATTACCAATGAATTAAAATAATTAAGAATCTTAGCAAATCAAGCTTGAGGTAATTGATAATTTTGTTTAAGGAGTTAGATGAATTGTAATGTTATTAGCAGAGGAAAAGTAATATATAGGCATTAGTGGTAGGAGCACTTATATTTTTAAAAAATATAAGAATATTAACGGGGAGAACACTTTTATTTGTTGATAATAGAAGAATATAAATAGGTGGAGTACTTCTATTTGGTGGAATCCACATCTACAATTCACGATATACAATAATGTTATTTTAAGTATAAAGTATCACCCATCCCATATATATAGATTATTAGTAATTTAATAGAAAATATATGTCTAGTTGAAAATTAAAAATAAAAAAAAAGTAGAAAATATATATAATATTGACCAATGAATATTTAGTCCAGTGAAAGATTCATTGCATTTATAATATTGAGAGTAAGTGTTTGAATTTCTATAAAAATATTATAAGAATTAGTTTTAGTTTTCTTTCAATTATTAAATAACTTCTCGAATCGAATATTAAAGAGAGTTTTATCAATATTTCGGAGGAGTACATGACAGCTTGAAGGTTGACACTTCTCCAATATTAAAAAAAAAAGGAAATTTATGAAGATTGATTGTCATGATAACATATCTTCCCAGGTGTAATGAAATCAGGCATATGACACGTGGTGCTCGTAGCCTCAACAGAAGGGCAGTTATGTAATTTAGTTGAAGACAAACTCGGCTTCAAAACGAGGAGGTTTTAATTTATACGGTTCCCACGAGAAACCGCAGAGGTCGGCGGTTGGCTGCAGGTTCTTTTGTGTTTCTGAGTTACTCTGTTGAACCCTTTCGATCGAAGTCAAATCTTTTAAGGTAATGTAGTGATTTTGCTCTGATAGATCTTTCTGTTTTATTTATGGTTTTATTATTTTCTCTATTAAAGTAATCCGTAGAATAAGAAATAAAGAAATTCTCCTGTTTTTCTAATTCATGCATTCCATTGACTCTTGTTTTCTTTTCATAAATTTTGATGCGAAATTGTGCTATTATGTCATTTACCATCTTAATTTGCATCTGGGTATGTTTTGATTTATGTAATAAGATGTAAAAATGGTCGTGATTTGAATGGTAATTTGCAAGTTCATGTGGTTTTATTTGCAATTTCATCTACGAGTTATATTTGGGGTTGGTTGGTAACTTCATTATTGGTGCTTTGGAGGGGAACCTTTTGGGGATTGAAATTTGGTGTGGCTATAATGAGTTTATATGTGTGCTTTTGTTGATCCTTAGTGGAATTTATGGATGAGGCGGCAAGATTATCTGGAGTTGTAAGTAAACTGGGAAGATGGAGGTCACCATCATTTGAAGAAAATTTGATATGTTTGTTAATCAAATGCATGTTTTGTTATTACTGATGTTAATTATAGAATTTTGAACTTTGTTTGATTGATGTATGGGATATGGTTTGCTTTTTCCTGTTCTGTTTAGGAAGTATAAAGCAGAAGTCATTGTTTGTTTGAAGTTCATCAAAAAAATAATATCCATAATACACCATGTCAATTGAGATTATATATCTATATATATATATATATATATATATATATATATATATATATATTCATTCTATTTGGATAATCAAGAAACAAATAGAAAATATGTGCTGATTGTTTTATGCTATCTTTTCCTTGAAACATCTATTTTTTCCCTTTATCATTTTCTTTTGTTGAGTTTGTACTAGTCATGCTGCAACTGTGCTGCTGTGGTTGTGTATATAAACCATCTTTCTAGTTGTTATGACCTGCTCACCTATTTGATTGGTTTGAATTTTTTATTTCCCTTGCTTTCATTTGCTTTCATTTATCCTATATTTGTATGTTCAAACTTTTACTCCTTTAGGTATGAGTTTTAATTTTATCTTGTCTGCATTTGCCATGATTGTGATGGTATAGTTATTTTAAGAATTTTCCATTTTCTATGATTGTTTACACTCAGCATGTTAAGTTTGATAAATTAGATTTTTCACCTATGGGAAAGGATTCTAAACCAAAGGATGGAGGGAAGGGTAAAGGAAAACAGGCTGCTGGTGGAGCTGATGATTCAAAGGGCAAAGGAAAAGGCGGCAAATCAGCTGATGGCCTCGGCACCTGCACATATGTCAAAGGTCTCTTATTTTTGCTGACTCTATCCTGTAGCTTTCATAACTTTTAGTGCTTCATGTCGCTTATCTTTTACATCCTTCTTTTTAACCTTTTGTTCATTTTGGTCCTTAATTATGTTTTAGCACGACACATCTTATGTGAGAAGCAAGGGAAGATCAATGAGGCATACAAGAAGCTGCAAGATGGTTGGCTGAGCAATGGGGACAAGGTTCCACAAGCTGAGTTTTCAAAGGTGAAATAAGTAGAAAGTGTCTTTATTGAATGTTGGAAAGACAAAAATCAAATTTTGATAACTATCTTGGATGAGTATTGCAGTAAGTTCTTACATTTCCTATTTGTACTTTCTAGGGGTAAAAAAAAGGGTCTTTAGTTGGCCACATTTAAGAATGCCTTAGTTTGGATGCTGATTGTATATTGTTTATGTTTCTTTTCGTCGACTTCTTTTCAGATAGCTGCAGAATACTCAGAATGCCCGTCAGGAAAGAAGGGTGGAGATCTTGGATGGTTTCCACGTGGAAAGATGGCTGGCCCATTTCAGGAAGTTGCCTTCAATACTCCCGTTGGAGTTACCAGTGCACCTTTCAAGTCTACGTATGCTTTTAATTTCTTGTTATTGAAGCTTTTGCATCAGCAAGTTTTTGGTTCATTTGTTAGTCTAGCAGTATCGTTTCCCCATATAATAGCTTATGTATCTTGTTTTTATGATGCAGGCATGGATACCACATAATCTTGTGTGAAGGGAGGAAGAATTGATCGGAAACAGTATGCCAATGAAGGGAATCTCTGAAGGGCGAGCATGGAGATGAAAATAATGTTATTGTATAATATGTGAGTGTGGCTCATCTCCATGATGGTTGACATCCTCGACTGATTGATGCTTTTATGGTTCGAAGTTAAATGTTAAATTAGTACTTTTCTTGTATGATTGACAATTGACAACTGAACGGATATGTTCGCTGTCCCGTGTCCGCTTTTCGTCAAAGAATTTAAAGTATGATGTTGTCTTGGACTGGTCCTGCTTCATGATAGATGGAAATAACTGAAGGAAACTAAACAAAGGTAGTAATAAAAGACCGTTTGTATTGTAATGGAAAACTTTAAGCTTGAATCACTTGAATGAAAATGTTGCTAATCCTTGTGTTTCATATTTTCAATTTGGTAACTAAGAATTAAAGTTGAGAGTGTCTGATATGCGACATAATCATGCAGCATGAATAATTTCATATTTATAAGACTTACAAAGTTTACGTAAACTCCCTAGTTGCTCCAGCAATCAAAGGAAGAGTTTGTTTCTTGACCCGTACTCGTCCATTATTATTCAAAAAAAGCGAGTTACACCAGTAACTCTTGATGGTTCAAGGAAACAAATAAACTTCCTTCGTAAACAAAATAACTGGAATACTAATTTGGAGGGAAAAAAAAAGTGGGATACATTTTAAATGGAACAGCAGATTCTATAGTACACTCACAATTTGCAACTATGATGATGGCAGTTACAACAACACAGATCCTGATACAACTTACAACTCATCTTGACGATCAACTAGCTTCAGACCCCAACTCATATCCTCACAGTGTCTCACATGAGGAACTAAAACTCCTGTGTCAATCCCCCTCTTAGCCTTGCAATCATAAAAGGGAGGTGCATGGAAACAAGGCTCCATTGACATGGCTCGACGACAGGGTGGATCAGGAGCAGTATGATTCTCAGGCTTATAAAGGATCCATGGCCTTAATCCTCCTAGACTCTGAGCCACATATCCGAATGTCGACCATGAGCTTGTGACCAATAAATCAGTCAAGCTCAACAGATACATTTCTGCCCATGCCTTCCTGTTGTGTGTGTGCTTTTCGGTCTGTTGATATCCTTCTTGACTTGGCTGGTAAATGCCTATCACTTCTCCTGTCACAGTCGGATATTCCCAGTACATGTCCCTCATCTTCTCAAAGTAACCAGAGCTTAAAGATGTCAAGATTACTGCTTTAGATGTCTGATTCCCAGACTGACGGATGATGGGTTTCTCCTTGTCAACTTTGGGGAGCAGATTCTCCTTCAAGGTGCAAGCTAGGATCTGATCCAACACGTATTGGAAGGGACCAACACCGGTATCAAAGACTCGTATCTGGATGCCTATTCTTTCATCTGCTCTAGCTAAATATGCATCATAGTATCTGGTAATGAGTCCCCAGACCAGATTCGTGGGGTGGAAGAGATACCGACCCAAGAAGTGGAAAACAGTTTCTTTGTTTGGGAAGAGATTACTAAGTTCTTGCTCGAATGATGGGATCAAGAAGAGAGATGGGATGTAGTAATTATCAGTTTTCATGATCAACCATGGTACTTTCTGGAGAAAACTTTGATCTTCATCGCAAAAGAAAAGCTTATCTTGATCATCATAATCATGGACTAGATGGAGATACACAAAAGATGGTGACGACCCATTTGAATTCATAGAATTGTTATTCTTCAGCAACCTCCCATAACAGTGTGGAGAAATTTGATCAAAGCTGTCAAACTGATTTTTCAGAGGAAAATCTGAGGGGAGAAACCAAGAGACCTCTGGAAATGGTTCGCAGAAGAGATCAACCATGTCAACTCCAGGATCAACTAGTAGCACCCGATTTGTAAGTAGAGCATAAAGAAATGCTGATGCAAGGGTTAATATTCTGTTCCCTAATCCGCTAAAGGAAATCCATACTAAATAATTACAGTCTGAGGATTCTGGTTGATTGCCAGACTTGAGTTTTTGCAAGGTTTTGTTATATGACTCGGTATACGGTCCACATCGTTGATGGAGAGCTTCATAACTTCGTAACCTGGAAATGAGGTAAGAAGAAGGTTTCCGCGATAGTTCTTTTCGATAAAAGGCAGACTGGTATCTGCTAAGACAAGATTTTTTGTCAAACTCAGCAGAAAGAAGGCCACCAAGCAATTCCTTTGGCACCTCAGCAGACTGAAAGGAATCTTCTTCTGCACTAAAAACTATGATAGGGAAAAGAAGAAGAAGAAGAAGAAGAGAGAATGTAAATAATTTGACAAACAGGGTTTAGCACCATGAGATGAATTGTGGCCCAACTTTGCAAGATTTCTTGCAGCCAAAAGAATCATGCAACAAATCAAGTGCACATGAAGATTAAATAATGCAGGAGAAAGGGTCAATTTGTTTCCCAACAACCATAAAATGATCAGTCTCTAATTTCTCATTACTTCCAATTGCTTGCAGATTTCTAACTGAATGCAAATCAATGAGTTAAGACAATGTGTGGCAAACATATATCAGCCAACTGAAGTTCACAAACACAACAGAATATTTAGTTGAACTACTGGCCATTTTTTGAGGATTTAGCTAGAGCTAAATAGAAGCTGCATAGTGAGCTAATCTGCAAGATCTATAGGATTGGGTCACGCAAGCTGACAGAGCAGAGGAAAGAAGATGAAGACCTACTATGACTGTCACTATAGTAAACAAGTGACATACTCATTAAAGCTAAAAGCTAGATATAACTTTACAAGCATAAGCAACTAGAAGTATAACGTTTTGATTTCAAAGGCGTAAAGCATTAACTTTTCAGGATCTTCAAAATGGTTAAGCATCAGATCCTACGACTAAAATTGGATAAAAAAATAAACTTCGATTCAATCAAAATGCAGATCTTTCATTATACTGAAACTGATAGTGTTACTAAAAACAGCACAAACAGATTCGTATGGGCTTATAAAAATAAATGAACCACACTTTCCAAAAACAAAAAAAACAAAAAAACAGGTTTCAAAAAGCAAGTACCTTTTCGTGATTTGACTTCAAAAGATTTAGCTTCATTGACCTCCCAAACGCCATCATCAGGTGGATCTCTAAGCACCACCGACACTGAGAACAGAACCGAAACAAGCATCAAAGTAACGACAATAAGACCCATCATCCGCATCGAATTGAACTCAAACCCGTATTGAGCAACCGGATCTCTCAACACATTGTCGTAGTTACTGCTGTTGCCAGGATCTGACTGGGTTCCGAGATCACTGTCCGGGTTCTTCTTGAGCCGCTTCATGTATAAGAAAATCTCATCCGGGTGTTGCTAAAAACAACTATTTCAGTTCCGTTTTGGGCCAAATGGGATGGTCCAAAACGGGTACTCGGAGCTGGGGCTGGTGGTGAACGACCGAGTGAGAGTGAGTTGCGGGGTTTTAGCAAGCCAAGTGAAGAAAAAGTACGGGGTCGGATTTTCCAACGCAGATGATGTATGTCTCTTTATTTATTTATTATTTTTTGAACAGGGAAAATTCACCATGTTTGAATAAACAAAAAATCCATTATAAATTATATAGTGTATAGGAATTTTGAGACTCCATCTTAAGAGATCTAATTAAGCAAGCTGATCATTTCCAAATTTAATCCAATGAAAGCTAAGCTTTACTATAAAAAAAAAAAAAAACAAATTAAGCAAGCTGATCATTTCTTAAATAACAGCACAAAATCTTTTTTTTTCCCTCCTAAAAAGTTACAGTGATGCAGTTTATTTTATTAGTTTTATATGTGTGAGTGTGTGTGTATATATATATATATATAACACAATTATTCTCTACATTTTTTTAATAATTGTTTTTGTTAAAAGTATGCTTTGTTGTGTAACCGAGCGCGCAACCCTCAGCAGCCATCCATGCACCGAACTTGTAACCCATTTTACCTTTCACTTTTGGTAATCATATTTCGTGATTCTGAATCTGTTTCCAGGTTGAGGAATCTTCGATTGGATTATTTGGAGACTGGTGTGTCGGCACGGCATGCGCCTACTTTCGAGTTTCGAGAGCAGTAGAAGAGGCAAATTAGGCTTAAGTTGGTGCCACGTCATATGTTGGAATTGGACTTGATTAAACTTGCGATAATATATAGCTATGTATACAGGGTTGATGTTAAATCCAATTTGCGTGACAACAATGCACCAGCTGCAAAGCATCGCGGCCGTCCATCATCACAGAATGACGGTGAATTTGGACTGAAAACAAATACTGTTTTCAAAAAAGACACCCCATTATAAAAAGATTAATGACGATGATGATAATAGTGTTCTTATAAGCACTTGAAGAAGCACATATTGTTTTTTTATGTTTCAAAATTTCTCCACTTTTTCTAATTTTCTGTGCTGCAAGAATCCGAAGGCCACATTCCCTTTTGAGAAGCAGATTCCGATGAGGGGCCGCCAGTACCAGCCGTGAGTATTTTTAATCTATTCAATCGAATAACTGTTCGTTATTCGACAGGTGAAATATTTGCTTGCTTTATTTTTACCTTCTCCCGCTTGATTTCACCTTATCTTTGCCTTTCCAATTGAAGAAAACAAAAAACTAGGATTCCTGAGAACTTGTTTGAGTGAACTCAACACGCTACTACACTATCAGGTTTTCTTCATTTTCTCCCTATAGATTTATCTTCTTTTTCTTTTTCTTTTTTTCTTAATTATGTAAAAATATCACTTTAGTCTTTGAAGTTAACAGTTGAAGGCTTCACTAGCACCATGGCTTTTTTAGAGTTTTTGAAGCTGTCTACGTGATCATGAATCCTAGAGTATATAATTTGACAGGCTATGGAATTGGAAGCATGGAAAAGAAAAAGGCAACTTATAATTTAGTTACTTTCGAAAATTGTCAGAAAAATTAAGAACTTTATTTTCAAAAACTTCAAGTTGCCACTTGTTACTATAAAACTCTATAATCGGAGAAAGCGAATGGTACAACAAAGTATAAATTCCGATTTTTGAGTTTTATTCAATTTTTTCCTTGATTAGGTATGTTGTAACAAGAACTGGACATTGGACAAGTCAAATAAGAACAAATTGAGAGCACGAGACTATGAGAATATAAAAGCATAAGAGAATGAGAATATAAAAACTCATAATAAAGTTTAACAAGTCAATTAAGTATGACGGTAGCAGAGTCCAGTGGCAGAAGAGCACAACACTGTCCCAAAAAAAAAAAAAAAAAAAGACCCAGTTGTTGAATCCAACAGTTAAGGTCCAATAATTGCAAACGTTATTTAAATCTAATAGAAGAATTTAGAAGCTCCTGAAAGCCAGCACGCTTAAAATCTCTCTCTCTCTCTCTATATAAATATATAAAGATAGAACTATAAGAAGTGATATAGTATTATTATTTCCCATCTTCTTATATTCTCTATTATCTAATATATTGGTTGAGATTAAAAAATAATTACATCATAAAATATTAAAAATAAAAAATAATTATTAGATTACAAAAGATCACATGTCTCTTCCTCTTTCTATTTAAATTCAACAATATATAACTATTAATAATAATTAATTATAAGTCTTGAAACATTCATTTATTTTATTAAGCCAATAATTAAACTTTGGTGGCTTAGAATACATTAACTAATTAACATAGAAATGAAGGTTCCTTCATCTTCCCTCACCAATGCTACTAAATCATAATTTTAATGCCATAATCTCATATTCAATTATGCAACTTTTTGTTTAGTATCTTTTAGCTTTTTCAAACTTTATAAACATTAAGTATTTAAGATTTGTTATGTTTGGTTTTTTTTTTTTATTATTTAGCCAACATTCTCTTTAGAAATATTCTTGTGTTTTATTTTTTGACTTATTTGAATTTTTAGTATTATGTGCTTCATAGAGTACTATTTTCTTCATGAGTTGAACAATGATACTTTGTTGGATGTGGGAGTCTGTTAATACTAAGAAGAATGGAGAATTGATTAGTGTGAACATGATTTTTATTGATGAAAATGTTGTATAAAAAATTCATTCTCCTATTGTTTTCTCTAAATTTTTTTCCTAATTGTTTTACACTTAATGTAGCATTTTTTTTTTGTAGGAAAATCTAATGTATGCAACAAATAGAAAAAAAATTTAATGACAATATTTAGGCACATGTTGAGTGAGAATTCTTTGTACAGTGTCAAAAATTTAAAAAAATTTAAAAATTATTTCAACTACAGGCGAGTACAGACCACTTTCAAATCAATATAAAATTATTTTCTTAGTTATAGCTTTGTTTAAGAGGTTAGATGAAAAAACTGTTAAGATTTCGATCAATAAATTCCAATTCATATCTCTGAATTTGATTGATATCTGTGTGAATGATAACACAATCCTCTCAAATATTTTTTTAATTATTAATGTTTGTTAATCTTCTATGTTAAAAATTATTAATTCTTATATTTTAACATGTTTATGTTATTTTTTTTATAATATTATAAATATTGTCAGAAGTTTATATACTGTGTGTGATATTGAGATCATTAGGCTAGTTTTATTATAAATATGAATTCTTATGCATCGAGAGGTACAAGCAATTAGTTAAAAAAAAAGGGACTTTAATTATATTTTTTATTCAATAATAAATATTATTCTTTTATACTTGTGGATGTAATTCTAGAGCTGAATCATGTGAATTTACTATATCTCATTTATTATATCATTCATTATTTAATTCTATAATTGAACAAAAATTTACGCAACAACAAAAAAGATATTCATCATAACTCAATCAATTCAAGAATTGGTTTAAACTACAGTCACTTCAGAAAAAAAATAATTCCAGTTTGCACAACTCGTTTTCAACTGAATTATGGGCATTAAATAAAAAAAAAGAAAAGAAAGAAAACTGACTCGATGCACACGTTAGAAAATCCCAACCATTTTCAGCGGCAATACACCTCAGCAACAAAGAGCGCCAACCAAAACCAATGAAGATAAGCAAATAAATCCCAAAATCTGACCACACACGTGTCACCAACCTTAGTTTTTTTATCAAATATCTCCTAAATTATTTGCAAGTTTTTCCTTAGACTTGCCGCTGAAATTCGACTAGAGAAAACGCACAAAAACAGAAACCATATTTTCTCTCACTAGCCATAACCAAACCAGCAGTTACCTTTTAGAGAGAGAAACAAAAAGGAGCGTTAAGATGTCTACAGGCTCACCGTGTTCATCAACGACTCAGATCAATGGCTTTACAGGTGGTTTCATGTTGCAGAAAACCAATCTTAATCAGCCCAGTTCACTCAGTTTTACAAGGTACAGTTTTTGAAGGTTCCTTTTTTTTTTGGTTCTTTTTGTTCTTTCATTTTTTTTGGCTTGAATTTAATTTTATTGGGTTTTTTCGTTTAATGAAGTTTTGGATATAGAATGGAAAGTTTTGTTTTTGGGTTAAATCCAGTCATAAATGATGTAATTTCCTTGCATGATTGAAAATTGATGAAGTTTTGTGTTGTATTTTCTAAATTTTCTATTCCATATACATTTTGGGTAAAAATGAAGGTGAAGTTTGATTAAATTTGTTTCCTTTTCTTTTTTCATGATTTTGGTGTTTATAGGTAATGAGGTTGAATTTGTATAATTGGTCTGTACCCCAGATACCAAAGTTTATTCAAATGAAGTGCTCTTGTCTTAGGTTATAGATAATTGCTATATTTAATATGTGCCTGCATGTTTGTAGTTATGCTTGTTCTTTCTAAGAAAAAGAAAGAAAGAAAGAGGTTCATGAATGTTTTGGCTTTCCTATAAAATCGATCCATGAGGCAGAAAAGCTTCCTTGAATAAATCATGTTACTAGGCTGCCTTCATAGAGTTCATGATTAATGACCAATGCACCCCAACCATTTCCTGCCCTTGAATATAATTCATTATCTATCAAACATTTGTACGCTTGCCACATAGCATATACTTGTATCCTTATTTCTGTCATGTCTGTGTTGATCTGTTCCTTATCTCACACCTACATTCGTTTTATACTTCTATCACATCTTTTTATATGAATTCAGGAGGAGAATTCAGACTATAGTGAAGGCATCAGCTCGTGTGGATAAGTTCTCGAAAAGTGATATTATTGTTTCTCCATCTATTCTCTCTGCTAATTTCTCAAAGTTAGGCGAGCAGGTTAACTTTTGCCTTTTGATCACTGCCGCGATAATTCTAATTCATAATTTAATATGATGTGCTGCACAACTAATTGTCTAAGATATTATCATGCCTTATGGCCGAAAAGGCTAACATGTTAGTTTTGAACTTCCAGTACAGGCTATGATCCTTATTATTGCACGAGTTATTGACATTTTATTATTTTCATCTCAGTTTATGGCAACTTCTTTAGTTGGTCAATCAATTCTGTGTTTACAAAAATAAGCAGTTTTTGACTGATCTCTTTTGCATATTGCTGTCAACTTTTATTGCTTTTAGTATTTGACTTTCATCTTCTCTTAGGTAAAAGCAGTGGAATTGGCTGGTTGTGATTGGATTCATGTTGATGTCATGGATGGTCGTTTTGTTCCAAACATTACAATTGGACCTCTAGTGGTTGATGCCTTGCGCCCTGTGACAGACCTTCCTTTGGATGTTCATTTGGTATTGTTTCTTTTGCATAGCTTTCTATTTAATCGATTCATTTTCAAATAAAAGTTATGCTTGCTTGCTGACATGAAGCTGAAATGGTGCAGATGATTGTTGAACCTGAACAACGAGTGCCTGATTTCATCAAGGCTGGAGCTGACATAGTCAGCGTCCACTGTGAGCAATCATCCACCATTCATTTGCACCGCACTCTTACCCAAGTAAGATTTTTCCTTGATCTCGTTAATGCATTTTCCTTGCACGAATTTCCATATATATATATATATATATATATATATGCTTTTGTGCTCTTGTGTTTGTTTCTAATCTTTTCTTGGAAAGATTACTACTAAGTGTGTATGTTCTATGGAAATTACTCTGTAACATGTATGGATAATGGAATAAATCTCCATCTAGGAGATATATGTACAATATTCCAGTGGCTGGATACAATTTATGGATCTCATTAACATTGGGAATTTGAGATCAAGCAGTAGAATGTATTTTGTTTAACTGCAGTTGCTGTTTAGAGCCTCTTGAATGTATCAAACTTGTTATTTTGATGGATTATGATTGTACCTTTCTGGCATGAATAAATAAATCATTAGGTAACCTCTAATGGTAACCATATGCATCAGCCCCATAAGTCATGCTTAATGCTTGATCAGAACAGAATCGTTTTTTTGCTTTGATATTTAGTTTATATATTACGGCTTGGATAAAGAACTTGCTGACTCTCCCATAAAGCTGTCAATATCTGCTTTTATTCACATTCTTGTATTACCCACTTGGTGCTATCAGTAGTGTGGCGCCTATTTGAGTACTCTATTAATATTGTTGCGATTCAGATAAAAAGTTTGGGAGCTAAAGCTGGAGTTGTCCTTAACCCTGCTACCTCACTGAGTACAATAGAATATGTCCTTGATGGTGAGTTCTTCTGTTCCCTCTCTATATCCTTATTCTTTCTTCCAGTTTTAAGGGGAGTTTACAAAAGATGACTACTAGAGAAGAATTTTCTGCCAATGCTCACTCCCTAAGATGAAGAGATATGTCCTTTTGCAGAACAGAAAGCACAGTGTATTTCTACTTTCTAGTATGCTAAATTGGTTGAATTTGACTCTCTGTTTCTCTCCATGTGGGCTGTCTTTCTCTTGTTTCATGGCAGTTATTTGGGGATAGAGGCTTATGTGTGAAAGGTCGTCCTGCTCTTACTTTTGTTTCCAAAATTCTTTCAAGAAAGGATCTTTGAAAATATAAAAACATTAAAAGAAAAAATTGACTGGAAGAAATTGTGAATTGTGAATTGTGAAAGTAAAGAGAACAAGATGGAAGGATAACATTCCTCCAAAGTTGATCCAATACCATTTGTTTGGGTTGTCTTTGATAATCTTCCATACCAATCATGTTGACAGTGGTTGATCTTGTCTTGATCATGTCGGTGAACCCTGGCTTTGGTGGGCAAAGCTTTATTGAGAGCCAAGTAAAAAAAATCTCAGACTTGAGAAGAATGTGTTTAGAGAAGGTATACTCTCACGCTTATGTGTGTGTATGCCTGTGTGGCATGTTTGTTTTCTTTTGATCCTTCCAGTTAGGCTTTGATGTCTTTTCTTAATGTATTGAAAAGCCACTGATCTTTGTTTTCTATGCAGGGAGTAAACCCATGGATTGAAGTAGATGGTGGAGTAGGTCCGAAAAATGCATATAAGGTACCCAATATATGATCATCTCAGCTTTGTTTAAGTTAGTGTAATTTTATCATTTGTGAATCAGTTTTCAAGTACTTTGTGCTTATGGCTTTAATGCATGCGCTCGAACATGGACTAAATATCGATTCACGCCTAGATTTTCCATTGAATTCGCTGCTGGAACTTAGTCAGCTACATTCTTAAACTACTGCTACCTTCCTTTCCGCTGCTTTCTCTGCTGGTGGTTCCGGAAAAACCTCAATCAGTGCAAAGAGGCACAAGGTTTTCACTTTTGTTGGAAGATGAGCATTTTATGAATGGTTCTTTCTGAAATCAAAATGTGTTTCATATATTTTGAATTTTAATTACAAACTGAAAAATATTGAATGCTGCTTGGTCATGATTTCATGGAACCCCATCTTTTGCTTAGATGAGAAAATCTCTCTCAATTTCCTGTATAAGATTTTTTTAATGCACATTTTCAGTTATATTGAAGAGAAATACCCCAGTTGTTTCATTAACTTACATTAAAAAAGAAGGATTTGGGAACGGTGGGATGGGGGGTGGGGATAGAAGAGAAAACTATAACCTTTTGCCCCTCTGAATTGGGATGTTATTATGACTATGTGCAATGAAAGCTCAATTTATCACCCTCAGGTATCTGTACAAAAAGTTGCAATATCCAGTTCAATGTGATTCAGGTAAATCCAATGTTTGATTGTTGTCTATGCTGGCAGGTTATTGAAGCTGGCGCTAATGCCTTGGTTGCTGGTTCAGCTGTCTTCGGAGCTAAAGATTATGCTGAAGGTGCAGACTCTCAGAATTGTTATTAATTTTTCGAGTGCAAAAATTGATGTACTTATAACATTCTTTCTCATGTAAATTAATTGTTTTACAGCTATAAAGGGAATTAAAACCAGCAAAAGGCCAGAAGTAGTTGCAGTGTGAACAGATGATTACAAAAAGGACCGATTAGATTCAGTCTGCAGTATTGGTATCACCCACGTATGTTACCTTGCCAGTTTGTCAAAGTTCTTCTATTGAATATCAGAATATGATTTATGATTAGTGACAGGGTGTTATTAGTTTGAGGCTAGATGACCCATATTAGAAAATCTTCAGAAAAGATAGTCTCTGAATCATTGGAACAAGAAAAAGTGTCAATCTTTTCTGTCTAGGTTCTTTTCACCAATGGACATTTTGAATTTCTGTCCCCAACTTTCTTGGTGCATTAGACCGTGTATGAATATCAATAAAAGATTTTGCCTGCTTCTTTGGAGTTAAAACATAATTAACTTATCTTTACTTTATTGAAAAGACTTTGATTATTAAGTTAGCGTTGTCTTCATGTTTGCAGACATGCACAAGTAAATTAGTCGCCTATTGCTTGGTTCATGTCGTTGGCAGAACCATCTTCCCTTCTTGGTCGGTTTCCATGGTGTTGGGGATGTACTAATAAGAAATCAAGTCTGGGGTAAGTCCGCAGTTGTGAGGCGTATTTTGTATCATATCTTTTTATATGGATTGAATGATACAAGCTTATTCAATGCATTTGTATCAAACCAATAGACACATTAATTTTCTTTTTTTTTGTTAATTTTCTATACATATATTTTTTGGCCCACATAAGGAAGTGAAGAAACAAACGCAGATCTAACTAAATGTTCCGTTTACTATTTGATTTTAATCTCCATTTATACTGTAAGAATCTGTAAACACCATCATGGAGCAAAGATTGGTTCAACACATTTGGTTTGAACAAGCAAACTTCATAGAGATACGTGGCATTTGACAATGAATAGACAGGTTCCAACGGTCTCGGGTTGTAGCATTTCAACCAAATTTTGAAGTCTCAAATTGAGTAATAATGAACTGGATGAACTAGATTGTTGGTCGATTGTCATGACCATGCTTGATAAGAAAAAAAAAAAAAATCCCCCAGCCTGTGGGATGTTCTTTGTTCCTCTGCAACTGTATGCAATCAATTTTCTACAGCTCAGGTTGCCTAGAACCATTGAAATGTAAAGCAACATCCAAACAAGTTCACAGCATACAATACAATACGTGAGCTCGCTAAGTGAACTTCTCAAAATCAAATTCCATCATGAGAGGAAGATTTTCATAAACAATATTGTTTATTTGATCCACTACTAACTATATACGAGACAAAAGGTACAAGTTCTCAACCTGCAAAGCTCAATGAAGACTGTCACTATACCACTCAGGTGCATACACGTAACCATCCTCCATGACATATAGAGAAATTAACTTTGAAAGACTTGTATGCTCATCAATACAAACACACTATGTATATGTGGACTAGCTGGTTTCATCTCAACTTTTCTTTCTGTACACTATAATACAAAGCTACATACGCCTACACGTCCCGTCTGCATACAGGGCATGAGCCATGTCTGATTAGCCACTTGTCCACACATGCCAAATGAAAAGTGTGGTGACAATGAGGCAAGCTCCTTGCAAGTTCCCCAACAATGATATCCTGCAAAGAACAAAATATTATTCTCATTATCATGCTGCCAGAACCACCAAACTACAAGTATGATGGTAGTATGATTTTTTTTCTTTCTTTTACTATTATGTGATTATATAAGCCAACCCCAGATTTCTTGCACCACCTCAAATGTTTTAATAGTTGAACCAACAAGCACCCATGAATGTAATGAGGAATAATGACAAACAAAAGCACCAAAATTTCTAACTAAAATAGTTGGATATTTAAAATGAAAACCTGTAAACATATAGAGCAGCAGCTACTCTGTGTTGGCTTGATTTCATCCAAGATCATATGACAAGGTAATTTTTTCAGTGACTCTCCCGTCAATCCTCTGGATAGAGCTCTCCAGTTGGTATCGTTTACATCGTAACTCATACTAGCAATTCTTACCTATGAATGCCAATACAAATTGGTTAACAAATTGAATCTCCAGATTACTGTTCAATCTATCCTTAAAACTATTTCACTAATAATTGTTGAAAAGATTTAAATTCAAACGGAATGAAATACATCATAGTCATGCACAATTGAATAGGGAAAATATTTATTATTTATATCATGCTGCATGTTAGGCATCTCCGACCATTCCAGAATGTTCAAAAAAAAAAAAAAAACTAACACAAAATATTAAACAAAGATCAGAAATATGGAAATATCCAATCAAACTACTATCTTGATAGCAAATCCAGATAGTTGATGGCACGCTCATGGAACCTCATATGACAGTCATACACTCAACTTGTAGCTCATACATTCATTAATCAATATATATCCTAACCTAGAAAGTTTTTCATAACAATATCTTGAATGCTTGGTCACAATACACAAGAAATTCAAGTATGATTTTGACATTATGCAGGAAGTTCTAATTCTACAGAATGAGCACAGAAAAGATGGAGTGCTAGCGCAATAAAGAAAGAGAAGCAGGAGAGAAGTGATTGTTCAAGAAATGTCAAAGCCTTTTAAAGACCTTATCATCTTTAAAATGCACTATACTCCACTTTGATATGCTATTTTCAAGTCACAACAACAGACTTAGAGAACAAAAAACACCAGAATCCACACATCTGCTTTAGTGCTTATTCCCCATGTGGACTCAGGTTGCATAGGATAAATCTTTAAATTATAATGGCCACCAACCATAGCCTAATCAAGTATCTTGTGTGGTTTTAGACATAACAGTGCAGAGTAACTTAGACTAATGCCCAACTCAAATAATTTTCACTCAGCTCATCACAAGAATAAATGAACAGTCACTCTTAACCATATAATTCTTCTAGACAGTGGTAAGCTTTGAAGGCTATAAAATATAAACACACCTGCCAGTTGTAAGCACCTAATATGGCCGGAGTAAACTGTTCCTCTACGAATCTCCCACAAAGAAGATCCTCAACAAAGTCTGCCTGGGCACAAAGTGTACACAATCAGTCCATTGCTGAAAAAAGGGTAATAGATCTTTACAAAACAGAAGACTCTACAATCTATCTTTAAAATAAAATGGATAGTGATAACTTGATACACATGCATAACTTTTGAGGATTATGGAAACCCATTAATAAGAACAAGCAAACAAGCTAGTCCCTGCTTTCAGTTTAATTAGTTTTAACAACAAACAAAACACTCAGTACCAAAGGTATTAAAGAAATATCAATTTAGTTAACAAACCATAGACGAGGAGCCCCGAGAACCAGTTCGTTCCAAACACCAGTAAGCACAAGAAGCCTCCAAAAGCTCAACAGAGAGTACAGCCCCGGCAATTGCACCCAGTCCAGCCCCTCGCAAAACACCACAGTCAGAAGCCCTGCCGGCTAAAGCACCCGTAATTGCCCCTGTGAAAGCTCCAGCTGCAAGTTAATAAACAAACACATATGAAACGGTCATCCACTAAGAAAACCAATCTAACTTCTCATATTCATTAAACAATCTTGCCAAACACAGGGAACCCGTACTGAACTGTCCGGAAAATTCAATAAAAATAAAGAGTAACCAAATTTCAATCTTGGCATCACAGACAAGGTTAAAATGGATCATACTCATCGGGGTCAGAGGCAAAATTTGATTTTTTTCTTAACATCAAATCACAAATAAATTTATGCATACAATGAATTGAGAAGCTCATAAGAATGTACCCAGAGCGAAGAGAGCAGTGAGGGTGCCAGAAATGGCGCCAGCGATGGATTTGGGGATAGATTGGAAAAGGTTCGGGTCTTCGAATTCTAAATCATCCATGCTGGCGGCGGAGCTGAAGCGGAGTCACCGCAAGGGCGAGAAGCCGGCGTATATTGGTTACTGAAGGAGTGAGGGATCCCGTGCCAAAAGAGATGAATGTCGAAAATATCTCGGTGGCTCCTTATTTATTTATTTATTTATTTTTCATTCTGTTTTTTTTGTGTGGATTCTATTGTAAGGGGAAAGAGAAACACAAGTACCTAGATTATGGGGCAGTTAAGTTTTTGAAACTTAAAAGCTGATATTTTACGTTTAATTTTTAGCCACTAAGCTACCCTGCCCACCTGTCGGTGACAGCGGCTCCGCGGAGAAGTGCTTTTCGGAGAGATTTTCACTTCACAAAAAAGCAATCTTCAGTAAAAATTATTTACATACACAACCGTAAACGTTCTCTGAAAGAAACATATGTCAATTTCTTCAGAGTTATTCTAAATGCATTTGTATCAAATGCTTTCTGTTTTTAGTCGAACTGTTGTTCATAAAAAGAGCTTCTAAAGCAATTGAACCATCCACACACAGCTCTATGATTAATTGGTTTTGGTACCAATTATGGCGAGGCTGAGCTCAGTAATTATGCACATACAGGCATTCGGGTAAAAACAGAGACATGAGATTTTCCATCTTACAATTACGAAAAGCTGTGATTTTTTACTGCATCAACTTCTGCCCCTTCACAAATAACAACAACAAAAACAAAACTTAGAATTGGAAAACAGTGTAGAATTGGAAATAAGAACCGAAGCTCGTTACTTTTTGTTTCCCTATAATTGGAAACCTTAGGGCTCTATACATTTATTCACTCGACCCAACTCTTAATTAATACCAACCAATAAGTCCGAAAAAACTTCATAAGTCAATTTTCAATAAAGAAATCGAAAGGATCTGATTGGAGCAATTTTGAAATCCAACGATGTTCCATGACATGGCATGGTACAGCCCTATGAAAAATCGGCACTTATCTCAGTATCTGGCAATTGTGAAGCAATCCACAAGCAGTTCTCCAGAAATCAGTAAAGATTGATGTAGTTAGGCCAGTACTGTTCAAAAAAATGCAGCAGCATTGAAGAAGTGCAAAGCTGCTCACAGGAATGATCATTGGCATCCTCAGCAGCATGTTGCCACATGCTGTCCAATTCTGAACATCCAATGGAAAGAATCAGAGCCGCCCTCGATGCCTTTGAAATGGGCAAAGTTTTACAAGAAGCCAATTTTCTTGCCTAGCAAATTAACTACAAATTGATAAGTCCTGTTCTTTATATACTGTGGGCTTTAGATGACCAAGAAAAGATCCTGTTGTGTGTCCTTCTGTTTCACCAATTCCCGATTCTTTCAAAAATTCAGAACAGCAGAAAGCCGATTTCGGATCTCCATTCTCTTGATAACCGCAAGCCATGACCTGGTTAATGACTGCATCAGGCACAATGCCCATCTTTATCATATCAGCAAGCAGCATCATCACATCAAGCGTACGCTTGGCTCGTAAATGCCCCCGTAGCATGATAGTATATGTGCAATTATCTGGTCTTAAATTATCAGATCTCATATCTGAGAAAAGCTTACTAGCTTTTAAAATCTGCCCATCATAACACAAAGCTTGAATAATTGCTGCATACATCACATGATTTGGGGAACAATAGCCACCATCTGTTTTATCAATCTTTTCTAGAAAAAATTTTAATGCATTAGAAATCCTTCCATTTTTAAAAAGACCATGAATCAAGCTACTAATTGTGAAAACACTGGGGGTGATTTTCGCCTCTAACATCTCCTTGTACAGCCAAAGGGCTTCTTTCAAGTTACCATCTTTACAAAGCCCATCAATCAAAGCTGTAAAAACAACAACATCAGGCACAAGGCTTTTAATTACCATTTCTGTGTATAAACCCATTGCAGCATCTATGTTTCCCGCCTTGCACTGACCATCAATCAAAGAAGAAAAGGTAACAACATTTGGTTCTACACCCTTTTCTGTCATTTGAGAACACACACTCAAAGCCTTCTCCATATCACCTTCTTTGCAGTATCCATCAATAAGTGAGTTATATGTCACAACATTTGCAAGTATCCCCTCTTTATACATTTTTTGCAATAAACCTTCTGCTCCTTCCAATTGACCCACACCACAAAGGCCCTTAATAAGTATGTTGTAGGTGAATACATCTGGTGAGATTTCAAACTTTCCCATTTCAGAACACAAGCTCGTTGCTTCAAAAATGTTACCTGCCTTACAATGCCCGTCAATCAAACAATTATACACAAATATATTAGGAAAAACACCAAACTTAGCCATGTGAACAAACAAATTTCCTGCTGCTCTTAATTCACCCACCTTGCACAGCCCATCCATTAGGATACCAAATGTAACAACATTTGGCTGCAAATTATGATGTAACATTTCATGATAAAACTCGAGTACTCGTTTCACATCAGCCACTTTGCAATAGCCATCCATTAGAGCATTGTAAGTGTACAAATTAGGAACCACACCACATTCTCGCATTGACCTGAACATGTTTTCTGCCTCAACCATCCTAGTCTCATTGGACAAACCATGAATAAGAATCGTGTAAATCACCACTGTCGGCTCAATCCCTTTGTCAATCATCTCATCAAACAAATTGAGCGCTTTCATAACATCACCTTGGCCACAACAACAATTAATAAGTATCCCATACGTGACAACATCAGCAACCAACCCACGCAACGCCATTTCTTCATAAAATTCCCACACGGAATCAAACTTCCCCTTCTTAATTAACCCATTTAACAATGTATTACATGCCTGGATAGCAGGCAAAACCTCAATTTTACGATACACCCACAAGGCCTCTTCAACGCGACCCATCTCAGAAAATGCAATAATTAACGTACCAAACACAGAGGGATTGAATTTCGGTATCTCTAAGCTGTTGAGTGCATTAAAGAAAGAGTAACAGACATGTTGGGGTTTACGAGATTTTAGGTGATTTTCAGTCAGGTCTTTTATCAAACACCTGGCGTTTTTGTACAACTTGGCATTGGCTAAGACATAAAATATAGCTGCAAAGGGTGCAAGACTCTTGACTGGGTTTAATATTTTGGAAGCAGAATTGAAAAGTATTAGTGCTTGGTTGGGTGTTTTGGAGTCCAGGATAGCATTTGTTAAATTTGAACGGGATGGAATTGATGACGACGACGTTAAAGAAGAAGATGGTGTTGAAGGCATTGATGATGATGGTGATGATTCAGAGATTGATCTTAACGTGATTAAAGGCTGTTTGTTGATTTTGACGTTGATGAAGTTGAGTTTTTGTTTTGGCGGGAAAATCTTCAACATTGCTCAGCTCATGTGAGGTTGATTGCCTCTGTCCATGTGTTTCTCTAACTGTTCTTCATTCCCTTAACGGTCTTCGGGAAAGTACCCAACGACAAGAGAAAATGTTAATACCAAAAGGCCAACAAAAATAATTTTCACCTCTTAATTTTTATTTTTTATTTTGATAACAATCCTAATATCCTATTTAAGTTTTCATTGATATAATTTATTTTCACTTTACTAATATTAAGAATTTTCACCATTAAGAGTAATGCTAACACTCTTATCTTGTTGGCATTATTCATAACATGCTACCCAATAAAGTTGGATTAACAAAAAATGTACTTCTAACTAATGCGACAACAAATAATAATTCTTCACATGAACTGAAATGGCAAAATTTAACAACTAATTATCTCGTCAAAATTTAAAATTAATATGCTTCGTGTTATCAAGTAAATATGCATGATATCAACTACCACATATTAATAAATATTAATGACTAACATGATTGTGATAAATACAAATAAAATTGTTAGATTACCCAAGCCTTTAATATTATGACAATAATTAAAACTCGAGGATACCCAATATTATTGTTTTTAAAAAAAGTTGAGGCTATTTATAATACTCTAATATCTCTTTTCAAATAATAATAATAATTGTGAATTTATGTTACGCTGATAAGTGAAATCTAGGCCTTCTCTCTTGTGCATGTTACTTGTCTGCCAGCGGCGGCGACTGCTTGAATGCTAGTTGAAGAAATAATTCCCGCCAATCCGGCAACGAGCTCCAGAGCTCTAACGCGACAAATTTTTTCCGTATTACAAATCCGCAACACCATTAGAACACTCTTTCAAATTCACTCTCAAATAATCATTAACGGCCTTTCCCAGAAGAACTACGTCCTCGCAAAGCTCTTAGCTTTCTACGTGACATCGGGTTATCTCATAAATGCCCATAAGGTTTTTGAAAAAATTGAAAATCCAAGTACTGCTATATGGAACCAAATGATTAGAGGCCATGGTAGGAGCGAAACGCCTGAAAAATCAGTTGACTTGTACAAACAAATGAAAGACAAAGAGACTGAGCCTGATGAGTACACGTATTCGTTTCTTTTGAGTGTGTGCGCAAGATGTGGGTTGTTTACAGAGGGGGAGCAGGTTCACGGGAGAGTTTTGGCAAGTGGGTATTGCTCAAATGTGTTTATAAGGACAAATTTGATGAATTTGTATTTGACGAGTGGAGGGAAGCGTGGCGTTGGGTGCGCACGTCTACTGTTTGATGATATGCCTGAGAGGAGTGTTGTGAGTTGGAATTCGTTGCTTAAGGGGTATGTTAAGTGTGGAGATATTGATGGGGCTCGGAAGATTTTTGATGAGATGCCACACAGGAATGTCGTTTCGTGGACGACCATGATTTCGGGGTGTGCTCAGAATGGGAAGTCCAAGCAAGCGTTGTCTTTGTTTAACGAAATGAGAAGAGCCCGTGTGGGATTGGATCAAGTGGCGTTGGTGGCAGCTTTATCGGCTTGTGCTGAAATAGGGGATTTAAAGTTGGGAAAGTGGATTCATTCATATGTTGAGGACAAATTTTATGTTGGAAGAGAGCCGGTTTTAGTATCTTTGAATAACGCGCTTATTCATATGTATGCTAGTTGTGGTGAGATTGAAGAAGCCTATGGAGTGTTTAGAAAAATGCAGAGAAGAAATACTGTTTCTTGGACAAGTATGATTACAGGATTTGCAAAGCAGGGCAATGCACAAGAAGCTCTTGTTTTCTTTGAACGGATGCAGAGCTTGGGAGTGAATGAAGTAAGACCGGATGAGCTAACCTTCTTAGGTGTTCTGAGTGCTTGTAGCCATGGTGGCTTTGTTGATGAAGGCCGCCAATTTTTTGAATGCATGGATCAAAATTGGGGAATCAAACCAAGGATTGAGCATTATGGGTGCATGGCAGATCTCTTCAGCCGTGCTGGGTTATTGGATGAAGCTTTCAGTCTTGTTCAGAATATGCCCATGAAACCAAATGATGCTGTGTTGGGTTCTCTCCTTCTTGGTTGCAGAATTCATAACAATGCTGAGCTTGCCTCGCAAGTAGCTCAGAAATTGGTGGCTGAGATTGACCCTGAGCAAGCTGCTGGCTATCTTGCACTTTTGGCTAATCTGTATGCTACTGCTAAAAGGTGGCAGGATGTTGCTGCTGTAAGACAGAATATGATTAAGATGGGTGTAAAAAAGCCTCCAGGTCGAAGTTGGGTCCAAATCAACGGTGTTCTTCATGATTTTGTGGCTGGTGACAGTACCCACAAGCATGCATCTTTAATTTATAAGACACTTGGCAAGATCACCATGCAAGCTATGCGGGAAGGCTACAGGCCAGACATATCAGAGCCCATCGAGGAATAGGACAGGTAGGAAGAGAAATTTGCTGTGTGTTAATGAAATGCATCTCGTGTTAAGTTCTCTTACTCGAGTTGCTACAGCTCTGGTGGTCATTCATTTGTCTTTTCATAGGCATTAGCAGTTGCTCATCTTATAAGGTAGTAAAATTTTCTTCAATCTTCCGAAAAGTGTAAAATTCATGTAAATTAACAGAAATAATCTTTCTAATACAGTTGATTGTCGATTGAAACTTCATTCTTCACGTACACATGCAATTGCGGCACGCCCTTTATCTTTTCTGTGTCCCCAAATAAATAAATAAGCAAAGAACTGTGGAAAATGATGCACGATTGTGGTGAAATAGAATATCAATCGGACAATTTATTCATAATTTCTTGTAATTTTCACAATTACTGCCATCATTTTGCTTAAAAAGAACTATGACCAATTCCAAGCTTTTGAGAATGGCAAGGGCTAACAGCGATTATGTTTGATTAGGCCAAAACTTCAATATGCTAGGCATATTCTATACACTATTCAGCAAGAAATTATGCTGGTTTGGGCCCGAGGAGGAGGAAACGTGAGATAATTTGTGCATCAACGCAAGGAATAATTCCTTGTGCACGTTTTCAATTTACTTGTTGCCTAGGGTTTCTAATTCCTTGTCATGTGTCCATATCCAATTTCTTAGCAGCATGTTACCCATTCTCCTCATTTTAGCTTCTTTTATCAAACTCGTTTCGGGTGAGATTGGAATCAATACGTACAACAGAAGCAATTAATTAAATGAACTATATTTTGCATTATGGAACTCAAATCATTTGAATTTTTAGTTTATTTTTCTAACCTCTTTATTCTCTGATAGTCACTCCTTATATGCACATTCGCTAACATATTGAGTTTGAAAGCTATACATGCATTTTGAAATTGGAACAATTATGTACTTAGAAAAAATATATAAATAAACAAACAATTTGCTTACTGACTAAATGATTCTAGTGAGATCATCCAAGATAAGCTAATCCTAACAATTTTTTATAAATGTAATAGTAAAAGAGATTGATATATGGGAAGATGCAGCAATGGTAAGAGCGGCCTCCCCCAATTTCATTGAACACATTACTTGAAATTCATTCCTCTTTCATAGTTTACTAATTTATTTTTTATATTTTATCGAAGGCTCCGTTTATGTTGCCACAGGGGTAACGTGCCGCTCATTTTGTCTATCATTCCTTTCTTTTTTATTTTTAAATATTTATAATTGGATCCAATTAATACGACCGGCAGGAAAGCGAAGAGCGGCAAGCAGCAACAATGGTGGGAGGTAGCAGCGGTGCCCCGAGTGTGGTTTTTTTTTTTTATCGGTGAAAAGTATATTGGGGAATCAACAAAAAGTTGGGGCCAAAATGAGAATAGTAAGGTGGGCAAAGGAGGATGAAGATGAGCAGGTGACTGCTTCGGCGAGTGCAAATCGATGCTCTTTTGCTTATTCACAAATTTGAAATAATTTGAACTTATCTATTAAAAGTTTGGGAAAATATCTAAATACCATTTTTTTTAATTTTAATCTGTGATTCTTAATTTTTGGTTGAATTAGCATAAAGTTATAGTTTTTTCTTGTTTGAAGTCAGATTATCTGAATCTTAAATAAATATGTTTTACCCCAAATGAAATTATAATTTCACCCTAATTAAATACAAAAAATAATCAGTTATTATTTTTTATAATCTATAACTTCTACTAAATGAAAATGATTTTTATAAATTTTTAAAAATAAATTTTCCTATTATATATCTAATCTAATTTAATCCAATCATAAAAGCAGAGGTGGGTGAATAATCTCATATATTTAAATGTCAACTTAAAAGTATTAATTTTATTTGAATATAATTTAATATAGCCCAACTCGATTGTACTAAATATAAAATAGTATTATATAATCTAATTTAATCCAATCATAAAATTGATTTTACATGGTAAATCCATAAAAAATTTATTAAAAATCCTTTTAATTTATTTAGAGTAAATATTATAGATTATAAAAAAATAAACTAATTATTTTTGTATTTAATTAGGGTGAAATTATAATTTTTAGTTTGGGGGCAAAATGTCATTTATTTAAGATTAGTTAGTTTTTAACTTCAACGACAAGTGTAAATGTGAGAATCTGTAACTTTGGTGGTTAAAAATAAAAGTGTATTTTTCAAAATGTTAAAAAAACAGGACCCAAAATGTTAATTATCCAATAAATACACCCTTTTCATTGAGACTGCTTTTTTAAATACACCCTTTTCCTTGACACTGCTTTTTTCTATTAGCCCAGACGGTGGAGAGCTAAGGCCACAACAAGGCAAAAGTTGTATGGCATTTTTTCTCTGTGACATGAAAGTTGTAATAGGGTGACTTATCCAACAAGCACTACGTGGGACGGTGAATTGTTAAAGCCACAGGCCCACAGCAAGGCAAGTGTCACACAGTAGCTGGATTTTTCAATCTTAAGCAATCGAAATAAAAAATAATTATGAGAATCCCAAAATGCTCCTATAAATGTCCAGTCGAATTCGCGCCTTAATTTCCATTTACCGACAATTTCACTTCAATCAAAATCAGCTGATACACTCTTCCTTAAACCAAAACTAGAAAAGAAAAATCAAGCTGATATATGATGGGTCCGACTCAGGACAGATCCGAAATCGCGTTCTTCGACGTAGAAACAACGTTTCCGACCCGACACGGCCAGCGCTACGCCATATTGGAATTCGGAGCCATTTTAATATGTCCCAAAAAGCTCGAGGAGCTCCACAGCTACTCCACTCTGGTCCGACCCGCCGACCAGTCACTCGTCTCCACTCTCTACGCACGCCGTAACGGCATCACTCGAGAGGACATCTTTTCCGCCCCTACCTTTGCCGATATCGCTGATACAATCTTCGACATTCTCCATGGTCCGTTCAAAATTAAAGCTCTCTTTTTTTACTTCAATTGTTGTAATACTATATGCTCTTTTTAACTTAGAGTTTTATTTGAGAAAATAGTTACAAAAATCTCTAATTTTTTTTCTTTTGTAACAGACACTATTTTCTTTTGACCATAATATTTTTTTACTCTATAAATTTAAAAAAATTAATTTCAAATTTTTATAATAAATAAAAATATGTCATTAAATAAATGTAATAATATATATTTTTAAAAATAATTTTAATATCTAAAGAATATTTTTATATTTGACGACTTATTAGACTAATTTTAAAAATATTAAAATTAAAATTATTTTAAATATTATGTAAAAATAATTTTATTTTTATCAACAGGAATATATTTTGTTAATTGTAAAATTTAACTCAAAGATTTATTTAAAATCTTTATAATAGAAATCTTTATAATAAATACACATATATTATTAAAAAATATAATAATTTAAAATTTTAATATTATCTTAAATTTTAAAAATAAGTTTATATTATTGGCTTATTAGATAGATTATATTATTTTTATTAAATTTGTATTAATTAAAAAAACCCTAAAGTTAATTTTTTTAATTACTAAATTCAAATGGTATTTTGGTTAAAAGGACATTCTTGATGTCATTTTCTAAAAACTTGGAATTCATGTGACAATTTACCCAAATCTTGGGGTGTATGTGCTTCGTGTTTTATTTATTTTGGTTATATTTGGTATAACTTTTCAAATAAAACTTATTTAAATATGGTTTATGTTAATAAAGTTTTTTACAAATAGAATTTAAAAAAATTAGTTGTTTGTTGTCAATGATTTAATATTATTAATTTTTTTTAAATGTAGTTGTTTGTTAGTAATAATTTAATATTATTAGTTTACTAAGTAGATTATATTATTTATATTAAATATGTATTTAAAAAACTTTAAAATTAATTTTCTAATTACTAAATTCAAAAAATATTATGGTAAAAAAGAAGGTCTTAGGTAGAGTTTTTTTTTTTTTTTAAATCTAAAATTTGAATGAGTTTAAATTTGACTAAAATTTGAATAGGTCTGAATATATATATTTGAATGTTATGATTATTATTATTATTATTTTAATATCTGAATATAAGTATTAACTTGTTTATTTTTCAAAAAGAAAATATCTTAAAAATGATATTTTGACATATATAATCTCATAAATAATAACAATACTTATATTTATTGGTTAAACACATGACAAGTCATAAATAAATTATTTGATTAGTAAAAAGAAAAATTGATAATGGGTCCGTTTAAAATTACTTTTGGGAGGTTTAAAAGTAATTTTCAAAATCTAAAAGCTAATTTTGATGTGTTGTTAAAAAAAAAATTTAAATCATTTTTGTCAAAATTAACTTTCCTGTAATTAACTTTGAAAGGTAGGGAATGAGTAGTTTTTAAATTCTAATTTTTAATTTTTTTCTTTAATAAAATCTCATAAATATCCTTATAATTATTACCTAAACCTAAAATTATCCTCATTTAAACTAAAATGACATCAATATTTTAATTATTTTTTATTATAATTCATGGATTCCTTTCGTTTACCCTATTTCTTCTTTATATTTTACATTACATCAAAAGTACGGCAATATAATATAAATTTTATTTTTAGTTAAAATTATTATAATATACAATTAAAAATATTGTATGTATATATTTTTATATGTGTTAGTAAATTTTATTTCATATTATGTATATTTTATTAGTTATTTATTTTTTCACAATAGTTTAACATTAAAATTTACCACACACTAACAACTACTTTCAAAACTCATAGTACCTTTTAAAATAAAATTTACCAAATATTTAACTGGTTCTTTTTACATTATTTTTACAGCACAGTTAATAACAATTATTTTAAAAATTACAGTATTCCCAAAATGGCTCAATATTTACCTTAACAAAACATGGAAAGTACACATACTTTTTTACATTGACATATAATACTTATAATGTTATTTTTAATATATTATATTGATACTTTTTCTTGTTAGTCATATAAGTCAATCAATAATTGTTTAATCATTGGAATTAAAATTAGTGTATTAAATAAAATTCAAAATCTATTATAAAGATAGTAAATATAAATATAAAGAGATGGACCCATTATAAAATACATTCACCTAAAGTTCTATTACGTTTAAATTTCTCATTCACAAAAAAATAATAATAGTTGAAGACACGTATAAAAAAAAGATAAATAAAAATAATAAAAGGATAATTATATAATAGAAAATAAATTTATTTAATAGGATATTAATGAGAAATAGTATTAAAGTTCTATTAAGATGTTTTATCATTTAGATAAAGTTAGAATATTTAACTTTTTTCGTTTAGATCTAAATATCTTATAATTAGATATAAGTGATTAAAAATAAAAAAAAATAAAAACTATTAATGTTTAAAAATAATTAAGATTCAAATTGTAGTTAAAAAAAAAAAAAACAACCCTTAGTGCCTTTTTCTAAAAACTTAGAGTTCTTATAACTATTTTCACAAACCTTGAGGTATAAGTGTCTTTTTTCCTTTTATTTATTTAGGTTTTATTTAGTATAACTTTTTAAATAGACTTTATTTAAGTAGAGTTTATATTAGTAGAGTTTTTATAAGTAGGGTTTTATTAAAAAAAATTCATTTGTTTGTTTGTCAATGAAATTTTTTATTAAAAATTATAAAATTATTTTAATAGGTAAATTATTTGAAGTTATGTTATGAAAGAAATTAAATAAAATTATGAAATAAATAAAGAATATTTTAGACAGTTAATGGTTAAAAAATTTTATTTTTACTTTTAAAAATTTAAAATTTAAATTTCTACTAATGGAAATAAAATAAATTATTTAGTATTTAAAAATTTTATTTAAAATTAATTAAATAATAAAAAAATTAAAAAAAATATGGAATTAAATAAGCGCATTTATGCCGATTAGGTAAGCCACTTATCCTTGCTTATACAGGGAGGATATGGGCGGGTCATAATATACTGGAGTTTGATTGTGCGAGAATAAGAGAGGCGTTTGCGGAGATCGGACGGCCGGCGGCGGAGCCCAAGTGGACGATTGAGTCGTTGAAATTGCTGAGTGAGAGATTTGGAAGGAAAGCGGGTGACATGAAAGTAAATATCAGTAAGCTTGCTATGATGTTATTGTCCAAGTGTTTGTGGCTGCCAAAGATTTAAGCTTTTGTGTTTTTTTTTTGTTTTCAATGTTTTCCTTGTGTGCTTTTCTGTTATTATTAAGTGCTGTCGTTTTAATGCTGCCTGATGAAATCACTGGCTGTCTAGTGCCTTGCTTTTAAAGTTTTGTTGAAGCGCGGCAGTTACGTATGTTTGGATGGAGGGAAGGAGAAGAGGAAAAGAAAGTAGGGAAATTTCGACTTTCTCTCTGTTTGGTTGGGAGAGACAGAAGAACTAAGTCAAAACTTCCAATTGTATGGTTTCACTACGAGATTGAAGTGAGGAGAAATTCATTTGTTGTCAATTTGATCTTATAGCTATGTATTAGTTTGTAAGTTTGGCCTCGTTCTTTCCGCCAGTACGGGGGAAGGATTGGGTTTGGAATGATGGCACATGCTCAACTTTCCCCTTCTTTTATTGTTTTTTCGAGCCAACTGGAGAAATTCCTCCTGCTTCCTTCTCTCTCATTATTTTTTTAAGCCAATCACTGTTTTTTGCATTTTCCAAATCGTATTTAGACCTTTTTCTGGCTTAAGACATGTTAAAGAAGTGGAGCTTTCTTTGTGTAATCTATTTGAAGTTTGAACCTCATTGGATAAATTTTGACCAACGCTGGTTTTAGCATGTAAAGAATCTTGCAGTTGGGATTCTGTACTGTCACATTTGTTAATAAAACAAGAGTTGATGAATTTTTTGTGTGCAATTTACCATTTTGGCATTATGATTTAATACTTTACATATATGATAATTATATACTTCTTGATGCTGATATGCTAGTATCCGTGCAGATGGCCTCCCTTGCAACCTATTTTGGCCTTGGACAGCAAACTCATAGGTATTTCTACAGACTGCAAGGAGTTATGTTGCTTGCTCTTCCTTTTTCCTTGAAATAATACTTGTTTCTATAATCTTTCAGGAGCTTAGGTGATGTTCGGATGAATCTTGAAGTTCTCAAGTATTGTGCAACTGTGTTGTTCTTGGTAATTCTCTTGTTCGAAAAGCAGTGAGATCTGGCTTCTTCTTGAATGATAGAAATTGATAGCTTTAAGATGTCATAATATTCCTGTATAACATACTTGTAATGTTAAGCTTTGACTCAGTTTCCATCCAAGGAGTATGACATGCTCTCTTGCTAGTTGATCTTATCATGACACGTTTTCAAAAAGATGGTGCTTATTGCATGCAAACGTACATAGATAGCTTTTCTAAAGCTTGATGATAGACGATCCTCTAGGAAGTTCAATGTTTAGGCTACAACCCCTCTGAAGTTTACTTTGGCTCTTACATAATCCAGACCCTACCACCCTTGGAGAGCATCATGCACTTCAATTTTGTTTTGTATTTACCGCAATAAATTGGCAGCATATAAGCTTGCAATAGTTTGTCAACTATCCCAATTACTTTTTGACCATCAAATTTTGTAAGATGATTAAATGCAGCCTGTGCTGAGATGTGGAATGCTTGCCCTCCGATTGCTCATAATTGATACTTTTGAGTTCTTATATATTTTAGGCTCATCTTGTTTTACCCATAAATGACATCTGATTGAGTGTTTAGTGGGGTGGCTGATGGACTTGCATGTTTCATAAGATTTCTTGTGCAACAATTAACCAGAAATTGCCGTATTCACAGGAATCAAGCCTCCCAGACATATTCACTGTGAACAGTTGGGTTTCCTCAAATGCTACTACAAGAAGTCATAGTAATGTTAAATCATCTCCTGTGGGGACAAGCCAAAACCTCAGTACTTCCTCTTCAAAATTCAAGTTTGAAAATGCTTCAAATGTGTCTCCCCCTGATCAAGGAAAGGAGGAAATTCATCCAATATTTTCTGTCATGACTCAGGGAACTGGGGAGGGGGACTCCGTTCTGCCTGTAACTACTGCTGATCAACCCTGTCCTTTGGACATGAGCCGACTCAGCAATCAGACGGAAACTCAATCTCTTCAACCAGATGACACCATAGAAGATGAATCTGAGCCAGAGTCTCGTCAGATGTGTTCCACGGCATCTGTGTCTGAGGGTTCAAGTGGTCTTTCTGGATTTATGGAGCCTGATGAAGTTTCCATCCCCTCCATTGGTGCCGGTCTTTTCCCAGTATTTCTTGGGAGTCGAATTCAAAAATTAGATTGTTTCACAATGATGTTATTTTGCAGCTTTGTTGTTCCCGTTTGAAAATACGATTGGGAATAATGGAGTCTGTCGATCAGGCTGGCCGGCCACGGTTGAGCTTTGTGGTCGACACATCTCAAAGTCTATGCACAGTTCTTGATGCCTGTGAAGTCGTTGTGAAGAAATTGGTTGAAGATTCTGGTAGCAGCTCTGAATGGAAGCATGTGACCAGAAAAGGTGGTTACTTCAACCATCCCACAGCAAGACTGAAGTAAGCTTTTTTTAATTACATATTTTTCCTTTGCGGCAAGAAAATGAATAGAATTACAGTCTAGGGGAATTAAATTTCTGATGTACATCATTTTCCCACAGCAAGAACTTAGGATACTGTGGTATGTTTATTTTGACATCTCTTGCTTTCTGTGGTACCCATCAAGTTGCATCCTAGGTGTAGAAGTCACATAATAATAGGGAAAGCCGACAGCCAGCCTGAAAAGTTTGGACATTCTTATTTCCATGCATATGGATTTTGGGTGTGTAGTTTATTTCATTTTGCTTTATTAACTATTAGCTTTTAGATTGTTTTCGTGATTCATGTGGTACTGGGTAAGTACAAAAATGGATCAGTACAAAAGTTTGTAGTAGTTTTGAAGATAAAGATGGAAGTGAATATTGAAATCTCTTTTGGACATAACAGCAACAAAGGCAGGCAAATGAAACATTAATGTTTTGTTTAAGTGGACTTACAAACGAAGCATAAACATGAATTAAGTGCCTTCTTGTTTTTACATATATTTATCTATTGAAAATACATCAGATGGATTATGTTTTGCCACCCTTTTTGCAGCATCCGTATTGGAGTATCCGGGAATGTTGCTCAATATGCTACAGAAATGTACCAGAAAGATGCATCTGGTGACATTCAGAAGCTCCTGTTCGATAAATTTGATGCAGCAGAGCTCGACTTCTTGTTAAAACCAGGGACATTTGTGGATGCATTCCTGTCCTTAGATCCATATGACTATCAGCAGAGAGCAGGCATCCCATTAGTGGCAAAAAAATTGATTGTTCATTCTGAGTAACAAAAGGGAAAGGACCTCTCGGAGGATCATCATTTGATGATTAACAATTACCAAGTAGACTGACATGTACATAGCAAATTTGTTTTTGATGTTCATAGGATCAGAATTGGAAATAACATTATACTGGCGCGGATAATATGTAATTTTAATTAAATTCTTCACATTCGAAGTTTAAAGTGATGTGGCTTGGTCTGCCTTTTCAATCTTTATGTCGCTATTCCTCTAAATTGGTGAAAAAAGGAAAAACCATAAGCAGTCCAATATTATGTGATAGTGTTGCTACTATTAACACGAGTAATGTTAATCATTAAGTTATTATTCGTTCTGTTAGATCAATTATTTTACCGCCAGCAAAATAGATAAGGTTTTTAAGAAACCCTGACTTCTTTGAAACCTCTATTTTCACTAGAAAGCATGGGAAAGATTTTAACAAACTGAATAATGAAAATCTCTATTGAACAAACAGAGCATGGGATTGAACTGGCAATGCATAATGTAAGGTACCCCAGCACTACCCCCACAATGTTGCCAAATGGACAACAAGAACAAACTGGAAAAAGCGCTTCATAATGAATTGCCCTTAGCCCCCGCTTCTGCTTCGCCACTAGAATCAAAATTATGGATAATGTTTAAGCTCAAAATTGTGAAAGTAAACCACCAAATGCGGCCCTACTAAAACAAACTTTTCATAAGCCACTTACTATAGTCACTCCAAGCCAAGAGTTGTGTCGGTTGATTTCCTTGGTCTCCAACGGTAAATACTTTCTGTTAAAACAGACACTGTATCAGTGCCAACTCATCCTAAATTTCAGTAAAAGTGCCCAACGGCCAACACAGCCCATCAAAAGAAGGCTCACTAGGGCTTATGGGCTGGCATAATACGATCCACCAAGTAAACAGGCTGTGTCATGTGTACTCAATTTTCCTTTTTAGCCCTAGCAAGGCTCGCGGCACAAGCACGAGCATGTTGTGTTAAAAAAAAAACCATCAATTTTTTTTTTTCAAGCTTACATATCTAATGTACTTTTTCAGACCTACGTGCCGGATGTGTGTTTTCAAGCTCATCAACCCATGCACTTATAATAATAATAATTATTATTATCATATTAAGAACACAACAATAATAATAATCATAATTTTTATTAAGAGAACAATTATCAGTTTATCACAATTTTAAAACTATATATTTAATTTCAAAATAAGCAACTATAGTACAAAAATATATAAATTTAATTCCATAGATCATAGTAATGATTAATATAAATCTACAAACTCAAGAGGCCAAAATATAAAAATAATCAAGGAAATTATTCAAATTTAATTTATTCATTTAATAAATTATAAATGTAAAATAATTAGAATATTTTTTTAAACTAAGATTTAAATTAATTTTTAAAAGCATATGGTGATAAAATATATTAAAAATTTTAATTTCAAGGTATTTGTAAAGTCATAATATTTTATGTTTATTTTATCATTAAAAAATTTTACTTTGATATATTTTGGTACACATGCTAATGATGGCTTACGGTTGCATACTAGCCCACTAGTAAAGCATGCTTATTACATACCTTTTTGTATATCGTGCTTTGGTCCATCTTTAATCGTGTCGTGCTTTTAAAGCCCATGTGCTTAAAATTCTAAGTCTAGCCCAACCTACATGTGCGTCGTGCCGTGCCGAGTCAAAATATGCTCGTATCGTATCGTGCTGTACAAAGATGTACCGTGCTCATGCTGTGCCATGTGCTGCCTAAGCCACTGGCCATCTTTAAATTTAAGGCAAAAATGGGAATTTGTTGTCTTTAGGCATAATATAAAGTGTTTTTGGCTTTGGGCTTTTGGAAAGAAGCGCTTCCGTGAGCTTCGATAGTTTCTGTTTTAATAAAGTTCCACACGACTTTTTCTTTTAGATAGTAACATATAAATTTTTTTATACTCTGTCTCCAACTCATCTTGGTGACCACATATTCTCCTAAAACTCAACTAAATAGAAATTAAGTTTTAGAAAAATTTGCATTGACACATTTGACGATGATATGCCTGAGCAGAGGGGAGTGTGGCATTGGGTGTGCACATTTGCCTATTTGATAATATGCCTAAGAGAAGTGTTGTGATTGGAATTTGTTGCTTAAGGGATATATTAAGTGTGAAGTGTTTGATTTATTTCTCATATTTTGTGGACTCGCATAAATTATTTTAATTGTTTTTTATATTTCACTGAAGTAAAATGCTATTTACCCCGAGTCAAACCCAAAACCAATATACAACGCCGTTTTAATCCCTTTTTTTTCCTTTCATCCTCCAAAAAAATGACATCATTTTAGCATGGACGACAGCCCCAAATTGCTTTCTCTTCCTCTTCGTCTCACAACCATTCTCCTTCTATTTCTTTGTAAAATTACTG
Organism: Citropsis articulata; assembly: GCA_030449925.1. Classification (NCBI taxonomy): domain Eukaryota; kingdom Viridiplantae; phylum Streptophyta; class Magnoliopsida; order Sapindales; family Rutaceae; genus Citropsis; species Citropsis articulata. The sequence continues at coordinate 1,838,669 of JASUUH010000019.1, read as the reverse complement.
CTCTTTGTTTCACATCCATTTGTGATCCACAACCATTGGCACCCACCATCACCGACAACCATCAGCTTGGCACTTGGCAGCCACTATCACGCATACCCAGTCATTGTCACCACCACCAACGGCCAGATTCGTAAACAATCTGCACGGTATATTACTCAAAGAAAATGTTAAGTCTTCCTCTTATTTCTATGTACTTGAGGAATTGCACTTAAACTTGATAAGTTTTTGTTAAGATAAAAATGGTGATAATCATCCTCTTCTTCATTTGTTTTTTCTTTTTCTTAATGTATGTATTTAATCCATATATTTAATTGCTTATGTATTGAAGAGTTGATATGGAAGATCAACAATCTGAAGAGGAGTTGACGAAAGTCAGCCAGCTTGCAAGCCTTAAATAGGAGATTGATTCCAAGAACTAGCACTTATCTAAGATGGAACAGAAGTTGGATGACACATCTGTAATGGCTCGCAAACTTGTCATTGGCCTTATCGAGAAGCTTAGATAAAAGCTTAAAGGGTTTTGCAGTGCTTGGGAAAGGTTCTGAAACGAAAGATGAAAAGAGAGCAATTGGGGCTAATGTTAACTAAACCAAACAACATCGTTTTAGGGAGATAAAAAACAAAACAAAAAAAAAGAGGAAACGGTGTTGGTTCAATTCATTTTGGGGTTTGACTCGCGGTAAATAGCAGAATTCTTTACCGAATTAATACGTGGCTAATCTCGTAATTTGAGAAACTCATTTATTAAGTGATCAAATATTATGTTAATGAGTTTGATTTTGTCATACTATATATGTAGTAATATATTATGGATAAGTATAATCTTTAATTGTGTTATTTTATCTCATAATAGGATGGACAATTTTGTGCTAACACATAAGGGGTCCCTACACTCAGTCATAGTATTTAAGTGACTTTAGCCCATTATAAGTTCACTATTCATAGATTTGTGGCATGAGTATACTGCACTTCTCTCTTTTGTGTGCATTAAATTTGAGTAAAAGCTTTAATCTTGAGCTAAGGTAAAGGAAGTAAGATTCAGAAAATAGATCAAGGTAGTAACAACTCAGTAGAAGCTCTATAAAAAGTTCAGATTAATGGTTAATCAAGATAAATCTCGAAATTTTACCTAATGCATATGTTTACTTAGAAATAGAAGATTAAGGGTGTAAAGCTTGTATTTATTTATTTCACCATGGAGATATTGATAGGGCACATTAAGTTTTTGATAAGATGCCACACAGGAATGTCGTTTTGTGGACGACCATAACTTCAAGGTGTGCTCAGAAAGGGAAGTCGAAGCAATCGTTGTTTTTGTTTAACGAGATGAGAAGAGTCCATGTGAGATTGGAACAACTGGCATTGGTGACAAGTTTATTGGCTTGTGCTAAAATCGGGAATTTGAAGTTGGGAAAGTGGATAGATTCATATGTTAAAGAGAAATTTTTTGTTAGATGAGAGCCAGTTTTAATATCTTTGAATAATGCATTTATTCATATGTATGCTAGTCGTGGTGAGATTAGAGAAGCCTATAGAGTGTCTAGAAAAATGCAGAAAAGAAATATTGTTTCTTAAACAAGCATGATTACGAGATTTGCGAAGCAAGGCTATGGACAATAAGCTCTTGTTTTCTTTAAATGAATGCAAAGCTTGGGAGTGAAGGAAGCAAGAATGGATGAGCTAACCTTCTTAAGTGTTCTAAGTGCTTGTAGCCACAGCAGTTTTATTGATGAGGGCCGCCAATTTTTTGAGCACATGAATCAAAATTTGGGAATCGAACCAAGGATTGAGCACTATGAGTGCATGGCAGATCTCTTCAGCTGTGCTAGGTTATTGGATGAAGCTTTCAGTCTTGTTCAGAATATGCCCATGAAACCAAATGATGTTGTGTTGGGTTCTGTTCTTCTTGGTTGCAGAATTCATAACAATGCCGAGCTTGCCTTTCAAGTAGCTCAGAAATTGGTGGCTAAGATTGACCCTGAGCAAGCTACTGGCTATCTTGCACTTTTGGCTAATGTGTATACTACTGCTAAAAGGTGGTAGGATTTTACTGTTGTGAGACAGAAGATGATTAAGTTGGGTGTAAGAAAACCTCCAGGTCGAAGTTGGGTCCAAATTAATAGCGTTCTTCATGATTTTGTGGATGGTGACCAGGGGCAGAGGCCATATAAGGGTAAAGGGTGCCATGGATAGTGTAGGATTTTAAACAATTTTGAGATTTCTAAATAAAATATGAAAAATTAATGTGAAATGTCCACACTCGCCCCGTACAATTAATGTAGAAAGTTGATTTATTAAATAATATTATAATTTTATAAGCCTAAAAGCAAAATAATTAAAATAATTCAATCAAACCCAAAAGCCCATTTTTTTTTTGAAAATAAAGCAAACTTTCATTAATTAAGAAAAAAGATACAATAATTGAGGTGCCCACCCATAGGACATAATCATTAACTTTTAGAGCTATTTTTGTGAAAACATGCTCTACTTCATTGCACCTTAATATCTTTAACTTTCTGTAGCCCATCAGCCATAAAACCTAGAACATTAGCCAACAAAAATTATATTCCAAAAATCGCCTCCCTAAATTTTTGACAATTTCACTACAGTAAACATGAGAAAGCCATAAAAAATTAATAAATACATTAAAAGGAAAAATAAAGAGAATTTGAAAGCCAATACCAATTCTCCAAATACTAAAAATTCACAAGTTTCACTTACCAATTCACCGAATTTTGGAAATCTACCTTTAAAATCTTCAAGAATTGAGATAAGACTAGTTAATGCATAACTTTTAGAGCATGATCCAGGATTGCATCCATAAATATGGGTTTATGATGTTAATCAATGAGATGAAATTCGCAGAGCATAAATAATGGCTGGTCCACCAAGACTTTCAGAGTATCTCAAATCTGGACCAGAAAAGCACCTCCATCGTTTTCAATCTTCATGATTCGATTCTTTTCCTTTTTGGTTGGAATATTCACCCGTAAAAAATACTGCTTTTTGTCTACCATGTTATCTTTTTAATACACCATCTGCACATCCAAAATGTAATGCTTATACTATTAATGGGTTTAATGGTTGGAGAAAGGTTAAAGATGGGAAAAATTATGCCTTCCTTAATCATGTGGGAAAGGATCCGAATTCAAATCATAAAAAGGATGAAAAATCATGTGAGGATTTGATGAAGCAATCTCAGCATCTGCCACAGGAATTTAATCGTTATTCCTCTCAAGAAATTGAAAATAATAGACTGCGGTTAAAAATTGCGGCTGAAGCAATTAGATACTTAGCTTTTCAAGGTTGTTTTTTTAGAGGTTATGATGAGAGCGAAAAATCATTAAATCGTGGAAATTTTCTTCAATTACTTAAAGCATTTACCTCTAATAATGAAAAGATTGTAGAAGTTATACTTGATAAAGCTCAAAATATGCCTCATATACATCACTAGATATTCAAATTTTACATGCCTTTTCAATGAAAGTGAAAAAGGCAATTCGTGAAGAAATAGGAGATGCAAAGTTTTGTTTAATTGTAGATGAATTACGCAATGAATCGAAGAAATAATAGATGGTTGTAGTTTTGAGATTTGTTCACAAAGATGGTTTTGTGCGAGAACCTTTTTTTGGACTTGTCCATGTCTCTAACGCTTCTACAGTGACCTTGAAAGATGGGATATCCTTCTATTGTCTCATAATAATTTAACTATTCAAAATATTCAAGGGCAAGGATATGACGGTGCAAGTAACATACGAGGTGAGTGGAATGGTTTACAAGCTTTAATTTTGAAAGATTGTCCATATGCTTACTACATTCATTGTTTGGCTCACCGACTACAATTGGTTTTAGTCGCGGTATCTCATGAGATTATTCCTATTCATCATTTCTTTACTGAACTGAATTCTGTTGTAAATATTGTTGGTGTTTCTTGTAAGCACAATGAAGAACTAAAACGTGCTTAAGCTGCTGACATTAAGTATATGATTTCCATTGATGAGCTTGAGAGTGGGAGATGACTTTAATCAAATTGGCACTTTACAAAGGCCTGAGGATACTTAGTGGAGTTCTCACTTCAGATCAGTCTGTAATTAATAAAAATGTTCAGTGCAACATGTTCTGTTCTACTTAATATCATTGAAGATGGCACTAATGCTTTCCAACGAGGAGATGCTGATGCTGCATATGAGGTAATGACTACTTTTGAGTTAGTCTTTATCTTGCACAATATGAAAGAAATTATGGGAATCACTAATATACTTTGCCAAGCTTTGCAATCTAAATCTCAATATATTTTACATATTATGCATCTTGTTTCATCAACTAAAACACTTATTCATAAATTTAGAGATGATGGGTGGATTACTATGCTTGATCAAGTGAAATCATTTTGTGTAGCAAGAAATATAGATATTCCAGAAATGAATGCTCATGATGTTGCAAGACAAGGTCGATTTAATAAACATGCAGTGCAGTTGCTTAAACTTAGTTCAGCACTTGATCCTCGTGAATGTAGGGAGTCGTTTTGAATTGGTGATGTTTGTCAATTGGCTGACAAGTTTTATCCAGTAGACTTCACAAACGTTGATAAAATGAATTTAAAAATTCAACTTGAGCATTATGAGTACATTGTAGTTCAACATCCAGAGTTCAAAAGCTTGTCCACCATTTTTGACTAGCGTCAATGGTTGGTTAGTACTAGAAAAGCAACAATATTCTCCCTCATCAATAGAATAATTGTTCTTGTGCTAACTCTTACAGTGTCTACTGCAACTACGGAACGATCATTTTCGGGTATGTGTATAGTAAAGACAAGACTTCGCAATAAAATAGAGGATGAATTTCTTATAGATTCATTGATTATGTACATTGAAAGGAAAATTGTAAAAAAAATTACGTATTGAATCAATAATCAATGAGTTTCGGGATATGAAAGGACGTCGTGTTCCATTTTAATGTTAGAGATCCTGATTTTGTTGGGTTTAATATCTTATGTTAAGAATATTTTGTTACTTGAGGAAGCTTTTTCCCTCTACAGTTATGATGGTTTTTGTTTAAGTTTTTATTTTCATTTGATAGCTTCCGTACTTTAAGACTTAGAATTTTATATGGGTGGAGACTCTTTTGCTTTGTAATCACCTTCCTTCATAAATTATAAATGTAAATTTTTTTCATCGGTATCTTACTAATTTTTTTGGATGATTTGGTCTGATTGTAATTTATTAATTTATTATTTCTAATAATATCAAAATTATAAATTTAAATTTTACCCTCGTAAAATTTCCTCCTGAGCTCCGCCCCTGGTGGTGACAGTGCCCATCTTTAATTTAACCATGCAAGCTACGCGGGAAGGCTACAATCGAGATCTATCGGAGCTGTTTTTAGGCATCGAGGAATAAGACAGGCAGCAAGAGAAAGCTTCCTCTTGTATTCTCATAGGCATTAGGCAGTTTTTCGTCTTGTAAAGTGGCAAAACTTTCTCCAATCTCTCGAGAAGTGTAAAATTCATGTAAATTAACAGAAATATTCTTTCTAGTACAGTTGATTTGATTGTCAATTGAAATTCCCTTTTCACGTACACATGCAATTGTGGGACGACCTTTGTCTCTCGGGTGTCCCCAAATTAATAGACAAGCTAAGAACCCTGGAACATGATGCACGATTGTGTTGAAATAGAATATCAATCAGACAATTCATTCATCATTTCTTGTAACTTTCACAATTACCACCATCATTTTGCGTAAAAAGAACTATGAACAATTCCAAATGCTTGTGAGCAAGGCAAGTGCTAATTAGTGATTATGTTTGATTAGCTAACTACAAAGCCAAAACTTCAATATGATAGGCATATTCTATTCACTATTCAGCAAGAAACTATGCTGGTTTGGACCCTTGGAGGAGGAAACGTGAGACAGTGTGCGCGTTAAGAGAAAACCCCAATGATTAGCTAAGATATTGCTTGAAAATTTAAAATTACGGCTTTGTTTCTACTTGTACATGAACGCAAGGAATAATCCCTAGTGCACATTCTCAATTTACTTGTTCCGTGGGGTTTCTAATTTCTTGTAAAGTGTCCATATCCAATTTCTTAGCAGCATGTTACCCATTCTCCTCATTTTAACTTCTTTTATCCTTTTAATAATTAGTACTGAATCTTCAAACCCGTTTAGGATGAGATTAGATTCAGCTAAGATAAGCTATTAATTAATGAACTATATTTTGCATTATGAAACTCAAAGCATTTGAATTTATAGTTTATTCTTCTGTTCTGTTTATTCTCTGATAATCAATTCTTACATTCATTATATAAAAAGAATGATCCAATATGGTATGCCCATCCTCTAATATATTGAGTTTTGACTGTTACACTTAACATGGGATTTGAAATTGGAACAATTATGTACTTAGAAAAAAACAAATAAATAAACGCTTCACTTATTGAATAAATGATTCTAGTGAGACCATCCAAAATAAGCTAATTGCAACAATTTTTTAGAAATGTAATATATGATAAGATGGAGCAATGGTAAGAGGGACCTCGCTCAATGTTATTGAACCCATTGCTTGAAATTCATTCCTCTTTCATAACTATTTATTTATATTCTATATTTTATAGAAACATTTTTTTTCTTTTGAGACATTATCATTGCACTACCTCTGTTTTCTTTTATATTTACTCAACCACCACAAAATTTTAACATGATTTTTATAACAATTTTCTTTTTAAATTTGTATCAATTAGCTATTTTTATGCAAACACTATTAAATAATTTAAACAAAATGCTAATTTTACCCCAATAAAATTAAAAGACCATTTTATTTTATAAAAAATTTTAAAAAATAATTTTAAAAATGCCCTTAAATTTAATAAAAAATAAATTCCAAATAGACGTGCTTAGCTGATTTTTATTAAATTTATATTTTATAAAATTTTAATAATTATTTTTATTAAAAATTATAATTTTACAAAATTTTATTAGAATAACTGAATTTACTTATTAAAATATCCTTTATTAAAAAATAAAAATTTTAATTTTAGTATTTATTTTTTAATTAAATTGAGAATTATTTTTATGATTATAATTTTTTATTTTTTAAAATTTTTATAAAATAAAATAATTTTTTAATTTATTTAAAAATAAAATTAATATTTTATTTAAATTATTGAACGGTGTTAGTGAAAAAGTAGTTAAATTAATATAAATTTAAAAAAGGATGACGGTCTAAAGAATATATTAAAATACTTATTTATATATGACAGCAAGTTAATATTTCGGTGACCCATTCAACAAGCAATCGAAGGAAAAAATACTTATATATATGAAAACCGCATAATTTCTCTATAAATATCCAATCGAATTCGCGCCTTCGTTACCGTTTACCGATTATTTCACCTCAGTCAAAATCAGCTGATATATGCTTCCTTAAACGAAAACAAAGAAGAAAAATCATCTGAACGATGGGTCCGACTCAAGACCGATCCGAAATCGCGTTCTTCGACGTAGAAACAACGGTTCCGATCCGACCTGGCCAGCGCTTCGCCATTTTGGAATTCGGAGCAATTTTAGTTTGTCCCAAAAAGCTCGAGGAGCTCCACAACTACTCCACTCTGGTCCGACCCGCCGACCCGTTGCTTATCTCCTCTCTCTCCGTACGCTGTAACGGCATCACTCCAGACGCCGTCGTTTCCGCCCCTACTTTCGCCGATATCGCCGATACGGTCTTCGACATTCTCCATGGTCCGTTGAAAGCTCTCTTTTTTTTTTTCTTTCAATTTTTGTAATACTATTTGTTCTTTTTAACTTAGATTTGTATTTATTTATTGTTGTTTATACAGGAAGGATATGGGCGGGTCATAATATACTGAGGTTTGATTGTGCGAGAATAAGAGAGGCGTTTGCGGAGATCGGACGGCCGGCGCCGGAGCCCAAGGGGACGATTGACTCGTTGGCATTGCTGACGCAGAGATTTGGAAGGAGAGCTGGTGACATGAAAGTAAATATCTGTTAGCTTCGGATTTCTATGATGTTATGTTCAAGTGTTTGTGGATGCCGACGATTTTAGCGTTTGTGTTTTTTTCAATGTTTTGCTTGTGTGCTTTTCTGTTATTATTAAGTGCTACCATTTTTAATACTGCCTGATGAAACCACTGGCTGTCTGGTAAAAGTGGATTGAAGCACTTTAGCTGCTTTGCTTTTAAAGTTTTGTTGAAGCACGGCAGTTACCTATGTTTGGATGGAGGGAAGGGAAAGAGAAAAAGAAAGTAGGGACGTTTCTTTGGGAGGGACAGAAGAAGAACTAAGTTAAAGCTTTCAACTGTATGGTTTCACTGCAATTGAAGTGAGGAGAAATTCATTTGTTGTCAATTAGATCTTATGACTATGTGTTAATTTGTAAGTTTGGCCTTGTTCTTTCTGCCTATACCGTGAAAGGATTGGGCTTGGAATGATGGCACACGCACAACATTGCCCTTCTTTCATTGATTTTTTGAGCCAAACCAGAGAAATTCCTCCCTATCTCCTTCCCTCTTATTATTATTTTTTAGCCAATCACTGTTTTTTGCTTTTTCCAAAACAATATTTGGACCTTTTTTGGCTTAAGACATGTCAAAGAGGTGGAACTTTCTTTGTTTAATCTATTTAAGTTTGAAGCTTGTTGGATAAATTTCGAGAAACTTGTGAACATTGAAGGCGCCAACACAGCTTTTTAGCCTGTAAAGAATCGTGCAATTGGGTTTCTGTTCTGTCACATTTGTTAATAATACAAGAGTTGATGAATTTTGTGTGCAATTTACAGTTATGGCATTATGGTTTTATACTTTTCATATATGATAATTATTTACTTCTTGATGCTGATATGTTAATATCTGTGCAGATGGCCTCCCTTGCAACCTATTTTGGCCTTGGACAGCAGACTCATAGGTATTTTTACAGACTGCAAGGAGTTATTTTGCTTGCTCTTGCCTTGAAATAATACTTTTTTCTACAATCTTTCAGGAGCTTGGATGATGTACGAATGAATCTTGAAGTTCTCAAGTATTGTGCAACTGTTTTGTTCTTGGTAATCTTTTGCTGGAAAAGCAGTGAGAACTGGCTTCTTCTTGAATGATAGAAATTGATAGCTTTCAGATGTCATAATATTACTGTATAACATACTTGTAATGTTAAGCTTTGACTCAATTTCGGTCCGATGAGTATGACATGCTTTCTTGCTAGTTGATCTTATCATAACATGTTTTCTTAAAGATAGTGCATATTGCTTCCAAAAGTACAGCTTTTCTGAAGTTTGATGATAGATGAAGACCCTCTAGGAGACTAGGAAGTTCAATGCTTAGCTACAATCCCTCTGAAGTTTACTTTGGTTTATACATAATCCGGACCCCACCACCCTTGGTTAACATCATGCACTTCAATTTTGTTTTTTACCTATGGCTATCAATTGGTAGCATATAAGCTTGCAATAGTTTTTGAACTATCCCAATTACTTTTTGACCATCAAATTTTGTAAGATGATTAAATGCAGCTTATGCTGAGATGTGGAATGCTTGCACTCCAATTGCTCATGATCGATAACTTTTGAGTTCTTGTATATTTTAGGCTTATCTTGTTTTACTGATAAATGACATCTGATTGAGTTTAGTGGGGTGGCTGACGGACTCACATGTTTCATAAGATTTCTTGTGCAACAATTAACCAGAAATTGCCATATTCACAGGAATCAAGCCTCCCAGACATATTCACTGTGAACAGTTGGGTCTCCCCAAACGCTACTACAAGAAGTCGTAGTAATGCTAAATCATCTCCTGAGGGGACAAGCCAAAACCTCAGTACTCCCTCTTCAAAATTTGAGTTTGAAAATGCTTCAAATGCATCTCCCCCAGATCAAGGAAAGGAGGAAATTCATCCAATATTTTCTCTTGTGACTCAAGGAACTGGGGAGGTGGACTCCGTTCTGGCTGTAACTACTGCTGATCAACCCAATCCTTTTGACATGAGCCAACTCAGCAATCAGATGGAGACTCAATCTCTTCAACCAGATGACACCATGGAAGATAAATCAGCGCTAGAGTCTCGTGAGATGTGTTCCACGGCATCTGTGTCTGAGGGTTCAAGTGGTTATGCTGGATTTATGGAGCCTGATGAAGTTTCCCTCTCCTCCATCAGTGCTGGTGTTGTCCCATTGTTTCCCGGGAGTCAAATTAAAAAAATTAAATTATTGCACAATGATGTTATTTTGCAGCTTTGTTGTTCCCGTTTGAAAATACGATTTGGAATAAGCACAAAATTTGCTGATCAGGCTGGCCGGCCACGGTTGAGCTTTGTGGTTGACACATCTCAAAGTCTATGCACAGTTCTTGATGCCTGTGAAGTCGTTGTGAAGAAATTGGTTGAAGATTCTGGTAGCAGCTCTGAATGGAGGCATGTGACCAGAAAAGGTGGTTACTTCAATCATCCCACAGCAAGACTGAAGTAAGTTTCCCTCCATTTTTAATTACATATTTTTCCTTTGCGCCAAGAAAATGAATAGAATTACAGTCTAGAGGAATTAAATTTCTGATGTACATCATTTTCCCACAGCAAGAACTTAGGATACCGTGGTATGTTTATCTTGACATCTCTTGCTTTCTGTGGTACCCATCAAGTTGCATCTTAGGTGTAAAAGTTACACAACAATAGGGAAAACGGACAGCCGGCCCTAGATGTTTGGACGTTCATTTTCCCATGCACATGGATTTTGGGCGTGTAGTTTATTTCATTTTGCTTTATTATCTATTAGCTTCTAGATTGTTTTCGTGATTCATGCGGTACGGGGTAAATACAAAATTGGATCAGTACAAAGTTAGAAGTAGTTTTGAAGATAAAGATGGAAGTCAATATTGAAATCTCTTTTGGACATAACACCAACAAAGGCAGGCAAATGAAACATTAATGTTTTGTTTAAGTGGACTTACAAATGAAGCATAAACATGAATTAAGTGCCTTCTTGTTTTTACATATATTTATCTATTGAAAATACATCAGATGGATTATGTTTTTCCAACCTTTTTGCAGCATACCTACTGTAGCATTTGGGAATGTTGCTCAGTATGCTACAGAAATGTACCAGAAAGAAGCATCTGGCAACATTCAGAAGCTCGTGTTCGTTAAATTTGATGCCGCAGAACTCGATTCCTTGTTAAAACGAGGGACCTTTGTGGATGCATTCCTGTCCTTAGATCCATATGACTATCAGCAGAGTGCAGGCATCCGGTTGGTGGCCAAAAAATTGATTATTCATTCCGAGTAACAGGAGGGAAAGGACCTCTGGGAGAATCAGCATTTGATGGTTAACAATTAACCAAGTAGACTGACATGTACACATCAAATTTGTTTTCCATTTTTCATAGGATGAGAATTGGAAATAACATTGTTCTGATGCAGATGATGCATAATTGTAATATCATTCTTGACATTTGAAGTTTAATGTGATATAACTTGGTCTACCTTTTCAATCTTTAAGTTTCTCTTCCTCTAAATCAGTGAAAAGTGAAAAAAAGTAAAAACAATAAGCAGTGCAATATTATGTGATAATATTGCCACTATTAACATATGTAATTTCATCCATTAAATTATTATTGGTTCTGTTATATCAATTATTTTACCGCCAACAAGCGAACAAAAAACATAAGGGTTTTAAGATTTTAACGAACTGAAGAATAAAATCTTCAGTGAACAAGCAGAACAGGTATAGAATTGGCAATGCAGTATTATACTTTAAGATAAGATAATCGCAGGAGTCCTCTGATTCTGTTTAGCCAAACACGTTATGCAAAATGGTTAAGCACTAATGGTATGTTTACTTGTGGGCTTGGGGAATGGGAATGAAGAAATGAGAATGAAACTAATGTTTTCTTGGTAAATTGTAATTTAGGAATGAGAACAAAATGTGTGGGTCCCACATGATTTGAGAATAAGGAATGGGAATCTCATTTCCATGGGGGGTAGAGAATGAAAATGTGGAAATGGGAATGCAAGATGAATTTACTTTTGTACCCTTCTAATTATTAATTTATTAATATTATCATTCTTAACAATAAATATAATAATTAATAATAATAATAATAATTAAATTTAATAATAGTAATAATAATAATAAATATTAATAATGATAATATTAATAAAAATAATAATAAAAATCATTAATAACAACTAAAACAATAAAGTTAATAAAATTTAATAATACTAATAATAATAATAATAATAATAATAATAAATGTTAATAATGATAATATTAATGAAAATAATATTAACAATAATTAATAATAAATAAAATAATAAAGTTAATAAATTTTTTTAATAATAATAATAAATGTTAATAATGATAATATTAATAAAAATAATAATAACAATAATTAATAATAACTAAAATAATAAAGATAATAATAATCATAATAAATGTTAATAATGATAAGATTCATAAAAATAATAATAACAATAATTAATAGTAACTAAAATAATAAAGTTAATAAAATTTATTAATAATAATAATAATATTTATAATAATTATTAACATATATTATTATTATTATTAATTTTATTTTTAATTAATATTATTTTTATAATAATATTTATACATGTATCTAGTTAATGAAAATTACATTATTTAATACTGTGGGTATTTTGGTAAATTATTTCTCATTCCTATTTTTCATTCCTATTTATTTTGCCAAGTAAATACATCAATTGCATTCCAGCACATTCCAATTCCCATTTATTTTTGCCAAGTAAATATTAGAATCTTATTCTCATTCTTTATTCTCATTCAAGTAATTTCGTTCAGGTTCATTCATTCGATATTCTTATTTAAATTTCATTCTCGTTTTATGGAGTAAGGTGTGGCGATCACCACAACTTTAAAAAAGTAATGAATAGTCGCTCAATGACCATTGACTTTTTCATTTGTAAATTACTGAGTCAAATAACCACATTGTGATTTGATTACTAGAACTTTTAATGATACCGTATGGCCAGTTATTCAATTAATTATTATTACGTACGTCATCCCATGTTATTATTGTTGAAAAATAGCATATCAATATCCTAATTTGTGGACACATTTTGAGTGGGTCCCACTTGTCGAAAGTGAAAAAACTTGAGAGATACGGATTTTACTCTGTGAATATTTTAAATATATATATTTATTTACTCAAAATGGTGTTTGGATGAATGAGAAATTGTCTCTCAAAATGCACCCTTGAAGTTGGAAATTTGAAAGGAAATGAGACTTATCTCACATGAGAAAAATAAGCTAAGGGATTTGTGTTTATATATAGACACTTACCCATGCATGAGCAAAAATATTAAGGATAAAGGCTTTTTCCACACGCGCGTGCGCAGGGAGTGCGAATCCAAGACCGATTTGGTTGAACTCGTGTGCGCCCGCGCTTCCTGCGTGCGCGAATGTCAGCCTAAAATCATCCTAGCATTCATGGCACGGTTTTAGTTTCCTTTAAAATTTTTTTTTTTTGTAATAGTTTCACAATCCTTTGAATTCAAATGATTTGTAACAGCTTCGTAATTAGTTTTATGGCTGTTATGCAATTCAATTTCGAATTGAATTGGCTGAATTGATTTGGCTGTTACAACAATTAAATAGCATGTATTGAATTTGAAAATTCAATACCATGCTACTGTTACATCCTCGCACTAGTATAAAATGCAGCTTCCTCCTCTGGTTTCAACACACAAAAAACAAGCATACTGTACACGGAGCACTTGCACTTTCTTTCCTCCTTCTGCCGTTCTTCATTTTCATCGAGTTACGCCACTGTTGTAGTTCGCCGGAATTGTTTGTCCGTGATTGGCAAATAATTCGTCGTTATATCTTAATGTGATTCTGCTAACTAACCTAAAGCTGCGATGGGTGATGGTAAATCTGTTTAAGGAAGCGATTTTCAGCCTCGGGTTAATTTCTTCTTGGTTTCTGTTGTTGTTTTTTCTTTGTCTAAATTTCGGTTGCAATCTTGTTGTATTTCCATTACATTGTCAATTAATTTTGCGTTAATTACATTGTTCGATATTCTTGGTTTTCGCATTGTTTTTACTTTCTTTAATTGATAACTCATTGGTTTCCGGTTTTTCAACAATTATGTGCTTAATTATGCATTGAAGTGGTCGATCAAGTGCGTAAGACAAGATTAATGACAAAACCCAGGCTTCTCGTCTTGTGTTTCTGCTTCATTATACACTACATAGATTTCAAACAGTGCCATGCTTGATGCGTTGCAAAGGGATTAACGCCCGAAGAATTAAATGATTCGTGGCCCAATGATTTGATTTGAAAAATCAAGTCAAAAAATCAAAATAATTCGATTCTACCTCCATGTATTTTCAAGGCAGCATTGCCAGTATATGTTATGCATAGATCAGTGCCATTACTAACAATGAGTCTAGATGTACCCGTAAAAGATTCAGTGATGTGCATATTGTTCATCTTACTAGTAAGATGGCCGTGGAGTTTATGAATTCAAACATAGACCAAAACAAAACGGCAACGTTTAAAGCCATCGGTTAAGTCTATTATGAAGTCACGTGAGGGAGCATGTGATCACTTAAATCAAAATAGCAATCAAGACTCACGTTTTGATTGTAACAGCTGCATGCTTTGCGCATGCCGGTTCACGTGACGACTTAAACATTTTTCCAAGTTCGTAATAACTATCCTGGACACGTGTAGAGAGGCTATCCAACTTGGGTTTATAGGTTGTTATAAAGCTGTTGTACGAAGCTGGGTTTTTCAGTTCATTTTGTATAGATTCTAAACAACTCTAATGCGAGATTTGAGAGAGAGAGAAAGTTTGTTCTTGATGCTCCGTAATCTTAGGTTTGAGTTCTTATAAATTCTTCATTGAATCAGTTAATAAACTAACTCTAATGGTTTCACTCGTATATGTAAGTCTCGTGAAAGATTAAACCACGTAATCTTGTGTGCTTTTTGTGTTTGTGCTTTTGATTAGACTTCATTGTTGTTCTTGATTCATTTCTTGAGAGATTAAGTTTGTTAATGTGCGTTGATTCAATTAGTTTCATTTTTTGTGCTTGTGTGCAATTTGTATTAATATTAATTGAGGTCTTGAGTAGAGTATTGATTTGATAAGTTTAACAGTTCGATCAAACTCTTCAATTGGTATCAGAGCAAAGTGTTTGATTAAGATCTAAGTATGGCTACATAGAAAGCTGATCTGGAGAAGTTCAATGGGAAAAATGATTTCAATACGTGGAAAGTGAAGATAAAAACTCTCTTAGTCACTTAAAGGTTCGGGGGATGCTTCTGAACCAATAACAAAAAGAGAAAGCAAAGATGGTTCCTCGTTGAAGACTCTAGAATAGTTGGTTGAAATAGATAAGAAAGCCAAAGCAACTATAATCTTAAGTTTTGCAAACTCTGTAATTAGAGAGGTGGCCAGAGAGACATTTGCGACAACCTTGATGGTGAAGCTAGAGAACTTGTACATGAAGGAATCTCTTGCAAATAGGTTTTGACAAGTGTCGATAGCTGCTCTTTTACTTATTTACAAATTTGAATTTGAAATAATTCGAACTCATGTATTAAAAATTTTAACTCTTTAATTTTTGTTGAATTTTTTTGGAAAGGGAACTATATTGTTAATTATCAAATAAATACATCCTTAGGCATTAAGACTACTTAGGCACTAAGACTATTTTTCCATCAAATCGGTCGGCGAAGAGCTAACGTCACAAAAGACAAAAAGACAAAAGTTGTGCTACTTGGATACCTTATAGAAATACTTTTACGGTGACCCATCCAACAAGCATTAAATCGGACGGTCAAGAGCTAAAGTCACAAAAAGACAAAAGTTGTGCTGGCTTGCAACTGTAGCCGGATTCCTTGTAGAAACACTTTTTCTTTTAGACACGAAATTTTACATGCGTGACCAGCAAGTTAGGGTATGTTTGGGATTGAGGTCTTTGGGCTTTTAAACTACAATTCTTTGTGGAAAAAAGTATAACTATGAAATAAAAGTTAATGTCATATTAAATATAAATTTTAAATAATAATTTTAATAAAATTATTAAAGATATAAAATATTTTCGTGATATAAGTGAAAAATCGTATTAACGTAAACATTCTGATGGTTAGTGTTCTGCAAAAGCAACTTTAGTCTTTATACTTAAGGTCAAAAAAAATTATTATAAAAACCCGAAAATGTTCGTATAAGTGTCCAACCAAATCCGCGCCTTCATTTTTCAATTACCAACAATTTCACTTCAATCAAAATCAGCTGATACATTCTTCCTTACACGAAGACTAGAAGAAAAATCAAGCTGATATATAATCTGAACAATGGATCCGAGTCAAGACAGGTTCGAAATCGCGTTCTTCGACCTAGAAACAACGTGTCCGAACCGACCGGGCCAGCGCCCCGCCATATTGGAATTCGGAGCCATTTTAGTTTGTCCCAAAAAGCTCGAGGAGCTCCACAGCTACTCCACTCTGGTCAGGCCCGCCGACCCGTCGCTCATCTCCTCTCTCCCCGTACGCTCTAATGGCATCACCCCAGATGCCCTCGCTTACGCCCCTCCCTTCGCCGATATCGCCGATACAGTCTTCGACCTTCTCCAAGGTCCGTACAAAGCTCGTATTTTTTCTTTCAATTTTTATAATACTATTTGTTCTTTTCAACTTAGGTTTTTTTATTTGTTTATTGCCGTTTATACAGGGAGGATATGGGCAGGTCACAATATACTGAAGTTTGATTGGGCGAGATTAAGAGAGGCGTTTGCGGATATCGGACGGCCGGCGCCGGAGCCCAAGGGCACGGTTGACTCGTTGGTATTGCTGACTCAGAGATTTGGAAGGAGAGCTGGTGACATGAGAGTAAATACCAGTTAGCTTTGGACTACTGTAATGTTATTGTTACGTTGAAGTGTCTGTGGCTGCCAAGGATTTAAGGGTGCTTTTGCTATTATTTTTTATACAGTGTTTTTTATTTTGTTTTATAAAACAAAATTGATTAGTTTTTTATAAAAATAAAAACATCATTTATAAATTAATGTATGAGAATTTAGAAAATATTTTTGGTAGGTTGTCTGAAAAAAAAGTGAAAATTTATTTGGTATTAATTCAAATTTTAAGAAAAATATCTTTTGTTTATTTTATAAATTTCCTAAGTTTTTAAAGAAATTAATTTTATATTTAAATGATTTATGATAATTTTAAAACTCACTTATTGATTGTTACATTTATTTATATTAATTATATTAAATTTATTTTTTTAATTAATAAGTAGTGACTAAGCCATAATTTTTTTTTTTTTTTTTTTACTATTTAATACTATTTATCCCATGGGCCACATAGTGAAGTTGCTGGCCAGGTCACAAAGCAGGACTAAGAGCGAGACCCAGAAGAAAACAAAAAGATAAAGAATGCTGATTTGGCGTTTTCAATCTTTATGAAGAAAAAGGAAAAACAAAAACTTTTCAATTTTTGTATTTTTTGTTTATAGTTTAAAAAACACATCCATCAAACAAATTGTACACTTTTATGTTGCCATAAAACAAAAAATGGCAAACCAAAAACGATACCGAACACACGCCAAGTTTTTGTGTTTTTTCTTAATGTTTTGCTTGTGTGCTTTTCTGTCATTATTATCACAATTTTGAGAAACTTGTGAACGTTGAAGGCGGCAACGCGGGTTTTAGGCTGTAAAGAATCTTGCAATTGGGATTTTGTACTGTCATATTTGTTAAGAAAACAAGAGTTGATGAATTTTTTGTGCAATTTACAGTTTTGGCATTATCGTTTTATACTTTACATATATGAAATTTTATTTACCCCTTGATGCTGATTGATAGGTTATAAATAGTCATATTATATTTTGTTTAATTCCCTCATATTTTGATTGATCTTGTACTAATTTGTGGAAATTATGTTTGATTTGATTTAGGAGATGAAACATGGAGGTTATGATGAAATTTGGACAAAAAGGGCTTAATTTGGGCTTTGCAAACATGGACCAATCAGAATTGGAGAAGAATTCGGTTTCCTAGCTTTAAGAGAAGAAGAAACCAAAAAGAAAAAGGAAAGCTAGCAATAAAAGAGGAAAAGAAACGATTATAAAAAGGAAGCCAAAAAGAGGGAAGCCAACGTTTTTTTTCAGGAGAGAGAAAAGAGCAAAAGGAAAGCTTGGGCGTGTGAAGAAGAGAAGCAAAAACCAGCGGCTGCAATTTGTCTTCTTCAACAACTTTTGTTTTGTTTAGTAGTGTGTAGCTAAAGTTTTAATTAGTCAAGGGTAAATCAATTCAGTAATTTTGTGAGGCTGGGCTAACAAAATTTCTTCAATCCAAGTAATTTTATTTTCTTGTTCTTATTTTTCATGAATTATTTATATTGATTGAGTTGACGCCTTAATTCAATATTTATTTTTTATCGCTACATGAGTTTGTGATCCGTAATTGTCATGAATGATTGAATTGAGTAGCAAAGAGTTGGCTCGTGTGTGTGTATATTGATCAATTACATAACACGTGATGACAACAGGGAAATAAAAATACACGTTGATTAAGTTGGAGATGTCTGAATTAATTGATCTTGTTTTAGTCATTCTCACTATTCTTAATCTTGTCACTTAATTTGATATGGAGCGATGATGCCCGTTAAATTAGTGATAAGTTTGGATTTGATTGTTTGAGTCTATTATATTAGGAGAATAATTGCTTTCATGATTTGATTAAGTAGACTAAGTTCTTGGATTGAGTAATTTATATTTTTGCCTATGATCAAAATTGCAATTGGATGGAATTTACACCCTTGGATTGGAAGTTTGGTAAGATTGATTTTCCCTTGCTTAATTTTAAAATCTTGTTTTATTTTACTTTATTTTATTTTAATTTCGTGTTAAAGAAAACAATTTGAAAATCCAGAAATTCGGATAACCCGATACCCACAACCGGCTGACCGTTTGCGGACAGCAACAAGAGAACCGAAATTCGGTCTTTCGGTTTCCATTAACCGGTTAGCCGAATAAGTTCCAGAAACAAGCCTAACCGTAACCGGTCTTCCGGTTTCCTTAACCGGTTAGCCGAATAAGAGACAGAAAGGTTGCGATTAACCGGTTTTAGGATTCATCCAGGTTGGCGGATAACTTCAATTCTTCAAGCAATAAGCAGTGCGGTTTCCATTATCCGGCTATTGGTTTGAGGCTGGCGTTTCTCTTGGGAAATTAATTTTTGTTTTAAACTTTGAGAAATTAAATACATAGTTCTCTTGGGATTCGACCTGGTTCCACTATTTCTACAAATTAATTTAGGTGAATCAGTATTTATTTTGAAGGGCTTCGACAACTCTTTCACTGATATGTTAACATCCGTGCAGTTGGACACCCTTGCAACCTATTTTGGCCTTGGAGAGCAGACTTATAGGTATTTCTACAGACTTCAAGGAGTTATGTTGCTTCCTCTTGCCCCCTCTTTTTCCCCCTCTGAAATAATAGCTTTTTCTACAATCTTTCAGGAGCTTAGATGATGTTCGGATGAATCTTGAAGTTCTCAAGTATTGTGCAACTGTGTTGTTCTTGGTAATTCTCTTGTTCGAAAAGCAGTGAGATCTGGCTTCTTCTTGAATGATAGAAATTGATAGCTTTCAGATGTCATAATACTTTACCACCCTTGGAGATAGTGCATATTGTATGCAAAAGTAAAGATAGTGCATATTGTATGCAAAAGTACATAGGTAGCTTTACCACCCTTGGAGAACATCATGCACTTCAATTTTGTTTTGTATTTACGCAATCAATTGGTAGCATATAAGGTTGCAATAGTTTTTTCAACCATCCCAATTACTTTTTGACCACCAAATTTTGTAAGATAATTAAATGCAGCTTATGCCGAGATCGGAACGCTTGCCCTTCGTTGCTCATAATTGATAATTTTCAGTTCTTGTATATTTTAGGCTTATCTTGCTTTACCCATAAATGACGACTGATTGAGATTTTGGTGGGGCGGCTGATCGACTTGCATGTTTCATAAGATTTCTTGTGTAACAATTAACCAGAAATTGCCCTTTTCACAGGAATCAGGCCTCCCGGACATATTCACTGTGAACAGTTGGGAGATGTATTCCGCGGCATCTGTGTCTCAGGGTTCAAGTGGTTATGCTAGATTTATCGAGCCTGATGAGGTTTCCATCCCCTCCACTTCAGTGCTGGTGTTGTCCCATTGTTTCCCGGGAGTCAAATTCAAAAAATTAAATTATTGCACAATGATGTTATTTTGCAGCTTTATTGTTCCCGTTTGAAAATACGATATGGAATAAGCACGAGGTTTGTTGATCAGGCTGGCCGGCCACGGTTGAGCTTTGTGGTTGATGCATCTCAAAGTCTGTGCACAGTTCTTGATGCATGTGAAGTCGTTGCGATGAAGTTGTTTGAAGATTCTGGTAGCAATTCCGAATGGAATCATGTTGTGACCAGAAAAAGCTTCAACGATCCGACAGCAAGATTGCGGTTATTTTTCTCTCCATTTTTTATTACATTTTTTTCCTTTCCAGCAAGAAAATGAATAGAATTACAGTCTAAATGAATTAACTTTATGATATACATCATTTTCCTACAGCAGGAATTTAGGATACCGCGGTATGTTTATTTCGATATCTCTTGCTTTCTGTGGTACCCATTAAGATACGTCTTAGGTGTAAAAAATTACATAACAGTAGGGAAAACATAACAGCCAGCCCGAGAAGAACGGACGTTCATTTTTCTATGCATTTGGATATTAGGTTTGTAGTTTATTTCATTTTGCTTTATTAACTATTAGCTTTTAGATTGTTTTCGTGATCCATCGGGTACTGGGTAAGTACAAAAATGGATCAGTGCAAAAGTTTCTAGTAGTTTTGAAGATAAAGATAGAGGTCAATATTGAAATCTCTTTTCGACATAACACCCATCAAAGGCAGGCAAATGAAACAATAATGTTTTGTTTAAGTGGAATTAGAAATGAAGCATCGACATGAATTAAGAGTCTCCTTGTTTTTACTTAGAAATGAAGCATCGACATGAATTAAGAATCTCCTTGCTTTTACATACATTGATCTGTTGAAAATACATCAGATGGATTATGTGTTGCCACCCTTTTTGCAGCATACCCACGGTAGTAGTCGGGGATGTTCTACAATACGATACACAAATGTACCGGAAAGAACCATCTGGCAACATTCAGAGGCTCGTGTTCGGTCAATTTGATGCAGCAGAACTCGATTCCTTGTTAAGACCAGGAACCTTTGTGGATGCATTCCTGTCCTTAGATCCATATGTCTATGAGCAGAGTACTGCAGGCATCCGATTAGTGGCCAAAACATTGATCATTCATTCCGAGTAACAGGAGGGAGAGGTCCATTCTACCTTTCGGGAACCGTTTAAAGTCTGAACTTATTTGAAACCTTAATATTATTCCGAGTAACATTAATCATCATTTGATGGTTAACAATTAGCCAAGTAGACTGACGTGTACATGGCAAATTTGTTTTCCATGTTCATATGATATGTAATTGTAATATTATTCTTGTCATTTGAAGTTTAATGTGATATATCTCGGTCAACCTTTTCAATCTTTATGTCTCTCTTCCTCCTCTAAATTAGTGAAACGTGAAAAAAAGGAAAAACAATAAGCAGTGCAGTGTTATGTGACAGTACTACTACTATTAACACAGGTACTGTCATCCATTGCATTATTATTCGTTCTGTTAAATCAATTATTTTACCGCAACAAAAACATTAGGTTTCTAAGAAACCACAACTTATTTTTGAAACCTCAACTTTCACGAGAATACATGGGAAAGATTTTAACAAACTGGAGAGTAAAAATCTCTAGTGAGCAAACAGATCATCTAGTTGGATTGGCAATGAAGTATTTTATTTTAAGATGATAAATCACAGGAGACCTTTGATTCTATTTACCCAAATACGCCATGCAAAATGGTTCAACATTAACGGTGTGGCGGTCACCGCAACATTAAAAAAAGCAATAAACAGTCGCTCAAAGACCATTGACTTTTTCATTTGTAAATTATTAAGTCAATTATCCAAATTGTGATTTGATTACTAGAACTTTTAATGATACCTTACGGCCACTTATTTAATTAATTAATTATTACATACGTCGTCCCATATTATATAATGTGCTTTCTTATGAAATGAGGTGGCCGATCAAGTACTTAAGACAAAATCCAGGCTTCGCGTTTTGTGTTTCTGCTTCATTATACAATGCATCGATTTCAAAGATTGCCATCTTGATGCGTTGCAAAGTGATTAACGACTGAAGAATCAAATGATTCGAGGCCAAATGATTTGATTTGAAAAATCAAAATAATCATTCGATCCTCGTAGTTTATTCCATGATTAGATATTCAGACTGCACCAACGCAACCAACCAAAATGTGCGAAGTTTTACTTTTGACGTTACAATGAGATTGCTCTTCTAACAGTGTTGTTTGGGGGCAAATAACGATCAGACCAGCCACACAAGATGATATCCCTTCTGTTTTGACTCGAGGAGCATGATGCACCTAGAAGCAGAAGTCTCTCTTTACCACAGAATTCTGCATCATGAGGATCCACTTCGTCATCACCAAGAATCAAAAGTTCCTGCTCGAACCGGTGGAACAAGGATCTCTGCTCGCCCCTTGAAAGATTCTCCATGGGGATGTCGTCTGACAGGATCTCTCTTCGATCCGGGAAGGGTCGTCACGAGTAGAGGTGGCGAGGTTCAATCGACAGCCATCGGAACTGCGTCGCTCGCAGACCCAAGGCACGAGGCCCGCTTATCACTCCTATTTTTCGAAACTCCAAGCACGAGCCTCTCAAACCGCCACGTCCACCATCAACCGCTCACGCACTCATGACGCATGTTGAGCGGGGAGTGGGAACGTGGATAATGGAAACCGAATTCGCAGGAAGGCTATAAAAGGCGCAATCAAAAGAGGTAAAGGGATTGGACAAATAAACACAAAAATGTTTTTTTTTTCAGAATAATTGAAAGGCTAATAGGACTATTTTCTTTTTTAGCATTCTTTGAATTGAGTGAAAGCCACAGAGTTGGTGGCGAAGGTTTTCCAAAACACCCTAATCGCTGACTTGAGTGTCGGAGGGTTTACGCCGGAAAAATTACCCGGCGCACTCTGACTGGTATTTGTGCACGCAGGGTATCGGAGAAGAGGGAGACAGATCTCCTGCTCGTGATAGTAGAGGAGAGTCATGAAGAGGAGACCGCAGGGTAACATTGAGCAGAGTAGGCAAGGAAAAGTTCTTGTTGTTGGACAGAGAATCTCGTGTCACGTTTGGCGGCGTGGGGAGCTTAAAAAGCTGAAAGAAGAAGAAGAAAATGAGTGAGAAACTTATGGACGTATGAGGGAGTAGTGCCCAGGGGGGAGACTTGGGACTGAATGACTCCGTGACTCTGAGAGAAATAGCTAACGAGGCACGAGAAAGAGCGATGCTTGAATGGAAATGTAGATGGAAACTTTGACAACCATCTTGTATGAGCTGAGAAGTGGACAAAGGGAAGCTCAAGAAGAGCGAATGAGAAGCGGTGTGGGAATGCAGGATCGTGTGGATAGAAAGAACGGTGATGAGAGAGTTACGTAGATATGAGATTGGACTACATGAAGAAGTAGGGTCGGAAATTCGATGATCCCTTTGGAGGAAATCGAGCAGAGGACGATTCCCGATAAACAAGATCAGTGATTATCGGGTGGTGAACGAGGAGGAAGAGACTGACAACACTGCGTGATGTTGAGCGAGGAAGCGAACCAGGTGGCGACACGTGATCACTGGTCAAGCTATCTGTTGGAGAGCAGTGCGGAGGGTAGCGCAGATTATAGACGACATGAGGGGTTACAATAAAGCACCCAGTTAGAGGATAATGCTGGACAATGAGTCACCCCTCTCGGCAGAAATTATAGGTGCCATCATTCCGAGGGATTTTCGTCTCCCCGACCTCAAATATGCTGGACGGACTGACCCGCTTGTGCACATAGAGCGGTTCAACGATATAACTGGAGTGCAGGGACTCTCTCATGCCCAGAGATGCCGGGTGTTCCCACTAACTTTGGAGGGACGAGCAAGGGAGTGGTATTGACAGCTCGCCCAAGGGAGTGGTATTGACAGCTCGCCCAAGGGAGTATAAGAGTTTGCTGAACATTTTCAAGGAGCGATGGCATCGGAAGATGATATGATGGAGCTGATGAGCATGAAATAGGGAGATGATGAAACCCTTCGAGAGTTCATTAAGAGGTATCATCGTGCAGTCTTCAACCTTGGAGTTTTCAACTATCCCCAAGCTCTTAAAGGATTGAAAGGAGGAGTCACGAATAAAGGCGTCGTGGTACTGACACGAGAAGTCCCATCTGATCGTACTCGGCGTATGAAGCGGCAAGAGGATACGAGATCGAGGAGGAAAATCTTCTAGAATTAAGCGGCGGATGGAAGGGCGAGGAGGAAGATAAGAAAACCTCGGGAGGCGGACGATTAAGCGGAGGCCTTAGCTCCGGTGGAAATCTGAACCGCCGCTTCGTACCAACCCTAGGGCGGCCCCAATTCGGTAGCGGAGGCGATCTCACCATCCACCCAGAAATTCTTGGGGAATGACGGAGCAGGCATACGAACAGTCATACCGTCATCCACCGATGAGCCAACACGTGCATGATGATAGGACGGCGGACTGGCCGTCCACCTCGCAGGTGAAACAATCGCTAGAGTAAGAGCAGTGCACATGATCGATTAGAGCCAAAGTTATAGGCAGTATACACGCCTGAAAGCACCGTTGGATGAAGTGTACCAGGCGATTAGGAATCATGG
Organism: Citropsis articulata; assembly: GCA_030449925.1. Lineage (NCBI taxonomy): Eukaryota > Viridiplantae > Streptophyta > Magnoliopsida > Sapindales > Rutaceae > Citropsis > Citropsis articulata. The sequence continues at coordinate 1,813,819 of JASUUH010000019.1, read as the reverse complement.
TCTGCTGTATCCTCCTGCCCCAATAACCAAATTACTCATCAGGAGAGACAGAGGGCGATTTTGTGAATTCCACAACAGGAGTGTGGGTGGAAGATCTAGTGAGGAATCAATACCTGGACGAGTTTATAGGTGGAGCCACGCGATTCTGACTCGTCACGAGGCGGACCGACAGGAGTGTGGGTGGTGGCGAGTTTGTTGTGACCCATGGAGGTGTTTTTAATACTACAATGGTAGCGGGTAGAACAGTAAATTTATAATGTGGACATATGAGGATGAATAATGAATGTTGTACCCTCATGAGGATGCACTTGTTATCAAGGCCACCATAACCAGTAAAAGGTTTGAACGAATTCTAGTGGATACGGGGAGCTCTGTCGATGTCCTTTTTAAGTCAACCTTGGAGGAGATGGGAATAACGGATTTGAAGATAGAGCACACCAACACTTCCTTGAAAGGGTTTGGAGGAGGGAGACTAAATCCCATTGGTGTGGGCGAGCTTCCCATCACAATCGGCTCAGGTCCATCAGAAAAAATCATGATCTTGGATTTTGTCGTTATTGATGAGGAGAGTCCTTATCAAGTGATTTTAGGACGCTCCTTTCTGAGATTGAGTAAGGTGGTACTCTCTACCCATTACTTGGCTCTCAAATATCGGGTGAATGAAATAGTTGGGGTGGTACGGGGAAACCAGAGAGTTGCTCGAAGTTCTTCTTCTCTGCGTGAAAGGAGCGATGCAAATCACTTGTTTGGATGCGGCGAAATCGGGGTGGAAGACATGAGTCGATGAAGGCTGGAGGCGGTGGATTTGATCTGAGTGGTCGGGAAGGACAGTCAAAATTGGGTCAAGGTTGGAAGGAATGTTGAGCGGGGTGAGTACTTTTGCGATCTCATGTGATGTGTTCAACACATGAAGATATGCACAGGATCGGCCGGAAGTGGCTTGCCACAAACTGGCAATAAAGAAGGGTGCTCAGCCAGTGAGGCAGAAGAGGCGATGTTTCAATCAGGAAAGATATAAAGCCATAAACGGTGAGGTGGAGAAGCTTCTGAAAGGAGGATTCATTCGTAAGGTAAACTACCCCGAATGGATATCAAATGTTGTCCTCGTGAAGAAAGCAAATGGAAAGTGGAGAATGTGCGTTGACTTTACAGACCTCAATAAGGGATGCCCAGAAGGACTTTCCTGCAAATTGACCATTTCGTAGATTCCATGAGGCCATGGCTTGCGACCGTGGATGCCTTCTGGGATATAATCAAATCGATGAACAAAGCAGATGAAGAGCACATCGTTTTATTCTTTAACGAGGGTTTGTTACATTACGAGGATAATGCCGTTCGGGCTGGAAAACGCAGAGGCAACATACCAGAGATTGGTAAACAAGGTTTTTAAGCCGTTGATAAGGCGAACAATGGAAGTTTATGTGGATGATATGATCATGAAGTCAAAAGATCCATCCGAGCACGTCAAGCACCTACAGGAGACATTTGAACTTTTGAGAAAATATAAGATGAAGCTCAACCCAGAGAAGTGTGCTTTTGGAGTTGGATCCGGGAAATTCCTTGGATTCATGATAAGCCATCAGGGAGTCGAGGCCAAACCTTAGAAGATTCAAGCAATCGTAGGGATGAGGTCTCCTCGTAATTTGAAAGAGATGCAGAGTCTCGCGGGGAAGCTGACAGCACTCGCTCGGTTCATATCCAAGGCCACAGGCCGATGTCATGGCTTTTTCCAAGTAATGAGGAAAGGGAGAAAAATGGAATGGACCCCCGAGTGTGAAGCGACCTTTCAAAAGTTGAAACAATACTTGCAACGAACATCGTTGCTGGCCACACCATGAGACAGAGATGAGCTCCTTCTATATTTGGCAGTTTCAGATCATACTACCAGCGTTGTCCTGGTGAGAGAAGAAGACGGAGTTCAGCACCCAATATACTACACGAGCAAAGCCCTAGTCAATGCAGAAACAAGGTACCCCCCATTGGAGAAATGGGCACTAGCCCTGATAGTAGCTGCTCGTAAGTTAAGGCCTTACTTTCAAGCATTCCCTGTTTTCGTGATAACAAACCAGCCATTCTGACGAATGCCTGGGAGGCTTACAGTGGACTAAGTTAAATGGGCAGTAGAACTAAGTGAGTTTGAGATCATTCTGACCGGCGTGATAAAGGCCCTGACGATAGCAGACTTTATGGCAGATTTCACTGAGCCAGAAATAATATGTGACCAACCTAGTGTTGCTATTGGGGACAAAGGGGAGCGAATCTGGCATATCTCGGTTGATGGGTCATCGGGCGAGCAAGAATTCAGAGCAGGAATCGTGTGGGAAAGTCCAGAGGGGGAAGAGATCTATTATGCTCTTAGATTGGGATTCACGGCTACAAATAACCAAGCAGAATATGAGGCTTTGATAGCGGGGCTAGAATTAGCTAAGGCAGTAAAGGCAGATAAGATGAAAGTCTGATTTTAGATTTTGGTGACCATATCGATCGTTCAGTTCCAACCTAAAGATCATAAGATGGGACAATACCTGAAGAAAACCAGACAGATGATCAAGATGTTTGAATCTATGGATGTAGTGCAAGTCCCAAGGAATGAGAATTTTCGAGCAAATATCCTGGCTAGAATGGCGGCTGTAGCGGACCCAAAGATGCCGAAATCAGTCCCTTTGGAGATCAAGCCCACTCCCAACATCGAGCAGAACTTGGAGGTAATGGGAATCGAGGAGAAGGCATCTTGGATAGACCCAATAATCTCGTACATAAGAGACGGGATGTTACTAGCAGATAAAATAGGAGCAAGAAGGGTCAAGTACCAGGCATCGAGGTACACAATGCTTGATGGGGTGTTGTACCAACGAGGGTACACGCTACCGCTTTTGCGGTGTCTGGATGAGGGACGATGTGGATTACGTGTTAAGAAAGGTGCATGAGGGAGTTTGTAGAAATCACTCAAGGGCCAGATCGCTTGCATACAAGGCACTTAGGCAAGGGTATTTACGTGACGATGCGTCGAGACGCAGAATACGAGAAATTGTAAAGGCGGGAACTTCGAGGCGTCCGACCACAAAAGCTTACCATCATGACCTTACCATGGTTCGCTCGATGAAATCGATTTGATCGGACGCTGCTTAGAAAGGAAGAGGCGGCTCGCGATGTGGTGGTAGAACTATTTACAAAGTGGGTCGAGGTGGAAGCCCTGAGTGACATTACAGAAAAGAAGACAATGGATTTTGTGTGGAGGAACCTAGTCCGCCTTTATGGAATTCCTTACGCGCCATGTGAACAATGGCAGACAATTTGACAACCGCGAGAATTTTACGAACTTTGAGTGAAATTCGCTCTCTTGCTCACCAGGTCGATGGGCGGTGGATGCATTGAGTCATCAAAAAGCTCTCGAAGACTAGGCTGGGAGAGAAGAAAGGTGTATGGGTGGATGAGCTGCCAAGAGTGTTATGGGCATACAGAATGACGCATAAAACTGCAACTAGAGAGACCCCATTCGCTCTTGCCTTTGGGCATGAAGCAGTTGTGCCTGTGGAGATTGGAGCACCCACGCATCGAATAGAGCATTTTAATGAGGAGGAGAATAACAACTAGATGCGTCTGAATCTTGATTTACTAACCGAGAAGAGGGAGCTTAGGAAAGTGAATCATAATACGAAAGATTCAACCCAAGGGGTGCTCGGTCCTAACTGGGAAGGTCCATATAGGGTAAAGTAGGTGGTTGGACTAGGGGCCTATAAGCTCGTGCGTGCAGACGGATTCGAGGTAGACCGACCATAGAACGCAGCCCACCTCAAGAAGTATTTCTAGTAAATACGAACGATTGCGAGTTGAGCCAATTTATGATTGTTATCAGTTACTCTTTTTGCTTATATTGATTAATTTCATGTATAACGAGCCGGATGATTAATTTCAGTCAACACCGCCCATCAGAACCTACATCACTCCGCAAGACCCAATGCACGAGGCCTGCTTATCACTCCCATTTTCCAGAACTCCAGGCACGAGCCTCTCAAACCTCCACGTCCACCATCAACCGCTCACGCACCCATGACGCATGTTGAGCGGGGAGTGGGAAACATGGATAATGGAAACCGAATTCGCAGGAAGGCTATAAAAGGCGCAATCAAAAGAGGTAAAGGGGTTGGACAAACAAACACAAAAGGGTTTTTTCAGAATAATTGAAAGGCTAATAGAGCTATTTTCTTTTTTAGCATTCTTTGAATTGAGTGAGTGCCACGGAGTTGGTGGCGAAGGTTTTCCAAAACACCTGTCGGACTTGGCGTGGTTCGTCGGAAAAACCATCAGCACTCTGCTGATATTTGTGCACGCAGGGTATCGGAGAAGAGGGAGACAGATCTCCTGCTCGTGATAGTAGAGGAGAGTCATTAAAAGAAGATCGCAGGGTAACATCGAGTAGAGTATGCGAGAAAAATTTTTTATTATTGACGAATAGACAGAATCTCGCATCAACAAGTGTCACTTTCTTTATGCCACTAGAGCTTGTTTGTGTTTTATGGTCACTTAACGTTTCGATTGGTCGGTGTAGAGCAGTAACGACAAAAAAAGCAAAATGTATTGTACCCCAATGTTACCCCTACAACGTTGCCAAATGGATAACAAGAACAGTCTGGAAAAAGCGCTCCATTATGAATTGCCCCTGGCCCCTGCTGCTGCTTCGCCACTAGAATCATAATTATGGATAATGTTTATGCACAAAGTTGTGGAAATAAACCCTTAAACGTGGCCTTACTGAAACAAAACTTTTCGTGAGCACTCACCAGCCACTCCAAGCCAAGAGTTATGTTGGTTGATCTCCTGTGTCTCTGGCAATTAATACTTTCCGTTAGCAGACAGTGTGAGTCAGTGTCAACTCATGGTAAATTTGAGCCAAAAATGTAGGGTAAACATGGGATTTTGTTTTGTCATAATATAAGGTTTTTTGGCTTTGGGCTTTTGGGAAGAAGCGCTTCCCTCAGCTTCGACGGTTGCCGTTTCGACAAAAATTCCAAACGGCCCTTTCTTGCAGATAGTTACAAGTACTTCTTTTTGATCCTCCGTCTCGAACTCATCCTCGTCGCCACATACTCTCCTAAAAGCTTAATTAAATAGAAATTAATTTGATTTCTCGAACAATTATTTAATCTCTCAGTCAAGTTGAAAAGTCAAGAACACTATGTAAGCTTAATTGTATGTAGACAATCAATCCAACCATAATCATAATTCCTAAGCCCGTGTAGAGGGAAAATATATAAATATCTGTGAGTGAGTGAATATATTGTTTCTCTTTATTATCATAAACATTGGCCTAAAGACTTAAAATTTCTTGATAATCTTGACAATCATAATTTGTACATACCTCTATTATTTAAAATGTATTGTTGAGATATAATTTTTTTTATATTTTTTATCTACTTATTTGATGAAAGAACTTAATATGCGAGAGAATTTAATATTCCTTTTAGGATTTATTAATTGATGACTGATAAAAATAAAAAATCATAAAATAATAATCTAAATCATACATGATTGATAAATAATATATAATACCAAAATCAAAGAACCTGTTATGAAATTGGAGATAATGGATATTATTATGTTAACAATTATTTGATGATGATTTCTAAGTAAGAAATATTCAAATGGAGATTGAAGAAAATAAGAAAAACAACTTGAACAAGGAATTGAAGTGTAGAGATTTTCAAAGGAAATTAATAACAAAGGAAGATAAGTTTATTTCCAAGTATCCATTTTGTTCACAAATTACATCTATATATAGTGAAAATATTAGTGGAGTGGGTGATAATAAAATCATAATGGTGAATCCATTAATCATAATGGTAAACCCATTAATCACAAGTGGAGCTTCCATTTTCTTGGTGGAATCCATAATAATTAACAATAATTCACAATACTCCTCCTTGGATATCCACCACTTAATGGATTATATGATAACATTGGATGTACTTTTAAACTGCCTCGTTAAAAACCTTTGCCAGTAAAAACCCAATGGGAAAACCTGGTCAAAAGGAAAAAAAGAGTACAGTGTACATATGTCCAAATTCCACTCCATGAGTGCTCCTCACGATGGCAACATGTATTATTCGATAGTTTATTGAGCGGCATGCCAATGCCATATATTATTTTCTCAAATGTAGATGTAGGTAGAGCTTTAGTAAATAGGTCACTAAATTATACGTGGAGCGATCCGTTGATATCAATCTTCTTGTTACATTGGGCGTGTCTGTTTGATATCAATCTTCTTGTTTGGAGCTCATGAGTGTAGAAGAATTTTGGTGAAATATGCTTTGCTCGTCCCCTTTAATGTATCCTCCTCTAAGTTGAGCTATACATGCGGCATTATCTTCATATATCAACGCTGGGATATCGATCTTGAAGATATTCTACACGCTTTGAACATGATGGATTACTGAGATCGCAACCATATGCATTCTCGATTGGCTTCATGTAGTGCAAGAATTTCGTGAATGGTTGGAGGATGTTGCAACGAGTCATTTGTAGACTTCCAAGAAATTGCAGTACCATTGAAAGTAAAACATATCCGTTTGTGAACGAGCTTTATGGGGATCGAGATAAATAACACTGCATCGGATAACCAACAAGTCCTGGATTTTCGTTAGTTCATTGAATAAAATAAACCTAAATCAATTGTTCATGAAGATAACGAAAAATGTGTTTGACACCATTCCAATGTCTTCTAGTTGGTTCAGAGCTAAATCGAGCCAACAGATTAACAGAAAATGCTATGTCCGGTCTAGTACATTGTGCTAAATACATCAGAGCACCAATTGCATTTAGATATGGTACTTCAGGACCAAGTTTCTGTTCATCATCTTCTTTAGGACGAAATGGATCCTTTTTAGGATCAAGAGACCGAACTATCATTGGGGTACTCAATGGGTAAGCTTTATCCATGTTGAAACGTTTCAAAATTTTCTCAGTATAAGTTGACTGATGGATAAATATACCATTAGGTCTGTGCTCGGTCTGCAGCCCGAGACAATACCTAGTTTTCCCCAAATCTTTCATTTCAAATTCATTTTTCAAGCATTCAGCAGTCTTTTGGAGCTCTTCATGAGTTCCTATTAAATTCAAATACACAACATAGACTGCGACAATAGCAATTCCAGATTTTGATTGCTTGATAAAAACACATGGACAGATAGGATCATTAACGTATCCTATTTTTATCAAGTATTCACTGAGGCGATTATACCACATGCGTCCAGATTGTTTTAATCCATATAAAGATTTTTGTAGCTTTATTGAATACAAGCCACGATGTGATGATTGACAAGATTCTGGCATTTTAAATCCTTCAGGGATTTTCATATATATATCTGTATCAAGTGACCCATATAAATAAGCTGTCACCACATCCATGAGACGCATATCAAGTTTTTCTGATACAGCCAAACCAATTAAAAATCGAAACGTAATTGCACACATGACCGGAGAATATGTCTCATTATAATCAATACCAGGTCTCTGTGAAAAGCCTTGTGCAACAAGTCGTGCTTTATACCTTACAACTTCATCATTTTCATTACGTTTCCGTACAAATACCCATTTGTACCCAACAGGTTTGACATCCTTAGGTGTTTGGACTATAGGTCCGAATACTTCACGTTTGGCTAAAGAAGTCAACTCTGCCTGGATTGCTTCTTTCCATTTAAGCCAATCATGCCTCAGTCTACATTCATCAATAGTTTGCGGATCATGATCATTTATAATATCAGTAGCTACTGTAAACGCAAACACATCATTGATGATAATATTACCATGAGTATGATCAACAGAAATCTCATGAGTATGATCAACAGAAAACTTATGAGTATGATCAACAGAAATCTCACTATTTCTGGATTCATGTGCCTTTTCAAGACTTTGTTCTTCATGAAGAGTTTGTGTATTATCAGGCCTTCTAGTCTTTTCAGAGACTAATTGCTTTTCTGAAGCAATTTGTTCTTTTAGATTATTATCATCATTTGCGTGAACGCTTAATCATTCTTCTTTTCTAACACTATCTTTTGAACCATTGGTCTACCACGCCCGCGTGACAGATAATTCCTCACCGCACTTTTCATTAATTGTTCTTTAGGTACAATGACCGTAGGAGTATATTTGCAGGTAGTATATATGATTTGGTTACTTTTGCATCATGCAGCAAATGCATCGGCAATTGTTCATTATTTGTTACCAAATAGACTATCTTCGCGCCGTATTCACTTTGAGATATGCGTGGATCTAAATGAGATAGATGGGTCACTTTCCATTGAGGATTATGCCTAATCTCATGAACCTTTTTTCTTTCTCCCAAAGGAGAAAATTTTGTCTCGTCAAAATGACAATCCATAAATCGTATAGTAAATACATCACCCGTCAATGGTTTAAGATATCTGATAATAGATGGTGAGTTAAATCCCACGTAAATTTCCAAAAGTCTTTGGGGTCCAATTTTAGTTCGTTGTGGGGGCGATTGGCACTTGTCTTTGACAAAAATGCGTAAATGGGATAAATCTGGTTGATGTTCTAATACCAATTGTAATGGGGAATATTTATGATAGGCAGTAGGCCTCAAGCGGATTAATGCCGCAGCATACAAAATAGCATGTCCCCATGTCGAAATAGGTAATTGACTTCGTAATAATAAAGTTAAGCAATTACGAAGGCGTTTGATAAGAGATTACGCTAATCCATTACGGTATGTACATGTGGTCTTGGGTGTTCTAATCAATCCCAAGCGTCATGCGGTAATCATCGAATATTTTAGAAGTAAACTCACGGCATTATCTGAGCGTATGGTCTTGATTGGATAATCTGGAAATTGTGCACGTAACCTGATTATCTGCGCAAGCAATCTTGCAAATGCAATGTTACGTGTAGATAATAAACAAACATGTGACCATCGTGCAGATGCATCAATCAAAACCATGAAATAACGAAATGGTCCACTTGGTGGGTGAATAGGCCTGAGATATCTCCTTGAATTCTTTGTAAAAATGATGGAGATTGAATTAATTTCTTGGGTGATGGTCTAACTACCAATTTTCCTTGTGAGCAGGCGATTGCAACTATTCTCATTTGACAATAAAATTTTAAATTTTTCAATGGATGTCCATGAGAATTTTCAATAATTCTGCATCATTGTTGATCCGGGGTGACCAAGACGGTCATGCCAAAGTATAAAAGATTTTGGATCATGTAACTTATCTTTTATGGTATGTAACTTTCCATTGATTTTATCGTCGTATAATATAAGCGGATGAGAAAGTCGGAAGCTTTTCTAATATCTCTTTCTTTCGGACATATCGAGTAATGTATAAATATTCTACATTATTCTCATCCTTTGTTTCTATATGAAAATTATTACGACGAATGTCTTTAAAACCAAGTAAATTTCTTTTTGATTTAGGTGAATACAGAGCATTATGAATATCCAATTTCGTACCTTTTGTTAATAAGATCATTGCTCTTCCAGTACCTTCAATAAAATCTACTGGACCTGATATTGTATTCACATTTGCCTTAATTAGATTTAGATTTAAAAAATACCTTTTGTTTCGAAGAATCGTATGCGTAGTTGCACTATCAGCCAAACATATTTCTCCATCAAACATTTTATTGAAATCCATATCCTTAGATAAAAATAAAAAAAAAAGGAAAATACATATTAGATAACATGAAAATAAAAATAAAAATTACATGAGAAAACATAAAGCACAAGTAGAATTTTAAATGTGATGAACATTTCCATCACCAATCAAGTGATCAATTTTTCCATCTTTATCTTCAAAGAAATCCGAAACATCAAGATGTGTAATATCCACTGGATCTGAGTCATCAACATAATTTGTTTCAATATTCTTTCCTTTCGATTTTAAGGATGCCTGAAACATATCCACACGATGTCTGGGAGTGCGACATTGTCTCCAAAAATGACCAGACATTCAACATCTATCACCAGTGTTTTCTTTAGTAATATGTCGATCCTCATTTTTCCTTTTGTGGTTCTTATATCCACCACGAGGTCGATAATAATGATTATGTCCTCGACCGATAATAGCCACCACCACGGCCACGACTATTTCTACGACCACGATTATACCCACGACCACGCCCATTTTCATAATTGTCTTCACGATCATGTGAGATGAATTTGTTTCAAAATTAGAGGATGGGCTTGATGATTTTTCATTAATAACTCATTATTCTTTTCTCGCCACAAGAAGGCATGCAATCAAGTCGTAATATTTTCAGATACCGACGAGCTCTATATTGTTGTTGTAAAACCATGTTGGAAGCATGAAATGTTGTAAATGTTTTTTCCAACATATCCCGATCAAGAATATTTTCTCCACACAATTTTAATTGTGTCAGATAGCAAGTAATTATATTCACGTATCGACCGAAAGTCTTGTAGCTGAGAGCATTCCATTCACTACGAGCATTAGGAAGAATAATCGACCTTAAATGACCATATCTTTCATACAAACCGCCCATGTAACAAATGGATCTTTATAGTGAGATATTCCATTTTAAGTGACGTGGAGATGATCAGTAGAAAATCATGGCTTTTACCGATCTCGAGTGGATGAGTCATTATTATTTTTATCGTGTCACTAAGCCCCATAGCATCAAGATGAATTTCAAGATCTAGTGATCCGTGATAAATAATTATCGCGATATATCCAAAGCATTAAACTCCAATTTTGTCAAGTGAGACATTATCACAAACAAATGGATTAGTATAATAAATATTGAAAGAAAAATATAAATAATAAGTATTACTTATAGGAATTTTTTTTAAAAATAAATGCGTGAAAAATAAAAGCATAAATGGATAGAATACTTACTTGTCTCGAAAACTTCGCGATAACGTGTTATGAAATTGGAGATAATGGATATTATTATGTTAACAATTATTTGATGATGATTTCTAAGTAAGAAATATTCAAATGGAGATTGAAGAAAATAAGAAAAACAACTTGAACAAGGAATTGAAGTGTAGAGATTTTCAAAGGAAATTAATAGTAAAGGAAGATAAGTTTATTTCCAAGTATCCATTTTGTTCACAAATTACATCTATATATAGTGAAAATATTAGTGGAGTGGGTGATAATAAAATCATAATGGTGAATCCATTAATCATAATGGTGAATCCATTAATCATAATGGTAAACCCATTAATCACAAGTGGAGCTTCCATTTTCTTGGTGGAATCCATAATAATTAACAATAATTCACAATAGAACCCACAAAATTCATATTGTTTGCGCGGGTGCGTGGCGTGCACGAGCGACAATGGCGCGTCTTTCCCTCCTCGCCCAAATACACTAATCTATCAGCTTCGTCTTTACCACAAATCTCACACGAAAAGACGCCATCCGGCTGTCAAAGCAGCGACGGTCTACAACCAATAAAAAAACACCCACGTCATACTATCGAGAAGTCAACCAAGCTTCTCCTAATCACACACGTCCAACAGCATACGCCGCAGACCACGGAATCAAAATTCTCGTCGTATACATAATTTTTCTCAGCGAAGTAACCGAGTTCAGCTCTGCCAAATCGCCAGCTCTCAGCGCGTAAAAGGTTTTAAAAAAACTAATTAAATAAAAAGAGAGAGTATATAAAGTAAACAAGGGGCGTGGAGTCGCGAGAGAGAGAGAGAGAGAGAGGAGAACACGTAGTGGAATATAGTCCGTGTATGAAACGAAGGACCGAGAGCGGCACACGATGCTCTTCACTGCTCTTCTCTTCAAATCTTGTTATTGGATTTTGAGGAATTAGATTATGTATTGTACTGTATTTTCGAATATGTCAGCTGAAACGACGTCGTGTGGGTTCCCTTTGGAAGGAATCGACGATGTTGATGACTACATTTGGGTGAATTTTCCTGAATTTTCAACTTTTTTTTTCTTTTTGTTGTTGTTTTAGTTAGCGTTTGGATGCTGGGAAAGTTTAATTTCAGTAGCCAATGAGAAAATGCAGTGACAGCGAAATAATGTGAAGTTTTTTTAAGCCTTTAATTAATTTTGCATTGTAGGTATTTTCCTGCGTTTTCTCAGAAGCCAAACAGCGTATTCATAATTTTTGGCGTCGAAGTTGTTTGTTTTCTTTGTTGACGTCTTTGTTTTGTCTGGTAGCTTTGGTGAGCTCGTGTGAAGACAAGGGTTTAAATTCGGTTGATTTAATTTGTTTTTCAGTCTAGTTTCCGCTTGTTTGCTGAGAAATCCGAGGACAAATTTGTGAAGAAATATGGCATATGATTAATGTGTATCTTGTTGTTTAAGTTTCTTCAAACTAATAATATGAGGGAAAATACTTGCTAATTTTATCTAAACTGATACATTATTAATATGATGAAATTGAAAATTTTATTGATGAATTCATTGCTACAGCTTCAAGTTTTGTGAATACTTGCTTTGGATTAGTTGAGAGAGTGAAGTTACCTGTTTTTATAGCTTCAAATAGAGTATGTGGTGGACATCAATTTTGTTTATATTTTGTTTTTACTGCTTTCGCCTTTCTTAGAAGCTGAATGGAGTATTTATCTCATTATAGTCGTGTGTATTCTTGAAAACTGATGACTGTGTTGGGAAATCTCATATAATGAATGTCATTTGAAATGCAGGCAAATGAAGGAGAAGGATCATTGCCATGGGACAGATATACTCATCTTTTTGATCTGGTACAAAAAGGAAACCGTGCGTTCCGAGAAAGTCATTTTGAAGAGGTGAGGACTTAGCCTAAGATGCAGTCTATTTAGTTTTGAATGCTTTCTGGTGCAATTTGATAAAACTGCTTCTGTTTTATGGTTCTTTTCATTTGGGAATTTGAAAAGAATAGGAAGCAAGGGTGTGGGGGATCTTAATATTTTGGGTAGATTCAGTTGCTTAATTACTTTTCTTGTTCAGGCAATCAGTAATTACTCAAGAGCCAATAACATCAAACCTGGTGATCCTATTGTTCTTGGCAACAGAAGTTCTGCTTATATCAGGTTCTAATTTTCTACCCTCTTTTTTCCAATGGTAAATGTGATACAGAGTTCAGTACTTTGATGATTTTTTTTGTTAGTCGTCTGATTGTGTAATCACAAGTGGATGCGTTTTGAACTAATTCAGTTTTTCTGGTGAATTTGTTGCAATGGAAATATCGTCTTTTATCCAGGATCAGTCAATTCCTGAAACACAGACCTCCATCAGCTTCAGAATATAGACCATTGAATGGTTTGGATCCTATGACACATGCAGAAGTATGTCTTCTTGCCATCTCCTTTATATAATCGACAGTTTCTTTCTTAATTTATAACTAGTAAATTGTTAACAAGTTGTTTCACATTATTTTAGCTTGCTCTAAAGGATGCGGATAAGCTACTGAATCTTCGGAGTAATTCAGTGAAATCGTACCTCCTAAAGGCCAACGCCCTCATTTTGGTGAGAATAGGCTTCCATTTATTGATTTGTTTACTTTCTCAAGTTGAAGAGAAGATGTAAGGTCTCAGCTAATGTGTTTGGGGGACCTGTATATTAGTAATACCCTTGCCAGTTGAGCCTCAAAACGGGCTACTTGGTCAAATTCTAACTTACATAAGTTACATTAGCCATTAGGTTTGACATTTTTAGGATAATTTGGTTTCCCAAGAAAGCTGTCCGTATTAACTGTGATTAATCACTGTTGATATTTGTGGTGACATGAGTAAAATCAATTATCTGAAAGGAGGTAATTCTCTTGCTGCAGGGGGATGTTGTACTAAGTTGGTTGGAAGAATAGGATGAGAATCAAATAGGAGCAAAGAGGTAATAGATGAGATTTTAAGACTGCAGTTCCATTAGGGCATGATAAGTTATTGTGTGTGTGTGTTTACTTGTGGGCAGGGAAGACGAATGAGAACGAAACCCATGCTTACTTAAAATGTAATTTTAATTCAATAAAATCGCGTCCATACAATAATTTAGAATAAGAAATGGAAATCTCATTCCCATGGGGAATAGGGAATGAAAATGTGTGAATGAGAATGAAAGATGAATTTACTTTTGTATCCTTCTAATTATTAATTTATTAATATTATCATTATTAACAATAAAAATAATAATGAATAAAAATAGTAAAAATAATAAAAATAACAATTATAATTTTAGTTATAATAATTAATAATAACTAAAATAATAAAGTTAATAAAATTTAATAATATTAATATTAATAATAATAATAATAATAATAAATGTTAATAATGATAATATTAATAAAAATAATAATAACAATAATTAATAATAACTAAAACAATAAAGTTAATAAAATTTAATAATAATAATAATAAATAATAATGATAATATTAATGAAAATAATATTAACAATAATTAATAATAAATAAAATAATAAAGTTAATAAAAAATTTTAATAATAATAATAATAATAAATGTAATAAAAATTTTTAATAATAATAATAATAATAAATGTTAATAATAATAAAATTAATAAAAATAATAATAACAATAATTAATAGTAACTAAAATAATAAAATTAATAAAATTTAATAATAATAATATTTATAATAATTATTAACATTTATTATTTTTATTTTTATTTTTATTTTTATTTTTACTTAATTTTATTTTTATAATAATATTTATACATGTATCTAGTTAATGAAAATTACATTATTTAATACTGTGGGTATTTTGGTAAATTAATTCTCATTCCCATTCCTCGTTCCTATTTATTTTGCCAAGTAAACACATCAATGGCATTCCAGCACATTCTCATTCCCATTTATTTTTGCCAAGTAAACATTAGAATCTCATTCCTATTTCAGCCCATTGACATTCCCAACTCATTCTCATTTCAGCTCATTCCCATTCCATGAAGTAAACGCACCATTAGTTATATTGCTTCCAACAACTACTGTATAGTTAAGGCATAGCGTGCTTAAATAAATTTGTACAATGCAAAAAAATGCCGGTAGAACTCGGGGCTGGGGTTGCTGCAAACCAAGCCTGGCCAGATTTCATGTTGGGCTGAAACTTCTCAGGCCAAACAAATTTTAGTTCAGAAGGTTTCATCATGACTCTGACAGATTACTGGGTTGGGCTATTTGAATTTATTGCTCTGTGCAACATGCTCAAGTAATGTGTTATATGTAAGTGTGCATTTGTGCATATTGTCTTTGTCTCATCATTTAATTTTTCTTAAATTGCAGTTGGAAAGATATGAGATGGCCCGAGATGCTATTCTTTCAGGCCTGCAAGTTGATCCTTTTAGGTAATATATCTGTTAATTCATCCAGTTGTCTTTCTTCCTTTTTTTTCTTAAAAGCTTAACGTGTCCAATTTTTTAGAAGTTATGATATTTTGTGGATCTTTCTATATAGTTTGTTTGAAATGGGGCTACAGATATTCCATTGACTGATGTCATTAGTGTTTGCTTTTGTTAACATGTAGTAATCCTCTCCAAGCTTCTCTACAGAATTTGGAGAGGACAACTGCCAGTTTGATTGGGAGGAGAATTCATGGGACACCAGAACGTACAGATGACTTTGATTGCACACTCTGTCTGAAGCTATTGTATGAACCTATTACAACGCCCTGTGGGCATTCCTTTTGCCGATCATGTCTATTTCAGTCAATGGATCGTGGTAAATATTCTTCATATGATGATTCTATGTCTTATTGATGCCTTGAGATCACTTAATTTTCGTATTTACTAACATTGTATCTGAAATATTAGGTAACAAATGCCCATTGTGCCGAACAGTTCTTTTTATTACTCCTCGGACATGTGCCGTCAGGTGAGTTTCTTACATGATAATGTTGTAAAATTCTTGTGTCAGGGGTGTAATAAGGGAAGAGCTCTGCTCTGACCTATACCGTTTGCATTGGCATGCGTACTTGGTCCAGGAGTCCAGGGTCTTTGCTAGTGAGAGCTAGGTGGTAGCATTTAAGTTGTGCTAAAACTGATATTATGATTGTGTAAGTAGGACAAGGCACAGTGAAAACATAAAGGAGCCTTATATCTTAAATTGGATATGATATCTTTTTTGGTGGGACCCTCATAATCTTTGTCCTGATGCCATGCATGATGTGCTATGCAATGTAGTGCAAGTTAGTAAGCATGTAAGCATCTTCTTTTTTCCAAAGTTATCTTTCCATGATTTCTTGTTATGACCTTTCAAAAGTCTCAAAGCATGTGACTTACACTTTTGATGTATTTGTTTATTTTTTTCTGACATTGTAATAATTTACTCGTTTTACCAGTGTGACACTAAACAACATCATACAGAAGAATTTCCCCGAGGAATATGCTGAAAGGAAGTCAGAACATGATAGTTTGGTCAACTTCGGCATTGATCTGATGCCTCTATTTGTTATGGATGTTGTTATTCCATGTCAGAGGTTTCCACTCCACATATTTGAACCCCGCTACAGACTCATGGTGAGTTGTCATTTGGTGTTTAGTTAACTTTTGGCTTCCATATGTTCTCTTTGACAAAATCAAGAAAGCTGTTCATGGAACAACTCTCGTGGATTACAAAGTGCTCTGATACAAGATGTTTTTCGGAAGTAGCAAGAGAAGAGATTGCCACTGTTCCCATAGACCATATTCTATTAGGATTTAACACCTCAACATATCATTTTTAGTTTGTTACCCCTTAGATAATGGTACTCTTTTTTTTTTCCTTTAACAATTCTAGTTGACAAAATTTGATGAAGTAATAGCACTCACATTATTTATTTCTTTTGGCTTAATTACTGTGTGGTCTTGCGTTTTATTAACTTGCTGTTTGTATGTCTTAACGTAATCGACGACATTCAGTCAATGTAGAAAAATTATTTTTATTGATCTCAAAAGCAAATTAGGGCTACAGTTGGCTGTTTAGTCAGTTGACCCTTGTAGCTGAATAAGAAAAATAAAATTTTATAATCCGTAACAGTGAGATGAATTGATAAATTCCTGGTAATTAATAAGTGACCTTGCTTGAGTAATCTGAACTTCAAGTTATATTATTATGTTATTCTAATTTTTGTGTTCTTGCTCAATAGGTGAGAAGAATAATGGAGGGAAATCATCGCATGGGAATGGTAGATTTTTACCTTTTCATTCACATATTATGATGTGCCAGGAGTACCAAAATTCCCTCACCATTGGTTGGTGCAATTTGTTTATTAATTGTGTAGGTCATCATTGATCCTACAACAGGTTCTGTTGCTGATTCTGCTTGTGAAGTGGAGATCACTGAGTAGGTGTTGGGTCCATTTCTACTTACTCTTCTTTCTAAAGTACCCTGTTACATTCTTAAGTGTTTTTTGTGTTAAACATTTGTTTCAATTTTTCCTCTGTAACATTCACTTTTTTTTTTCCTTCGTCCAGGTGTGAACCACTTCCAGATGGACGGTTTGTTTTAGAGGTGAATTATGATCTGTGCATTCTATATATATATATAGAGAGAGAGAGAGAGAGAGTGCTATTTCATGCAGATTTATGTTTTTTCTTTTTTCTAATTTTATATTTGAAGTAGCAGTGATTTTCCCTTGGCATATTAACACAAATTTATGCTATTTCATGCAGATTGAAAGTCGCCGAAGATTTCGGATCCTTCGATCTTGGGATCAAGATGGGTGAGTGCTATGATCACATAAGAATAGGATTTTTTGTGCTGCCCTGGCTTATATTTGTTCAAATATTTGGTTTTTTGAGTTAGGCTTCACCCCTATCAAATTTTATATGCAGATATCGTGTTGCAGAAATTGAATGGGTTCAGGATATACATCCAGAAGGGGTTGAAGACAGAGCGGATGTAAGTTTGCTGTCATTCTAAGTTTCTTTTTTTTACCAATTGAATACATCATATGCATGATGGTTCTGTTGGGTGTCAATAAACTGTAAACTGAAGGTAATACTTGTTTGTTAATGGTACTGATGTGTTCAACGTTTCGCTGCGGCTTAAAACATGGATCAATCTACTAATGGGGCTCCCCTTTTGTCTCCAAATCATTTGCAGTCTGACGGGAATTGTTACTAGGTTTGCAAATTGCTTTTGATGAGGCTGCAATTATGCTATTTATTCTGTAATAATTAACAGTAGCTTAAAAGCCAATGTGTAGGAAAACTTAGACAAATACGGACTAGTATATTACACTAGGGATCTATGACTTTAATTATTTCCGTGAACCTTGGAAGTTCATTCTGTCCCAAACAGCGCATGCATCAGAAAAACATAAGCATTAGCATAGGTGCTGTGTCTTATCCTCACTTTGTTGACTCCATTATTGATTTGGATTCTTGCAGTTACAGGATTTGACCAATAATGCAGCAGAATATGCTCGGTTATGGTTAAGGAGAGAGAAAGAATCAGCCCGACAAGGTAAAATTTTAAGCGAGCATCTCATGAGGATGAGCCATTTATGTTCTGTTTGGCCTTCCATTTTTTGCTGGGTATCCAAGGTCTATTTGCCCATTCTTCCAACGATTTTTGCTCTTTTTTATTTTTTGGGTTTTTGGAAGAATATATGTACACATATCTCTCCACTTGAATTGCCTATACACACCCAGACACAAACAATTCCCCCCCTTCCCCCTTTCATGTATCTTTATTTTGCTTTCTCATGAGATACGGTGGTGAATTTTGTGTACAGACCGACGAAGACTCGAGAAACTCCTTAATGTGGAAGTGATGATGCCCCCATCACAAGATCCTGAACGCTTCAGTTTCTGGGTATGCTTTAAACCCTGCTTATGTTATTGTGCAATTTAATCCTGACCTTTTCATAAGTGTTAGCATGCTTGGCTGCAGCTTGCTACCTTATCTGACCGAAGGCCTTCAGAAAGATTAGAACTCCTCCGCATAAAGGATACAAGAGAGGTAGGAACCAATTTAACCCCCTTGCAACCCAAGAGAGCATCGTAGTAGTAAAAAGGGGCAGCGTCTCCATGATTGTGTCTGTAGCTCTCGGTGACTGAATCTACTACACACACAGACTGATCAGTAATATTTAGTCATTGCTTGATTTCATCAAGTTTCATCTTCATTTATTATTTTTGGACTAATTATTCCATCAGCATCTTCTGCAGAGGATAAGACGAGGGCTGATATTTCTAAGAGCAGAAGAACAAGGCTGCAGATTGCAATGACAAGAGCTGTGTAATTGTTGTTTGTATTCTTTTTTCCAGAAACAAAAGAAAGAAATATAAATTATTTATACAAAACAATTCAATATTCTTTGGTCCACATGATGAAGTTTGTGGATCCATATTTTTTGTTGTAACAAACAGTTATATCCAATATTCATCAGTAATAATAAAAGCCAAAGTGAATCTTCGGAAACTATCCAGCAATAATAGAGGTGGGCAAAATTTCGGTTTGGTTCGGTTTTTGTATACCTAACCGAACCAGACCGGCTTGGTTCATGTTATATAACATAACTTTTTACAAACCGAACTTCCATGAACCGACCCGATAAATCCGATGAACTTTTTACAAATGTTGCTTTCCTCAACAAGTCATAAATTGGCAATCCTTCCCCAATCAAACCCAATTGAGAACATCTTTTCAAAACTAACCATTTCGAAAATTTATCAACAGAAATCCCATTATCAAGTATTAAACAAAACATAACTAGAGCTTATTTTGGGTTGAGCCCATAAGAATAAACAGAGAGAAACTAATAAAAAATAAACAAAAACAAAATCAAAAAGTGCGGCAAAGATTGAGAAAGAAACCAGCCTTAAATAGCAAGCTCGATTGCGGCTAACGGACGGCGATGAGCCAATGGCTGGCTATGTGAGACTCGACGGTTGGCTATGTGAGACGTGATGGGGGCTGTGAAATTTAGATAATAAAGAGGAGATTTGTGAATTATGTTTTACTCGATGATGATGGTTTGCTTGTTAACTTAATCTCGGTTCGGTTTCGATTTTCATCTCCCAACTAAAATCAAACCGTCTAATTCAGGTTATTAGACAACCGAATTATCAAACCGAATCCAAGAGAACCGAATAGAAACGGTTCGATTTGGTTTGGTTCATATGTTCAGTTCATCGATTCGGTTCGATTTTTTAATTTTCTACCCACCCCTACGTAATATGGGATTTGAAAGAAATGAATGTGAATCAACCCATCTTGTTGTCACTACTAGAGTGGAAGAAACATTGAAGTTCACTTTGGGTATAACTGATGTACATCGGTAGATTTTCTTGTTGTACACTTGTTGTCCTGTTGTTCCTCAGAAACGGAAGTTGTGTTGCCGTGTCCACATTCACAATGATCGGCAATGCCACAAACTACTTCAAAAAATATAGATTGTGAACTGCGAATATAAATTCGTACACTAAAGTTTCTATTGATAGTTTTTTTACACATGATATCACATAACACTTTCTTCTTTGTATTGTAATTTTATAAGCACACACAAAGACAATAGCATTATTATTATTTTTATATACAGTACGTATATCGACATCCACACCAGAGGTAGATTATAAGTATGAGGGCAATTATTTATCGTCCACCTGTTTTTTTCGCACTTTCTTAAAAATATATAATTCTTAATTTTTTTTATGTTTATTTTTTTCTGAGCTCCACTTGAAATTATATTTGTTTGCATCTGTCCACTACCGTTTTCAAATCGTTAAGACTTTGCAGACATCATAAGAGTATAATGATAATTTTAACTATGCTTCAAAAACGTAATTTGGATATTACCTACACTTCAAAAACATAATTTGGACAATATTCTATTAGTTTTTTTTAAGATTTGAAAACGGTAGTGAACAAACGTAAAAAAATATAATTTTAAGTAGAACTCCGTAAAAAAAATTAGGAATTATTTATTTTTAAAAAAATATAAAAAAATAGGTAAAAGGTGGATAATTACCCTAAGTATGAAGATTTGTTCTATGATATATTGCAAAGTAAAAATAGAGCGATTTTATTTGGGCTTAGTGCCTTATTTGTTCCCTACTAAATTGGACCTAAAAAAGAAGGATTGGCAGAGCAGTACATTGACACGCTTGGAGCTTCGAAGAGAGTTTGGTAGTTACGATAAAACTCAAACGCGTATAAGATTAAAAAGCTTTTGGGGTCCAACGCACAACTCGCTTTTAGTTTCAAAATCTTCTCCAAATCCAAAATTTATTTTTCCATTTCTTTTATAATAATACCAAAAATAAAAAGATTCCCGCTACTACGTACGCAACATGTCCTCACGTCCTTTCTTACTTGCACCCAACTATCTTCTATTCTTTCTTCTTCTTCTTGATCCCTTTAAACCATTTTAGTTCATGCAAATTCCTCGGAAACCCTCGTTCAGTTACACCCTCTTATACACCTCCAAAATCTTTCAATCTTTTCTCAGCTTTCTTTCTCGCCCCTCAATTCACTATGCCCACTTGTTCACCCTCACACCAAAGTTAGCAACGTCTACCCGCTCCCCACAAATTTTCTTAGATCACAAAATACCCAAAAAAAGAAAAAAAATGTTATTTGGAGGAGACAATAACAATCCTCGGTCTTTTTCACGGCCTTCTGGTTTCTCCTCCTTTCTTTTCCTTTCCTTTCTCATCTCCTTTACCAGCTTCGTAGTCTGCGTCCGCGCAGAGTCTTCTCCTTCCTCTTCTCCCTCCTCCTCTCCGTCAAGATACTCGCCCCGCGATAATTACCTTATCGATTGTGGTTCCGGTTCATCTGAACAAACCAGCCTCGACGATGGCCGGACTTTTAAATCCGACCACGAGTCGTCGAGTTACTTGTCCACCATGGAAGATATAGAAACTTCTGTTGATTCAATTCCTGTAAACGCTACGTCTTCCCCTTGTCCCTCAGCTTATCCTTTATATCGGTCGGCTAGAATTTTTACCGGTGAGTCGAGATACAGGTTCTTCATTTCTCAACCGGGACCGCATTGGGTCCGTCTCCATTTTTACCCCGTGCCTCACTCTTCAATCAAACTAACCGACGCCGTTTTCACCGTCCAGACCGATAAGTTTGTGCTCTTGCATGACTTTTCCGTCAGGAACACCACTTCATTGGTTTTCAAAGAGTATCTCATTAACATAACGGGGAGACTCTCCATTATTTTCAAGCCTCATAAAGATTCTCACGCATTCATCAACGCCATCGAAGTTGTTTCAGCTCCTGATTCAATCATATCCGATGCAGCATCTACAGTTGCTCCGGTTGACACGTTTACCGGCCTGTCTAACTTCGCTTTTGAAGTATCATACAGGTTGAATGTAGGAGGGCCAATGGTGACTCCGAAAAATGATACATTGTCGAGAACATGGCTCTCCGATGAGGCCTATAATGCTTTCCCGGAAGGGTCCGAAGCTGTATCTGTTGAGCCGAAAAATGTCCATTATCCTGATGGTGGGGCCACTCCCTATATTGCTCCCAATTGGGTTTACGCGAGCGCTCAGAAGATGAAGGAAGCTCAGGTGATGCAGCCCAATTTCAATCTCACTTGGAAGATGAGTGTTGATCCGAGTTTCTCTTATTTGATCAGATTTCATTTTTGTGACATTGTGAGCAAGAGCCTCAATGATTTGCTCTTCAATGTGTATATAAATGAGTTCATGGCTGCTTCGTCTCTCGATCTTTCAAGCCTCACCAATGCTCTTTCCACAGCTTATTACAAGGACTTTGTTTTGAATGCGACGGCCGTCAAGAATAGTTCCATTACTGTTCAGGTTGGCCCGGCTTCCAATGCTCAATCAAGCTTGCCCAATGCAATTCTTAACGGATTGGAGGTCATAAAGCTGAGCAACGAAGCGGGGAGCTTTGATGGTTTGTTTGCTGTTGATGGGACATATAAGGGAGACACAGGGACTAAAATGAAGATTGTTGCCGGCGTTGGGCTGTTAATGGGGGCGACAGCAATTGTGTTTCTTGGAATTGTTTTCGTTCGGTGGCAAAGAAGACCTCATGATTGGGACAAACGGAAGAGTTTCTCATCGTGGCTGCTCCCTCTACACAGCACCAAAACGAGTTTCTTGTCAAGTAAGAGCAGCTCTCGAAGGTCAAGCCTATTTGGCTCTCGCAAGAGCAAGAGTGGTTACTCTGGTTTTTTCTCTAATCAAGGCCTTGGCCGATTCTTTACCTTCACGGAACTTCAGAATGCAACTCAAAATTTCGATGAGAATGCTGTGATTGGCGTTGGTGGGTTCGGAAAAGTTTACATTGGGGTGCTGGAAGATGGAACCAAAGTTGCTATAAAGCGAGGCAATCCAGGATCGGAACAAGGGATAAATGAGTTTCAAACGGAGATACAAATGCTTTCCAAGCTCAGGCATCGTCACCTTGTGTCACTTATTGGCTTCTGCGATGAACAATCGGAGATGATTCTTGTTTATGAGTACATGGCAAACGGGCCACTTCGTGATCACCTCTATGGCACCAATCAACCTCCGCTGTCTTGGAAACAAAGGCTTGAAATTTGCATTGGCTCGGCTCGCGGACTGCATTATCTCCACACTGGGGCGGCGCAGGGGATCATTCATCGTGATGTGAAGACTACAAATATCCTTCTTGATGAAAATTTGGTTGCGAAAGTTGCTGATTTTGGCTTATCCAAGGCTGCACCGATGGACCGAGGCTACGTTAGCACTGCTGTGAAGGGCAGCTTTGGGTACCTTGATCCTGAATACTTCAGAAGGCAGCAGCTTACAGAGAAATCTGATGTTTACTCTTTTGGGGTTGTGTTATTTGAAGCCTTATGCGCAAGGCCTGTCATAAACCCGAAGCTGCCAAGGGAACAAGTTAGTTTAGCCGAGTGGGCATTGCAATGTCACAGAAAGGGCATACTTGAGAAGATAATTGATCCCGTTATTGCTGAGACAATTTGCAAAGAGTCTCTGAGGAAGTATGTGGAAGCCGCGGAGAAATGCTTAGCGGAATATGGAGTTGATAGGCCTGGAATGGGAGATGTATTGTGGAATTTAGAATATGCAATGCAGCTACAAGAGGCATCTACGCAAATTGATCATCCAGAAGATAAGAGTGCAAATCTTATTGCTTTGGATAAACCGTCTGAAAATTTGTCAAGAGAGGACCTAGCTGTCACTGTTAGTGATAATTCTGAAATAGCAGCCGGTTCTTCATTATTTTCTCCTGTTGGTAAAGTTCGAGGAAGGTAAATCCACTGGTAAAAGAATTTACTAGGAACTGAAATTTCCCATTTCAGCTAGCTAGAGATCTGAGATCTTCACAAGAGGAAAGATCCAATGCATTTGGTCTCTCATTACCTGTGCTTGGAGATTTTCTTTTGAAGCTCCAGGGCCGATGATCACAACATCTTGTTTTGATCTGATTTAGAAAGCCTTCTCGGTTGAAGCTCCACGTGTTCATGGAGTCGACAGGATGATAAATTATCGGAGCTTCTACAAACGTATTTTGGTTTTTTGTAAATTGTGGGGGGGACGTGATGTAGTTACTTTTTTTTTTTTTTTTTTCCCTTTTTGATTATCACTTAATCTGTGTATTAATGTATTATCATGTTGTTTATAGATTCAGGAGGTAACTTCTAATTCCCAGTTGTGTTTTATAGCTTTTCGTAACTTTTTTCCCCCCTCTCAGCTTACGAAAAATTTTGCACTACTAATTGCTTCAGAAATGAAAATAACAATAACAAGAGATTAATTTGTTTGTTGGTGAGGCTTGATTTATACAACAACAAATTGTTAAATATTAAGGACTAACCTGACTCGTCAGAATCTTGGTAAGATAATAGAAGTTAATCTTGCGTACAGAGTGTGGGTTCAAATGGACTTGAGATATCAATGATTATTTGTGTTCAATTTTTAGGCGTTTGTTAATCGCGCCAAATTTAAATTTAGAATGAAACGTTTGTGACACTATTAATTTTACTTATCTTTTATTCACTAAAGACATATTATTATGTGCTATTTAATTATTCTTTTATTACAGTGATAGTTTAGCTTTATCTTTTATTCAATAAACATATCCTAGTTATAGCATCTAATTATACCTAAATTATCCACTCATTAAATATACTTTGAAAAAATAAGTCAACAATTATGATGTGTTTACTAATCAATAATTGGGATGGGTATGAATTGGAATAAAGAATAAAAATAAGAATAAATTGTTTACTTTAATTATAAAAATTAGAATGAAAATGAACTGTGTTATCATTGATATATTTATTTTATTTTGAAATCGAGAAGGATTATTACAAGTTACTAAACTAAGATTAGTTAATTATTATCATTTTTCACTATAATTATCATCATCATCTTCAACAACAACAACAATAATCATAATAATATAAGGAAGGATAAAATAAGAATTTCAAATTTTAAATAAAAATAACATGATCACTTTAAGGAATAAGATACCCATTCCCATATGTCTATGAGAAATTGAAAATGAAAACTTCTGCTTTCATTCCATTCGTATTAAAGTAAGCAAACACGCTGTTCACTTTCCCCCAATACAGCATTAATATCAATCAATCGGTAAATAATGGATAGACCATTGAATAAATTCAAATTTTAAAATATTTATAAAGATTGACAAAATTTTAAGCAGATGAGTCATAATTTTTCTCCCTATTTTTCCCTCAATTGGAATTTTGTCAGTGGAAAACTAAAAGACTGGCAATTTGGGAGCCATAAGTGGATCCATAGTGCCGTGTGTATGATTGATTGGCATGCAAACAAAACGGATCATGATTCTCTCCTGATTTGATTATGTTTTGAGCAAATAAATCAATTGTTGATTAATTATTAATAAATAAATAAATTAAATCTCACACATACATTACCACTAAAAGAAACTTGATAAAAGATCTAAAAAAATTAAGTAATCCTCATATTCAGGAGAGGATCATCTTCCAAACAAAACAACACAGATTTGCTTGCTCGTTTTTCTCCCGCTGACCCCCGTTCGCTGCGCCTGCGCAGGTGTTTGATAATTAGAACAACTGCTTTTGCTACCACCAAAAAAACGGTTTCAAAAATGGATAGACCATTGAATAAATTCAAAATTTAAAATATTTATAAAGATTGACAAAATTTTAAGCAGATGAATCATAATTTTTCTCTCTATTTTTCCCTCAATTGGAATTTTGCCAGTGGAAAACTAAAAGAGGGCAATTTGGGAGCCATAAGTGGATCGATAGTGCCATGTGTATGATTGATTGGTATGCATCAGATCAAGTTCAAACAAAACAACACAGATTTGCTTGCTCGTTTTCCTCCCGCTGACCCCCGTGCGCTGCGCCTGCGCAGGTGTTTTATAATTAGGACTACTGCTTTTGCTACCACCAAAAAAACGGTTTTCAAAAGAACGCTTGATCCTCTTAACCCAACAAACCCCCGTGGCTGGCACGCATACACGAGCCTGTCACTTCTCTCATTCAACTACGCCGTGCAACAAAAAAAAAAAATGCTACAAGACGATGAGATCGTTGGAAGCTTACTGGAACAAATCCACTCCATAAATCACCCAAAACAATTGTCACTGATAACGATCAGAGGCTCGTTAGAATCCCCCAAAAACGACGACGTCTCAGTTTTCCCTCCCGTCAATCATGAAAACCTTCAGATTCCATCACACCCAACTCGAGATCAACGAAAGCAACAAGACCCATCTACCAAATCGTCGTCGTCGCTGTCGTTACCGCCGTCCGATTTCAGTGCGGAGAGTTCTAAAGAAGTGAAGTTGGTTATTGGCTGGTTGGATTTCGGGCTTGAGATTTTGCGTGCCAAGATTATGAGTGCTTATTCTTGGTTTTGTAATAATGGGGAAAGTAGAAGGGAATTTCATTCTTTTGGGCCGGTAGCAGGAGTGGCGGTGTTGGTGTTGTGGTGGTGGTTGTGTCGGCGGATTAAGCGGGAACGGACGGCGAGAGAGAGTGTGGAGCATTTGAAGCTGATTATCAGAGAGAAAGATGAGGTTTGTTTCTTTCTTCATGTCAAGTCAAGTGTTTGATGAAATGCCTGTTCTTGCCTTTAGCTTAAAAGATGGTTGTGGAAATGCCAATGTTCAGAATTATGACCATATAGAATTGCACCAAACTAGCCACATTTTCAGTTAATTGTTCATAACGTAATTTGATTTTATTTTTTTTGGCAGAAAATCAGTAAACTCTTGCATCAAATTGCTCAAATGAATGAAGTGCTTGTGGCTCGTCACAAAGTTCTGGCTTCAAAACTGGCAAATTAATTAGGCAGAGAAGCTCTAGACTAGATTAGCTATTCTTTGGTACATGTTCTTCATTAGTGCAAAGCTCTTGCTTCTCTTATTTTGCGTGCTTTTGCGCAGAAGCTTGTACATGCTTTATTATTAAGTTCAAACTCTCCCCCGCGAGGAAGCAACTGACATTATAGATTTACAGAATCACTTTTGGGCCATAAGAAAGTGATGATCGCCCCAAGTTTCTGCCGCTACATTCTTTGGGTGGGAATGCACCCCATGAATATAACCAATTTCAGAATATAGATGGTTCATCAAAAGCTCTCTGTCTCAAGTTTATAAATTGAATCCACAGAAGCAAATTGACACGCATAACTATTGAAGCTTACACAAAAATCGGTTTCGAATCTAACAACTGTTAACTAGCAAAAGGTATCTGGAGTGCCTTGGCCACATAAAACATTTTTACAGCTTCTTATCAGATTCTAGGGGCTTGATATTTCTAACAGAATACAAGCATCTAGGTAAAATCCTCCCACACATTCACCAACTGCTTCAGATTGTGGGTCAGGTAACTTCATATAAAATCATTTATGTCGAAAAATGGAAGCTGACAAAATTGAAATAAATACTTCTCAGCTTTCAAATTCTGGTTTTTCAAGTATCTACCAATGCAGATAGTAATACAACCGAAAACACCACACTCCAAGAAATGGGAATTCTAAACCTGAAATGGAAATCACTCCAAGAAGGCAAGAATTGCGAAAACTAAGCATGAAACTTCAGAAAAGTAACAAACCATAACACTAATTGCTAAAAAACCCACTAGAAAAGGCATAGCAAATTTAAAAAAAAAAAAAAAAAGAGCTATAATTGCAACCAAGAGGTTTATTTCAAGGCAAGACAATTGGATGTTCAAACCTTTACCTCGCATTGGTCCTGGAACTTATTATCTACTTGTCAAATCAATGCAAATCCCGAAATTTGAACATAAGAATTGCTCATCATCAATGACAATTTCCGGAGAAAGAAATAAAGACATGGCAAAATAGAAAGTAAAACTATGCTGCAAAGTTTATGTAAATTTCCTTAATAAATTAGCAAAAAACATCAGAATGACAAACTAAAGTTTACAAAGAATTGTACTCATTTGTTCTCAAAGGAGCACTGAGACATATTGCAAGCAAAACTTAATCAGAAGGAGAAAACTGTTAAACAGATTTAAATCTGATTTGTAAAGGAATTTCATTACCTACACATTATGGCACATTGAATTTGATGTTTAAGTTTCACTTTCTAGTTCTGTGATCCACTCTTATCAGTAACTGAATGACGAAATTGATCCACGAACTCCAAAGGAGCGGTCGTGTCGTTCCTAATCCTCTTAATCTTGGGGCTCAACAAGCCCCTATGACCGAATCCATACAGCTTAATGACTTGATTATCAGCAAAATTGAATGCCCTCTCCATGCTCTTCAAGCATCTCTCAACTGGATAATCCCCATAACTCCCGCAAGGCTTGCAACCAACAAAATGAGTCACAAATGGCCACCTTTCATCACCTAACCCCGGATGATACTTCTCCATCATCTCCTCATACCTGTCAACCAACCCAACCCAATACCCGTGCAAATAAAACTCACTCTCAATAAACACTTTATCAATCCATTTATCCTTCTGCGTCAACAACAAATAAATCAGAGCCGACTGATCATCAGCCTCAAAAGCCGGCCTCCCTTTCAAATAAGCCGTCATAATCTTCCCAGCCTCGTCTCTTATCACCCCTTTCGGTCCATATGGCGACCAAGCATCAAGTAAATCCAACGACCACTGACAATTCCTAAACAAGAAACTCCCCGTATTCAAAGCAATCCACGACTTCTGAACAAACATCAAATCGTGGTACCCATGAATCACCAAATTATAATCCTTATACTTGTCCATAGGAAGCTCAAACACCATATCGGTAAACATAGCATCACTATCCATCCACCAAATCCACTCAATCTCAGGATGAGACAACATCAGTTTCCTTAGCAAAGGCAATTTCGCCCAGTACCCAGATAACTCCTTATCTAAATGAGCCATATTATAAATAATCTCAATCCCATGAAGCCTACAATAGTCAATCTTATTCTTAACAGATTTCAGCAAGTAATGATCACCAATTGGATTATCACAAGGCTTAGGCGGGGAGCCGGTAACGAGCAAAATCTTAGGCTTACCATCAACATGGCTCGGAAACTCAGCGTTATGACTCAGCCAAGCCTTACGATCCAGGTCCCAGGAGGATATTTTGGGACCCAGAGAGTAAGTGGCATTGGGGTTGTTCTCCGAGTCGGCCGGTTCATCCGGATCGTCCGGGTCGACGTCGGAGCGGATCTCGGCGAGGACACGGTTGGCCTCCTCGATGAGCTGCCGGTTGATGGTTTCTTCGTCGGGGCTGCTGAAGTTGACACCGATGGTGCCACGTAGGACGAGAATGGTGACGAAGCCACAGAGGATGGTGATCTTGATGTTGTTGAAGGTCTTCTGGATCTGCCTGCCACGCGGCATGGCTCCACGTCCCGTCCTGCCGTTGGCGGCGGAGGCTGCGTTGGTGGTGGGAAGAACGCCGCCTGCTGCTGCGCCCGTTGAGGATCTCTTCAGAGGCGTGAAATTGTCTTGCCCCATGTGCAATCTCAGAGAGATATATATTAATTATAATTTAGTTTTTTGTTTTTGTTTTTCTTTCTGTTATCCGGAGTTCATGGAGTGACTCTTTTTAAGTTATGCCTGGTTTTTCGAACAATGGGGGATCTGAGTTTTGGGGTTTGAAGAATTGTCTGTTCTGTTTTGTTCTGTTACGATTTACGATTTATTATTAGAGTTTAGAAAGGTGCTTGTAAGAATTCCAAATTCATTCCCTTCGGGCAAGGCCGTGTTTGTCAATCGGAGAGTGGAGATTACCATGTTTCCAAACACCGACTTTGACGTTCTATTTTTCTTTTATTTTTTTTATTATCCAATAAAATAATATTGGTTCCGGATTTTCTGCCTCAGGAAATATACTAATGTAATTATTGATTTTACGATCTTATTTGGTTAATTAATTGGTGTATGTTTCTAAAAATAACACCCAAATTCACCCCGGTTAGTGTATTTTAGATGATTGAAAATAATTTCAATATTATTTTCATATTTATCTTAAGTATTCTTATATTTCATCTGATAATTAAATTTTATCATTTTTATTCACCTTTTAACAATTGCTACTAGGAGGTACTATACCTAAGTATGCGAAAGTGCCAATAGAGAATGACATCGCCAGAGATGTTGATAGATGCTTGCCACTGTACTTGGTTGTTATCTTTATGACTCTTATCTTGTTCAAAGTGCTCTTTTTTCTATTCTAGCCATGAAAGTAAGAAAAGATGAGAGTATTTTTGTAAATCAATCAAATTGTTGAGATGTGGGATGTGGCCCAATGGATCACAACTTGAATTTGCTATGTTCAGTTATTAACAAACAACAACAGCTAGCCAGCCATGTGCCGCGTGCCAGCTCTTTTTAGATCCGTATTCGTGTCTTATTAAATCAGTTACACCAGAAATTAACACCATACTTTGCCATGCTACTAATATTATGTTACTTGTTTTGAACCGTGTCTGCTCCTAAAGATTCCGTGTATTCAAGCATCAGACAGGAACAAACTAAAACTAATTCAAAAAATTGCCATTTGCATGTACAAAGTAAATTAAGAAGTCAATATTTTAATCCTAAAGGAAATTAAGTTTAATTCACACATCTACAGCAATAGGTCTTAAGTTGTGCCGACGCTACCGTCTCCAATACACAATGCATATGACGACTTTGAATTTAATGGAGGCGGATTTGGATAAGAGTGGAATGGGGTATGTCTGAGCAGCAGCCAACCAACAATGGCAGATGCAGTCTGGCTGAAATTTCTTATCCAGGAGAATAATATGTGAATGTCCACACTCAGTCTTGGGTCCTCTTTTCCTGAAATTTTTGTTGGGTAATTCGTCTGGTTTTTTCTGACTTGCAGATGAAACTGAAGAATGACCCTACACGCTGAAATACTCTTTATGTGCCGTGTGGCTGAATTTGTGGAAAGCACATTTTGTTCATTTTCGGTCACCTAATTCTAAGCTTCTAACACTTGGGCCTCATGGCAGCTTTTGGTTGATAGCAACTGTCTTTGGTCATGAGTGTGAGGCGGCAGTTCAAATTGTCAGCTGTTGTGGCAGCGAAGTCAACTGTGTTTAACTAAACAAGACATGCGATATCAGATGGAGTAGATCATCCTCCTCTGGATCGTCTTGAAAATGTAATAATATAATAAATTTAATGATAGCAACTGAATCTTTTGGTCAATTTAGTGATGGTGCTTCAGCAAGCAGCAATTTAGAATTGTCAAGCGGCTGAATAATGTTGGCAGCAGAGTCAACTAGGCTTTATGTGAATAACTAAACAAGACATGCATATCAGATGCGTTTAGGATGCCCTTGAATACCATCAAGGTGCAAACAGATATACCAGCTAGATGAATAAACAAGGAGAACGAAGGCAGTTCAGGAGAAGCATTGTCAGCAGAAATACGGTTAACTTTATGAATTATTGTGTAACAGAATAGTCCCTGTTGCATGGTTTTGCAACAACATTACCTGAGCTATCATTGGATACAAAAGATGACAAGAATTATATGCAATGTGGAAAGGCTACCTGTTATCTTGAAGCAGGATTCTTTTTATTCTTCTTTTTCTTGCTTTTCTTCTTCTTATCGACTTCTATAACAGTCTTCTTAACTTGTGCTTCGATGTTGGGTGTGGTGCTGCAAGGCAGCCTTCAGTTGGTTTCCTTCTTGGCTGGAACACCTTAGTAATAGAGGGATCCAGCACATTGCTTGAGCAGCTTAGAGTAAGACCCATAACCACGGCCTCATCCCATAGCTCACGACCCTTTACAAAGTCTCCACCTCGACAGAGCTTGGGTATGAGCACGTCATAAACCGGTCCATAACCACCCAATGAGCTTCTCTTCATCCGTTCAAAAAGCTCAAGCGCAAAGTTCACCCTCTCAACCCCACAAAGAATACCAATCAAATCATAGTAAAACTTGCGATCTGGTATAAGCCCCTCTTCAATCATCTCATCAACTATCTTATTCCCTTTGCCAAACCTCTTACTCAGATACAACACCCTTGCAACAAGATAATAGCTAACCCAATCTGGAGCACAACCCGACTTTTTCATCTGTTCAAGAACGCGGCAAGATTCCTTCACTCTTCTCGTCCTCCCTAAACAAGAAAGCAATATGTTATAACTAATCGAGGTTGGGGCAATCCTATAGGACCTCATTTCCATCATCACGTTCAAAGCTTCAGGAACAAGACCAGAAGGATTGCGTTTAAGGTTTCTCTCACACAGGCCCCTAAGAAACGTGTTATAGCAAAACAAATCCAGCATAATCCCAGCTGACTTCATCTCTTTGATAATCTTCCGTGCTGCCTTAACATTCTCTTGCAAAGACCACCCATAAATAAGACTCCTATAAATACAAAGCTCCACGCCAGATATCTTATCCTTATGATGATAAACAACCCCTTCTGCTCTCCTGGCATGCCCCTTGGCACAAAGAGCACTAACAATGGCAGAAACTGTAACACTATCTTGCACGCACTTGAACTTCTCCAAGTTCTTGAAAATACCCAATGCTTTGTCTTCTCTCCCCAGTTTAACCAATGTCTCAACTAAAACACCAAAACTCTGAGACTCCATCACGCGACCCTCTTTCCTTAAATCAGAAACCAATATATTCATTGCCGTATGATCTCTCTTTTCTGCAAAGACGCGAATGGCATGATTATAATCCTTGTCTTCCAAACTAGCACTCAAATTCTTACATGACCAAAGGAAAAACCGAAGTAGTCTTCTAGTGGGTGCTTCTTGTTTGCAAGAATCAATGACTTGGGTAACAAGCGATGAAGTTAAAGAACCTGTAAATTGATTTAGACTTAATTCTAGGTCATCTAGACCACCAATTGTACTTGAAACGACCTTACAAAGCTCCTTCAGCTCGTGCGATACTTGATTGGACGGCGCTGTGGAGTAGAGAGAGAGTAAAAGGTGCTCGGAATTCTGGATATCTACGCGCTGTAGCAACAAGCTTCTCCATTTTGGCTTCAATAAGAAGTGCATCTTCTTTTAGAACATTCATCGAACAAGTGGTGCCTAATACTTCTACACCAGAGACATTGACTTGAAAGCTATTCGCATGTGATTATGAACCGTTCGTAAAAATACCAGCATGATTCAACACGAAATGGATGTAACATCACGCACCATTTTTGGACAGCAAAATCGACTTGCTCTTTTTTGTTATTTAATTATTATTATTATCTTCTTTTTTTTCGCGGGAAACGGTTAGATTCTCATAGAGGAGGAAGTGACAGAAAAAGGAATTAACAAAGGCTGGTTTTTTGTAATTAAAGTGTACCGTTAAGGGCATTACTGTACATTGACAACTTCCCCGGCAATTTTACATAAATAATAACAAAATTTGTAAATGCAAAAGCAATGCTCAAAAAGACAGAATATTTCACCTAGATCTTCTGGTGCCCAATTTCCTTCTCACCGATCATCTCCACGATCACTTCCCGGTATCCTCCGATTTCTCTTTATCGTTATCTAATTAATTAAATAATAATATATCTATGTTTATATATTTGTAACCGTAATTCAAATGTGATCGTCCATTGAAGCTTTTGACGTGTAAATTCAATTTCAATGTTTTAATTTTTGGTTCATATTTTTTATTTTCTGATTGCTATCAAAAGTTGGTGAGGGATTCGGGCGAAGATGAGTCAGGTGTTTGAAGGATACGAGCGCCAATACTGCGAGCTCTCTGCTGGATTATCGCGGAAGTGCACGGCGGCAAGTGCTCTTGATGGAGGTGAAATATCACATAACTAACAATCTTACATAGATCAACTGTGTTGTGTGTGTGTGTGTGTGTTACTGATGAAAATGTTGCATCAAAGTCTTTAATAGAATTGGTTTACATATTTAATAATTTTGTTTTGCATGATTTGATTCCAGTGATCAAGGCCCCGTTTGGGATTAAGTTGTTGTAGCTTTTAAGTTATATCTGCTGTGGAAAAAAAGTTATAACTATTAAAAAGAAAAGTTAATAATACGTAGTAAATATAAATTTTAAATAATAATTTTGATAAAATTATTAAAGATATAATAGATTTTTCATTATGGAAGTGAAAAATTATATCAATATAGTTTACAAGCT
This sequence comes from Citropsis articulata, assembly GCA_030449925.1. Taxonomy (NCBI): domain Eukaryota; kingdom Viridiplantae; phylum Streptophyta; class Magnoliopsida; order Sapindales; family Rutaceae; genus Citropsis; species Citropsis articulata. The sequence goes on along the minus strand of JASUUH010000019.1, from coordinate 1,779,345 downwards.
ACAGCGGTTAGTATTTACCAAACATTTTAGAGTGCCGTAGCTTTTAAGTTACAGCTGCCCAACCTCAATCTCAAACTCACCCTAAATCCGCATGTGTCTTTTGCCTGTAGTTGCTTTTCTAATTGAACGGTCTAACTAAGTCATCATAGTACTTTTTGTTACTTGGTTTACATTCTCATAAGAGTGATTGTAAATTACAGGTCAGGTCAGATGACTTGTATGTTATAGAGAGCAGTATAATTGTTAGAAGAGGACCTGCCAAAACTAAGATATATAATGTCCTGCAGTCCTTTCTACACCATCCCCCCCCCCCCCCCACCCTTGAAGCACCTTTTTTTCGTTTTTAATTCACATAAAGTTTAGAAGAAAACAGTTGTATGGTCCATGTCACCGTTCCATTCATCTAATACTAGCATTTTGCTTTTGATATAGAAAAAGTAGATTGTCTCTACCAAAAAAAAAAAAATTGTCAACTTCAAATGGCAAACAAGCATTCTCAAGAATCTAAATTGAGTATATATCTTTATTGCAACTGCTAGGTGTGTTTCTTTTCTTTTACGATCTTTTCGTTGTGTCATGGACTGGTTTACATTTCAAAACTATCCCCGTATATTCTCATTTGTAATAGCTATCTATTTCTTCTTACTGCTTTGGACATTTATTTATTAGGTGATTTATTTCTCGTGAGAAGCAGCTTAGCTTTTGTACATTCTCTTCCCCTGTGTTTAATTGTTGAATCTGTTGTTTGCATCATTTTTTTTTCTTACAATTTCATACATTCTTGATTTGCAGAGCTGAAAAAGCAGAAACTTTCTGAAATTAAAACTGGATTGGATGATGCTGATGCTCTGGTATTTTACAAGCTATTTTTTATGGCTTAAAACTTCTTCCAGTGTTCTTGAACATGACATGTATTTGAAATTATCTAGATTCGGAAAATGGACCTAGAGGCAAGAAGTTTGCAGCCGAGTGTGAAGGCAATGCTTCTGGCTAAGTTAAGAGAATACAAAACCGATTTGAACAATTTGAAAAATGAAGTGAAAAGAGTCACATCAGGTAATGTCAACCAGGCTGCCCGCGATGAGTTGTTGGAGTCGGGAATGGCAGATGCAATGATGGTGTGTATTTCTTGATTGGTGCAGCTGTTTTTTTTTCTCCCCTCTCTTAAAAAAAAAAAAAAAAAGAACCTATATTGAAAAAATGGTGAGATAAATTGGGAAGTGAGAAAGAAGTCCAAAACAAAGCTATAGCATCTATAGGACTGCATCATCTCTAAACAAATAAAAGCTATCCCAAGATTTACAAAATTAATCCAGGACCGTTGCCAGTTTAGATGTGTGAAAAGATGAATGAACCTTGAAATTCCTTGGTAACCGAGGCCCAAAGTGAGGTTTATAATCACAATTTACTACTGCAAACATTGGTTCTTCTGAATGATTTTTTATAAATATCTCCAAGTTGTAACAATTATTTATGTAATAATAACTTTTTTTATTTGTATATTTGTCAGATTTATTTCTCATTTCTCACAGATTTCAAATTTAAAAAGAACTGCTAGTCTAACGATTAATTTTTTGTTAAGTGATGTTAAAGAAAATAAACTTTGCACATTCAGCACATAAAAACTAAACCCCTTCCCAACCTACGTGTGAGCTGCACTTAAAACCCTAAACCTCTTTGTCACTCGAAGTGGTCTTATCAACTGAACGAACTAATACTGAAATCACGTACATTTGAAGGCATTAAAATGTGAACCTTGTCTTTATCATAGGTGTTTGAATTAAGTTCTTACTTCTAAATCTATAAATCTCATACTTAAGAATGTTCGGTTCTTAAAATATATTAACCATTTTGTTTCCTTTTGTATATTACTTGCTTTTTGTAGCCCGGTGAATGTCTAGTTTTATCCAAAAGTTATTTTGTAATTTACTTTAATCTCAGAAGTTCTTCAAATGGATCTTGTGAATAATTATTGGTATTTTGGTTTGCGGTGCATCCTTTTGGAACTTGTGGAAAATGGATAGGTATCGGCTGATCAAAGGGGAAGATTGTTGATGTCAACAGAGAGGCTAAACCACTCGACAGACCGAATTAAGGAGAGTAGAAGAACAATGCTGGAAACGGAAGAGCTTGGAGTCTCGATCCTGCAAGATTTGCATCAACAACGCCAATCTCTTTTGCACGCTCATAACACGGTATGCCCTTCGAGTTTTTTAATAGTGGTTTAATTACACGGTCATGGCTCGTGTTATAAGAGTCTTGTTTTTACTTGTGTAGCTCCATGGGGTGGATGACAACATTAGCAAAAGCAAGAAGATCCTGACAGCCATGTCAAGAAGGATGAGCAGGAACAAATGGATCATGGGCTCCATAATCTCAGTTCTTGTCTTTGCTATTTTACTTATACTTTATTTTAAGCTCACTCCTTAGCCTGCCGGTGTGCAAGTTGTTGAATACAATTGCAACCTGTGCTGTATGGCATCATTCACCCAATGGTTATGGAGTAACCTTTGCAAATTCTGCATGTATTTGATACAGCCCGTGACCCCCTGTACTGGGAGGCCTGAAACTAGAATATTAAACAAACCATAATGGTGACGAATGTGAGGAGAGACTCTTTTGACTTTCTATCGATAAATCGTATTTCACACAAAAAAATTTCTATTTATATTGATTTTCAGGTATTCAAGATAATCTGTTTGCCGATCCATAGCCAGAATTCTTTTACCATGTCACCTGGTTGCTTCTAAATTTCATGTGTAAAATCTGGTCTTGTTTTGCAGTTTCCCCTTTTTTTCCCCAATTGACAAGTTATTATTGTGTATTGCATTTCTCCTGTGGCTGTCTCTTACACAATTCTCATTTTTCTTTTTTCTTTTTTATTTTGAATGATACAGTCGCAGTTTTTAAAAAAAAATGTAGTTTGATTTTGCTTATCTGCATCCTCCTATCACAGCCACCCAATCCGACAAACGAATAAGAATATTTTCGTTGCTCGAGTTAAAAGCAACCACCACTTAATAATTTCATAACTCCTAAAGGATTCAATCATTCTAATATTAATACTTTAATGCCATGAAACATCAGCAAACCTGACATTCACTCTACTAACAGATTCAGTCTCCAAAAACACACTAATGAATCAATGCCTTCCATTTCACCGTAAAAATCCATACAGAGTAACATCTTTGTCTAGAACAGTTCTGCTGAAGGTGAACATTTCTTCACAAAAATGGCATACAAATTTATACCGAGTGTTTTGGATCAGACAGAGAGAATACAATGCAGTGATTACCTCTTTTCCTGGCATGTGCACTAATGTGGCTGTTATCCGACAGACCCCATCTGATATGCCTTCTGAGCCACCAATGTCATAACTGGAAACGAGTTCAGCATTATCTGGACCACTCTGATCCAGTTGAATTTACCAAATGTTTTACACGCATCCCAAACTGTATCCTTCATAACATGGAAGTGATGTCTGTATTACACAATGGAGCAATGGAGGACTAGTTCTCGTTCATCCAGATAAAAAACATCTGCAGGGGGTTTCTCGACAAAAGGTTTGTAACCTTCATCAATCACCAATAACTTCAAATTAGTTTCCTGAAATATCATTGTCAGGAGACGAGTCTCTTGATGCCAGCTCTTCCTCCTCATCTTCATCTTCATCATAATCTGCAGAAGAAGGTTGTCCATTAAGGTCCACATTTACACCATTTACCTTCCTTACAAACTGTCCCCGCACACGAGGCCTCCTTTCAGCAAGTCGTTTTCGATTAACATACCTAATCTTCTTATCAAAACAGCGATCCTTCCTCTTCTGTCTAAACTTGATCAATGCAGCCTCTCTTCTATCAATTTTATTCATTTTCACTTCAGTGGAAGACGAATTCCCATATGATGGCCAAGAATTAGCAGAAACCTGACCGGGTTGTAAGCACATATTAACAGGGTAGTAAGGGAAAGATGCCATCCCATTTACATGAGGGACACATTGTGGAAGATGATTGTATTGAGGCAGCATAGCATGATTCTGAAGTTCATGCAGGTTCTTTTGATACATTTGTGCTGATGATGATGCCAGCATAACTTGATTCATTGCTCCTGACATATAATACTGATAAGTGGCTTGTGGAGGTTCATTTTGAGTAGGCATCTGTGGCTGAAAGAACTTCTCATCCTTAAAATTCCTATTCTGCGGAAAGTCTGTAGGTGGAGTAGAGGACCGCTCCATAGAAAGAGAATCAGGAACACTACTACTGCTCCGAAATTCCTCACCTTGTGAATAGTTTTCCCATGCTTCTCCGTTTTCGTGTATTCGAGTATCACTAACCACTTGTTGACAACATGGCTGACATTTCTCTTCCATCCTCACATTTTGAGCAGCACTATCATCAACATTGACAATCCTTGGGGAACTGTTTCTGGGCATGTTTGACTTGACGTAATTGAAAAAGGCAGACGATTCGCCAATCCTCAATTCAATCTTCTTTGGACCAGATGAAAATTGACCTGGAAAATAGTAAAAATATGTGATCCACATATAATCACATCCCAATGAAACATAGACAGCTATATAAGCAATTTAAATTTCATGTGAATGGAAGCACAAAACTTGGTACTAACAAAGAAGCAGTTAATAGGTGACAAACAGCTCACCTGTTCGGCGGTCACTTATTCCTGGCACATCAGGCCCACATTCTGATGCACCAATTGGCTCAACGGCAGCAGTTCCAGAAGTAGATGCAACAACAGTAGCAGTAGCAACAGGAACAGACTGAAATAGCACAAGATGTAGTTGAGTAAACAGCTGTGGTCTTGAGAATGTTACTGTTAATATAGTTTACCGTCCTAAGTTCCAAAAATGTTAAATACCCGTTATACTAAATGGTTTGGTTTTTTTCATATAGCAATTTCCTGTTTATGTCACATTTGTGTAAACAACAAAGCAAAGCTACCCACCAAAATGTGGCATTGCATGCACTAGACCATTTTAAACCCTGTTTTACTCTTGGTATTCTTTACTCCACACATTCCTGGACATTCATAAACAGCATCAACCAACAGGAACCAGGTCTTTTGAAGATTACACAAATGTCCATGTAGTCTTCCACCAAATTGGGCTATATTATGACTTTTCATAATTCATATTAGTGAAGCCAAATCTTTACTTAAATCAGTCAATTCTTTGGTCCATGTAAATTGGATGTTCTTTTTGCTTCATAAATTGTCATATATTTGTATATTTGGCTAGCTTCTATAGTTGTGTACAATATTAAATAACAATTGAAGGGTATAGCAAACATAAAATTGCAACAAGCTACACCAACAACATGACAAGATAGAATTAAAAATGTGGAAGATCCGATACTTCTCTAGAAATCTAGTTTTGTAAAGGTAAGCTAGACTGATGCTGTGAATGTCCTGTCATGTTACCAAATTATCATTCCAAAAAGCACGTATCCATCTGATATATTCAAGTTACCAACTTCAACACTCACTTCAGTCTCCTGATGAGTAGACATTCCAATTTCTGGATTGGCACTCCTCCGAGATTTGTCATCTGTGTCATCAGAGAATAGAGTAGTACTGTTTGTATTAGCATCGCTAGGGTCTGATGCCACCAGATCAAAATCATAGCTCAAGATGTTCTTTTCTGCTAGGCCAAGCTGCCAAAAAAAATTAAAAAAAAAAAAAAAGAATGAATCCTACCATAGACGAAAGCAAAATTATGACCAATGTTCATTCACCAAATTGGGCTAAATTTTGACTTTTGGTTAAAGCATGCTATCAGCTAAAGTTTGATCGATGCTTGCATACATGAGGACGAGTAATCTAATGCACGGAGGTGGACTACATAAAATCACTAGAAAACAGAATAAGTTTCATTTTAGAGGAACATATAGTTTTTCTGCATTCCTCAGGTTTCTCTGTTGACATGCCACAGAGAGTAAGAACTTCAAACAGATAGCGGTTACAGGCTAGAAGTCTTTTCAGTATAACAAAACTTAATAAGTCTCAAATTACTTGCATCTATAAATATGTAAATACCGAGTCTCAAATTACTTGCATCTATAAATATGTAAATACTTAGTCTTAGTGTCTAACGGTAAGCACCAAGTAGAACAGAAATACTTATATGAAGAAGGGGAAACAATGAAAGAACCCCAAAGAGAAAAAAGAAGAAAAAAATGAAAGAAAAAGAAACAGTTTGGAGTAACAGAATAGTGAATTTTATGCAAAACAAACCATCCGTCGCCTTCTCCACATATGTGTCCACAAGTTCAATAGTTCATTAGTTCGTAGAGGCTTAACAAGATAGTCAGCTGCACCTAATCTCAAGCACTTGACAACAACAGAGACCTCATCCTGTGCCGACATCACTAGATGACAAAGATGAATTAATAAGGATCCAACTATAATACAATTAGGAAAACTGAAGGTGAAAAATGAGCAAGACAAGCATACTGATAACAGGTATGCGCCGCAGTTCTTTATCCCGTGTGATGTACTTCAACATCTTCAGGCCTTTACTCATTGGGAGGTCAACTTCAGCAAGAATGATATCAATATCAGATCCCTCGGCATTCAATGCATCAATAACCTGTCTAGCTGACCTCACCGAAGTCACTGTTAAGCAAATGTCAATAGCAAGTTATCATGGAGTGGGAAAATAACATTGGAAAACAGATATTTTCAAACAACCATTGAGCTTTTCAAAATGAAGACGAAACATTAAAAATGCAGATAGAAGATGCCAATGAAGCCAATGACTCGGATAAGAGAAAACTCAACAAAAAATTGTCAACATGGATTCTAAATTCAACATTGTAATATAAATTTATAGAGAATTGTCATCGAATAGATCAAGAACAAGAAAGAAAAATTATGAAAATGCACTAATTGCAGACTAAACGAATGTCAACGGTTATTTTCCAACCATATCTGCTTCAGCCTAATAAAACAACTCCTTTTTTCTTCTTTTCTTCAGAAAGTTCAGAACTCTAGTAGGTCTTTAAAGAGAAAGGAAATTAGACTTCAGCAGTTTCAGATGAAAAAGAATTAAAAGATTAAATGGAAAATGAAACTGAAACAGAATATCTTAACACCATTGTCTCTCAGTTTTAAGTGACAACCACTGTTTGAAAGAGAAACCATGTTTATCTAATAACCATATGCAAAGATAATCCAAATATAACTTATGGAAGTGAAGTAAAATTACAAAGGAGGTTCTCTCTTTGCCCGATAAAAACTAAATTCAGAATCATTCGGCAACACAATTGTCATCACTTATACAAATTCAACCATAAATCAATGGAATAACAGAGAACTAAGCCCAAGGATAGTTCACAGGGAGAGAGATTTAGACAGCGAAACTGAATTAGTGAAGTCTAACACAGCATTAGCTTAGTGAATCTGTTATGCCTTCCAATTTCATCAAGCAAAGAATACTTATGCATTTTGTTTTTCAATTTAACCAAAATCAGTAACACAACTTCTCCTTGTTTCCTCTCCAAGTTTTATGTGTAATCAACTTCCTAACTAAAAAAGGACACAATTTGATCACTAATTTATCACATAATTCAATAGGTGCAGAGCGTGAACAATCTTCTCAAATCACACGGTCTATTTTGTCACATGAACAAATTAACATCAATAGAAATACTCTGCAAACTCAAAACAGAATTTAACAAGACTAACATAACATACAAGACAAAACTGAACAAAATAAGAAGAAAGTCAAAATATACCCTGATAGGAGCACTTCACAAGAAGTGAAAAAACCTCATCAGAGCTGTTGGAATCATTATCGCACAGCAAAATCCTCACTTTACTTCTATCAATAAATCCTTCTCCACTACTTCTACTATTCCCAATACCAGCACCACCACACTCTTTGTTCAAATTCATCTCCTTGCTCTCCATATCTTCAACACAAAACCGCAGAAACGAAAACAAAAAACACCCACATCATAAAAAAGCAATCTTTTTTAAAACTAAAGCAACGATAACAACAATAAACAGTGAAAATATCAGATAATTGAAATTACCCAGAAAAAATAAATGATAAAAATCAGCACATCAAACAGTCTCTGCTAAAGAACCTCCATGTAAAATCTCCTCTCCGTAACCCCAACTGAGATCAAAACTAGGTTTATGGTTTCAAGTTCCCCTGCTCCAATCAAAACCTCCATTGAACAATCAGATCAATCACCGTCTCCGTACACACAACTGAAATTTTCTTCTCTCAAACAAAAATTGAAGAAAACAATAAAGGAAATACATGATATTTTATTGTTATTTTCTTTTTAAAATGAAATTTGCTGATGCTCTTAACAGTTTCTGTCAGTTCATAAAGAGTCGAGTTGCTTCACCACTTGCCATCAGAAGGAAGGGCGATTTTAAAGTTATCAAAGAGAAAACCGCAACGGCAGTGATCAAAGGTTGATTGGGCCCGAGAACGTCAATCAACGCTTAGATTTACAACACGTGGGACGTTAAGAAAAAGGAAAAAATCAAACTGTAATCGGCCGTACGGAAACAACAAGAGAGTCCATAATTATCGGCTTTTTAATTTAAAAAAAATCAAAATTAGATAGATTTGAGTTGATGAGATGAGACAGGGATTGTGGCCAAAATTGAACGGCCGAGATTTGTTTACGTGTTCGGGACGTGGGGGTGCGAAGTGGTGGGGCGGCGTAGGTTAGTGAAAATGGGGACGTGGAAGGTAGGGAAGAAGGGACAGATGAGAGAGAAGAAAAAGTGCGAAAAAAGAAAGGGCGTGCCTGTGTGGATAGTTTGGTAGAGATAGAAAGGCGGCCACGTCATTTAGGGGAAGATCTTTATTTTATTTAATGAGATAAATATTTTTCTTTTTCTTTTTTTTTCTCCTTTAAGAAGGAATGAAAGAAAATCGGGGGCATTGTAAATTGATTCTATTGACACCTGGAAAGTGCTGACTGGTCAGACATTTTGGATACCCGGCTAATGGCGACCGGACACGTATACGAGGCATTTCCTATTCGTCGATTTCTGTGTGCTGCTCATCAATGAAATTTTTTTCCTTTGCGATTTTTTTGGGTAAAGGAAGGACATTTTTTATTTTATATTTTTCAAAAATCAAAACAAAGGATATGAGAAGTTGAGAACGAGCAAGAGACGGTGTCAAAAAATGTTTACGCATCAAAGTGGTGCCATGACATATGATAGTATCTATCATGTTATATCTCAACTTTAATATATAATCATGTGTCATTTTTTTTTTAGTTGAAATTGAATGGGTATGCTAAATCTTATGTTAAAAATTACTTAATATTAAAAATAATGATTCGAGGAAAACATGGATATTCTTATTTAAATGGACGCTTCGGAGTGCGGGACTTTTCTTCACCTTCAACTAGTGGTAAGTTTATTGCATAAAGTATTGACACATATCTTAATTTTATATTTAGAAAATATAATCATGTGGCTGTTTTTTTTTTAGTTGAAATTCATCTAGAGGAGATCGAGTTTCAAAAAATAGTGGATAATCTTATCAATACACGAATATATAACCCCTGACAACTTCAATTGCGCTTATATTCATCAATTGGGTTCAAGCTTTCCTTTGCCCATTCTCATCACAAATTTGGATAAAATTGCAAGGTCAACGTGATTGGGCTTTGTTAAGGAATTTGAAACAGACAGTGAACTTCGGTCCATTTTGCAGACTGGGGACAAAGTCCAAAACAAGTTTGACTTGCCCCAACTCTAGCCCAAGCTCTGTAACTGTAAACAAGCAAATAATTGGGCAAGCCCATAACAAAATTGGGCTTCGAGAGATCCTACCCTAACTCCCTCGGTCCCGCGTTTATGCAATAAAGACCGCACTTAATAAGTTAATTTTCGTCTTTCAATACACAGGTAAATGTCTTATCATGAGTTAGCGTTAATTTCCGAGCCACTCCCCCCCAGTAAACTGTTTGATTTTTCTATAAGCATATCAATTTTAATTTTCCATTTGATCTTAGATTGAAATATTCATAGATACTAATAATTACCAAAAAAAAAAAGGTATCGATTATTATACATTACTTTTCCAGCAATAACATTCCATTATCATTTTTTAGATATAACACTACTGTGAATAAAATGAAAGATAATTTCATTAGAAAGGAGGACGAATCAACATTACTCTTTCTTATCATGGCTCCCCTGTTGGATACAAAAAATAGATGAATGCTAAAAGTAAATGTATTGTAAAAGCATTAATTGTAGCAAGAGTTTGGTCCAAAATCTTGAAAACAAATGCTACTCCTAAAATTGGATGACTAATGTGCCCTATGAGATTTTAAGGGAAACTGTCCCCCAACAAAAAAAAAAAACAAAAACAAAAACAAAATAGAAGTAAATTTTAGCCACTTTAAAATATATTCCTCACACTTTGTGCAATTTCGTTACGTACAAGGCAGTTGATCGCTAACTACTTGTTATCTCACGTTGACATTTATAGTGACAAATACTGATTTTTTATTTGTTCCTTCCAAGTTTTATACTCTACCCAATTCTAATAAAACACATCACATTTGTCTATAATTAATTCAGCCTGTCCACTTCCATGATTTTCAAGTTTTAGTTGAAAGCAAAAATATGTTTTAAAAAGAAAAAAAAAAAAAAAACAGTACATTACAAATTCATTGATATTAGAACAAGAAATCAAGTGAATGATATTGTAATCAGAATTATGCAGTGTTTAGAGAAGGAACTTAGAGTCCCTGACCCTGCCCTATGAAACCAAAATCATATTGAAACTAATCGTAATTGATACAAAAACATAAACACATTATTTTAATTAGTATAACTTGTTGAAATTGTATAAAAAAAAATATGAGGTTCAAACTTCGCTTCATATAAGTGGGAGGTTTAAGTTACTATTAAATTTAGTTATAAAAATAAAATAAAATTAGATGATCATAAAAAGATAACTCTATCCTTATAAACAAGTTAATGTCCAAATTTCGTAATCAAACGTGCACGGTATAGCAAAAATATATATCACACGCATCAAATCATTCCACTTTTCAGATAATTTTTCATGTCCATTACTGTGGATGATGCCATGCATGGTAAAGTTTTTTATTATTATAAAAGAGTTTGCCACTTACTTTAATCAATAATGTTATTCTTTTGGCGGTTTCTAGAGTTTTTTTTTTTTTTTTTTTGCCCTGAATTATTGGCATTTAATTGACTCTTCTGAATTTTTCCTTCTATTATCTCAAGGAATTAATTAGCAAAACTTTATAACTTAAAGGTACAAGATAAGCTTTATTTTTTTTATTAAAAAATATTCGACCCAAAAGTAGTACGTTGGAGATTATCATTTTATGATTTGATTCGGTCCACTTAATCTAACTGAAAACTAAGTTCTAACCAATGTCTAATCTAATCAATTCTATAAAACACATCAATACATTATTTATATATGTATAACTTGTCCAAATACAAAAAATTGAGTTCAAAATATGTTTTAGGTGGGAGGTACATTAAAATTTAGTTTAGAAATAAAATAAAATTAGATGATCATAAAAAGATCTATCCTATCTTATAAACAAGCACGTTCATGTATGAAAGAATTTGTCACTTATTTTAATCAGTTACGTTAATTTGCCCTGAATTATTGGCATTTAATTGACTCTTCTGAATTTTCCTTCTATTATCTCAAGGAATTAATTCGATTTTTTAAAATGTTTAACTTTTTTTTTTTTTATCTCACTAACATAATCACACATTATGAATTAGATTTATATTTGAGTCAACTCACTTATTCTAATTGAAACTTACGGTCTAACTAATCTCTAATGAACTAAGATCTAAGAACCTACCCTCAATAATTATTCATGCACTTCTCTAAATAATTGAAAGGGTTTCCAATTATTATTATAATATTTTTATTCACGATGTCAGACAAAACCAATGTATAATTGGAACAGGTGATTTATGGCATAATCTAATAAAAGTGGATTAAGTTCCAGCAGTCGAGCAACGGGAAGAATTAAAAAATTATTAAAATGCAATAATTCCAAGCATATGTTCACTATTAGAATTTCTTTTTAAAAAAAAATCATATAGTATTCAAGATAAGACGAAGAATGTTAGTGAATGAGAATGACACTTCAGATTGAATAAGCGTTGGAAAGTTGCCAAAATGATGTGGTCCTATATATGAACTTATCTTCTAATTTTATTGATGAAAGCATCCATCTTATAAGATTCAGGTGTTACTAAGAAAGAACAATGTATGGTGGAAATTTCACTATTAATAATGCGGGGTTTTACTAATATAGTAAAAAAACATACGTAATTTCACCATTCACGATGTCAGACAAAACCAATGTATAATTGGAACAGGTGATTTATGGCATAATCTAATAAAAGTGGATTAAGTTCCAGCAGTCGAGCAACGGGAAGAAATACAAACTAAAGTAAATTAAAATTTTCACCTAAAAAATGTGTAATAATTCCGAGATTCAATATTAAATTTTTCTGGCAAAATTTATCCATGTAAAGTTCAGAAAGGACGAAGGAATGTTAGTGAATGAGAATGACACTTCAGATTGAATAAGCGTTGGAAAGTTGCCAAAATGATGTGGTCCTATATATGAACTTATCTTCTAATTTTATTAAAAGCATCCTTTTACTAAAATTGACACATCTAGATTTTGAAAATAACAATGTTTAGGTGGAATATTTCATTCATAATAATGCGGGGGTTTTACTAAATATCCACCGACAAAAAACATACGTAATTTCACCATTATTATTGAAGGTATTAGTGCACCATCTGAAATGTATCAATTTTAATTCATCAATTTACTTTAATGCAATTGTATTGTTTTTTAATGTTATTGCCAAAGTATTGGAGGATTTAACTAGTGGTTTTACTATAATGTTGATTATATATATATAATATTTTTCATTATATATATATTTCATACAACATTACTCTATATTTGTTAATCAGGTTTTAAATAATTAATAATAATAATAATTACCAATAATTATTCTATTTTATAATTACCAAAAGAGTGAGTTATATAATACACCGACTGTAATCCATACATACATAGGCATGTGTACAGGAATAGAAACAATTAATTGTCGGACTAAAAAGGACCAATTAGATTAAGGGCCTATTTAGAATTGTTTGTGGGAGTCTGAAAAGTACTTTCAAAATGTTAAAAGTTAATTTTTAGTGTTTGATAAATTTTTTAAAATCTAACCTTTTAGTATAATTGAGACATAGATTATTAAATTCAAGGAGATTATTATTATTTTCAATTATATTGAAATAACAAAATAAAAAAATAAAGATAACAAAGTATAAAGATTTATTTTAGTTATCAATTATTATATATATACAATAAAAATAATATATATATGTTTATAAATGGACAAAAAAAATTATTCAATATTATGCCCATTTTAGTCATTTGTATTCTTATAGTAGCTTAGTAATAAGATTTATCAAATACATACAAACTATTTTTAAAATTACTAATTTAAAATAAATGAATTTTAAAATAATGTTGATTATATATATATAATATTTTTATTATATATATATAATAATTGATAACTAAAATAAATATTTTATAATATAATTGTTATTTTTTTATCTCAATATAATTAATAATAATAATAATAATCTCTTTAAAGGTAATTATTCTATTTTATAATTAAAAAGGGTAATTTTTTATTTTAATTGCAGTTTTTAAAAGCATATAGGAGATTGCTTTTTTATAAATAGCTTATTAAATAAACTAGTATATCTTTTAAAAGTTCTCATTATAACCTTATTATTTTAATAAAAAGACAATTATGTTCTATTTTTTCATAAACTCTAATATAAAAATCATTAAATATCATGTTACCACCCAACGACTACATATTTTCTCTAATATCAAAATTGATCTAGAAAGTTCATTTTTTTGTTATTTTATGTTATTTTTTATCATAAGATTCAATAAACACTTGCATATGAATGTAATAGATATTTCTTTTATATTTTAATTAGAAGTACATGTCAGTATAAAATTTTTATGTATAAATACTTAATATATTTTATGTAACCAAATATAAAGCTCATTAAATTTCATTTAATTGAATTTGTTCACTTTGTGTAATTTTACCTGTTAAAAAAAGGGCATATCTAAATAATTTTATTAAACTTATTCTAAAAAATAAAAGACAATTTAAATGTATATCTATTTTGTGATTATATAATAAAAAAACCACTTCGTAATAAAATTCATCAAATGCATGTATTCTACTTTCTAAACTCAAAGTAAGTGCAATACTGTAGTTTACCAAACACCAAACAATTTTTTTAAAATAACTTATTTATCTACATAGTATAATTAATTTATTTCATCTGCCACCACATTTCCAACTAACATCTAGGTGATTGAATTTTGCTATTTTGTGCCAAATTGTGAAAATTTTCATTCAATTTCTTCTCAGCAATCCAATTCTTTTCTTCAATTAGTCATTAATTTTCATTTGATTTCTTCTTCTATAATGTGTTTAGTTAAAATGTCACCAAATATGTTGACACTCTACCAATGAGAGCAATATTAGTTATACACCTTTATAATAACAAATGAATATATTTTAGACTATCCCTCATATATTGATTATCTTCAAATTGTTTCATTATTTTTGAAAACCTTAAGTTATTCTCCTTTTTTTCTTTTTTCAAAAGATGAGAGAAAAATATTTAGTTTTTCTTAATAAAAATGGGGTCAATTGATATTTTTAAAAATAAATGGAACTATTTAAAGATAATCAATTGACAAGAGGTAATCTAAAATTAACCATAATAAATTATAATCCTTTTAACTTGAAAAAAAATATATAATTAAAGAAAGTGCCATGTCAATACGTACTATGGATAACCCCCTAACACCCAATTAGGTCAAAAACTGTACCAAATCGCATGATGATTCATCATACCTCAGCGCCACCGTTGGCTCGTGTGCCCAGTCACACGAGTCTAACTCAGCCCTGGCTCGGCTCGGCTCGGCTCAATTAAATATAATACAACTAATTGTTGTTGCTTATTACGTTAATGTGTATGTCAACGTAGGATTGTAAATTACGTAGCCATCATCAATTATGGTGATGTACATGAATCAGTCTATAAATGGACATGATGATTTGAATATTTGATGCTGGATCAATGGCCGTCGTGGGTCCTATTCTCATCAAAAGTAATTGTTTGATTTAAGGAGAAGGAAAGCCATCTTCTGATTGGCATACCACAATTTTGCACTTGTAAGATTTCTCCAATTTCCTTTTTCTTATTTTATAGTTATTACTATTTAATTAACTTGAAAGCTAAGAATCAAATAATCAATCTCCCATCATGTGAAATACAACCAAATGTGAATCCATATATGGTCCTTTAAATTTTAACATGTTTTTCTTTTCAATTTTTGAGAGCCAGGATTTGGGTTTGATAGGTAGAGATATTTGAACTCATTAATTTATTATTTACACTTTCTTTTTAATTAAGATAATAAATAATTTTTAAAAATATTAGTTGATTAACCCTTTCTTCTCTTTCTCTTCTCAATTTTATAAATTCTTATCTATTCATTTAAATATATTCCTTTACTTACAAATAATTGGTATTACTAACTAAAAGGAACAAAACTCACGATTTAAAAATAAATATCAATAATTTTTTTTTATCAGTTATAAAAGTTAATGAATATTAAGAAATTGATTTTTACCAAACAAAAAGGCTAATAGATATAAAGAAAAAAAGTTTCTCGTATATAGAAAACAAAAATAAAAATCATGATATATTAAGAAAGATCAAAAAATAAATTCAAAAGAGAGTAAAATTGAATGTTTAGTTTACTGAATATGAGAGTAGAGAGAGAGAATATACAATTGTAAGGCAAAAGGAAAAAGAGAACAATGAAGGGTGATTTTAAAATTTTTATTTTTTAATAATGAATTTATTTCTTAAATGGGTGTAAAGAGAAATTTAGTGAGTTAAAATAAGCTACCCTATATGTGTGTGTGTATAATTCATATATTTAATCAAATGATATCTAATATAATCTAATCAATAAACAATTACACACAATCGACTCTAGATTCAAATATTATGTATGCATCTCATTTTCTTATCGAAATTTTCTTGATGTTATCTTACTCTTCTCAAAATATCATCCTAATTTTATAAGATTCCAATTTATTCATCGATCTGAAATGGCCAAAAAAGAAAAAGAAAAGAAAAGAAAAGTGAGAAAATTATGCTTTAACTTGAAGAGTTTTATAACAAGCCCACATGAAAGACATATGTTTCATTGTGATTGAAGAGATAATGCAATGGGTACACAGTATAAAAAGCAAAGTCCAAGCGTAGCAATCATTAACAATTGTTGAAGAGTATATTAAAAGCTAACCAAAACCAAAGACTCCTTGCATCAAACCAAGGGAGAAGACTGAAAAAGCCAAGCCATTAAAAATAAGTTGTTTTTATTTCTTTATGTTTTCTTGTAGCCAAGCCAACTAATTAATTTAAAGTTGAGATTTGGAGATAACAAAGAGAGAAAGAATTAAAATTTCAAATGACTCGGAGTTGTGAGAGGATCCTTACCTTGCAAACTTTTGTTAGTTTTCAGTTGTTGGCCAATCCATTCATCAAACTTAACCAACACCCAAAAACACACAAAACATATATAGAGAGAGATTGCAAAAGCCACAAGCAAAATCCCCATCAAAGAAAAAGAGGAGGAAACATCAATGCCTTGCACATTGTGATCGAGTTTCTCTTCTCATAAACAAAGAGCCTTCTAGGTGAGACACTCATTTCATGCCTAATAATTTTTCCTCTCAAAGAACGCAAGAAACTCCAAGAATCCCAATGGCTAAAACAACCAAGATCATCAGAAGATCAATCTACATATTCCTTCAAAATTATCAACACTTTACGACAACTGCTGCTGTTCTTGCTATCCCTTTTGCAGCCTCAATTCTCCTCTCACAAGCCCTTGTTCCCTCCTCATCATCTCTGCTTCCTTTGATACACAATCGTCTGAAGACTCTCTTTCAAGCAGCTGGCTTCCCTCCATCTTCAGAATTCTTCAGTATCCTCAGCTTGAAGCTCTCTCAAACAATCTCTTCATCAATCTTTACATTGCCATTCTCCCTCACCTTTTTGCTTCTTGCAAAGGCATCAATCATTCAAGTCTTGAGACAGCATACATTTTCTTCTCTTTTTTCAGCTTTCAGTCCTCTTTTTCATACCTACATATGCAACTCATTCTTGATTCTCTCCGCAAACGCGACCGTCTTTTCTCTCTTACTCATTGCCTTTAACTTTCTCGAAGGATCTGGCTTCTCTTCTCCCCATTGTATCCTCTTCTTGTCAGCAGCGGGAGCAGTTCTTTATTCAATTGTGCTCGCAAATGCCCTCATTATAAGCAACTTGGCCTTGATTATATCCGGCATGGAAAGCTGCGGCGGGTACCTGGCAATTCTTAAGGCTTGTGTTCTTATAAGGGGAAGAACATCAGTGGCACTATCGCTGGCTCTGCCTGCCAATTTGGTACTGGCTGGAATTGAAGCCTTGTTCCAATACAGAGTTGTAAGAGCTTACCGGCTAGGGGGCATGGCCAGCCCTTCGGTGGCCTTTGAGGGGATATTCATAGCTTACTTGTATTCAATTTCCGTTGTTCTTGATACCGTTATCAGTTGCATGTTCTACAAAAGCTGCAAGATTGGTTCTTGGATAGAACAAGAAGACGGAATCTCATACCACTCTTACCAAACTGACATGGCAGAAGAAGATAAAGTAGGGTATGTGAATTTGAAGAATTGTGAAGAAAATGTTTAGAGGATTGTCTTTTTTTTTTTTTAATTTTTATTTTTGGGGAAAATGGTTGCAAGTGAATTGAAAAGAATGAGATTCATCTGCAACGTTTGTTTTTGTTGCTTGAGGTGAAGCAGGCAACTTCAAAACCATAAAAAAAAAAAAAAGAACCCACATAATTTGGGGTGGATTAAATTTGAAGGAGAGGCGTTGAAGAAAAATTTAATTTACAAACAGTGAATTAATTGATGTTACAGCAAATTTCTTCTGTATTCAATCTTTTAATTTTCATCCCTCTTTTCACTTTGTAAATTGGCAAATGCTACAGCATGAATGAATGAATTATACACATAAATTTCTTGTTGATAATTTTCCTGTTGTGAGATTTAAAAAAAAAAAAAAAAAAAAGAGGCTGCGAATGTCATGTCAAGCTACCAAATATCAGGTGACGAAGAACTGTGATGGTTACGCTAAGATTTGTGGTGAAGTTAGGCTGGTTAGCAACGATACTCAACTATTTATTGCAAATAATAATATTATATGGAGCAATTTACTCAAAAACTTTGTTCAAATTGGGGATTAATGAAAAGCTTTAGAAGCAAATTTGCCCTTTTATTAAGGCGATAACAGAGGCCGAGAGGCTGTTTTTGCTACCAGCAGTTGGCTCAATGCCTAATCCTTTATTTTTACCCTGACTTCTACCTCAAGTAAAAAGGGCAAGGCCTTCCAATGATCTGTACTTGACTGGAAAAGTAGGCAAGAGGCAAGAATCATCTCTAGTAATTAGTTCTCATTTCTCAATCACAAGATGAATTTGAGTCATCACTCGTCAGTGGAAAGTCAATTAGGACAAAATATCATCGGGCCGGTTAATCAAAATTTATGAGTTTGCAGCCGTTCTGTGATTTTTATTTTTATTTATTTTTTCCCTGATGGAGGTTTGTCTGCAAAAACGAGTATCTGATTATTAATCAAGTGAAAAATATGGTAGGTTTTCGTTATTTTGGATGCATGGTTTATTCTGTTTCATAATTTAAATGACGTGCTGATCCCTACCGTGCAAAAATCTTGCGACTTAAGCTTATGTTTACCCCTATCTTGCAAAAGTCTTGTGAGTTAGCTTACCGGACTGTTTTTCTACTGTGTGTTTGCTTTTGGTTCTTTATTGAAAATTTTGTGTCGTGTGAGCTAAAGGCATCTGTAATACAATAATGTATGATTAAGATTTAGTTGTTTAAAGTGAATCTGGTGATGCAATTTCTGAAGAATGGTAAAGGCAGAATAGTGAAAAGACGACAAGCACCAGTAACAACACTTGAATCAAATTTTGATTGAAGAATTGAATGAAGGAAACAAGCGGTTTCAGACCTGCAGCCTCTATACTATATTACAATTACACTACAAGAAGCCCATCCTCTAATTTCTCTATCTGAACCTGATCACTATACAATATTTTTCGTGATGGGCTCCTGCCAAAAACTCTCAACTAATCAAGAGTAAAATCAAATTCTATGTTACAAGAAAAAGAATTGAATCCTAACTAAGAGAGAGGTTAGATCTTTGTACATGGTTTCACGGTACAGGGAGATCCGAGTCTTCGTGCTTTACAATGCCAGAGGCCTCCCTGTTCTGGTGCAGAAAGAATTAGTAAAGCCAAAACCTAACTGCCTACATAGCGAGGGACTGTCAATGCCCAAGGACTACAAAATTTCTCCTGAAGATGACGCCAGACAGGCCAACCAATCTTCTTCATTGACCATGTAGGGGACCTGCACTACATGTCAACCACTTTATCCACTCATCACGTGATGTATTCAATGAGACCGGTCAAGCACTGATCAGAATCCCATCAAACATGTCAAGTTGGCAGACCAGAAGGGGAGGCCCTTTTGCCTCATTTACATCACCCTTCGAAGGCTTATCACGGCACCCACACTGGGCAGCAGGAGGTGTCAACCAGTCATGACAGCAGCATCTTTGCCGTCTTCCAAATAAAACATCACGGCAGACTTCTGCTGTATGGTGGGAGCTAAATTTCCCATGTGGAGACAGAAAGCAGTCAACCATCAGCAAACTTCACACTCTTCTTTGTAAGATTAATTCCCTTAGCCTTCTCCATCTCAGCCTCTTTCTCAGCTTTCTTCCTCTCCAATTCAGACTGTTTCACATTCTCTTCATGTGCTTTTCGGAACAACCTCACAAAATTTAACAGAGTTGCAGTAACTGCAGTGATCAGTCAAACAAATAAATGTAATCAGTTTGGTATTACCCCATGATACAAGCAAATGACTTAACGTATTAAAACAAGATTAACTAGAGTATACTCAAACTTCAGTCTAGATCTGCCTTCAAGGTGTATTTCCCTTTCTTTTTCCTTTTGTCCTCAACCTTCCCTACATTCATCCATCGTACTAATTGAGTCGGTCTCTCAAGAAAGCTAAATGCCTTACTTTGGGCTCAGCAACACAGATTGTCCTCATTCACTCTCATCTTTAGAGTCACCCAATCTTACTTACCCCAGTGCTATTCCATTCCACGCAAAACCGTTTCTCACAAAATTAGCTTAATTAAATAGAATACATCATGGCCCTAGTTTTCAGATGAGGACTGACAGTAGAAGAAACCAGCAAAAGATAGAGGCATTAAGAAACATGCAGTGTCCTATAAGCTGTAGACACACTTCAATCTCTATCAAAATGAAAATTTATACATCAAACTGGAAAGCAGTGAGGCTATTATGTCCATAATTTACCTTGCTCAAATGGACAACGAGCAGGATCCTCACCAAAATATAGTGCAAGGGCATCTGCATTTCTACCCTGTCCACCAGATGATAATGATTTAAGACGTGATCGGCACATTATGTGTTGATAATAAAAGATAAGGTATCGGGGAGACAATTTAAGAGAAAGCTTATTACCGCCACAGAATAGAGATTTGTTACAGATGCCACCTCAGCCTCAGCAACAGAAATGAATCCTTTCAGTGTCTGAAATTATTATTATTGTTGTTTTATAATGAAAAAACAGGTGTTAGGAGAGTTTTAACAAATGCAAGAAACCAGCAAAATAAAGACCTAACTATCACTGCTACTTTTCTTGCTGAATAGATAATAAGCTGATCTAAAGAAACTAGTAGCTGCTAACAGTATTTTACCCTAGTGATATAACTTCCCTTCCCACTGAGTGATGCCAAAAGATGGAGATAAGAAACAAAGCATCTGCTAGTCCAACCAAAAAGGGCATAAAACGCTTAGTCTTATCTTGTCTAATGATGAGGAATCCCCATCCCACTGTTTGGCAGATAGAGTAATCACCAATTCGAGGCAAGACCCACAACCCAAAAAGATTAAAAAAAAAAAAAGGCCCAAGGTCCAGACGAAATATAAAACCTTCGTGCAAATGACCTGAAGGAGTGGCTGGAGTTAACTTCAAGTTATTTCGTTCATCAGCCCACCAACCCCTTTGGGTTTCAAGAAGGAGAAAGGAAAAGGATGGCCAATGTACTAAAGTTGGAAGTTCTCCAACCCCACAAAAGAATATCATATCTCTTTTTACATCGAATTACTTGGGATGTCTCTAGTAATATTCTCAACCCTCAAGAAGCACAAGAATACAATACATCTTTAAGGCAAGTGCTTTGCCATACAAACTTATCTTTACTCCAGTATTCTTGTTGACCCCCAAATTTTAAGGGCATGTTAACACTATGTAACAACTTAGAACTCTTAAGTAAAATTCACAGGCTATCGAAGTGTAAAATTACTAGTAAATTAATAGTTTTGAATAAGATCCAAAACTAGTTGTAAACTAAAGTTATTGTCTTAAAGTTGGCAAAATAAACTATACCTTATGAAAAACTTCAGATACAGGTCCATCATTTTCAGACATAACAAGCTCCTGTCTAACCTTTTCTAATCCCTTGATTATAGCCTGCATTTCTTCAGCTAAAGACTTCAATTGTATCTGCATTGCAGTGAGATCCCAGCGTAAACAAAAATAATAAAACTAAAAAATACAGACACATAAAATAATAAAACTAAAAAATACAGATACATTGAAAGCATATTGACACCTTAGATGCTTGCTCAAGGCTAACAAGATCCAAGTGAAAATCTAGAAGTGCTGGAGTCTTAGCAGCAAGGACCTGATCCACAGAATGAACAGAATGCTTAAGTAAGAGAATCAACTAATATCATAACAGCGTTCACACAGAGAAAGGAGAGATGTATCCAGCAATGAAGATGAACATAATACAGAATTGCCAGGCCCAGCAAGTTTCATTAAATCAGTATGAGAGAGGAAGTGACCAACATACATTAGATACATAAAAACAGTTGAATACTCTAAAAGAATGTAAAAGATGGAGATTCCTTTTTTAATGAATGAACTTCTGATATGAATCTAGGTATTCAAAGCCATTTGAAAATTTTCAACCAATGCTGATTCGAATAAAGTGGAAAGAAGAATCAAGTCTAGATCTAGCCTATTGCTGCTGTCTCCTCACATGCTGAAAGGAAAGTGCACAACAAGAGGATGATTGCTATCACAGCAGGAGCTATGTCTATTTTAGCTTTTGATAGAATCCATATTGACAAAAACTTCAAGTATCTGGATTTTTAATTTTAATTTTTTAACTTATTCCTACTGATTTAACACTTAACAGGGTTACCTAACCTTATTCTCTATCAAAGACCTAAACGGGTTTACCACTAATTTGTAGATTAACCATGATATAAAAATTGAAAAAAAAGGGGGATAACCTGCAATATAAGGAGTAAAGAGTGCAGCCCTTGACCGAGCTTTATTACTTTCAAAATATATTTATGATTATTGAGAACAAATATACTTTTTCTTATTCCACGATAACCAAATTTATAATATGCAAAGTATATTTGGCCAGAAAAAGGTCAAAAAAGAAATGCAGTGAACCATACCTTACATAGATAATGCATCAGTGTCATCTTGCTGTTGGAAGCACGTGTATCTGTGAGTTTTAAAAGGCTATCAAGCTTAAATCCAACTGCAGAACCTGTAGAAATTAGAAATTTAGAAATTTTTGACGATTGAGTAAATGCAACCATGAAAGAGCTTCTTACAGTAGAAGATACTTAAGCGAATAGTATAATGTGATTAGCATGTGTTTAGAAATTATTG
Organism: Citropsis articulata; assembly: GCA_030449925.1. Taxonomy (NCBI): domain Eukaryota; kingdom Viridiplantae; phylum Streptophyta; class Magnoliopsida; order Sapindales; family Rutaceae; genus Citropsis; species Citropsis articulata. The sequence goes on along the minus strand of JASUUH010000019.1, from coordinate 1,756,320 downwards.
ATATTACTTATTTGAGTCCATAATCCTCTTGTTGGGCCAATATCTATAAGCTTAAGCTTCTGTGGTTAATGGTTATTCACAAGACTATTTGACTAAGCTGTCTTCTATCCAATCCTGAAATCTGTTAATTACAGCAGAAAGTAAAGTGGGCCCAAAGTGTGGATGCACATTATAAGTCCTTTCACTAAATAATGTCATGCACTTGAAGAAGCATTCAACTTTCCCATGAAATTAAGCTTATGTGATTTATAATTATTCAACTCTGACAAATAATTCCTCAATTACCACTTAGGTACTTACCCCTTGCGGTTCCTTGGTTTAATGTATTCCCCAAATAAAGAATCTTTTTCATAATTTCCTTCAATTTGATGGAATTCCGAACCTACTTAGCCAATGAACAAGTGCCTCAGGTCAAATGGAAAGTATATATTTTGCATGGAAAGAGTCAATATCATTAGTGCATACCTCTTCACATGCAGAGTTCACTGTGTTTAGATTCTTTCTGAATTCTGAAATCTGCAAAAGACGTTCAAGATTAAGACAACAAAGGAAAGAACTAATTAAACAGAATCATCAAATAATTATAAATCGACTAACAATGTAGATACCGCCAAACCTGAAAGCCAAACTGAATCTTGAAAGCAACTACTCTTAGTTTTGACTCCACTCGTGGAACTTTCATCAGCTCCAAAAAGTACTGGATGTAAAAAACATACATGAACATCGAATTAAGAAATTTGTTCAAACCTTATACTCGAGAGAATTTATCCAACATGCATTCAAGTGTACCTAACATGTACAGATAGAATTGTTCATTGAATCACAGAAGCACTGACACATAAACCAACAATTAAACAAAATTGAAGACATGCTAGCAGATTATAAGACACAACCATATTAAGTTATAGCCATCACAATGTCTTTGACCAACAAGGTACCATTTCCGTTTTGCATTCAATCCTATCGACAGACATAATCAGTAAGAAAATATTAACCACTTCCAGTTCTCAAGCCATCCCTTGACCTTTCAAAGCCTTCATCTAGCCCAAAGCACTGTCAATCCATCCAGGGCCATCCTTTTATATCTAATAATCTCAATGGACCAAGGATGATTATTGTCATTCATGCTACACTCGTCTACAAAATACACACATTCCAATATGCATAGAACCAAGGATTTCATTGGTATCATCATGAAAGAGAGGCAAGAATATTAAATTGCATTGTTAGGAAAAGAAGACACCATACTCAGGCACAGGTACAGGTCCTGGAAAGATGGCGCAAATAAAGATGATAAATATACCACCACTGCAGGAGAGCTGTTTCAGAGGTATGGCTAAGTTATAGCCTTTATCTAAGAAGGTTCTCCAAATGGTTTGTAATATATTTTTATCGTAACTATAAATCATAAAGATGATATAGATAACTGTGCGCACACACACACAATGGGAACACACCTGGCTATTTCTTACTGTAAATATTGATACCTTCGACAAGAGATCGTGATAGTTGTCAATCTCTAATTTGTAGGGATTTAATTTAGTTTCCTTTCCTATTGTGCTCTACATGCATATATTAACCTGGAATTGTATTGTTTGAATATCAATAAAACATTACTACATTTTCCCACATGGCATCAGAGCCTTATTAGGCTCCTTGGGAAATTTTTTTCCTTTTCTTTTAGCCTTCGTCACTGAATTCTTTCTTTAACATTTTCTCATTCCTGAAATTATTTTCATATTCCAACCATGTCTAAGATTGTTGATGAACCAAACACTCCCCCTACTCAATTAAGTGACAGCAGAAAGAGTGAAAGCATGAGTATTCCATCAACAGGGGATTTGCAGAACATTCAGGCAGCCTATCGACTGGATGGGAAAATTTATTCAAAGTGACTCAGTTTGTTTAAACCTTTCGGGGAAAAATTAGTCACCTACTTGATACTAAACACAAATCAAGGGATCCCAGATTTGATGCCTAGGATGAAGCAAACTCTATGGTTATGTCCTGACTGTGGAACTCGATGGTCCCAGATATCAATGACACATGCATGCTTTTGACCCCAGCCAAAGAAATATGGGAAGCTGTTGGAAAAAATTATTCCAAGGTGGGTGATGCTGCTTAAATTTATGAGGTCAAAACGAAGATTTTTGCAACTAAACAAGGAGGTTGCTCTAATATTGAATATGCTAATTTATTAAAAATTTTGTGGCAAGAGATGCACCATTATCAATGCTTTCAAATGAAGTGTAGTGCCGATGTTGCCTTATGAAAAGGTTTGTTGAAAAAGATAGGATTTGTGAATTCTTAGCTGGACTAAATGAGGTGTTTGACATCGTTTGAGTACATGTACTGAAGAAAGAAGACTTGATATCATTGGATGAGACTATTGCTATAATTCAGGGCGAAGAAGGTAGAAGACGAGTCATTGTTGAACCCTAAGTGGTGGAGAGCTCATCCATGGTTCAAAAGCCCTGAGTAGCTTTTCAAAATATTTTCCAGACTACCACACTACTAACCATCTTGTTCCCAAAATTTTTGGTTATGGATCTTTTGTTCATATTCACCCTCATAACAGAGGAAAACTGGATCTACGAGCACTTATCTGTGTATTTGTTGGTTATTCCCCAACTTAAAAGATATAAATGCTTTCATCCTTATCTTCAGAGGGAGACATCACTTATTGAAGATAAGGACAAAGACTTACTATTGTCGTTGGAACTTGACTCTCATTCTCCTCCCTCATCTACAAACATAAAAAATCCTCTAGCTCTTACTCCTATTAATTCTCAAAGTCCTCCAAATCATAGTTCTACTTCTATGGAACCTGAAAACCTCCCGACTCTAAGCTTTTGGGATAGGATAAACAGGCTCAAAGTTCTACTTCCCCAGTACTGACTCATTCAAGGAGAAAAGCACCCATTATTCAACCTATGCAAGTCTAAGAATTGGAACTAGCCCCTGGTAGGTAATGAGGTAATTAATTACATTGTACCTTCTCAAGAAAACATTTCTAGCTCTAATGAAGATAATAACAATGATCTTCCTCTTGCTATTAGAAAAGGCACCCGGAAATGTATCCAACATCCTTTATATCTTTTGTCTCACTTTACTTCTTATGAAAAGTTGTCACACACCCACAGAACCTTTCTCACGCATCGAAACACCATAACCATTCCTAAGACAATATCTGAGGCACTAAGTCATACGGAGTGGAGAAATGCTATGAGAATAGAAATGGAAGCCCATGACAAAGGGTAGGACGTTGTAGTTAGTGGAGTTACCAAAAGAGAAGAGTCTGGTGGGTTGCAAATGGGTTTTCATTGTTAAATATAAGGCAGATGCATCCCTTGAAAGGTATAAGGCTAGGTTGGTAGCCAAAGGGTATACTCAAAACTTATGGGATTGATAATTTGGAAGCACTTGCTCCAGTTGCCAAAGTGATCAGTATGAGAGTATTATTATCTTTAGCTGATAATATTGGGTGGAGTCTACAACAGTTTGATGTCAAGAATGCCTTTTTACACGGCGATCTTGATGAAGAGATTTACATGGAAATACCTCCTGCTTGGTTTGAATTTAGAAGGAAAGAAAGTGTGCAAGCATTTTTTTTTTCAAAAATAAAAAGAAGGGACTTGTATGATCTGAAGCAATCTCCTACAGCTTGGTTTGGGCGATTTGCTAAGGTCATGACAGCCATGGGTTATAAACAGAGCCAAGCTGACCATACTTTGTTTGTTAAACATTAAGCTTCAAGGGGAGTAACAACACTATTGGTGTATGCAGATGACATTGTGGTAGCAGGAAATGACTTGGAAGGAAGGGAAGCCTTAAGGAGATGCTTAATTAAGGATTTTGAGATAAAGGAACTCGAATAGATTGAAGTATTTTCTTACAATTGAAGTTGCCCACTCAAAGCATGGAATCTTCGTATCACAATGAAAATACATACAGGATTTGTTGAAGGAAACAGGAAAAATAGGGTGTAAGCCAGCTGAGAGCCCTATAGAACCAAACCAGAGACTTGGCGAAGCTCATGAAAATGCAGCAGTGGATAAAGGGACATATCAGACTTTTGTAGGGGAACTGATTTATCTTTCTCACACTAGACCTAACATAACTTATGCAGTCAGTGTTGTGAATCAATTTATGCATAATCCCAAAAAAGTTCATCTTCAAGCTGTCTACAGGATCTTGCAATATTTGAAAGGAACACCAGGGAAGGGAATTTTGTTCAAGAAAGGAGAAGGGCTGACACTTGAAGCCTATGCTGCTGCAGACCATGCAGGGTCTATTGTTGATAGGAGGTCAACATGAAGTTATGTACCTTCCTTGGTGGCAACCTTGTGACTTGGACAAGCAATAAGCAAAACACAGTTACCAGATCAAATGTAGAGGCTGAGTTTAGAGCAATAGCAATAGGGATTTGTGAACTACTGTAGCTGAAAATTGTCCTACAAGACTTGAAGATCCAGTGGGAAGCACCTTTGAGGCTTTATTATAACAACAAATCAGCTATTAGTATAGCACACAATCCAGTTCAGCCTGATTGCACTAAGAACATTGAATTTGACCAGCACTTCATAAAAGGAAAAGCTGGACAGTAGCCTAATTTGTACTCCATTTGTATCTACTAGTGGCCAGCTAGCAAATGTGTTAACCAAAGGTTTGATTAGCAAGGTGTTTCAGTGTATAATAGGCTAGCTGGGGATGGACAATATCCATTCACCAGCTTGAGGGGGAGTGTAGGAGAACACCTAGCTATATTTTACTATAAATATCGATGCCATAGATAGGAGATCTTGATAGTTGTCCATCTCTAAATTGTAGGGATTTGATTTAGTTTCCTTTCCTATCGTCCTCTACATATATATATTAATCTAGAATTGTCTTGTTTGAGAATCAATAAAACATTACTAAATTTCTCCACAATATATATATTAGATGGGCGAGTACCAAGAGTTGTACTACATGGAAATAGTTAAGCAAAACAGTAAAACAGAACATACATAGAAAATGTATGTATTATCATATGCAACACATTTACAAACCCAAATATAAGATGACAACAAACTAGTTTCAGAAGAGAAATAGTTTAAACACAGGTACATGATCTTTCATCAATAGCCTCAGTGGAAAAAACTGGTATCATAAAAATTGCATTAAATAAGAAACAAAGAACAAGATGTAGTCATTGCAAACCTGTTCACATTTCCCTAAGTTCTCCTTGTCACCAGTGTAGTTCTGGTAGAAAATAAAGCAAACAACAATTGGTATGTGGTGGAGGGAACCAACATATAACTAGCACACTTGAACTTTAAAAGTAAGGAAACAGAAAAGGTATCATAATTTATGCCAAAACTTCACCTTCAGTAGTTCCATCTCCTCTTTTGTAGGACAAAATTTTATCAGGTTTTCCACTTGATCAACATCTAACACTGACTCATCCATTGCTAGAACAGCGGCCTGAGAAAATGCACAAATATGTGGTTAACTAATATGATGCTAAGTAAACTCACATATAAATTGTATTTGTCTGCTGTAGTGAATATGGAAGCCCCATAAGCACCATCACTGGCATGGACTAGAAGCACATCCATCCAGCTCTAAGACATGTAAAAGAATATTGCATGTACAAACACAGTGAGAAAAATCACCTCAATGTTATATTCTCCCTGCCATAAATGACAAATAATTGCCATATATGAACAGACAAACTAAAGATACTGTATTAACATTTTTCACAGTCCTGGGCCCACCACATACATTAAAATTGTTATCTAAAATACCCCATCTCCACATAAAAAGAGAGGACATCATGTCCACACACTAATCATATGAAAACATAAGTAAAAGATGGAATTTTGACAATGTTATGCCTACCATCATATCAGGAAGTGGCATCTTAACTTTTGTGAGCATAATTTCAGTGTTATTGGCCCTTCTGAGGTCAATCTACAATAAAAAACAATAAACTCATAAGTAAGACATTATACTGAGGTAATGTTCATAAGATAAAAAAGAAAAAAAAAATTATATATATATAAAAGAAACACAAAACAAAGTATATTAATGGTATACAGTAAAAAAAGGACTAGAAGTCCACTACAAAAACCTGATAAAGATCCTATTATGCATAAATCTAGTCCAATAAATTTGGCTTTAACCATCAATATAAACTGCAGCATGCATGCAATACTCATTTTCTAATATTCAGATAACACTTCCGTCACCATGACAGTGGATGAAGTAGAAGATAAAATATAGGTTATTCCTGTGCAGATTCTCCTCGCAATCATCCTAAAAATATCTTCCTTCTACAAAATAAAGTTGAGAAGAAATGCATGAGCAAAGGTTCCTTTTGGCAGATAGTTTAGCAACAAACTGTTTTTCCCTGTCATCTGCCCCATTGCCCAAGAGATGAAAAGCCTTGGTAGAAAGCATGGCTACCAAACTTCATAAATATATATATTCAACTTTAGAAACCCTCTTCGTAAATCACATTCAAAATGGAAGGCAAGACGCATTCTTGAATTTCTGATAAATTTTACATTCGTCAAAAGATCCCAACTTATGCCCTCAAATTTAACCTGTACAGAAATGCACTTCAGCAAGCCAGCCTTGACATAATTTTTTTCCACTCCATTTCAAGTTAGGAATGGATCTTGGTATTAAAAAAGTACCAGTGTCCAAGACTGGAAACTGAAAATCAAGCAATTAAAGCAGATGCGGCACTCCTATTCTTACCCCCATCACAATATTTCTACTATTTTTCAACCTAGGAAACCCATCGCATATGCTTGCTATGTTCACCAGCTACATATTTAACCATGAGATCATCCATACTTCAGGGTTTTATAAGGATGGGTTCCATATGATTATGCATCACTACATACATTGTATACAATTTATTATCAATCTAAAATTGGTAATCATATGATATAACACTATGTAACATATATTTTTTGACAGGCAGCATTATGTAACATATAATGCATCGTCATTGATTAATAACATAATGTCAGACAGTTACTCTAAATTCTATAAACTAATATTACTGCTTCCATACTGTAATATAAACATAACCATTCAAGTCGACTTCGGCCTTCGCTAAATTTGGGTCACCTCAATGCTGTGACTCGGGATAAAATTTGCTTAATTCTGTTTTCTTAACGGATGTCATTTTTTACAAGAATAATGATGATAGATTCAGATGTTGGATTATATAGATAGTTTCACGTGTTGAATTATAATCCAACTATTTGAACAGCTTATAGTGAACCACTAAATCAATTGGTTTAAACTCATCTAATCTATACTGGATATACATAACATAGAATCACATCTTCTAGTCCAGTCTCTTAGATTGTTATATAGGAATTGAACGTATCTCAAATCCACACAATTTAAAAAACTCAAGATTACTTGTTGGCATATGGATGACCATCAATTGGGTAATAGTCATACACCAGGAGTAAAATTAATATATGTTGAGAAGCCAAAAACTCCTAAACTATGAGTGCAGGTGAAAAGAAAATATTAAGTAAACAAAATCAGCTGTGGTAGTTTACAATCACGGAGCCTCCAATCTATTGTTAATACAGTGGACACAAAGATACATTCATGCATATATGAATTTGTATATGCATCTGAAAATATGAGAAGAAAAAGAGAAATCTGCACAAATCGAGAAATCATACAGTAGTAGGTTACATCCTCCAGCTCCCCAGTTTGAACATAAACCAATTTATGCAGATCAAAAGAGCCAAGAAAAGGGATAAACATTCCATTTCAAATTCAATCTTCATGCAATGCCTTTAATTAAATTTCTTCAAGGAATTATACTCAAATCTAGATTTAAAAATAAGAATATTCAAAAAAGTCATTTTTCATATTCTGAAACCATCCATCTCAAGGAATGAAGGAATATAGCTAAAAAGAATCTATGCTTCCCTATGCTTAAAATGTAAATTGGTAAAGAAAATCAGTTACTTGGTTTACAGTTATCAACTCAAGTTTCAGGTTGACCATAGACTAGAACTTAATTTTAAAATTATCTTAATGCACTTGCAATGTTTGAAGCTAAATTGAATCTTCTGCAACAGAATTTTCAGTTGCTTATGGTAAAAGAAGGCAAGAAAAATTATATTGACAAGCAATATAAGAAAATTAAAAAATATAAAATAAAAAGATGATATCCCGAAACAAATACTAAACAATAAAAGAATCACCATAATAAACTTTCAAAAAAATGAAATTTTATGAAAATATTTAAATGACTGAATTACCAGGTGGACTTTGTCAGGTTTTGACCCAACGGACTTGCGACGACCTCCAGCTTTACCTGAGTCAGCAGGTTTTGGAACTGTTGCAGAAAAAAGGCTCTCTAACTCTGACACATCAAATTCAGGTGCACTAGGACAAAAAGACAGAAAATCAGGATATCAGATACTAGAAAGGTTCTAATACCGTAACTTAAAATATTAAATCAAATGTGAGGTACTTCAAAATGTTTAGTAAATAATGAGAAAATGATCTTTAATGGCATAAGAACATGTGTAATAGTAAAAGAAACCATATGCTGTAGGCAAAGTAATAATACTTTTGAGGGTCCCCATGTCTTTGCAGTTCTTCCCATAAGCTTCCTTGTAATGCCCTTGTTACCTTGCTCCAATGTAAAGGCTTTAAGGAAGACCTTCGAGGTGCCATAGCTGTAGCTCGAGTAAGTCCACGACCTTTTGGAGGTGGAGGTGCTGAAGCAGTAGGTCCTTTAGCACCTAAAGGTGGTGGCGGAGGTGGTGCACCACCTGGTGGTCTAGGTGGAGCATGAGCTCCTGGTGGCGGAGGTGGAGCTGGAGCTCCACGCAGTGGGGGAGGTGGGGGAGGTGGCCCCCCACCAGCAGGAGGAGGTGCAGGTGGTGGGGCTCCTCGAAATGGAGGAGGTGGTGGTGGAGGTGGCGTTCCACGAATTAGGGGAGGCGGTGGAGGTGGAGCTCTAGGCATTGGTGGTGGTGGAGGTGGAGGTGGAGTTCCTTGTAAAGGGGGTGGGGGTGGTGGGGGTGGAGCTCTATGCATATTAGGTGGTGATGAAGAAGCTCCAAGCTTGGGAGGGGGAGGGATAGGGGGAGGGGGAGGGGGAGGTGGTGGAGGCGGAGGCGGAGTAAGAATCCCAACTCCAATAGGTTTTGATGCACTGGTAGAAGGCGGTGGTTGGGAAGGGGGCGAAGGAGTTGACAATTTAGCTGGAGCAACCACAACAGTCCCAGAATTCCAAGGAGGAGGTGGTGGCGGAGGTGGTAAAACAATCCCACTATTCTGTTGACTAGATGAAGAGGGAATTGGAGGGGGAGGAGGTGGGGGTGGTGGAGGTCCACGGTTCAAGACAGACTCATTGTTCGACTCACCAAATGAGGTGAAAGGTGGAGCTGGAGATGGAGGAGGAAGTGGTGTTGATTTCAGTAGAGGAGGAGGAGGTGGTGGGGGCGGAGGAGGTCTAGGCGGTGTATCTCCTTGTGAAAATAAGGAAACTGGGGAAGAGGACTTGGGTGGAAAAGCCTTAAATAAAGAATTATTAAAAGGAGGCAGCGGTGGAGGCGGGGGTGGGGGAAGAGGAGGTGCAGGAGAAGAGGGTTCTACTTGCTGTCGGACAATAGATGGTGATAAAGGAGTTGGAGAGGAATCTGGAACCTGTGAATGGTTTATTGGCTTCACAGATTCCACCTTACGACATATCTTTTCAGTAGTAACATCCTTTGAAACCACAGATGCAGGGGAAATGAGAGTAGAAGATGCCTTTGAATTGGCACCTGAACTTATCTGTTCAGTTGTAACATCCTTTGAAACCACAGATCCAGGGGAAGTGAGAGGAGAAGATCCCTTTGAGTTGGTACCTGAACCAGGTTCCTTTGGAGAAGTTAAGGCGAGGGCAGGCGGTGCACTATTATATCTTGAGGGTGGATATGATACATGCATTGAATTGGTATAAGAGCCCTTATTGGGAGGAATCCATCGAGATACAGTATTAGGCTTTGCAATTCTTGCATTAGCAGACTGAGGTTCTTGTTGTTTAATCTTTTGTTTAACAACTGTATCTGCAGCTGGTTTTGTGTTTTGCAAAGGCTGTTTCTTGGGGGCTGGTGGAGGCACTTTATCAGATTTTTGTCTCAGCAGTTTAGATTCCGAATTCTTCAGCACAGCAGCATCTTCGTTATCACCTTTATCTTCAATCACTTCCAATTTGTCACACACATCTCCAGTTAACTCTTTGGCTTCAATGTTTCTCAGCACATTAGCAGCAATTACCATGGGATCCAACTTGATATCCCCATCATCCACGGTTATATCCTTCACGGCATGAATATCAGAGTCCACTTTCTCACTCAGAGTGTACTTCACATCATCCACTGCAATATCCTTCACTGTATCTGTATTAGGATCCACCTTCACATCATGTTTGTAATTCCTATCATCAGATGCACAATCTTGAAATGAAAAAGGATCAACAGCCTCCGTCCAAACCTCTTTAGGGTCTGTATCACTCGGTATACCGTCATGAACTATTTGAGAATCGTTCTCTCCCTTTGCCTCCTGACTATCTACCACATTGCTGAAGATCTCTTCCACCTCAAAGAATTCCTCGGGTGAAGCACTTTCCATCTCAACCCCATCTTCAACTGCCGCGACTGTAGTGAGATTAGGCACAACAGCATCAGCATCCGAAAAAAGCACCTGATACAGATATGAGTATGTATTCAACTCCTACAGCTTGAGAAAACAGCAGTTATTTAAGAATAACAAAAACCTACCTCTGCTCTAAAATCCTTTGGAAACTGGTCCTTGGCATCCCACAAGACATCGACTTCATCCCTGTTGAGCATCAACATATTTGATCTCACAAAAGCTGTGTGAAACATGACTCTGAACATCATCTCCTCACGTACTAGATCATCCTCCAAATGGACGCACTCAATAACAACATCCCCTTGAACTCGGCAATAGATATCTATTTTTACCAGTGCACATTCATCCTGCAGTTTTCATTAAGAAAGCGTTATTAATTAGCTTAATCATCTTTTGAGTTTCATTGGGTGAGATATAACCTAAGTATCACCTGTAGATAGCAGCGGACATTTTTTTTCAATTTAAAAGTTGAGAACAGAAGTTTGGAGCTTCTATTGGCCGGTATTTTGGAGTCCTGACCATAAACACGTATAACTGGCCTGCAACCATTTCCCCCATAAATTGGAAGGACCCTAAGTATCAGGCAATTCAGAAGTAAAGGCGTATCAGATGGAGGCCAATCAGAACCCAAATTCCTTCTAGAAATGTACTGAAGGTATCTCAGTTGGGACGGCTGTGGGTTTAGAGGAGATAAAAGATGAAGTAATTCTCTAGGAGCTTGCTTGTAGACCATCTCCAGAGTCTTCAGCTCCCCAGTGTATTGTTTCCGGTATAGCAGAAGACCAGCAAGCATGAATGCAAGCACAGGCCATCCTCCTCTCTCACAGTGCATCAACAGTACATTTTGCTGCCCCTCCAAGGACAACCAGCTTTCACTGGATCGAAGGAAATGGTGGATCATCTCCAGTGGCAGCAAAGGACAATGCTCATATTCACGAGGATAATCCATTACTGTCATGTCATACTGAGACAATATGTCTGAAATTTGGCTCCGCTTCTCCCCTTCTCTGAAGTTAAAAACCATGAAAGAAGCATCAGGGAAGTGGTCTTGTAGCTGTGCCACAATCCCTCCCATGTACGACTTATAATCATCTTCTTCCAGTACATCAGTGGAGAAGCAACAGTCAAACACTGCAAATCATAGAAAAAAAAAGAAAGTAAGAAGAATCATTAAAATATGACAGAAACTTGCCCCAAAAATATAAAAATATACGACAATAAAAAATACATAAACTTTCCAAAATCAGACATTAGATTCATTTGGTAAGAACAAACTTTTTCCCCCAACAAACAGATATTGTAGATATACAAAACAGAGGCCTGTCATTCAGAAAACACATAGAACTTTAAAGCCATCAACAGTTCCAGCTCCCCAGCAAAGAGTTAATTTGTTTTCTTCAAAAACCTGCTTAGAACTTCAATTCTTCTGATATCAATTTCTGATTCATATGGTAAATACATGGACAGACAGACTCAACATTTGATAATGCTAAAGGGAATTGCACTACTTAAGCAACCAAAATGTATGTACTCTAATACAATTCTTCAACTCCTCCGCAATTAACTGCTCAGCCTCAACTCATATGTCACCCTCATGAACGCTAACCCTAAATTCAAAGCAAATTATGTAAATCCAAAATGTGCATTCACGAAGAACAAAAACCTCACAGTATTAGCATACTTTCCCCAATGCATTGCAACAAATTGGCCTATCCAACTTCAAAATTCAAGCAAAAAGTAAACCAATTACGCAAGCAACAACACATTCTGGATTCAACGAAGTTAAAAAGTTTTGAACATCAAACTGAAATGACAAAAACGGTACCGTAGACACGCTCGGATATCTCAAGAAGCCGATCCGGCGGCTTCCGGTAAAAGAAGCGTCTAAACAGCGCCATGTGATGGCGCTGTTTGTCCTCCGATCGGATCCAAACCGTTGATTCGCTAAACCGATAAATAGATCATCATGATCCCCAGTTGCTCCAACGCAGATCCCGCTGTGTTCTCCAATCCAGGACCGACACGAGCAGAAGTCCGTTACACAAATGCAGCGAAATTGAGCATAACCCAGAAATGTCGAAATGGATCCGACTGATAATTTCCAAAATCCGATGGAATTTGAAAATCAAAATTCAATTTACGTAAAGAAAAATATAAAAAGAGAGAGCTTTCTTATTCTCTTCCTTCGGCGCGGAAATGAGAGATGTTCTAGAGAGAGTAAGAGAAGTGACAGTAGGGGATAATGATGACAATGATTGTGATCAATTTTTGCAGGGAAAATTTTGAAGAGAATTTCGGGTTTAAAAATTTTATACAAAAAATTAAAAATAATAATCACACGAAGAGCGAGAGAGAGAAGATGAGTATGTTATTATGTATGTATATATGTGTGTGTATAGAATAGATATTCAATTTTTTCTCTTCCTTTGTTTCTTCTCTTTTATCAGTCCACTACGCTTCTTCTCTTTCTGAATAAAGTTGGGTTGGCTTCGTGGACCAACGGCATCTGACGTGGCGTGAAACGTGGAGGCGATTTGAAAGGGACATGACAGAGAGAGAGAGAGAGTTCTGGTGTTTGTCCAGGTTTCGACAAGGAGATAAAGCGCGTGAGATATGTCCGGGGGCCTTTCTCCAGAGCGAGGCTGCAGGTAAAATAGTAAAATAATAATAATAATAGTTAAATAGTAGAAAAATAATTTATTTGAACATATTTTTCACGATTATTTTTCGAATTCGATGTTAAAAATACTCAAAATCTAAAACACAACAAAAATATTTTGGAATTTTTGTAAACTGGGGCTAATTTTTTTTTTTTCAAATCAAATAGTTTTTTATGTTATAAAATTCATAAAATATATTTAGCATAATAGAAAATTTATTTAATAAATTTAGCATATTAGAAATTTATTTAACACATGAAATATTATGAAAATTAAATCAAAACTTGCAATAGTGTTCTAATTTTAATAATTTCCAACATAGCTTCTCTTATTATTATTATTGAGAAGCCTTCATTTTTTTTAAATTACAGAGTTTTTAGCAATATGTAATATTACTCATTCTAAAATTTCATCTTAAATTATATGGTATTCATTTATCAGTTGGTGAGACAATATACTTAATTCATTTAAATTTGTAAAAAATTATTAACCACTTAATAAATGATACATCATAAATCACATAATTTAGGATGAAATTTTGAAATATCTAGCATAACTCTTTTGGCAATTTAGTAGAATATCCTCCACAATTAATAACACACTATAGCAATGAGATATTAATTAGTCCCTGACATCCATAATTGTAGGCATTTGTATTCTTTAGAAATAAATCAATGTATTGACAAACTTACACTAATTTTAGGTTAGTAATGATGAAAGCTTGGATAAGAGACTTTGTATAAGGAGGAGCTGGTATGGCAACTTTAATATATGAAGGCTGAGAGTTAAGACCAATTTAATGATTTGCATATGAGCAATAATCATGTAGATGAAATGCATATATCAACTAATTGTCACTTGCCCTTGGCATTTATTGGGGAGATGGAATAATGTTCCTAAAAAAATCTACAATTTAGGATAATATTTTATCCTAATTTTACTCAATTAAATCAAATTAAATCACAACTTCATTTTGTTGCTAGGTCATGATAGGTATATGACTTATAATATTATATTTTTAAGGGCATTAATTATATCAAATTGTTAACTGGAAATGTGTGTGTGTATATAATTGATGGGGTTGCTGGTATTGTAGCTGTGAAAAGTCCATCGAGTGGCGTGGAAAAAGGCTGCTCGTCTTCCTCTTCGTCGTTTAGCAAGCAGTGAGTGCGCCCAAAAGTCCAAAAACTCCAAAGCCCTCGTTCTTTATCTCACTGGTCGTCTCCCACAGCAGAGTCTCCCGAGCTTCTTGCTTGGTAGTTACCAAACGCTATATTGCCATTGCAACTTTAACATGTCCCACGATACGAATTCGATCGCCATCACACCCTCTGATCTTATCGACTGGAAGAAACGTTTCTTTTTCTTTCTTCTGTACCCAAAAGTGACATTACACTGTGGCTTTGTCTATTGATTATTACTATTATTGGCTTTGCATCATTGCTCACGTGGTTGCACCTTTTATCAACTGCATTTTTGTCCATCACAATTCACATGCTTGTGAATTGTGATTTGGGTATAATCAAGCTATTGATAGGGGTCGGCACACTAGGAGCACTGTCGTAAATTTGTGATCTGTGAGAGCCTCGGAGTACTCGAACATTTCTCCCAAAAGTCGGTAGCAAGCAGGCCTACGTTTGATAATCACCGTTTAATTGAACTAACTACTGACGTATGGTCAAAGTGATGGACGGTGTAAAAGTAACTATAGAGTAAGGGTAAAGGGTAAAGAGCGTAGAATCAAAGTTTCATTCGTATAAATAAATGAATGAAAAAATGTATAGGTAGTGTTTCTTTTCTCGTACAAGTTTCGTATTTTTTGCTATTTAAAAATTATTTATTTCTTATATAATTTGTAGAAGGACGAATCAAAACATTTCAACGGTCGATATTAAAACTGATAGGTTCAAGGGGCCTCTTGAAATTGTTTTTTTGGGAGTTCTTAAAGTAATTTTAAAAAGTTAAAACTTAATTTTTGTATTTGATAAATTTTTTAAAAATATTTTAGCAAAATCACCTATTTGATAGTAAATATTGAAAAATAAGGAAGGGATAGTTTTTTAAAGTCTGATTTTAAGAATTAGTTTTATATTTAAAATAATTTCATATATATATATATATCCCCATATATATTATAAATATTTAAAATTATTATTACTAATTAGGAAATAAAATCATTAACTTTAAAGATATTACTATTATTACCAATTATATTGACATAACAAAATAAATAAGTAAATCAATAGTGTAAAATATTTATTTTAGTTATCAATTATTATATCACACAATAAAAATATATTTTAATGATTTTTATTCAATATTATGTATAATTTAGTAATTTATATTCCTACATAAATTTAGTTGTAAAATTTACCAAACACATACGATTGCTTTAAAACTCATAGTATTTTTAAAAATAAATTTTACTAAATATTTAATTAATCCTCTTTACAGTTGATTATTTGTGTAGTACAATAAGCAAATTTTTAAAAAAAAACTACTGTATTACCAAACTTGCTCTAGATAATGCAAAAATGAAAAAGAAAAATTAATGTATATGTGGAGTTTCAACGGTCAAAGTTTAGTAATATTTAATCTCATGATTTAAGAGTCCATGGGGCATTGAGGTATTGTAATAAATAAATAAATTTATGAATTAAAAATTTATTGTATTTATTAAAAATAAATTTGTTGTACTTATTTGTTGACAAAAGTAGTAAAAGAGTTATAATTTTTTTAATCAAATAAATGTTGGATAAAATCGTCTTAATTTAAAAAACATAATTACAAATATTTATTAAATATTTACCCATAATAATATCAAATGAACCATATGAACTAATTTACAATTGCGATCTCTGATGAAATAAGATATTTATATTGTACAAATGAAATAAATTGTTAATTAAAAAGTATCTTGATAGTTGATAAATTATGGTGTTGCACTTATTGCAAGTTTGAAGAGTATACGCATTTGGTAAATTTTATCATGAAAGTGCAGTTTTTTATAGAAAGATTGTCAGTTTCTCTTATAGAAATCAACAAATAACATTCACCTCCTATTATTTTTATAATAGCTAAAAATTCCTTGACACTATTTTTTTTAGTATTATCCTTATTTTCATATACACTTTTTTCATATTTATTATTCATTAAATAAATGGTTATTTCCACTCAGTCCTCAAATGTTTCGACATTTTCCACTGCACCCCTGAATGTTTCAACAATTTCCGCCCCGCACCCATTTCTATTAATTTGACCTTTATTTTTAACAGAGTTGTTTGAAATTTAAGTAAATATTAAAAATGCCCCTTATCTTGAATTGGAGAAGAATCAAATGACATAATATGCTAATCAAATAATTGATATTTATATTAAAAATTCTTAATTAAAGGAAATTACGCAATAATTCCATCAATTAACTTATCAAATAAATTTAATTTATCATCATCAAATAATATTTAGGCCATGAACTTCCACATTTACCCTTTGACCGTTAGAATAAATGGTCAAATTAATGAATTTGGGTGCGGAGTGAAAATTGTTAAAATATTTGGGGGCGCGGTGGAAAATATTGAAACATCTAGGGGTAGAGCGGAATTAACCCTTAAATAAATTGAATAAATAGAAATTAAAATAAAACATTAAATACTAAAATAAGAAATATAAATTTTAATGCGACTAAAAATATTAATAATCATATATTTTTCTTTGTTATGAAATAACTATAATTATGTGAATGGTAAAAAAAATACTTCACCTGGGGACCCACCACAAGAATGTTTAATGGGAATAATGATCAATCTTGAGCATCACTTGATAAACCCGGAATTCAGATTTTATTAAAAAAAATTATAAAATATATATATTTATTTGTCTCATTTATTACACATACATAAAGTTTTAAACACTTAAAGTTCATATTTTTCATGTCAAATTTTATTAAAATAAATTTAAAACTTATAAAATTACCAAAAAAATAAAAAAATATACAAATATAATATTAAAAAATAAAATCTTGGTACCCGGATCAAAGCCTGGCACAAAACCGGCCCGGGCATCTATGCATCCAGGTCGGGTCCAGTCATTGCGATACCCGGACCTGGCCCGGGGTTTTGCCAACCCTAATATTTATCAAGAAATCTTTTTTTTTTTTCTACTCACTAAATAACTCTTCATCTCCTATAATTCTCACTATCTCATAAGAATTTATAACTAATGATGCATCTATTTACTCCTCACCAAATAACTCTTTATCTCCTATCACTCTGACCATCTCATAAGATTTTTAACTAATGATGCATCTATTTACTAATAATTTACTTCATTTGCATGATTTTGAGACTATAAAAAGAGGATTCAACTCCTTATTTGTATCTATTTGAAATTGAATAAAAGTTATCTCTATACTATTATTATGTCTATTATTGGTTCTCTCTCTTTTTCTTCTATACTGTGTTCCTAATTAATAAATAATCTAACATTCTTATTACGTTTTGTTATTTTAAAACATATTTCCTTGTAATAAATATATACTTTTTATTTCCAAGATAAAATATCAAGTAAATTATTTATCCTTTTTTTCTTTAAACGTTTTAAAACAAAGAGTTATTGGCTATTATGAAAATAATTGGGGTTATGTTGTATTTATTGATTTCAATAAAAAAAAAGTGGCAATCTCTATTTATTATGTAATGACTAAACTAAACATAAATTTAAATTGTCTTTTATTTACATTTTGGAGTTTATAAAAATAAAGATATAATTGTCTTTTTGTGCATATGTTGCTTTGAAAAAGTAACTTGCTACTTTCTTTTAAAAGCTACTATCAAAATAGATAAACTTATAAAATAAGTAGTTTTTAAGAAATATATTAAGCACCATTTTTATCAAAATTTATTAATACATTGCTTATAACGTTTTAATCTCAATGTCAATGGTTGAAAAATAAGGACCCTTGATTCTAATTCATCAAATATTATTTTTTTTCCAATCAATTTGTTAACGAGCAATTTAAAAAAATAATATCGTCATTCAAAAATTTACAGAATCTTATTTTTATATTATTATAAAAATTTATAATTGTGAAATGAAATTGACTGTACTTTCTATTTCCCAACAATAGATTAAATTGGATCCTAAGAATGATTGAAAAATAAGGACCACTTGATTCGAATTCATCAGATATTTATTTATTTTTCCCTCAAGTGAAAAAAAAAAAATCATATTTTGCAATTTATTTCTCCCGCGATTTTTCTCTTTAATATAACTG
The DNA here is from genome assembly GCA_030449925.1 of Citropsis articulata. Classification (NCBI taxonomy): domain Eukaryota; kingdom Viridiplantae; phylum Streptophyta; class Magnoliopsida; order Sapindales; family Rutaceae; genus Citropsis; species Citropsis articulata. The sequence continues at coordinate 1,737,708 of JASUUH010000019.1, read as the reverse complement.
CCTGTCATACTCATTCATTAGAAGCAGAAAATAATAATTGAGATCACGTGTCGTATTCCAAGAGACAAGTACATTAATGAAGCAACGGACTGAGACAACTCGTCCTTTATTTACAGTCACGGCGGGATTAATCCGCTTGGCATTTTGACCACATGATTAATTAGTTTGTTAACAGATCCCCATCTGGATCCACGCGGTCGGCACCCGTGTGGTGTGAATTCGGTCAATCATTGTGAAGTCAGTGAGATGAACGGCCGGATGATGGATGATGATCTTGACAAATCGAGTCCAGTAAAATTTATGGTAGCCACTCCATGTATGACACGTGCAGCCTTAATTTATGTTGTATTAGCAGAATTCTTTGACAGAGGAACTGTCAAAATGTTAAAAAAAAAAAGGAATATTCATTCGTAGCTCCTTCATGGGGTAGATTATGAGATCGAGAAATGATAAACTGGGGATGAAATGAAACAGTAACTTGTTGTGAGACTACCATCATTTTGGTTGTTACACATAATCATGGTTACCGCAAAAGTGCTTTGTGGAGCATATTCACTTTTCATAATTAATTGATATCAATGAAGGATGATGTGACTTCGTTTTCTTCCAAATAATAAACAATTGGAGCTGGCTAAGTTACAGCACCTGTAACTTACGGAGCTGCTTCAGCCAACCCCCAATCTTGCTTTGCATTGCTTTTTCTCTGTAAGTCAGGGCAAGTGTGCTATTTGCTTTGGGTGTGTATGTTACAGATGCTGTAACATAGCAACTTCCATAAACAATAGGTCCACACATATTGTGACATACTGGGTCATTTTTGTTCCCTCCCTTGGTCCCTTAATACTTAATCATTAACATTGATGGACCGACCTCTTCTTTCAAAATCTTGAATTACATACGTGACCACACTTGACATAGATAGTTTGCTTGTTGCCTGGCCTCTATTTCCAACAGAGTGTACCATATGATATCATCTCACATTCATCTAATAAATTTTGAAAATCACATATCATGCGTCAATTTATTTTAAAACTGATTCAAATGTGATTTACGGTGTATATATCTGTACTCTAAGTAACAATATGCTTTAGATTGCTTAAAAAGAGTTTGGTAATTGCTCATTTTTACCAAGCAATCACCTTATAACAGCTTAATCCTAACAAAAAATATTGAGTAGTCACAATGTGTACACCCAGTCACCCACCCTTGTTTGATTCTAGCATGCATGGGGCCAATTTCTTCGAGTGCCCCGCCCGGTTCACTGGGCTGTTGGCCTACCAAGCACTTGCCCGCTGCTCGGGCCGCGATCTATCAAACCAATCACGAAAGAGTATATTCACATATATGACATGAGCACAATGAAAAAGTGATACATACATTGAGAGTACGATACATACATCGAGAGTACTCAAAAAGTTTTCGTAATTGTTGGTATAGAGTGAATTAGATGGATGTATGTTGCCGCATTCCATCACTTCCAAAAACTGTTATGTTCTATTTGTTCTGCATGAGTGGACGCTGGCAACGCAGCTAATGAACTGAAATGGACAGATTTGAGTAATACATTAATCTAGAGCGGTGCTAGCAACAGTCATATGCCCGTAGCATATAGGCAATGACAAAAGGTCCAATATGTTGACATCACTTTGAGGTTAGGCCAAGGTGGTGGTTGCCATCAAATGGCAAAAGACACACGCACACGTCCAAGTATTTGATTCAATATTTAGCAAAGTTGAGGTTGAGGCACAAGTAACTCCACCCCTTTTCGCACATAAAGGGCCTAATCCGCACAAGTTACTCAAGTTCCTATTCGACGAGTGTGAGAAAAACAGTGGTTTATTGTTCATCTAGTTGGTGGCTGCCTGTCCTAAAAGTTGGAAACATAATCAACTAGTATCCATCAATTTCGGGATCAATGCCGTTGCCACATGCTTTATGAATGAAAAACATTTAAATGGACACTTTCAGGATCAAATATCAATTATCAATTTACCGATGATATATACAAGCAAAGTGAGATACACAATGCATCTATCTTGAGAAAACACTGGAGAAGAATAAGAAAGAGGAGAAACTTTTGGTTTTGATAGGAGGGTAAAACTGAAACTAAACTACATATTAAGTTGTTGATTGAAAGAAGTGAACCACCACTCTGGGTCAATTCTTTTCCTCTTTCCTTTTTATATGGCTGTGAATTTCAATATGCAGTAGCTTTCAAAAACTTGTACTTTTTCGTGTCTCCTCTGATCAAGTTTGTATGAGTCTACAAAACTGGTAGTTCATTCCATTTGACGTTTGTTTTTGTTTGTGTGATTGCTGGGCATGAAAACTCGGGACACTTGGTTCTCTTCGTGGTTGAGGTCACTAGCATCCGGTTTCCTGTTCCAAGTTTCTTCTCTTCTCAACTTTGCTCAGAGCCGAGGATATCTGACAATCACTTCCTATATTTCTTACCTGCTAATCAAAAGATATCACTGTTATATTAAGTTGCTGACAATGATGATTGTTCCAAGAGTGTGAGTTCAGCATTATGCTGTGGATTAGTATTTAAACAAGCAGTGGTGTGTATTTGTAATAACTGCCATCTCATTATAACTCCAGCAGATGTCCCTTAAATCACTACAACAGTTGCATTCAAAGTTATAATTGAAAATAATGGCATGGCCATATCTTGTCCCCTTAAAGTCAATTATTTCTCATTATTCAGTTAGGTTTTCTGCTTGGACTAAAATCACCGCATGCTTCCTAATAATAATCAATACCAACAGACACTAATGCATTTTTATAATTACCTCTTTGAAACCAAGACTTCCTAACTGCCTGACGGATCTGGCGCTCGTGTCTTTCTAAGAGTTCATCAATTCTATGTGATTGAGATAACAAAGGTCCAGAAAATTCAACCTTCTCTCCTTGATCTTGAAAACCCTGTATCAGCACCAATAACAACGGGAGAATATTAAAATGAATATAACATTTATTTATGGAAGAAAGTAAATATATAAATAATTGAAGAAAAATGCTAAATGCCAAAACCATTTACTTATTCTAGTTAGTTTGGACATTGTTTCCCAATATATTTTTCTTTTCAAACAGAAAAAACAAAATATATGTAAGCTACGCCCAAGTATTTATTTCTTGTTTTTGGCAAAGTTTTGGAAATTCTTTTGAGGATCTACCAAAGGAAGTAGTTTGAATTTCCAAAAGAACTACAAATTTTAAGAGTATGTTCCTGGAATCGCGATAATTTTTACACGACAACCACCGACACCATCCCCACTAAGCTGACACTGGGAACATGCCCAACTCAAAACTGCCTCAGCCACCATCTGCACCAGTGCCATATCCTCACCATAGTCCTATTTATGGCACCTAACTTAGGGCACTCCCTAGTTCTAGATATCAAAAACACTAATAAAATAGATATTTGACTGCTTTGTTCTCCTTTATTGTTTTAGTAAGCACCTTTCTTCATTCCAAAACTGCTCCATTTACTTTAAGTGGCTTTTTTCACTTGAGCTGCTTTAGTAATAGTAACAGAAAAAAAGTAAGGAATGTTACAAGCTTCTTCATGCGAACATTGCAATGTTGCAACCAATAATCACTTGTTTTCAACAACGTTTGAAAATCAGTATTAGATGCTAAAAGCAAATTTCAATCTCATTTGTAGTTGTAAAATTTACAAACGTACCAAATTATTTCTCTTGGTTGCCATTTCCTCTCTTTGATAAAGTGCCAATGATAGTTCCTGCGAATGGTATCCATCTGAAGCATCAAACGAATCTGGACGCTCAAGCTGGCTCCATTGATTAAGCATAGCAATCTTCGCAGCTTCCGATGAATCATGGCCTCGAGAATCTGTGCGGCTTCCATTTATAATATCCCCATTTTCGTGTTTTCTTGAATCGTAATTATTTCTTGTATGCAATGCAGCAGAAGGTTCTAAGGCATTTATAATCTGACCTCTTGATATAGACCGAGTATGAGATCTTATGGATGCATCATCTTTTCGTCTTTTTGCCCATGCAAAGCCACTTGATGTAGAAACTTGTAATGGACCAGAAAAGGGAATGTCTCCATGCGAGGCATTTTTTACATGGGAAGCCTCTTCCCTGTTATCAACTAATGGCTTTTGAACTTCCCTACCAGACAACTCATCATCTTTCAAAATATGCAAACTATGTCCGTTAATTTTTTTAGCAAACTGAGTCCGCACTGCCACATCCTACAAGTAGAAAAAATGTTTAACAATAAGAAATTTATACTTTGTTAGTAGCACATGCACGGCTATCTGAACACATAAAAACACATATATTAACAGACCTCTACCGGTGCCAATTTACTCATTCCATGGGATTTTCGTGTAGTCTTTCTTGTCTCAGCTCCACGAACTCTTCCACCAACCTTTTTCCTGAAATGTCAGTAGCAAATATCAATACATGTTGAAAGAATAATAATTCACTATTAGTGTGTAATATGAAAGAAGCAGTAAGAGGAGGATCACGTTTTGGCAGATTAATCAAAATCAAGCTAACGCAAGTTGTTCTTATACTGAATATGGAAGAGTTAAACCAAATATGATTGTGACGGGTACGAAATAGCTTGTGTTACATCAAGAATGTTTATACAAACATTTTTCTTATCCCCTACAAAGAAAAAGAGAGAATTCTAACCTGCGTGCATCTTCACGATGTTTTGCATCAATCTCTTTGCTTGGTGGATATATTGGCAAACTTGACAGATCGCATGCATAAGGCTTTGTTGAGAAATACTGAAAATTGTGGGCAGAAAATATGGCATTGTAATTTGTAAATGTCCTAGTGGTGCATCATAAAGCTAAACAAAGGTGCAAAAATTGCAAGCAATGCTGCTTTTACATTGCCATCGATATGGCAAAAAGTTGCTGGTAATTTTGAGGAACTAGGTAGAAAGTACAAAATTAAGATAAGTATTTAAAGGTTGGGCCAGAAATAGCTCATTTCTGATGAATAAGAAATCACTAACAAAAACACTGAATTTTCATGACAATAGGATAATGAACGGGATAGTATTAATACACTTTCACATATGCCGAATGAATCAGAGTCATCTGGGACACAGCAAATAAAAATTTCAGAGGAGATTGCGTAATCAAACTATCATAAAAAAATCACCTCAGATGCTAGGGCTGCAGAGGCAGTTGCACGCTTGTATGGCTCTACTGAAAGTAAAGTTTCTATCAGGTTCACGGCAGTTGTGGGCAAATCTTTGAATGTTTCTTGAAGACTACTGTCATAAGGTTGTTGTGGTTTGAACAGAGTTGCATGAGGAAGCTTTGATTTTTTCCAGTAATCATCAGGTGGGGAACCACAAAGCTTGAAAATTTTGTGTAATTGTTCTACCTGTTGGTGAAACATTAGCATCCCAATAAAAACTTGGGTAGAAACAATGTAAATTAGTCTAAATATGTATGGGAATGCATTACAAAACAGCTTATCTGAGCACCTCAAAAAATGCATTCCAAACTAATACTAGCAAAAACTACAATATAAAATCATAAAATCAAAAGAAATAGAAATCAATGCTGCTTGTAGACATGTACCCCAACGTTCTAATTAAATTATGATAATCACAAGCTGTCTCAATGGAGAGAGTTCATGTTCGTTGGAACAAAACGCCACTGGAAATAATGCAGAAAAAGTCTTTCCTACATCATTAGCTGACTAGGACATAATAGTCACCCAGCCACATACTGACCAAATATTAAATGCACCCATAGTTAGATTGTTATTATGTGCAGTGTGCAAACCATTCATTTTCCTGTAGTAGATCTTTATTCTCTTTCTTTGCCATCCTTATGAGGCAACTAATTCATTTCCACTAAAATTTCATTTTTTTTTAACAAAAAGACTTGACATTCAACAAGAAGACACTAGTCATCAAAATATCAAAATTACTAAGATGAAGAACAATAAAATTCCACATACTTTAATTAGTATATTACCTCCGTTCTCCCTTGAAGGATGGGTTTCCCTATGAGAAGTTCTGCAAACACACAGCCAACACTCCAAAGATCCACAGATGCTCCATAATCTGTGGCACCAAGCAAAAGTTCGGGTGGACGATACCATAAAGTCACAACACGACTGGTTAAGGGTTGCCGATGTCCAGTATTAGAGAAGTTTGCCAATCCAAAGTCAGCCACCTTGAGGACTCCTTCATTGTTCACCAGAAGATTTGATCCTTTAATGTCCCGATGCAGAACACCCCGTGAATGACAATGCTCAAGTCCATGTAATAATTGGTTCATGTAGCATTTAATCTACAAAAATAAAAATCAATTATATCCCCAAATATGAGAGCAAACAAGAACCAATAACTATAGAATAAATTCAAGTCTATATATGTTCTCAAATTCCCGTAGATGATGACAAGTTAACGCTAAGGTTTCTTAAATGAATTTAAATAATCTATCATCTCCAGTTGATAATTACCCAATGAAACAAATTTCACAAAAAGTTAAAAGGATGCTTTCAAAATCTCATTCGCCTATGGCTCTAAATACCCTTTCTGCAAAGCTATACACTTTATCAATAAAAGCAAATAAACAAACCTGTGCCTCGCTGAACTTGATGTCAGGGCAGGATAAAAGTCCAGTAATATCATGTTCCATGTACTCAAATACAAGATATATGCTACATGACAATCTAGAAGTAATTAGACCCTCCAACTTTATGATGTTTGGATGGTCGAGTCTTCTTAAAATCAGAATCTCTCTGGCCATAAATCGAACACTCTCAGGCTCAAAATTGTCAAACCGCACCTTCTTCAAGGCAACAATTTTCCCAGTATCAAGGTCACGTGCTCGAAAAACACTACTGTATGTACCTTGTCCAATCTGTTAAAGCAATTCAAAATCAAATACCATCTGTCATCTTGTTAAAGTTGCAAGAGCAATGTTAAATTTCATAACATCCACTGAATTGATAACTAAAATCAGAAAACAAGCCATAATGAATAAATCAAATCAAACAGCACCACTCTATGAAACTTGAGACTAGTTAGTAAAAGATTTAGAAACTATCACCCCAAAGTACATTCCTGAATTATTTTAATTCCAAGCAAAAATGATGAAGTTTTACAGCAGAAAAAACAAAGCAAATAAGTTGTTTCAGGTCTTTTTCTGGATGAAACAAACAGAGCAGCTGATCAAATGAGACGAAGAATACCAATCAAACAGAAAAATTGGACAAGAAGATAAACAGTACATTGTCCCTTCAACAACCAGCAATTTTCTTAAAATTGGAGCAAAAGCAAACAATTTTTTTTTGGCTCCTTTGCTCTTTATACAAATCAGTACAGCTATCACATTGCACACTGAAGTAACCGTGAATCAGATTTTCTCAGTACTAAAAATTATACGAACTTGAAAAATTCTCTTTTTTTCCTTTCACCAAAAAAGAAAAAAATTACTTTTCACATTTGTTCTAAAAAATATCATTTACCCAACGAGAAGCAACAAAAAATGATAGATACATTAATAATTTTTTGTCCGCTACAAAGAATTACAATGTCAATAAACTAAACAATGAATGAGTAAATTTTTTAATATAACCAAAAAAAAAAAAGAGCAACCTTTTCTAGTTTCTCAAAAGCATCAGCTCGAAGCGGGATCCAACCCTGAATGGCTTCACCGGCAACGGCACTGAGCCAAGCCGGCCAGCCAGCCGCCACCTGCTCACCTTCAATGTACTTGTGCAAATTGCCCAGCCTAAAACTCAACGACTCGCTATTCGAACTCGCCCGACCCGACTCACCCAACTCGCTCCCACCGCAACTCACCGCCACCCCGAACTCACCCTTGCCACCCTTCTTCCTATTACTACTCCCCCTACCATTCCTACTACCGCTACCGTTTCCGACCCGGATCCGACCCGAATTGTCTCCAGCGCCACCAGCCTCCGCCACGTCCCCTCCTCGGAACCCGCCGGACACGTCCAGCGCCGGCGTCACCGACACCGCCTGCTTCGAACTCACACAACCCATTTGCTAGGGAAAAAAAATCACCGAAGCATCCGATTCCGGTTAGTTAAACCCCCTTTTGGCGGGAACGAAGAGATCGACCCGGATCCGAATCCGGGTCCGAGTAAACAAATTATCCCCTTTCTTTTACTTCTTTTCCTCTTTGGCGAAAAATGTGGGGACTTGGGTAGTGGTTATCGGAAAGGCGTAGAACGTAAGATTAAAATTGTGGGGGGATGTTGTGGTGGTTTTATAGCGATTTGGCTAAAGATAGAAAATGAGAGAATGTTGTGTGAATTTGTTTTTGTCACTTTCTTTTTTCTTTTTGTTTTCTTTTGTTTTTTTTTTTTTAAGGAAAAAAATTTGCTTGAATGTTGGAAAAATGAAAAATGAAAATGAGAGAATATTTTGGCTGTTTGTTTGGAGCGGGAATTGCGGAGGGAGTGGCTGAGGCCCTGAGGCTGTCACAGCAAGCTTACAGAGGAGCTTTAATGGCAGAAGCAGCCAGCAGCCGCATGAAATTTAAAAAAAAAAACCAACCCACAACTGAACTCCAGCGTAATCAACGCGGAGATTTATCCAATTTCGTATCGTGGGTGCCGTCTTTTTTAATATTTGTGGGAATTATTAATTATAATTTGTATTTTTCTTTCAGTGGACTTTTATTCTCCGTTTTCGTTTTTATTGCTATTTTGTTTTCGTTTTCATACCTGCCCAGACAAAGATTCAAGATTTTGTAATACTTTATTTTTACGTCCCAATTTTACTATAACAATATGGTTAGAATCCGAACAACCACTACGTAAAAGTATCGTTCACTATAATATAAATAGCATTATGAATCAAATCATTACTGAAACAACAATGTTGATTATAAAGATTTGTATTATATTGTGTGTGTGTGTATTGTGATGGGCATGAGAGGGGGGAACGACATTGCAAAATATGAATGCACTGGCACAGTTTGAAATTTGGTGAGTTTTGCTTTTGTGATTGGCTTGTGGGGTTTCCTTTTTAAATTTGAAAATTAGGGTTTGATTTCATTTTCACATTCATGTAGCTGTAATAGGAAATTAGGAATGGGTGTAGTAGGGGTGAGGGAATGTAGGAAAGTGACAATAGAGGAGGAGTGGGGGTGGGGGGTCAGAGGGTTTTATGACCAGAGAATGGAGAGAAGAAAGTAGAAAACTTGAATAAGGGAAAGAGGCAATAATGGTTATAATGTTTACTCTTTCTTTTTTTTTTTTTTAATCAATTTCCATTTCTGACACTTTTAGCTTCTTTTACTTCACTACTTACATTTACATATCAAGGTCTGGGGATTGTGGTCCATGGAAAATTGGAAATGAGCTGTTTGATTGGAGGGTCTGCTTTACCAGACGGAAAAAAGGATTTTTGACAAAGCATCTCTATGCTAGATTTTTGTTTCTTTATTAGCACCATTTTTCATTTCTATAATATCTCTATTTTCCCTTCATATTTTGTTGGTGCAAACTATTTTCTTTCTTGATTAAGACCTTTGTCCCATTTCCCACTCTGTTGATTTCATATTTTGGTGCCAACTTTAATGGGAAATAACATCTACATCCAAGGCCATGCAAACTTTAGGTACGTTTATAGGGACAACTGACCATTTTTTTATTGTTTTCTTCCTCTAAATGGCTTTTTTTTTTGAGATGTTGGGATCCTCTAAATTGATTGGGACTGGTGATTTGCTTTCTGACAGAGATTAGTTAACACTAGCAGGCTTAATTTTCAGAGAGAGATCGATCAAAATACCTTTATTTAGTCCTTTAATTCTCACTTCCTCTTTTATCTTTTTTCATCCAACTGGACTTTTGTTACCAAAACTATTGTTCCATAGTGATTTATCTATGGAATGAGAATTTATGATCTTAAAAAATTTGTAAGAGACTAGGCTGGAACTATATAGTCATACACCTTAAAGTAAGTGAACACCATTACGGAATGTTGTTTGATTAATTCATAATCTTAACATTACAAGAATTATAAAATTACACTGCATATCTAGCTACTTATTAAAGCAGTCATGTTTGGCATTGAGATGAGTATATTAGAAATTATAATTGTTATTAAAAAAAAAATTTGTATCTATGAGAAAAAAAAGTTGATAATGTATAGTAAATATAATTTAAAAATAATAATGTTGATAAAATAATAAAGGTATTATAAAATTTTCACTGTATAAGTGTAGGATAAAATTAACTTAATTTCTAAATCACAACAATAAATTTTTAACAAACACTTAAACTAATGCATAGTCGCTCACACGTAATACCAAACAAGACCTACATTATTTTAGCATATTTTAGTTCCCCAAAGTGCATCTGGGGCATAAAATTTACACTTAAAATATAGAAGATTACAACAAGCACATATAAAACTACAAATTTTAAAAGCACATTTAGATGTTATATGCATCATATGCAAAGTGAACAAAGAACCACAGTTCACATAAGGTAGTAGTATCTTACGGGCAAAAAATTGTATTGTAAGAGAGGGTTAATAGTCAAAGCTTGAGCTCAATTTTTTATTCTTTAACAACCAAATGCTGAATTTGCTTGGGTCAAATTTTTTTTTTTTAATTTTAAATGAAAAATTTACTTCATTTTTGTCCTTTATCCACACCTTATTTTTCTTTTTGAATATTTGCCATATAATGAACAGGAGGATTGGATAAAAACCCCTTAGTTGCGATGTTGATCTACCAACGAACAATGTCGATTCTTTAGTTTAATAAATTCTTAAGTAACAATTTTACTAAATTTTGAAGTATCTGCTGGCCATCCTTTCACTTGGGTGGTGTTGCCATAGTAAAATGCTTTTTTCAAAAGCACTTTGGCATGTGATGTGCGTCTCCACTACTCCTACTCTTTGTATTGAACCATAATTGCTGCTCCCCATGATCAAATCAAGATCCCTCTTGCAGTACAAAAGCACTCAACTGCACTCATGCACACCAAATCATCATTGCCCCAAAAGAACCCTTTAAACAAATTGTTAACTGTTAAGTATGTATGACTACTAAGTATCCATTTTGCTCCGTTTTAACCATCTTGGTCGTCCATAAAAGTACTCCGAATACTTTGCAGATACAAAAGTGCTTGTTTCGGATCATTTTGTGAGTGTCCTTAGAATTATAAGAAACTTTTTTAAATAACTAAGAACAATTCTTTTTTTTAACAATATTTCCCTTAAATAAGAAAAATTAATTTTTTTAATTTTATGTCAATCGAATATCTGTTATGATTTTTGGAAAGATATCTATCGAGAGTTCTTTTAAGAACAGCCAATTACCATCAAGCTCTTTATTTTTTAAAGATAATTTAAGAGATTTTCTTAAACCAATTAAGTTGCAACACACCCTTTTGTTGCCTTTCTTTCTTCTTCTTTTTTTAAGTACAATAGTTTAATAAGTGCTTTAACTTTCAATTGTTTTTTTTTTCCCCCCTCTTTTTACGGCAACTTTTTCTTTTGGTTTGTTTATTAAAAGATCTTTTTTTTTTTTAAACAAAAACAACAAACAACAAACAAAGAATAAAACTAGAAGCCATCTCGATTCACTCATTAAAAGAAGAGCTCCAGTTATCTAAGATACAAGATTGTATTAAAACTTCTTTTTAAAATTAAAATTATGATATCATTAAGATTTTGCAATCGAAAAATCATTGGAACCAATCGAAATCAATTTTATCTGTGGCATAACCCAAAATACTACTCTTACACCACAGGGGGAGTGGATTTTTTCACTAGACTACTGCAAGTTCAATGATACAACAATGTACATAAACTCCCTGAAGGCAAACTTGAGGAATTTGTTTTCTCCATGAAATAAATCTGCATTTCATGCACAACCATAAACAATTTAATGGATTGTTCTCTGTCCATGTCTTTCGGGTGTTAAGCTCTTCCTTGGGGCTCAAGATTTTTAAAGACACTATTTTATAAAAAAAAAGAAAAAAAAAAGAAAAATACAATTTGGGTGGCAGTAAAAGCTGCTTTCAAAACCTACCAAGACCAACATGCCCAAATAAAATAGCATATAGGGATCAATCAAGCTCAACTAGAGAGAAAAATGAAAGCAGTGGCACAAGTCAAAAGTAGGTCTAGAGGTGACTATTTAAAAATCATTGCACAACAACTTCACTCATCCCTCATCGCACCAAGAGGTCACTATTTTTGAATTAGCTTAATATATCATATTCAGTTGATGAAAGCATTTATATTGCATTCATGGTTGTAATAATGGTAAATCAGAGGACTAGCATCAACTAATTCAATCTAGTGTTGATTGTTAAATTAGTTGATAGCTAGATGCATAGAGATTCTTCATTAAACACAAATACTCAAAATATTTTTTAGGTTTCATACTTGTAGTGCTCATAAAAATGATTAGCCACCATCTCCACTAGAGAAAAAAGAACAATATTAAATTTTTGATTCCTCATTCTTATCTTGTCTTGTTGCACTTCTGTGATTTAGGTCAATGGATGAATGCCTGAAACACAGCATAATCAAGTCTCCTAACAGAAAATAATCTTTGCCAGCTTGTGCTGTCATTATTGTTTATTATTACCATCATTTAGTCCACCCTGAAAATGAGACTTGAATAAAGTGCCACAACCTAAAAATTATATCGAACACACTATCTACTAAAGTCCAATAAGTTAATTTAGGCCATTATTCTCTCTTTCATATTGGAAATGCCTATATGTCGATATTATCATAAAATTTATAAACGCTTCCGAAAGAATTTATTGCAGACGTGAGCATGACTGTACATACAAACAATTGAACGCAATATTTCATTACATCTCAAATAGATGATAGTATAATAACAAGTTCATAACAGTCATTATGATCAATTTACAATAAATTTATTATTTAGGGTCCCACGTTCTGTATAGTGATTGCAATATTAGATCTACTTAGATGGAACAAGTGAGATCCAAGTGGATCCGATGGTTGGTTCTGTGTGGCAACAATCTGATACATAATTAAGTCCTGAAATCTAATTAACAAAATTTTAAATGAGGGAAAAAGGATAAAGAAGGAGAAGAAGAAGAATCCATAAGAGTCAATATTTGAAGTTTCTATTCAAAACCCCATTTAATAAGTTAATCGAAGTGCACATGACGACAGAAGAGCGTGAAACGGCCAGCCTCACTATGTTTAGACTTTAGGCACAGTGTTTTGGTTGGTTGGAGGGGGAAATGGTCTACTTTCTATTCATTTACAGACGTAGACAAATGCCCAGAAAACAAGTTGGCCGGTCAGGATCCAAGGAAGCAGTGGTCAATTTGTCCAATCTTGATCACAAATGTTGTTTATTCATACGCTGGGAGCACCGTAATGACTTTTGAGCCTCTTCTGGAAAGAGAAGACTCTGACATCATTTGAGCTTTCAGGCTGTTGCAAAAACTTTAAGCATTTGTTAGATGTTTTTGTCAGCTTTCAGTGTATAAGTCATAACCATTTTAACAGCTTGACAACTCCTTGTACAAACTTAGAAGATCCAGTTGCATTCACGGTGCTCATTTTCTGGATTAACGATTAAAGACACAGCGTGAAGACTAGCCCGTGACATTCAAGGCAGGACTCCAAATAAATGAATTAAACATATGCTGCAACTGCGATTAACAAGAATTCCTGTCTATTAGATCAATTATGAGCCAAATAAAATGTTTGGAGCACAGCAAGTCATCTTTTATTGAGGGCTTCAGGCATACATGCAAATGCTAAACAATATGTTATATGATATGGAACAAATTTTTTGGCTGACCCAGAGACCAGCCAGATTATGCTCCAACCTGGTCAGGTCAACAAATAAGAGAGAAGAATGAATCCACAATACCCCATGAAAAATGTATATCACGATGTCCTACATCTGCGTAAGACTCAAATATGTAAGATCAGAATGCACATGATTTAAGCTATCAAGAATCATGCATCAGAATAAATGATCCTCATGTGCTACAATGATTCACCATCATATGGCAGTTTGCAAGCAGCCATGCGATCTTTGGACTTGAATTGCCCAAGCATTTCTGCAACGGTTTTGCAACGGCACTGGTTTCCTGGTCGGATCACATCCCCATAAACAGCCATTTCAATTATGTCAAGTTCCTTATCTGCAAGTTGTAACAATATGAGTCTTCGAGGGTGCTCATCAATTTAAGTTGCAAAAAACAAGATGACTGTTCCAATGAAAGAGCAAGCCAAGAGGTAATAACTGCCTATTTGATAATGGTGAAATAAACTATGACTGAAAGATCATACTCCTGCGCTGTAGTGAATACATTACAAAATTTGAGCAATCTATGGATGTGGGTATCGAAATGGGATCCATGGGATCCCAAAAGATGGATGGTCATCTTATCATTATGAGAAGTATAGAGTTTCAAAATGAGGGGTTGTGGTAAAAAACATAGCCCAAGCCTCAAGACACATAAAGCACTTCACTGCTAATTACTAATGCAGATGCTTGAGATACATGATACCACTACAGCAACCATAAAATAACAGTAAACCGTGACGAATGGCGTGATTACTGAGGCACGCACATTGTTACATTCAACAAGATCGCAGTTCTAGACAATTACTAGCTTAACCACTATACTCTATATACAAAACACGGAGATATGTCAGTCAGGACTTCTCCTACACAACATTCTTGGAACTAAATTTGAGCCCAAAGAAGGTTGATTTCAGCTCAGATCACTTTGGCTGCCAACACAAGCCTCAAGTTGTAGTACAAGATGGAAGCGTGCGTCCTGATATATTTCATAACAGTGTCTTCTCTAGAGTAGGGTTGTATTTAATGCTATATTGAAACCACCATCAGCATTTCCCGGTGGTTAGATGATAGCTTCTTTAATGATCATTTGATCAGTTGAGTATGTGATCTTTGAAAAGGAAAAAGGCAAATATTTCCAAGAAAAGTTGAATAGGACCATTTTTTTCCGGTAGATGAAGAGTGCCTACAGAGGCCAGTTTCATCTGTCCATGAACAAGGACCGAAGAACGGCAAGGGCAAATCACAAACATTTTAACACCATCTTTTGCTCAACATGTTTCCATTTCTTGGTCATACACCATCAAGTCTCAGCCCTTACCTATTGATGGACTCTTCAACATGCAAACATTCATGCCATCTTTCAAATATGACTATAGCCTATCATTCATGGTTAATTAATTTCATGCGCTAACACGCCACAATAATAGGTCTTTGAACCTGGAATATAGGTATTTTCTGATTCAAATATATCCATCCTTCATGAGAACGACAGAAAATGGAACAACTTACATACTAGCTAAACAAACTTACTACATTACAAGAGAAAACTAAGAGAACGAGGCATATATACCAGTAAACTTGACATCACAAGAGAAGCCTTTCAATTTAGTCGCATCCACCTGTACTTTGTCTGATTTAAACCTGTTCACCCTAGTTTGAAGAATCTGACAATTATCAGCTGTAGATTCACCACCTACAACAGAACCCCAAATTAAACAAACAATCTTAAAAGCCAAATTTAAACAAATCAATCACAACCTTAATAGCCAATTACAAAGAAACCAATAAAAATTAATAAAACAACATTCGGACTGAAGTACTCCACATAATTCAAACTACGCTCATACTCGTAGGTCCCAATTAACGTAATTCTCAACATTACTCAAATTTGTTCACTTACTCAATGTCACTCATCTATCATGACAAGCTCAAAATTCAGCTGAACGGAACAACATTGATAACATTCGAAAGCATCATACCAATCAATCAACCAAGCTAAAAAATCTCACTTACTCCACTTCAAGACCGGAACCCCCAGATGCATTTCAAAATGAAGCTTAAATAGCTAAACTTTGGAGGAAAAAAGCAAAGTTGATTCCACCCAATCCAACAGACAGGAAAATGCTAAAAGGGCAGATAAATGGTTAAGAGAGAACCTTTGGAGAAGGGAACAATGTGATCGTACTCAAAGCAGAGGCAACCATGGCAGTTGCAGAAGCGCTTGCAGACAATGTTACCAGCAGCATCCTTGCGCCACCTCTCTGGGTGACGACCCGGCACCGTTTCGGCCTTTGCCCAACACATGCTCTTAGCTTTCCCATCAAAGTATCTTGGTCTCTCCTCATTATTGTTGTTACTGTTGCTGCCACGGGAACGACTCGGTGATGAAGAAGAAGAACTCATCTTGGTTTTGTTGTGTCTCTATTGTCTATTCAAGGAAGTGGGAAATTATATGAAAAGACAGCTAGTTTATTAATCTCTTTGTCGAGGCCCCGGACTGCACTTGGCAATAACTGTTGTTATTCGTATACTTTTTCTTTGCGAAAAAAGGTCATGGCACTCTCTTGTACCAACGTGTCGTCAAGCATTTTAGCCATCCAAAAAGTTAGACGACTTGTCATAAAGTCTTTCCACTTGCAACCGAACTGTCGTTCAATCGTTACTATGTAACTAAGTTAGTGATGAAACTCATCGTGTTAAAATCACTAGGATTATATTATTGATTTAATAATATAATATAACTTTAAGGTAGAGGATTCGAGGCCACCTTACATCTTAAAATGTGATTTTATATTTTTAACTTCAGTGAATTTCAATTACATACTTTAGGAGAGGGAGAAAAAAAAAAAAAAGACACCAAAACCCAGAATCTTAAGATACATATTCTACTACTAAAGTGTACTTTGTTCTTATTTAATAAGACAAATAATTTCTTAAAAAAATGAAAAAAAAAAACTCCAAAACAGGGATTGACAAAAAAAAGAAAAAGAAAAGAAACATTGGGAAAGTCCTTTAAACTTCACGTTTTCTTTTTGCCCCACTCTTCCTCTCACTCAACCGCACACCCAACCGCCGCCCAAAACGCACCCGCCTTTGTTTCTCCACCACCGCAAACTCCAGTTGGATTAAACACGATCCACTTTTCAGTCATTAGGAAAACCCAAGTACTCCCACCCAATCCCCACACGTTTTATTCTAGAGTTGCTTTCGGCAAAAACAAAAGTTACTCTCCGATGGACTTTAATGATATATTTAATTGCATAAAATTAAAAAAAAAAATCCTGCAAATCAACATTCTCATTTTTGCATAAAACCTCGAGAATACTACCCCATTTTCATTTTTTAACGATCTCAATTCACAAATAAACCGAAACCTCAACAGATTACATCAATATTGATAATATTAGAGAATAAGTGCATTGTAACTTAATACATACTGGTTTTTGCTTCAGGTCCGGCAATTATAACTACTAACCCAAGACAATAATGCTTGATAGAGAAAAAAAAATGAAGCCGATCCATAACAACCCAAATCATTCAAATTGTATCCTCATTTGCTGTTCTTGTCCAATCTCAAAATACACCCCAATCATATATAAATAACAAAAATTTTTTTTTTCTAACATTATAATTCATTAGAGAAATTGAACACCATAAATTTTTCAGCCACCAATCAAAAGAACTACATATTCCAGGCAGCTTACAATTCTCACCACAAAACAAAAGACGCTACAAATATTAAAGGCAAACTCTAGATGATTAAAATATTTTTCCAAAAAACAGATGCAACCAGACACAGCAGATAATAAAGTATCGCGCAACTACGACTTTGGGCCAATATCCTTGAGGGCACAGATCTGCTCCTCACCCATTGAAGACATGACAGTCAAAACCAAGTCCTTCCCCTCAGCAAAACCATCCTTGAGCTGCATTCACCAATGGACAGTGTAAGTACGCGAAGAAAAACATTCTAGAAGTATCTAGGACCATTACAGCACACAACCAAAAAGTTACAAACATGCACATAGCAGAAGTAACCAAATAAACATAGTACTCAAAAGCAGATGAAGCTGAACATGGAGAATAATCGGAATATCTAAATAGTGTATCCTCAACAACAAAATGGAGTTTAAACATCAAACTAAGAGCAAGGAAGTAAAAGGGTTAACAATTGACCTGGGTCAGTAGAGTCTCATCGGTTGGAAGCCTCAGATCATCCTTGGTGTTCCCATTTTCAGTTAGCAAACTCACCTGAAAAATTAATTTTAGAAAGTAAGAGAACATATGCACGCAGACTTAGTCAAGGAAATAAAAAAAAGAAAAAGATAGAACTCAAACATACGAATCCATCCTCAGAAATATCAATCAACTGATAGTCAGTACGGTTGACATGGGGAACCTGTAAAAGCAGAGAACACATAAAAACCTACTCTCCAACATAGAGAGAGATTAAACAGCAATTAACAGAAAACCGCAAAAGATAAAAGGTTCATACGTCACAGTTATGAGAAGAGGGGACAATATCTTCCAGCTTCTTTCCACTGAAGATATCAATTCCAACAAAGTGGCACTTAGCATGACCGTGCTTCCCAGTCTTGGAGGTGGAGACTTCCACAACCTGTTAAATTAAATGTTGAGCAATGTTACGAAAATTTAAATCCGCATAATCATCTCAATTAACAAAACAACATCTTATCTTATAAATACAAAACAAGCATCACCACTTGAAGCTAAAGGCTATAAGCTAATCTCTAAAATTTACTAAACCCTTGACAATATTTATTCCTACATGCGATTAAAATTGAGATTAATCACATTCACCTCCAATCAAAAGGACTAAAATGTCTTCAAAACGAACGAGCAAATTACACAACAATTACCACTAAACAAAGCAGCATATTTCAAAGACATATGAAATTTTATAGCAAAAAAGGAAAAAATTAACATATTTTCAGGAAAATCTAGCTACGAATAAACGATTACGCATCACGATTATCATACCTAATTTTACGTATAATTGGAAGCACAGAAATAAATTTTTCTCGATAAACAGAGAGATAAAAGCCAATTAAAAAAAAAGTAATAGAAAAGAAACCTTGCAGGGACGGGCTTTGATGACGATGTAGCCGTTCTTACGGATGGTACCAGCTTGCTGCGGGTAAGTCTTGGAGGCTCCGGCATCGGCCTTTGACTCGAAGTGATGCTCCTCGTCCGACATCGTTTTAAGCACTGACTGATTCCGACTCGGCCGATTTACTGAGCGAGATTTTGGGACTGGCTGGAGGAGGAAGAGATGGAGGAGACAATTATAAATGCAGGCTTTTATATGTATAGTATTTGTGTTTCTGTCGTTTTTCGCTTCTAGGGTTTCAATTCTCAGTGGGCCCAATTGAGGGATTTCGAGCCGTTGATTTATTGGGTCGGTGACGGTCCGATTTGGATGAAAATGGATAATATCGCGTTCGACCGACGCTGATAATGGCGTGCCTTTGACTTAATTAATATAAAAATTAAAAATTTGTGAACCGTAGATATTTGTTTCGATTTTGATTTGGATTCTGAAAGGTAAACGATTACAAAGTTTTTTTATTTTTTCAGAATTGTTTTATTATTATTACAAATCTTATTTTCAGTTCTAGGGTGAGGCTATTTACAGACGAAATAGTATTATATACACTCCAATTTCTTTCCTTTTTCCTTTGCACGCCATGACATCTATAACATGAAAATATCTCAATCTCGTGAAAGATATTTTATTACTTTATATATTTTCATCTACAAACTTTGTTTACTATGGAAATAAACTCTCTCTTACCAATAATCGAGTTTCTTATTTGGCTGGGCTTTATGGCGGTTGTTTTAGAGTATTTGTTCGTTGTTTTTAATCATTTTAGTCCCAAAAAAATTGAAATCTTTTAGGAACCAGCATTAATGAATTTCTTGAGTCAATTGCTTTTAATCTTTCCATGTTATCAAGCAACGACAGTTCATGTTAAATGGGTGTCAACTGTTAAGAATGATTTCATTTTAATTTTATTAGACTAAGTTGTCCTTCGTGGTAAATTACTCTAACGATATTTTAGTAATATTAAATTTTATTAAAATAATAATGTTGAAAGTATTTTTTAGAGTTCCATCATTTATGTAGACTTATAAGAAATGAAAAAGAAAAAAAAATGATTTTCTTAGCAATGGAAGTTAAGTGTCGGATTAAATTAAATTTGTCAAGGACAAGGATATGATCTTGGCTGATGGAATGAAATCAACACAGATGTATTTTCTTTTATCTTTGTCTTAAAAAAAAAAAAGAAGTGCAGGAGCATATCTCATCATGTTGATTTTGAAGATCTTACTAATCCCTACAAGTGGATCAACTTGTTCCCTGGATTTGGTTCTCCGAAAAATGAATTACAAATTTTAGATAAAATTGTTTTAACAGATTTTCCAGAAAAAGAGGCAAATAAAAATAGGCAGATTGAATTTTCGAGCAGAGAACAAATACGATAATTGGTTTCAAGTGGAATAAACCCAAAAAAAAAGTTGCCGGCTAAGTGGGTTCAAGTTGAAATGCAACTTGAACAATTTCGTTCTTCGGAAACTATGTTGGCTGTTGACGCATAAGGTATCAATGAATAATGTGCACATGCCCATTAAATTTGACCACACAAGGAAGATTGATCCAACAACTTTAGAAAATCAAAATTGTTCTACTTTGATTGCATCTCCTGGCGTTTCATAAGCATCTTTTGGCCGCGATATCTTCGCACCAGCAGTGAACCATGCAAAGTTTATCAGACTTGTAACTCTCAACAGCCACACCTCTGACTTTAACCCAAACAAGCGCCTTAGTCTTCGTTCCTTCAGCTCCAGATAGCTTTCCCTTTCCCCTCGACAATGTCCCTTCGACGCGAGTCGAGTATCGTACGATCGATAAGTCCTTGAAGCTGGAGATGGCAAGTATACGATCAGCTTTGACTGCCATTTGTCAAATTCATAACATGTTTCGTTCCAGGGGGAGAGTCCGGGGAAGATTTTACTTGCGGAGAAGATCCGGCATTGCCTTGAGTGTCTTACCATGTTATCCATACACTTAGGAGGTGTTTGGTTTTAAGAAAGGAAGAGAGAGAGAGTAGAGGAAAGTGGAAGAAAGGAGAGGAGAGTATATTGAAATTATTTTCTAATGTTTGATTTGTTCTAAAATTATACAAAGAAAGGAAATGTCTTAATTTTTATTTGGACATTTTCACCCTTTAGTGTTAAACTTTTAATATTTAGCATAAATATAATTAAAAAATTAAACAATAAATTTATATTTAATATATTATATATTATATAAATACCTAATAAAAATTTATTTTAGATAATATCATTATATTTATAATTAAACTCCATTTAATAACATAATTTTATTTTAAAATTAGTTTAATTTAATTTATTTCTAAATAAATTATGACATAATATAAATAATTTCTTAATTAATATATTATAATTTTAAAATTTTATTTGAAAAACAAAAAAAATTGAGTTGCCACGTGCCATGCATGACTTGAGCCACCACTCCACCATGTCATTTCAACTCAAGAATTATATGAAAATACTCCGAACTTGACGATCTATGGATTGAAACAACTTATTTGGCCAAAATACTTGGTGTTTGTCCGGATCTGAGATTGTTAGAAAGTTTTCCAATTTCTTTTAACCGGATTTGAGGAAGATAGATTAATTTTTTCACTTGTGTTATGGTATATGACGTTTAGCGTCAGCCGGCGATGCCAGACGGTGGCGACGCCCACAGTTCGGCGGCAATGTGGTGGTCCGGCGAGTGTTTAGATTTGTATTTTTATTTTTTTACAGTTAAATAAATAAATAAAGTGATTTTATTAAATTATTTAAACCATTACTTTAACTTTTACTAATATAAAATTAATTATCTATAATATTAAATTAAGTGTAAAGAACTTAAAGCCTTGGGAGGCTTGGATAGTGAAATCCTCAAGCTTGGTTGGCTTGGAGGCGTGGACGTAGGCGAGGATTGCCGAACCACGTAAAATTTGCTGTGTTTGCATTCTCTTCCCTTACACTTTTATCTTTAAGCATTGTTAAATTTATTGTATTTGATTTAATTGTTGCAAGATTTATTGTTTTTGTGTGTATTAAGGCATTAGATTAAATTGGTGGGCGATTTGCTTAGCTTAAGTTTTAAAAACCCAATTCACCCCCCTCTTGGGTTGCATAATTTGTTTTTCAATTGGTATCAGAGCAAGGTTATTATTAGAACTGCAGAGTAAAGATCCATGGCAACCCAAAGTGACTCAATCTTTAGGAAGGACACAACTAGACCACCATTCTTTGTGAAATGACTACCCATATTGGAAAGCAGGATGAGAATCTATTCGCAGATTACGAAATTTGGGAAGTTGTATGTGATGGTCCTTTTATGCCTTTGACCAAAAATGAAATTGGGAAGACATTCCAAACCTTCAAGGAATGGAATGAATTGGAAAAGAGAAAACCTAAATTCCATGAATCATTTATTTTGTCGTTAGACAAGAAGAGTTTCATAGAGTGTCTAATGTGAAAGCGCTTTTATGAAATTTAGCAAACTCGAAGTTGTCTATGAAGGCACCAATCAAGTGAAAGAGTCTAAAATTAGTAGGTACACTCGACAATACGAATTGTTCCAAATGGAACAAAATGAGAGTGTATACTCTATGTATACTCTATGTATACTAGATTTACGGACATAGAAATACCGCCTCAATATTTAAATGAAAATGTTACAAAAATAATAGTAAAGTATGACATTACTCCGTTTAATATATGAAATGACTTTTAATACATTGATGAGTTCCATCAATAAATGTTAGCATAGATTATGAAAATTTAGGAGCAAAGATAATTTCTCCCAAAAATATGATAAATATGACAATTATCATTGGTTGGCACCAACTTTATATTATATATAAATTATCATAAATTCTATAAAACCACCTTATTCAGGGGCGAAGTTATAAAGAAGGCTAACCCGGGCTGTAGCCCGGGTTAGTTTCTTGAAAAAAAAAATTATTTAAATTTATTATTTTTAAAAAATTTATAGTAAAATATAAAAATATAACTAATAATTATAATCAATAATATAAGAGTTTTTGTTTTTGAAGAATTGGACAAAATTTTGTCGATAGTGTTTTTTAATTTATATTGTACTTTTATAGTTTTATTATTAGTTTTTTACTTGTCTAGTGTATTTTAATAATTTCATTTGTATAGAATAAATTTTTGAGAAGTAATTGAATTTAAAAAAAAATCTAGCCCACCTCAAAATCACTGACCTTATTGTTTGATTAAACCACTTTATTGTATTCTTTAAAACACATGCAAACTTCTTGAGTGTCAATATTTTCTGAATTTATCATTTTACCTTTGGCAGTTGCTTGATATTAAAAACATGAATACCTTTAGTTATATAATTAATTGAATAATTTTTTTAATCATAATTAATTAAAAATTAAATCCAAAACTATTAGAAAAAGTAAGGCAATTCTCATAATTTTCCAATTAATTCTGAAATTTTATAAAAAATAATTAAAGAATTAAATGCAAAATAAATAAATATATACTATTTTTGGTAGAATAACAAGTTGAGGGTGGTATTTACAAGAACAACAATAACAACATTTACATGTGGATGTCTAAATGTAGATTTCATATGAATTTGCTATTACACTATATGGTGATATAGTTAATTGAACAACAATACAATTACACCATATCCAATCCACACAAAATCCAGTTTTTTATCTTGGATGAAAGAAGAACTCTCTCTCTCTCACGATTTGGCATTTAATTTTTAAATAAAATTTTAGAAAAAGTCTGCAGAATTAATTAAAAATTATGACAATTTTTTTCCTAGAAATTTAATTTTATTTTCAATTAATTATGATTAATAAATTATTCAATTAATTAAATAATTAAAAGTTCCATATTATCAATAATCAAAAAAACTACACATCACTTATAAAGAAATCTCTTGGATCGAAGAGTACATAGCATTGTAATCTCTCTCTCTCTCTCTCTCTCTATATATATATATTAATGTTACACTTTTAAGTAATATTCTAAAATAAACAAAATATACACCCCAATGAAACCCAATTCAACCTACTAAAGCAACTTGTTAGGACAAATTTCTCATGGATTCAAATTTTAAGGGTATCCATTAAAATATTTCAACTTTTATTTGCTCTTGCGTAAGATTGAAATGGAATTGGAAATGATTATCTATCATTACTCGTTTTAAAAAATTTATCATCCAATAGAAATACCGCCTCAATATTTAAATGAAAATGTTACAAAAATAATAGTAAAGTATGACATTACTCCGTTTAATATATGAAATGACTTTTAATACATTGATGAGTTCCATCAATAAATGTTAGCATAGATTATGAAAATTTAGGAGCAAAGATAATTTCTCCCAAAAATATGATAAATATGACAATTATCGTTGGTTGGCACCAACTTTATATTATATATAAATTATCATAAATTCTATAAAACCACCTTATTCAGGGGCGAAGCTATAAAGAAGGCTAACCCGGGCTGTAGCCCGGGTTAGTTTCTTGAAAAAAAAAATTAATTAAATTTATTCTTTTTAAAAATTTTATAGTAAAATATAAAAATATAACTAATAATTATAATCAATATCTATTTTCTCTAAATCAAAAAACTCACCTAAATCCCTCACTAATTAATCTAATTATCTAAAGTCAAAATTCTCCAAAACTCACATGTTCAAGTCATTAAGTTGCCACCTCATGAGTGACGGTCAGCCTCTGCTGCAGCCGCATGCTCATACTATTTTTGAATTAGTTATTAGCTTATACTTTTGTCAAATTTTTTTTATAAAATAATTAATAATTCTCTAAAGTATTATTATCGCTCACAATATAATTCAGATACAATAATATATGAGTTTTTGTTTTTGAAGAATCGGACAAAATTTCGTCGATAGTGTTTTTTAATTTATATTGTACTTTTATAGTTTTATTATTAGTTTTTTACTTGTCTAGTGTATTTTAATAATTTCATTTGTATAGAATAAATTTTTGAGAAGTAATTGAATTTTAAAAAAAATCTAGCCCACCTCAAAATCACTGACCTTATTGTTTGATTAAACCACTTTATTGTATTCTTTAAAACACAGGCAAACTTCTTGAGTGTCAATATTTTCTGAATTTATCATTTTACCTTTGGCAGTTGTTTGATATTAAAAACATGAATACCTTTAGTTATATAATTAATTGAATAATTTTTTTAATCATAATTAATTAAAAATTAAATCCAAAACTATTAGAAAAAGTAAGGCAATTCTCATAATTTTCCAATTAATTCTGAAATTTTATAAAAAATAATTAAAGAATTAAATGCAAAATAAATAAATATATACTATTTTTGGTAGAATAACAAGTTGAGGGTGGTATTTACAAGAACAACAATAACAACATTTACATGTGGATGTCTAAATGTAGATTTCATATGAATTTGCTATTACACTATATGGTGTTATAGTTAATTGAACAACAATACAATTACACCATATCCAATCCACACAAAATCCAGTTTTTTATCTTGGATGAAAGAAGAACTCTCTCTCTCTCACGCGCGCGCGTGCACACACACAATCATTCTCTAGTGATGGTATCCTCACTTTAAAATAAAGAAAACACAGTTGTTTTCAATCCTCATTCGAGGTCTCCCCCCCCCTAATTAATTTGGCATTTAATTTTTAAATAAAATTTTTAGAAAAAGTCTGCAGAATTAATTAAAAATTATGACAATTTCCTTTTTTTTTCCCAGAAATTTAATTTTATTTTTCAATTAGTAATGATTTATAAATTATTCAATTAATTAAATAATTAAAAGTTCCCATATTATCAATATCAAATAACTATCAAGGTAAAATGATAAGATTAGCGAAAAGAATTTAACGTTCAGGCAGATTTACATGTGTTTTAAAATATTAGAGAGATTTTGATTAGTTTAGTCAAACGAAAAAGAGGTTTCACTCTTTTTCTTAGAAATTATCCATAATTAGATAGACAATATGTGAATCCCGCACTCCTTTTTTGAATTTCGTATCACTAAAATATTTACGTAAAAAATATAAATTTTGTAGAAATTAGGTTGACCAAAATTCAAATTGACTTTCTAAACTCATATCATTTCTAAGATTTGAACTATTTATCTCACATCATCCCTCAAACGAAATCAAACAGCTTGTTTTGTGGCGCAACAAAAATAATAGATGGGTTTCATTTTGATTTTTTTTTTAATAAGAAAAGCTAGTGAATTGGGTTCAGATAATAAAATTTAACACGACACATAACAGCAACAGCAACAGCAACTCAGCAAGGCACGAAAGCGCTCCAATTTGATATTTATTCTTCAACATCCCTAATTTTAGATATATTCTATTCAAATACTCTAAAAAGTTTAGTTTATATTTTTAATTTAGTTTCAAAATTATCCTCACTGTCCTCGCTCTCTCTCTCGTTTAAAAGCAAAAAAGCAAAAATATAGTCATCTCTCCGTACTTTTATTTTTTGAAAAATCAAAGGGTCAAAAATATTTTTCAGTTAAAATATTTTAAAATGCTGATTTGCTATCTTTTCAGCTAAGCATTGCAACGAGGAACTAGGTACTGTTTATGATGCTTAAATTAAAAATTTTAGGTTTCATTGCAAGAGAATTATACGTTGACGAGTGTTAGGCGAGTATGTTGAGCCGTCCTATATTAGACCGTACAAGATTGCATTTAAACGTCATATAATACCAGTATAGGCAGTGTTATTTATTTTAATATTTTATTATTAAAATAATATTAATTTTATCTTTCAAGAAAAAATAAAATAATCATCAGAAGCCACTGCCAACGACCGCTTACCATTGGAGTCTTTGTCTCGAGTTCTATCATTATCATTATCTACCGTTAGAAGTTTTAAATTTTAATGACTGTAGATCCGTGCTGAATAGGTGCTCTTTTACTGATAATACTGGTATAAAACTTGACTTGAACCGATTCCCACAAGAGATTGTCAGTGGTTTGCAGCCGGTCCATATTGTGATTGCCGGTTTTCCTTCAATAAATTATTAAAATATAAATAAGCTTAATAGGATTTGAAAAATAAATTTAATAAATATTAAAATGAAAAGAAGGAGCACATACGTGTACAGACCTTTCGGTGGGTGCCGGTCTAATTAGGACACAACAATATGATTTTTTTTTAAAAAAAAAAAAAGAATATGTTTTGTTTATAGTTTATACAGTGCAGTACACTATTTTTTCATTACCAAACGTGAGTTTAGAATATGTTTGGCAGACGGGTGTGCACGGGCCCTTTTTTCATTTGAACTCTATATTAACTTCTATTCAATACAAATCGAATATTATACATTTTTTTTAATAGGATATTTTAATTTATGTTTAATTGGTAAATTAGAAAGATGCTCGAGTCCACAGCAGACATTTATATTTTACTAAGAAATCTAAATAATCCATTAATTTAAGTAGTAAAATATTTATGAACTTATTAATAAATTTATTTAATATAAAATAGATATTTAATATTTTTTAATAATAAAAATATTATAAATTATATAATACAGTCCAAACCACACAAAACATAATATTATTATATAATACATTCTAATATTATTACAATCAAGCACAGTGCAGTGCACCAACCGCACTCTTATTAGTTATTACACTAACAAGTTCTTGCTGCCACACCCACTTAACACCAAAATACTAGACTCTTTAATTGCCCCCACATAATGCAAAGGCCAAGAGTCAAGAGTCCTGAAACAAACTCTCACAACCAGTAATAGGAGAACACTAAATGAGAAACCAAAACAAGCAATTCAAGCGAGGCTTATGTCACCACTCACCACTTGTGATAAAACGCAAGTGGAAACCTTATTCTAATAATTAATTCAAGCCAAGCTATAGTATTTGCTCAGTCGGCGCAGCAGCAGTACATGAAGAACTTCTCCATGTCGTGGCCACAGTCTGCACAGGCCACCCTCCCCGGAATAATGTTAAAATCACATCGACATACTAATACTATTCGATAAACTTAAGTGGAATTGTAAGTACCCATTGAAGTATGGTGGCATCAATGCGGCCAAAAAGTAGCTCGTTCCAAGAGCTTTCTTTCCAAAGCGCCGCTTCCCTTTCAGCAGTGAAAGGGAAGGCCGAAGTTCCCCATATCTGCAACATGTGAAAAGCATTTTGGTTCAAAATCCTTCCTTGTGGATCTGCTGCCACCAGGATCGCCTTCTTTGAAAACTTCCACACTTTTTTGATGTACTTAATGACTGCAGGTCGAATCATCGTGGGATCTTGGACAGTGTACCATGGCATCTCTTTTGCAGATTCTCAAATTTATGTTGCCAATCAACTGACTTGTCCACAATTGGAAGCCACACGATTCTACACTCTTTGATTGCTTTGAGTTCTTTATACATCTGCTTAAGAACCAAAATTTCTTCCGTGGACAGATCATCAAGGCTCGATACGAGTAGTAACACATGCTTTTTGTTCAGTACGTCAATTTGAACCTGTTTGCATAAATAGAAGTCCAGTGTTTCAAATACAATAACGGAGATAATTTCTAGCCAGTAAAAAAACATAGATGGAAAGGAATTTGGCAACAAACCTTGATCTTGGTTTCACCATCCACAAGATCCTTAGCATAAATCAACGCTCTCAAAACCTCCATAATATCCTTATTTTTTTTATCAAGAAGGTCCTTGAGTTTTTTATATTCTTCTTCTTGCATATTCTTTTCTGCATCCGTTTTGAGGATATATGAGAGGGGAAAAAAACATTATTTACTGAAACTTTCGAGGACGATAGAGCTCAAACTTTCTACATGTACATTCTTAAAGGCTCACCAATTTCTTGTTTCCAAGATTCAGATTGCTTTTTGAGGCGCTCCACTGTGTGGCTGACCTTATGAGCCAATGTTGATAGTTCCATTTCCTCAGTGGTTGGTGCAGGTTCCCTGAAAAATTAGTGACAGAGTAGCTATATTACATGTAATTTTTATAAATAAATGAATGATGGTTAATTTGTTTTCGTAGACGGCTTACTCTTGTCTCAAGCCAGTGGGGCTTAAAGTTCGTGAATTGCAAGCTACAATACTTTGAAAGGTCCAATATGTAGCTTGGAAATGAGCCTCGTTGAACTTTGCTAGTCCTTCAGATGAAAGATACTTGGTACGTAGCTGCTTGAGATTAACAATGGACTTGGTTAACTCCAACATGACCTTGATGAGCTTGTTGAGTTCATCAAATTGGGGTTTTAAATTGTCATAAGCTGGAATATGATGCAGTTGCTTAAGCACAGCCACAGACTTGGCAAGTGAGTTCTCAGCACAGAGCTGAGCAACGAGACAAAATTCCCCATAATTCACAGCAAAAGCAGCTAAGGATAGCACCATCTTTGCATCCCATGAGTAGCTTGAAAGAGTGTTGAATAACGCCATAGTTGTTGCATGTGCATCTTCACCTCCCGAGCACTTGCATGATATCTGCAGGTATATTTATGCAAATTAAAGTCGGTGCATTTTTTAAAACATTTTGAGGGAAGCTTACGTTAAAAGCAGAGTTATAACATTAGATTGTTAGACATCTTTTGCTTTTCTTGCTTAAGTTATAAAGCAGTAGAAGCTTTTAGCACAAAAAGAAAGAAAGTAAGAAACTGCGGTGGGATATATAACATTTAAAAGGTCAAGAAACAATGGTATATCCAATACATTCAAAAGGGTCAAGGAATCAGAAATTACCTCACAAGAGGTTTTGTGTATTATATCAGACAATGCTTCAAGCGTGACACTGAAAGCAGCCGGGCTTTTATTATCATGCAATTCGTCCATTTGTTCATGTTTGCCCTACGAAAATGGCCACCAAATTATATTCATAATCATACACTATGCTAGGTAATTGATTGGCATACTTAACATTATACAGAAATGAGATTAAAATTTTACATTCGGTACTCCATCAATATTGCTAGGAATGGCAGTGGCACAACGAAAAATATCTTCAGTGACACTGAGAATAGGTCCAACGTCAATTTCTTGGCCATCTGGAGCATAGTTTGCCAGAACTTGCTTCATCATCTTTGCAATGTCATCGGATGCTGAGATCATCCGGCGGTTTTTTCTGGTGGCCATTTCCTGGATTTCAGGAGGCTATGTGATGTGGGTGTTTGTTTATCTAGTCACTCAAGAGTGTAACAATTGTTGTGTGATATCTGGCCGGATTTATTTTTGCAGCGTGTCTTTATATACTAATTTCGTCGATACTAGGCAACAAAGGTTGGGTTGTTACCCTGGTTTTCACGTGTAGAATGAGTACAAACTTTTTTCAACATTTCGTATTGATGGGGCCATCAAAATTCAATTTAATGGCACTACCTAACTAACTTACAATCAACAAAAGTAATACAAAATAACTAACAGGAAGTGGGTCATGTGAGACCAATGCTACATTTTTACTTTTTTTAAGTTATATTAATTGTAATTTGGGGTGACCTTAATTTAATGTTAACATGCTGGACCTTCAGTATGATATTTTTGTATTTTTAATCCAACGTTGAACTTATATACAAATTATTATATGTTGCAGATTGTTATATAAAGTCAAGCTCAATTAAAAATGATCTATAATATGAAAGTGTTGATATAGAAGGCAAATCACTTGACTTTAGAAAATAATTGTACATTATAGATCTAAATATATTTCCATATATTTTGTTATTGATTTGTAGTGATACAATATAAATATTCTTAGATTTTAGATTATGGTTTTATACTATAATATGCCAAAAAGAGAAGAACACGATCGAGTTATATTTGGGATCCAAAGAAATTAATGAACTTAAAACTCGACAAAAAAAAAATGCTTGAAACCTTACTATATTTTCATATGGTGGAGAATTTTTTGTGAGGGAATAATAATTATATAGAAATTGGAAGGACGTTGCACAGAAACTTTATTCAATAGATGTTGTAGAATAAATGGTTGCTTCAAGATATATTATATTTATCACTTCTGTTGAGACAATATTTATCTCTACCAATTGACTGATTAATAAAATACGCATCAAGAATGTAATTACGTAATGAAGTACTTGGCTCGTTGTTTATGCTGTGCAATAATGACAGCAAACTCGATTAGCTTTGATTGTTGATAGCTTGCAAAGATTGCTGACACAAACCTCACAATTTCCTTATTTTTTAACTGACACAAGTATCATGTTCACGGTTACATCTATTTTAGACACTCGAGAGTATTGATGTATTTTTTCACAATTGTCATTACACTTAGGCCATGTTTGGTTTGAAGAAAGGGGAGAAGAGGAGAGGAGAGAAATGGAAAGGAAGGGAGAAGAAAGGAGAGGAGTGGAATAAGGAAATTAAATTGAAGTGTTTGATTTAACATAGGATTTCATGAGGAAAGGAATTACAATTTTTATTTTTAGACAAATTTACCCTTTACTGTAAACACTACACTATAAATATTAGTAATTAAATATGATTTAATGTCAATATTAAACTTTTGTCAACTTACAAATATTTTTTTTAAATAGCAGGATGTCTTAAAAAAATTCATGATTATTTTTTTTTTATTATTATTATGCACACACACACCCCTATATGCTGGAACATAAGTTTTCTCATAGTTAAATAAAATTCATGATGATTATTATTATAATAATACCCTAACACAATTATTATAAAATTTAAATGCTTCTAAATTTTGACAATAAATTAAAAAAAATCAAAATAACAATATGCATAAAATGAGTATATCAAAATAATAATAAGTCTAAATGACTTATAAGCTCCATAAACAATAGTAAGCTTAAAATGAGTTCATCAAAACAATAGTAAGTCTAAAATGAGTCCATCAAAACAATAATAGATCTAACATAAGTCATCAAAACATTAATAAGTCTAAAATTACTTAAATTCACCGTTAAGAAAAAGTTTGACCCACGCTTCTCGTTCCTCATCACAAAGGCTATAAAAAACGTTGAGTGCGGCATTGTCACGAGCGATTAAAGTGGCGGCTCTAAGGCGTTCTACCATTGTAAGAGTACCAATCTTCTTCAACTCATTACTTAGTCCTACTTGTTTGTCATTAATTTCTTGCCCTAAAGCTCGACTCAAGCGACTTGAAGTTTCTTTCATTTTCATGACAAAAAGAGATGTTAGCTCTTTAAATGACTCTCCACTTTCTTCTGAATCATCTATTCTCCTCCTTTTTCTTGATGAGCTATTTGAAGTTGGCCGCTTTTTTGAAGCATGTGAAATAGACATACTATCATCCATCTCATCCTGCACACCCTCAAAATTCAAATTCTCCCCTTCAGCTTCTTTACTCACCCTTGTCTCAATATTCTCTACAGCATCTGCAGGGGCCTCTTTAACGGTCAAACGTTGGATTTAGGAGGGTTAATATTAATTTCAGTATAAGGTCTATCTATACGTAAGTTGAAAATAGTTAAAGAAAGATCAGTGAATATTACCATGTTATAATTATTTTAAGGTTGGAGTGATTTTTTTTTTGTGTGTGTATTAAATCATTTAGTATATGAAGATCACATTGGATCCCGACTAATTTAGATTTATCGATTTTTTTTTTGTATATTAAATTATTTGGTATCCGAATATCACATTGGACCCCGACTAATCTAGATTTATTGAATTTTCTTTTGTGTATTAAACCATCTGGTGTCCGAAGATCACATTGAACCCCGATCTAGATTTACCGAATTTTTTTTTTTGTGTATTAAACCATCTGGTATCCGAAGATCACATTGGACCCCGATTAATCTAGATTTACCGAATTTTTTTTGTGTGTATTAAACTATCAGTATCTGAAGATCACATTGGACTCCGACTAATCTAGATTTACTGAAATTTTTTTGTATATTAAATCATCTTATATCTGAAGATCACATTGGACCTCGACTGATCTAGATTTACAGAAATTATTTTTGTGTATATTAAACTATCTGGTATCTAAAGATCACATTGAACCCCGACTAATCTAGATTCGAGTCGAGTAGGACTACTAAGCCGGCAAAACTCTTCCAACAAGTATTTTAATGTAGTTGCATTTCCAAGTCTCGAACTGAGAAACTTGATTAAGTTAGAACAACCATATACCAATTGATCTACACGCTTGTACTAGGTTGCAGTGAATTTTAAATGAGGGAAAATATTTTCGTAGCTTTGGCATATTAATGTTATTGCGTCAAATCTAAAGTTTTGACGCAATGGAAAATTAGTCACAGACAAGTCTATTTATCAAATAAGTAAAACGGGATTTTGAATTTGCATAGCTAAGATTTCGTGCTCATCTTAGCAAAAGAAAAAAAAAATTGTGCTTTAAGGATAAGCAGTTTTTAAATTTAATTTTTATCATTATATTAGCTTTTAGTAAAATTACTTAAGTAGTCGTATTCTTTTTCTTCCACATATTTTAGTTTTTCTTCCCTCGCCAGTATATTACTAATGAAATTCAAATTATAATTTGTAAAGGGAAAAGACACTTATAGACCAACTATTTGAAGATGTCATTTAGACTCTTAAAGTTTTCAATAAAGGACATGAGAACAAAACTTAATACTCTTTGTAGATAGTAACTAAAAAATTAGTTTTGAAATTTTTTAATAAGTACAAAAATGTAAGTTAAATAGTTTAATTTGCTTAGTAGACTAATAAT
Organism: Citropsis articulata; assembly: GCA_030449925.1. Lineage (NCBI taxonomy): Eukaryota > Viridiplantae > Streptophyta > Magnoliopsida > Sapindales > Rutaceae > Citropsis > Citropsis articulata. The sequence continues at coordinate 1,704,092 of JASUUH010000019.1, read as the reverse complement.
ATCAGAATATTTTTAATATATAAAATAATTTTTAAAATGTAAATAATTATATAAATTTTAATAATATATCTATATTTATTAAAAAAATTAAATAAATCTTTGCGCTAAGTAGATTTTACAATGAATAAATCATATCTCATTTATTAATAATATTAAAAAAAATTTCTATAATATTGAAAATAATTTAAGTTTTTATATATTTATTTTAATATCATTTTCTATCTATTATAAAATGTATTTTAACATAATATATGATGGTAAAATATTAAAATATTTTTTCTTAAATGTATATATTGTTACGTTTATTTAAATACTATATTTCTATTTATTATAAGAATTAGAGTCAATTGTTTAGAGTTAATAAATTATTAATTTATTGATTATTTAATATCTTTTTTAATAAATAAATTTTATATGGTCTCAATCCTATTAATTTATAAAAGTTTCACTGCATTTATAGTAACATTATTGCTCTATTGGTGCTTTGTTATAGTTTATTGTAATGCAACCTAATATAACTTAATATAATTTTGCAAGGCACTCCAAACGCAGCAAGCTTTCGTTTCAATTACTGATAGCGTGGGTCTTACTTTGCATGACCAAAATTTTGTGCCTCTTTAGAGTCTATTGTCTCTTCGAAATGGTATCATCAATATCGCTTTAAGAGTCTTTTGTCTCTTCGAAATGGTTTCATCAATAGCATGCATACTTTTTCTCCCCAAAAGAAACAAAATATCACTTCCACGCTCATCACGCACCCAAGACGTGAAAGATGGTTGCCCATATGCCTGCCAAAATAACTCTTTCTTTTTATGAAGACCACCATAGATATATGTATGGTTAGAAGAAATTCTAAAAAAAGTGGTGAATTTTTTTAATGCTCTACTTGTTATTAATGAACTACTTTCTTTAAAAACAAAATTAAAAAAATAAAAAAAAAATATCATGCATATTTTAATCTATAGGAAGGCTTAAGCCACACATGAAGTCTTCGGCTACCATTACTTCTACGCATTAATTGTAACATTGAGGATAAGATTGTTTATTGTTGACAATTTTTACAATTGGACATATCTGGATCAAACAAGTCTTTTAAGACTTTATTTTCGTAATCCGCAATTTATCAATTAATTTTATCTAACACAAATATTTGTAGTAAAAGTTATTGCCTTATTGGCATTGTGTTATAGTTTAATATAACACACCTAAAATAACTTAATAAATGGTTATTTTATCATGATGTTATTTTTCACAACATTAACAAATTTACACCGTCGGATTTAAAATAGTGTAAAGTTTTTTATTTGTGAAAAACTAAAATTATTTAATTATATCATAACCAGTTAATAAATAGGTTAAAAATTTTAAACTTAAAAAGAAGAATTATTATGGATTAGAACCTCTATCTGTCTAATCTTGTTGAATCTTACTCTCAAGTCTTTATCTGTCACGTTTCTTTGTCAGAAAGTTTAGCTTCACTAGAATTAGTGAGGATAAGGATTTTGCGTGATTGTATGATTAGGAATAAAGCTGAATTTGTAAGATTAGGAATAAAGCTGAAGAGAGGTAAGACGATATCCACTAAAGCAAAGTTTGTAATTGCAGATGGTTGTGAACTTTCTCTTTAGTTTGTGATGACTATTTCCTGTATAATCTCTGCAAATGCAATATTGTAGCAAGTAATTGTAGCAAAATATATCCAAAATACACCAATAAAACTTCTATAATATACAATAATTAAATTTTATCATGAAATTAAGGATTACCAATTTAATAATTTATACTATTAATTAACTTGCTTCATAAGTGAATTTGATCATAAAAGACACGCCATCAGTGAAATATTTAGTTCGCAAGATTGTGAAGGTCTCTCTGGTGTCTCTCTCTTGGCTCTCTTCAGATAGAAGGATAATCCAAGGTCTGACAGAACTGTCCTATCTATTCTTTGCAACAAAATGAAGTGCGATCATTTCAACAGCATAAACTTTTCACTTTTCTAAGTTTTAGTAATAAGGTATGTTCATAAGGGATTAGCTCTTATATGTATTTACATGATGTTGAAGTTTTTTTTTGTAAATCAATTAATTAAAAATAAAAATCTATTATTAATTTATTTATTGTACAACATGAATTACAACAAAAAAGTTACTTCCGATCAGATACTTCCGAAGGCATTACCTACCTTCGATAATAAACACTTTTTACAAGAGCATAAAAGAATTGCCGGAATATTATAAAAAAATTTATAAGGATTTCTGAGGATAACTGATAATAATGAATATGTTGTTGGAAATGTTATGCTACGTTGGAGTGAAATTTGTTAGGACCCCCCTAAAATCATCTCTATTATCTACGAATCCCGTTTGTTTTAGAAATAAAGTCTATAAATAAAATAAAATAAGACTGTTTTAGTTTATACAAATCAAAATAAGTAAAGCGAGCCCTTTTTTGTTTTTTAAATGATGTTTAAAGCCCACCCGCCTGTATTATATAAATCCGATAAACAAATAAGCTATTTTAAATTTATACAAATTAATTAAACAAAAGAAAATTCAATCTCTGCATCTATCGCCACTCTCACTCTCCGTATCTCAAGGTAAATTTACTTCTCAGAATTTTTAGCTTTTAATTTAAATTGATCTCTTTTTTCCGTTTATAAGTCTTTTTCTTAGCATAAATTTTTAATAGAAGAATAATTTTAGGTAAATTTTTAATTCCATTTTACAGTAACTTCTCAATCTCCTCCCTTTTGAGATTTTGCTTTAATTTCATCAATTAAGGGCAAATCTATTTGAAACCCTTGACAGTTCGCATCAAATTACGACTTTGTAGTCTCTATTTGCTTTCGTTTTCACTCTGCTAGGTTTTCAGAGTTGCAGCTTCACTAATTTAATGCATCGCTTTCTCGCCATGTTCCTCCGAGTGAACACATCCACTCGGCGTAAGTTTTAGTTGTTCATTATGTTGAAATCAAACTCGCGAGAGACTCAGGATTCAAGGAGTTTTAAAGGTATCAGAATCGATATCTGTAATAGCTTTAGAATCAAAATGTTACATTGTCTGCTTTAAACCCGACTATAAATATGCGCATATAGAGATAGAAGATATGATACAACTGATAAGTACAAAATATGAAAGAGATCAAAACATCAAATCGCAAACAGATTTTTTTTTGTGGTTAATCCTTGCAACGTTTACAGGCAAGTATCTTGTTCTATTTTGGGTTTTCAGGAGAGTAAACGAGTAGTATTATACAAGTTGACGAAACCTCTGATACAGTACAGTGTTCTGTAGGAATAAGAATAGTTTTTAGATGAAACTCCACCCTTTTTCAAGATCCATGAAGAGAGAGTGCTATGATGCTAATCATATTCCAATGTTAAAGTTCTACTTATGCTCTCACAGGCTTTATCAAATGAGTTGGGTTGGGTGCTCTTACATGCCACTGGTTGCATGCGGATGCTCGTTCATCCACCTTATCATCAACGTTGGCAGTATCATCTTTGTAGGAGTTCACTTGGCAAAAGAGTTTGGACACCGTAAGTCCGTAACTAGATCCTCCTTACAAGCTATGAGTTCTTTTAAGGGAAATTATCTCTACACCAACTTGATGTTGTAACATATACATTTAACTACCACAGAATTTTGATATGTTTTCTACATTATCTTTGTTTCTAAATTTATATCAATCAACTATTTTGACACTAAGAATTTAGATAAAATGATTATCTTATCCCTAAATGAATTAAAAGACAATTTTATCTTAGAAAATATTTCATTAATTACATAATACTCTTTGTATAAAATCTATCCAACGAAAATTGTGCCGCCATATAAATATATTGTTGCCGCCACTTCACTTTATATCTCACTCTTTTTTTTAAAAAAAAATAACCAGCATTTTAATTTTGCAATCCCTACACATACCCAACACTTGAGGGAGTATATATCAATGATGCAATTTAATTTAGATAGTATTATTTGTTTGGGAGAATATATCATATTGCTGGCGCCATATAAACATATTGCTGGCGCTACTTCACTTTATCTCTCTCTCTCTCTCTCTCTCTCTCTCTAAATAATCAGCACTTTAATTTTGCAATCCCTACACATACCCAACACTTGAGGGAGTATATATCAATGATGTAAGTTAATTTGGATAATATTATTTGTTTGAGAGAATATATCAACGATGTAATTTTTAATTTTGAAAATTAAAGAAGTGATTGAACTGATTTTTTCTTATTAATTGATAGCTTGGATGTATTTTATTACATGTTATATAATTATGAATACATATCCTTTTTGGTAATTTAATTACACAAAAGCACTTTTAATTTTATACAACCAAACAGTTTAATGGTTTAAAAGTACTTTTTTAATTGACAACCAAACATCCAAACGACTTTTGTCCGTAGTTTCATTTGATAAAGTTTCTATTTAGTAAAAATAAGAAAAACGATTATTATTATTTAGTGATTAATTTAAACAATTAAAATTTTTTGGTAATTGTGACTGTATGATTGATAAAGAACAATATAATATATATATATATATAAGTATTACACCTTTTTTTAGTCAAACGGATTAAAAATCCATAATATTTTATCAATTAATTAAATGGTGATTATAATTTTTTATTTTTAAAAATTTTATAGGGTAACATGGTCTATTAATTCAGTTAGGGGTAGAGTAGTCATTTTATTTAAATTCTTAGTGTTAGAGTAGTTGATTGATATAAATTTAAAAACAAAAGCAGTACAAAGAATATGTCAAAATTTTATAATAATTAAATGTACATATGATAAAATAAAGGTGGTGTATAGATAATTTTCTATTTCTTAACTTGGTATCGTTGGACACAAAGGGGAGAAAGAACCAAGAATAATGCAAGAATTGTTTCCGCATCCTGATGAATTCTCAAGTACCTAGAAAATTGTAAACTTAATATATTAGATTTATTCACCTTGTAAAATTAGTATTAGAATGCAACGATATCACATTTTATCACTTTGATGGATTGGGGGAGGGGGGGGGGGGCGGGAATTGCTATTGTGATTAAATTCCTGCATTTGAAAACTTTTTTTAGCGCAATTGAACTTTATTGACGCTTGATTTTCTAATAATTTGTAAAAAAATATCAGTAATTATATACATATGCACCATTTTCCATTGTTAATACGTATTACAAATTATTCATACTAGTGTGGCAATAAACTAAATATTAAAAATTATTGACACTGAAGTATCAAAAGTTAAACAAAATCATTCGAATTTGTTAATGTCCCAACTCAAAAATAAGACTCTAAAATTCAAAATTTTTATTGTTTGGACCACAGACCGCTAAATCCCCAGAGTTAAGATACAAATATTACATGAAAAATAAAAAACAAAAGTAAAACCCCTAAATCCCAATCGAAATCTCTTTCCTCCATTTCATTATATCGTCAATCGAAACTTACAAAACACTCACCACCACAACACCGACACACCCAAAACCTACATCACTGCTTTTGACTAGCCATTGCTGTTATCTCTTATGCACCAAAGTCTGATCTCTATATTTTTGTCTCTTTTGCTTTGAGTGTCCTATAGCTCTTATGTGTCTTTTTTTTTTTTTTTGGGTCCCTATTGCCAGCATTTTAGTGTTATGCAGCTCTTATGTGACTTAGGGTGTGTTTGGGATTGAGGTGCTGGAGCTTTTAAGCTACAGCTGCTGTGGAAAAAAAATTATAACTATGAAACAAAAGCTAGTAATACATAGTAAATATAAATTTTAAATAATAATTTTAACAAAATTATTAAAGATATAAAACATTTTCCATGATATAAGTGAAAAATCACATTAACATAGCTTCCAAGCCACAGTAACTAGTGTTTACCAAACACTTTAGTGCTGTAGCTTGGAAGCTACAGCTGCCCAACCTCAATCCCAAACATACCTTTAGGCTCCTTTACATAGTATAAGTCTTATAATTTCCTTTTAATTTCCCTTTTAAAACTATTTTCTTTGCGTTTTGATTTTGATTTTTTTCCTCTCCTTCGGAATCTGGATTGACCTCTCAATAACTATGAAATGGTACTGGATGAACTAGGTTTAGTGACCTTTATCTCACTATAAAAAGTAACAACACCGATTTTCTTCAATCTTCATCTCTTCTTCTCTTTCACTTGTTCTGTTTTATTTTTATAAGTCTTTAACTTTTTTTTTTACTATTGAATTTGATTATATATTTATTTATTCTTTTGGTTTTGTAGAATGCGATGCGTGGTGACTACAATGCAAGGGCTGCATTATTAATTAAATCAATATTCCCTATGACGCCATGTTTTCATGCATTGATGGAGGGTTGTGTTTTGTTAGAAGCTTTTTATCTTAAAACAAGAATTTTTTGGTGAAAACCACCACTTATAACCCAGGAACATTCACGTTGTACATCAAGAATCAATATCAAATTATTCGGAAGTGTACCTAAATCCATAATGCTGAATTGCTCTCTGAATTTGTGTGGTTGGCCTTCCAGATCAACACGTTCTCCTAAAGATTCCTTTAGTTTTCTCTGGGCTCTCTCTATGATGATGGGATGTCAGTAGAGAATTGAAAGGTACGGGTGACCTGGAACCATAACCATTTATATAGATAATTTTTTCTTGTTGTCATTAGGTATTCCTAATTCTGCCTATCATAGAAATAGAATACCATTGGACCTCTACGCATTGAAGGCCCACACTCTATCACATATATTAAAGCCCATAATATCGAAAACCTTAATAGATCACTTTAATTATGCTGCTTAATCTTATATGACAGTCCAGAACACATAATTATTGACAGATAAAACCAACGTTGGATTAAAGGATCCAACAATATTAGATTAAAATATCCAATATTTTAACATTTGCTAGCTAGAGCTAGAAAGAAGCTAGTTTCGTTACACAAGAATTTCAATTCAATTTTAGCAAACCCTAGGGCTTGGCAATTTTCTCTGGCAGATCGCCTAAGAAAAGCAGTGAGTCAAAATTTTCTTTTTACATTATTCTTTATATGATATGTAATTTATTTTCTATGATATGTAATTTATTGTCTAAACTTCTAAAAAAATGTAGAATATGAGAATTATTACCTAAAGAATAAGAGAGAGCAAATGAGTGAAAAGATTAAATTTTTGTTTGTCTATGTGTATTTATTTGAAGGATTAAATTTTTGTTTGAGGACAATATAAGCTGGATTAAGTTATGACATTTGTTATTTTTGTTATTATTTTTTTCACTTTATCAATTGTTATTGCTATTTAAAGACTAGCTTTACAAAATAGTGATTGTGTCATTGATGGGGGAATGTCTCTTTTATGGGATTTTCCAGTCTTCATCATTATAATTTAAATTCCATGATTCCTTAATTTGTTGACGTTCGGAATATCCTCTGCTTATGTCACATTTATTGATTAAAGTGGCTTAAGATGCTCTGAATGGCTTATTAGTTTGCCGTATGAATGAACTGGATGCTGGGTAGACTCTACAATAATTAAATAAGGCCTATGGAGTTTATTAAATTCGAACTCGTAATTTGATTGGTTATGTATGAGGTTTAGCATGTATTAGTGTGTGCGTGTGTGTGTGTTATTAGGTTTAGCATGTATTAGGCTATGGTTTGTGTATCATCTTTCTAGAGAAGAAAATTATCTCGAGAATGGTTATAAACTAGTTTTAGTCTATGAATTATGATAGCATTTGTGGGGATAGATCCCCTGCTCCTCTTTTTCTCTTTGCGACGATGTTAATGCATTTTACTATTTAGTTTGTGTATTACGGTACCAATTTAATTAGGATGCATGTCAAAGTCTAATTCCGAATAGATGTTTTTATCACTGTTCATTCTTTGATGGAATCAGAGCATATTCTTTTCTTCCCCCCCTCTTTTTTGTGCCTTTACAGGGGACTTGTACTGGTGACCACGGGAATTTTTAGAAATTCACTAAGGCAGTCCCAAACTTTTTAAGTCCTTTATTGTTTTTTGAATTTGTGTTGTCATGAATGCTTTTATCTCCAAAACAGCAGGAGGAGGTCAGCAATTTCTTTCCCAACTCTTGCCACAATTAAATTAATTTATTGTTTTTTAGGATATACGGATATTTTAAATGGGCGCTGGGTATAATAGTCTTTGAAAAAAAAAAAAGTTAATTAGCTTACAGTAGTTTGAACAGAAAAGAATTTATATCAAATATTTGATTTTGTTGTCAATAAGAATGGCTGCCAATGTTTTGCAGATTTCAGCTGGTAGGATGGGTTTCGGTTCCTTCCTTTTACAGCTATCATATTGCTTCAAGGTTTGTTTAATCAAACACTAAAATTTCCAAACATATTTATATTCCTCTTGTTGATTTATCAAGTTACATCTGAAAATGATATCTTATTTTTGTAAGCAGGTGCTAAGAACATGAATGTTGCCAGTTGCCACCCTTATTTTGGCAATTGTCGGCTTTTTGGTAATCTTTCATAACAAAGAAAGCAATAAACTCCGGTATATAGTTCAATCGAATTGAATAAACTTTCAAGCAGTTTATTAATTTTTTTATCGGATACATAAATTTTTTATCGGGTCTACTCCAATCCAAATATAGTTCAATCGAATTGAATTAGATTATAAGTTTTGATTGAGTTCAAATAACTTTTTTCCCATCTCAATCAACTTGAAACTCGGTCCAATTAATCAAAACTCATCTGAACCTGAATTTTCCCACCCATACAATCTACATAAAAAAAAAATAAAATAAAATAAAATCATAGCTTAAGCCAGTCTTCAATATTTTATAATTTGCCTAGAAAAGCTGCTTATCTCTTTGGGATACATTAACAGCTTGAAAGTTGAGAAAATAACGAATTTTTATTTCTTTTGCTTTGCTGATAAATATGACCATAATTAACAATTTTGCTGCTTGTCCATCTTCTTTGAAGGTCCGTGACAGTGTTATTAGTTGGGTTATAATTTTGAAAAGTGAGTAATACTACTTTTCCAAATTGAAATATAAAATTTGTTATCTAAATAATTTGACACATATTTAAGTAAAATTTAGAAGCACAACATTGAATTTAAATAAATAATATATGTTGTTTTAATTTATATTTATGCATAGTAGGGTAGCTTAGTGCGTGAAAAATGGAAATAACAAAACATATAAAATTGGACAAAAGTAATCCCATAAAATTTTATAGTAATTATTAATATTCTTACAATTAAAATATTATAATTCATTAATTAAAAGAATAAATTATTGGTTAACGTATTTAAAAAATTAATAACATGATAAATTGGCCTATGTTAGAATGGGTAAATTGTAGGGATGGCAGATTTATCCCGACCCGGCCCGGACCCGGATAAACCCGGATAATCCGGGCCGGGTTAAACCCGTATCGGATTGTAAAATGATCCGGATCCGGGAAAGATTTTTAAAACCCGCATATATCCGGGTCCGGATCCGGGTTGAGGGTAACCCGTATATCCGGAACCCGGACCTGGATATCTTATTTTATTGTTAATTTTTATTTAATTTTATTAGTTAATATAAATAGAAACATGAAAAAAACCCTAGTTTTCTATCTTGGCTACTTGTTGGCTGCGTACTCTTACCTCACAACTCTCATTCTCCGCTTGGGTTCTCGGCTGTCGGCTTCTTCCTTCTTGAATCTTGCAGCCTCTTGAATCTTGCAGCCTTCGCGAATCGCGATTCACCAGCGTCAGAAGCTTGGTTTTTTGCCACCGTCGTCCGTCGCATCTCATACACTCGGGATCACCATTCACGACCGTCGCAGCCTCGCGTAGTCGAGTTCTTGCAGCTCCAAACAACCATCCAGGTTTTCGGTTCGTGGTTCGCGACCTTGGGTAGTCGCGGTTCTCGGTTCGCAGCCTTGGGTAGTAGCGGTTCTCAGTTCGTGACCTTGGGTAGTCGCGGTTCTCGGGATCCATCACGACCGTCGCGGCCACCGTCGTCCGTCACAAGTCGCAACTCGAACATCCATCACAGCCTCTGGAATTCTGGAATATGAATGGGTTATTGTTTGTATTAAATTTTTTATTTTTAGAATTTTAGAAATTAATCCGGGTTCAAAACCCGGAATCCAGAAACCCGGATTTTTCCGGGTTAAACCCGGACCCAGACCCGGGTGAAAAAAACCGGGTTAAAATCCGGGTCCGGGAAAAGAAAATGACATCCGGTTCCGGATCCGGGAAGGCTAATTCCGGACCCGGACCCGGATTTTGCCATCCCTAGTAAATTGTGAGCTTGAGCCAGCTTTTTTCAAGCCTAGGAACAAAGGCCATGTAATGAGTATACGGCTCATGGGCCCAAACCCATCCAAAGTCGATCCAATCTTAAATGGGGTGGAACTAGATGGGCCTGGCTTGGGCTTCTAATATTTTTTGAAATAAATTTATACTAAAGCCATAACTAACTAAAAAAACACTAATTAAGATGATTATTCGGTACATGATAGACTAATATTAATATATACAAAATATATTAATACAGTATGCTAAAGAGCCATCACGCATAATTAATATTAAATGGTTGACAAATAATTTTATTTTGATTGCTGACAGCACAATAATAGTTTTCATATTATTTTGATTTATTCGTCACTTATTATCTAACCAATTAATTCCCTTAAATTCATGAAAATCTATTATTCCTTTCATAGTTCTTACATATTAAACATTTCTTTACTTAAAGATTGCTGGAAAACTATAATTCAAAATATGCTTGATTTAAGTCAATGACTGCAATAGGAAAGAAAGAAAATATTACTTCAAGTTTCAACAGTGACAAATAAATAAAAACGGAAAAAATAGAAAAGTGTATTATTAACAAACCAAATCTATCCTTATCATTTCTAGGGTTGGCAATGGGACGGGATGGGATGGGATGGGATTTACCAATCCCAGTCCCGTCCCGTATATGTAAGTGGGATGAAAAAATGTCACACTCCCGTCCCTATATTTTTTTTGGGACAAAAATGTGTCCCGATCCCGTCCCAAAAGAGATGGGATCCCGTGGGATCCCATCCCAATTGGAAAAATTCTCATTTTTAGTAGCCAATGAAATGGGATGGGACGAAATTTGACAATCCCACTTCCATCCCGTATATTCAAATGAGATGAGAAAATGTCTCATTCCCGTCCTTAAATTTTTTTTTGGGACAACAATATGTCCCAATCCGGTTCCAAATGGAATGGGATCCTGCAGGATTCCATCCCATTGGGAAAAATTGCCATCCCTATTTCTACCCCAAAAAAAAATCCTTTTAACAAAAAAAAGAGGAAAATTAAAAAATAAAGAACCTAGTTTCCAAAAGAAAACCTACCACCCGTATTGGCCCGGCATTAAATTGGAATTTATTAAGACTGGCCTGGTTAGGAATTCTTGAAAGTAAAAACATTGGCTATCTTTTCAAAAAAAAAAAAAAAAAACATTGGCTATGATGTGCCCTATTAATCATTATGAAACCCACCCCCCCCCCCCCCCACCAACAACAAAGCCCAAAACTTTTTTTTTTAATTTATATTTTGCAACAGACCTTAACGAGGCCCATTTGGAGCAGGCTTCAAATTTTGAGGCCTATATCCATAATTTCTTGACATTACCCAGGCTTAAAGTCTACGGGCCTGGGGTGGCCCAAACGTTTTTACCAACTCTAGTCTATGCTCACGATTTTATGAGTTGTTTCCGGATTCCTTTTTCAGCTGCTACTCCTCCGATACGAAAATAATTATGCATCATTCTCATGCAGGTGAGGCGACATAAGGATTAATAAGTTTGTTAAACAAATAAAAATCACACAAAATAGAAGCAAAAAATAACAAACAACCGAATTTCAAGATAAATTTATTAAATTCATCAACTCTCTCACAAATAAAGTTTTAGGTCCCTTTTATATGATAACCCTAACATGTGAAATTACCTATAAGGGTAAATTTGAATACTTAATAAAATCCTAATTACTAAAATAAAAAGAAACAAAACAAAAAAAGAAATCAAACAACAACCTACTAAGATGGGCAAATAATTCGACCTGACCTTATACGAAAAATTTGGGTTTTGATCAAATGCGGATGAAGCCTCCAATTTAGTGTAGTGGGATTAAGCCAATCTGATCGGATCATGTTAACCCTAAATTAATTATTTAATAGGGGGTTTATTAAATAACTATTTTAGATATAATTTTAGAAGTGGCCAAATAACCTGACTGATCCAATTTGATAGTAGTAGTTTATTTTTATTTTTATTTATTTAATTTCATAGTATTTGTTTTTATTTTTTGTTGAAAATTAGTAAAGAAAAAAAATGTAATAATTACATTCAAACAATTTTTTATTGACTAAAATAATTTGTAAAAAAAACTCAAATTAAACAAAAAAGACTGAAAAAATTACCCCTAATTTGATTATTATTTGAATCCATCTTAATTGACCCAAATTCAATTTTAATGCAAACTCAACCTGAAATTTTGATTCGATCCGTTCCAATCTGAATATAGTTCAGATCAGATCCAATTGGATTATAAGTTTAGATTGAGTTTAGGTCTCTTTTTCCCAAATCAATTAACTTGAAATCCGATTGAATTGATTTGAACTTTATCCGAATCTAAATTTACCCTCTCCTACAATCTGAATTAAAAAAAAAGAAAAAAGAAAAAGGCATGGCTTAAGCCAGCCATCGATATTTTATAATTGGCATACAAAAACAGCTCATCTCTTTTGGATGCATTAACAGCTTGAAAGTCGAGAAAATGACGAAATTTTGTTTCTTTTGCTTTGCTAATAAGTATAAACAGAATTGATAATTTTTGTGCTTGTCCATCTTCTTTCAATGTTCGTGTCTTCGTGACATTTTTATTGGGTCGGTTATAATTTTGAAGTGTGAGTAATACTACTCTTATAAAATTGAAATATGAAATTTGTTATCTAAATAATTTGGCACATAATTAAGTAAAATTTAGAAGCACAACATTGAATTTAAATAAATAACAGATTGTTTTGCAGCTGAGAGGAATTGAAAATTGAGTGTTATACTGTGAGGTTTGTGTTAAATTATATCGTTCAAAAGTATGGAAAAAAGGCGTTCTGTTTATACAGTATTGTACCATATTTTTTTCACTGCCAAACATGGATTTCCAGTATGTTTGGCGCGTAACGTAAAGTAAGGCCTACGTTTGGCTGTAAAAACAGCTGCAAATCATGCCCGCCCGCCCGTCCTTGTGGGTTTAAGCCGCACAGGCTCTTTTTTTTTTTTCTTTAACTATTGTTTAATATTAACAATTATATTCCATACAAATAAAATATTTTGCTTTTTAATAAAATATATTGATTTATGTTTAACTGAAAAATGAAAAAGATGCTCAACTCCACTGCAACAATCATATTTTGCTAAGAAATCTAAAGAATCGATTAATATAAATACTAACATATTTATTATTAGACAATATACTTATAGTACATTATTTATTATTAAATAAGAAAGCTGCTCAAGCGCAGTAAAGGCACCCATATTAAACTAGCAAATTACTTGCTACCTACCACACACAATAACACTTCAATACTAGACTCTTTAAGCGGCCAAGATAATGCAAAGGCCACAGAGTCCCCAGTAAGAAAACAAAATCAAAGCAAAAACAAGCAATTCAAGCGACACTACACTTATGTTACCACTTGAGACAAATCTCAAGTGGAAACCTTATTCTAATAATTAATTCAAGCCAAGCTGTAATATTTTGCTCACTCGGGGCAGCAGCGGTACATGAAGAACATCTCCATGTCGTGGCCACAGTCTGCGCAAGGCAACCTCCCTGGAATTGCCCCATTAACGCCGGCAAGGATAAGACGATTGCAATGCTTCCCAGTGTGAATTTGTTGCAGATAATTGTTGAGTGCTTGAATAAAACCGTTTCGAGAAGCATCATTTTGCCATTCATTAAATTTTTCCATGCACTTCTGCTGCATGTCTTTATATATCAATTTTCTCATTTATATTGCCCATCCTTGATCGCTGCCATCAAAACTAAGTAGTGTCATCACCTCTCGCATTATGTTGTCTTTTTCTACAGACATGCCATGTTGCAGTTTCCAGTAGAGCATTCTCTCCAATCGTGCCCAAAAGAACCGCATTGCTGTGCCATCAATCACATGACTCGATTCCTCCTCAGTGATGATGCTGCTGATTTCTTCCAGTCTCTTCTTTGCATTTTTTTTTCCAACATAAGCCATTCCCCATTTAATTTGAGCATTACTCGCTACAGCTTTTGCTGAGTTTGTGAATTTTGTGATCCACGCCTCGTCGTTACCTCCGTACAAGCATATGAATCTCTCTTCTTTCATCTGATAAAAGTACATTACATTTCAGTATTAATAATGTTAATATCACATTGACATACTAATACTGTTCGATGAAATTAATTGAAATGTAAGTACCCATTCAAGTATGGTTGCATCAATGTCACCGACAAGTAGCTTAAGTGTCCAGGGCTTTTCCTTCCAAAGTGCTTCTTCCGTTTCAGCAGCGAAAGGGAAGGCCGAAATTCCCCATATCCACAGCGTGTGAGAGGCATTTTGGTTCAAAATCCTCCCTTGTGGATCCACTGACACTAGGATCGCCTTCTTTGAATACTTCCATTCCTCTTCGACGTACTTAATGACTGCAGGCTGAATCATCGCAGGATCTTGGATAGTGTACCATGGCATCCTTTTTTGTAGATTCTTAAATTTGTACAAGGTTTGTTGCCTATCAATTGACCCGTCCACAATTGGAAGCCACACAATTCCACACTCTTTGCTTGCTTTGAGGTCTTTATACTTCTTCGTAAGAAACAAAATTTCTTCTTCGGAAATATCATCAGGGCGCGAGATAAGTAATAACACATGCTTTTTCTTCAATACGTGAATTTGAACCTGTTTGCATAGACAGAAGTCTATAGTTTCAAATGCAATAAAAAATGCAAGCATAGAAAAGAATTTGGCAACAAACCGTGGTCCCGGTTTCACCATCCACAAGATCCTCAGCATAAATCAATGCTCTCAGAACCTTGATATTGTCCTGGTTATTTTTTTCAAGAAGGCGCACGAGATTATTATATTCTTCAATTTGCCTAATCTTATCTGCGTCCATGGTAAGGATATATCAGAGGGGAAAAAACATTGTAACTGGAACTTTCAAAGAGGGCAGAGATCAAACTTTCTAAATGTACATTCTTAAGGGCTCACCACACGTCTGCATGAGCTCGGACTAATCCTTACTCGCATCATATTAGGTAATTGAAATTTATTGGATTGATTTAATTTTTCATTAAATTTTATCAGTTCCAATTCATCGGTGGTTGATGCAGTGTACCTGAAATATGGTGACAGAGTTGGTATATTACATGTATGAATGGTGGTTAAATTGTGTTTGTAGATGGCTTACTCGTGTCTCAAGCCTCTGAGGCTTAAAATTCGTGAATTGCAAGCTACAATACTTCGGAAGGTCCAATATGCAGCACGGTAATAAGCCTGGTCCATGGACATTGCTTGTCCGTCATTTGAAATATACTGAGAAGGTAGCTGCTTGAACTCAACAATGCAATTGGTTAAATCCAACATGGCCCCGATGAGATTGTTGAGTTCATCAAATTGGGGCTTTAAACCGTCATAACCCGTTGGAATTTCTGGCAGTTGCTTAAGCACAGCCACAGAGTTGGCAAGTGAGTTCTCAGTGCAGAGCTGAGCAACTAGCCAGAATTCCCCATAATCCACAGCAAAAGCTGCTAAGGATAGCACCATTTTTGCATCCCACGAGTAGTTGGAAAGAGTCTTGAATAAGGCCATAGTTGTCGCAAGTGCATCTCCTCCTCCCGAGCACTTGCATGATATCTGAAGGTACATGTACACAAAATTAAAGTCGGGGCATTTTTCAACACATTTCAAGGTAAACGTACATAATTAAAAGCAGAATTAATATTAGACTTGTAGACATCTTTTGCTTTTCTTGCTTAAGTTACAAAGTAGTAGAAGCTAAAGCAAAAAAGAAAGAAAATAAGAAATTGCAATGGAATATAGAACACTTAGCTCCTGATTGGGATTAAGGTGCTTATCTTTTAAGCTACAGTTGTTATAGAAAAAAAATCGTAATTATAAAACAGAATTTAATAATATGCGGTAGATATAAATTTTAAATAATAATTTTAACAAAATTATTAAATATATAATAAATTTTATATTATACAAGTAAAAAATTATATTAATGTAAATTTTAAATTACAATAAGTAATATTTATTTTATTCTTGTAATTCTCAAAGGCATCTTTAAAAAGGTCAAGTAACAGTGGTATATGCCATGCATTCAAAAGGAGCAAGTAATAAAAAATTACCTCACAAGAGATTTTGTGTATTATATCGGACAATGGTTCAGGCGTGCCGCTGAAAGCAGCCAGGCTTTTATTATCATGCAATGCGTCCATATGTTCATGTGTGCCCTACGAAAATGGCCACCAAATTACACTCATTATCATACACAATGCTGGTGGATTGATTGGGATAATCAACAGCATAGAAAAATGAGATTAAAATTTACGTTGGGTACTCCATCAATACTGCTAGGAGTGGCAGTGGCACGACGAAAAATATCTTCAACGACACTCAGAATAGGTCTAACATCAACTTCGTGGCCATCCGGAGCATGGTTTGCCAGAACTTGTTTCATCATCTTTGCACTGTCATCGGATGCTGAGATCACCCGGCGGTCGTTTCTCATGGCCATTTCCTGGATTTCTGGAGGCTATGTGATGTGGGTGTTTGTTTCTCTAGTGACTCAAGCGTGTGGCAATTTTTGTGTGATTTATGCCAAGATTTACTTCTGCTGCATGTCTTTATATATCAATTTTCTCTATACTAAGCGACAAGGGTTGGGTCGTTACGCTGTTTTGATGTGGGTGTTTGTTTCCCTAGTGACTCAAGCGTGTGACAATTTTTGTGTGACTTATCCCAAGATTTACTTCTGCTGCGCGGTCTTTTTATATCAATTTTCTCTATACTAAGCGACAAAGGTTGGGTCGTTTTGGTGTTTTGATGTGGGTGTTTGTTTTTCTTTTTTTCTTTTTTCTTTTTTAAATTATGGGTAATTTTGAGTGGGTCTCAATTGTAGAAGACACCTTTAAATATATACTTGAAGTTATTTGTAAAATAGGATGGGCTGTAGCCCGTCCAAAATTTTGAAAATTCTACACAAATTTCATTGTGTAAAGTTTAAAAAATTACCATTACTCTATACTTTTAATTAACAACTTTATCATTCAATTTATGTATAACTTTGCATTCATATAAATAAGTGAGTGTTTACTTTATTCTTTCAAACCATGCTCTCTTTATTTCTTGGGTTCTTGGTGCTAACGTGCTCAATTTCTTCTTCAGTTATTTGTCTTTTGTTGCTAAAAATATATAGTAAATTTATTTTTTTATTTAATCACTTACAATATATTTATTAACTGTGAGGAGTAAAGACTAGATAGTTCTTGTTCTGATTTTGTTGCTTAACATTAAAATATTGTTAGGTCGAGTCACTGAATTGTAGCAATCAAAATTTTAAATTGATTATTGATAGATCATAGATTAGAGATAGTTATTTACATGAAAGAAAAAAAAGAAATCTAAGAGCTAAATCAAATGGCCTAGTTTAGTGGGTTATGAAGACACTACTTCGAAATAAAATGGAGAAGAAGTCTATATCAAATTGTATGGTTACCTATAATAAAAGAGAATTGTAGACATTATCAATTCAAATTTGATAATAGATAAATTTAATTCTCGAAAGTATTGGCACAATTTTAATAGTTTTTAATTGTAATTGAATTATTTTTGGGATTCAATTTATTTTCTTATATATTAATAATTTTTTCATTAAATTTTATACTTTTAGTTGCGATAATATTTAGACTTAAAAAAATTTAGCCCACCTAAAAAGTTTTTTCTAACTTCGTCCTTACCCATACCACAACTCGGACTAATCCTTACTCGCATCATATTAGTCCGTGAAAAATAAAATATTGACTAAAATAATAATTTTATATGAGAACAGAACTTAAATTTCTGATCACTGAGGGGTGAGAGTACACCAACTAACTTTGGTTTGAGTACTTATTTCTCTAGTGGTTTGAGTATTTATTTCTCTGTTGACTCAAACGTCTGACAATTTTAGCGTGACTTACGCGAAGATTTACTTCTGCTGCGCGTCTTTATATATCAATTTTCTCTATACTAAGCGACAAAGGTTGGGTCATTACGCTGTTTTACTGTTCACGCGATGAATGATTACGACTTTTTAGAGCATGTCATATTTATTTACGACTTTTAAGCGATGAATGATTACGACTTTAAAGATTGTCTTAAATAATATAAAAAATAAATAACAAGTATGTGAGCTTATCTAGGGCTCATGCTCCGTGAGAAAAGAAAAATGTTATTCAATTTAACGGTTTCAGTGGTGTGGTAACTTTATTCAATAAAGAAGTAATTAATCAAGTACTCTTGATAAAATTGTGGGGATAAATATCGTACAAATAAATGGTTGCTTCAAGATATATTTATTTATAGATGTTATTTTTTTTGAGATCTTATTAATTAAATGAAAAATAAGTTGATCCATGAAGAAAAAATATGTCTTAACTCGAAAAATATGTGAATTGAAGATAAAGTTAAGGAGACATTAGTGAAAATTACCATGTTATAATCATTATACGCTTGGAGTTAATTTTAAATGAGAAAAAATATTCAACAGTCACAGTTTATTTCCCAAATAAATGAACCAAGACTTTAGATTTCCATGACCAAATCTTACTGCTCATTTTAGGAAAAGAAAAAAGAAAAAAAATGTTTTAAGATATTTGAACTCGTCAATATATTCTATTAAGATATTTGAACTCGTCAATATATTCTACACCCCAATTTAATTAAATTTTTTTATTAAATTGGTTTCTAGTAAAATTGTTTAATTCTTCAACATATTTCAATTTTCCTTTCCTCACCAATATTTTACTATCCGAATATCAAATTGCAAAGGGAAAAGAATATCTACAACCCATAGGTTTAAGGAAATAGTTATGTAGACCCTCAAATTTTCAATAAATGACACTAAGACTTTTTTTTTTTAAACTATAATACCATTTATAAATAGTAACTTAAAAAATTGACTTTAAAATTTTTTAATAAATACAAATACAATTCAAATAGTTTAATTTGTCCAGTGGAGTAATAATTTAGATTTTTAAAAAAATTAGAATAATTTTTAATTTTTAAATTATTATATTTATTATATTTATTTTAATAATATATTTTTATTTATTTAAAATTTATTTGGGTTAAGTGAATTTTACAATTAATAAAATATATCTCATTTTATTAAAATTATTTATAAGATATTAAAAAAATTTAAATTTGTATATATTTATTTTAATATTAGGTTTTTACTTTATAATAAAATCTAGTTTAATGTAATATAAGATTATAAATATTCAAATATTTTTAAATGTTAACATTTTTTTAAAATGTTACATTGTTTATATTTATTTTAATACTATATTTCTATTTATTATAAAAAAATTAGATTCAACTTTTTAGAGTTAGTAAGACTAAAGGGTATTATAATTAAAAAGAGATCTTAGAATCTTTTACTAAAAACTTAGAAGTTTACTATTTTTTTAAAATTTGAGGTGTAAGTATTTTTTTTATCAATTGCAAACAGATTTAATGTAGTTTTTCAATTAATAATCAATTTCACTATTGTTATGAGCAATGACCTGTCAAGTCATTAGAGAAAAACAATTCTAGCATGGAAAAGTACAGATCAAAAAGTCTTACCACCCGTTAATAAAGTCTATGTGGATTTTTACTATGCATCTTTAAAATAAAAATTGATAATTTTTGAAGTAAAATGCTTAGAATTACAGTGATAGAAAAATATATGCTAAGAGGGAGAAAAAAAAAAAAAAGATAAAGATCCAAAATGATTGTGCACGAGAGAGAGAAAAGTCTAAACAGAGATTCCAATTGAGCCTGGTTACATGAATTTTAGAAAGATATAAATAAATTAAATAATAATTTTTTATTTTAATAATAAATATATTTTGAAACATAGATGTTGAGGTAAAATTGATAGCCTCTTGGTAGAGTGGGTCCCATTTTTAATGACGAGTCCTCGAAAAGGGGTTAAAATGGTAATAAAATTAATTTAAAGATTTTTTATCATTTATTTTTTAAAAATATGAATAAGATTTAATTTTTTAATTTTTTTATTAACAATCAATCAATAATTAAATTATTTATTTAAAATATAATAAAAACAATTAATCCTACAAAAATTATTTTGTCCTTCCGTTAACATCAATATCATGCATACTTTCCCTCTCTCTCTCTCTCTCTCAGTCAATATATATATAAATTAAATAATAATTTTTATTTTAATAATACATGTATTTTGAAACGTAGATGTAGAGACAAAATTGATAGCATCGAGTTATTGATAGAGTGGGTCCCACTTTTCATGATGAGTCTTTCAAGAGCGGGTTAAAAATATGCTTCGGTTAACGTCGATATCATGCATACTCAGTCAATATATATATATATATAGAGGTGTTACATTAGGACACGCTTATGCTGCAATTATGTTATGGTATTATAGTTGCTTTTAGTTATTGGATCCATAATTATACAGTTGTATTAATTAAATTTAATGACTGAAAATAACTGTAGTATCATACTATAGTTACAATATAGTTGGACTCGTTACATTATTGTGCAGATTTAACTTTTTTAAAAAAAAAAAATAACATCATTTTAAAAATCAAATTTATTACTTGAGCAGTGCTAACATCAACTGCCTTTGGGAGCGACTGACGCAGTCTAAGTGGGACAAGTGTTCTTTTTTGTATTTTATTAAATACTTTTGTTATTGTTTTAATTTTTACTTGCAGCGTGAATTATCGATCATGCTCTTTGTAACACTTATAATTTTATTTTTACCAGCACAATTTTGATGAAAAAGGTCTTTTGCCCTGACAGTAATCTCTATTCTTTATGCTTAATTATTATGTTATCACATCTTTCAGTTTTTTTGAAAAAAAATATTTGTTTAAAAATTTATATCAACTGCAAGATTTATTTAATATGACAATAACAACTTTACATCAATTTTTTCACTTCAAATTTTATTTTTTTGAGGTAAGATTTAAAAAAAAAAACAGCAACACACCATTATTACTTTTTAACTTCTTATTTTAACCCCTCTCTTTTATTATGATATCTACAAATAATTTGATGTTAATATGTCCTCTGAATTATCAATGAAGTGGATTAACCTATTTTGAATTTAAATTTTGATTTAGATATTCAAACTAGTTCGTATAATTGATTTAGTAGATTCAAATAATTTTTTATTATAAATATCTATATTTTTTTTATAATTGGCATACAAAAACAACTTATCTCTTTCGGATGCATTAACAGCTTGAGAGTCGAGAACATGAAGAATTTTTGTTTCTTTTGCTTTGCTTATAAATATGAACAAAATTATCCCTGTCAAATATGAACAAAATTGATAATTTTGCTGCTTGTCCATCTTTTTTTTAGGCAATGTTTGGTTTGAAGAAAATGGAGGGAAGGAAAAGAGTGGAAGGGAGAGGAAGGGAGAAGAAAAGAATAGAGAAGAGTAATGAAAATAGATTTTCTTGTTTGATTTAATATAAAATTTGAAAAAGAAATTAATTATAATTTTTTTCTTTAGACAAATTTATCCTTTACTTTAACTATTAAACTATTTATATTAGTAAGATATAAAATATGTCAGTGGTGACCGTGGCCGGTCAATGGCGAAGTCCAACAATTAATTGAGAGAAGTCTGATTAAGTGGATCGAATATTCGTCAATAAAATAAAAACATAAATAATAATTATTAATGGCATTAAACAAGTTCAAAAGTTGAAGGATAATTTTGAAAACTTTAGTTTCTAACATAAAAAAAAAATTAAATTCTTCACTACTTGGCGTGGAATTTAAATTCTACATTATGATGGGTATTAAATTCTTATATATTTTGTCAAATCAAATAATTTAAATTAAAAATTTAAATTACTTTTCTCTCATTCTCTCCTCCCAACTAAACACTACCTTAAGGTCTGTGACAGTTTTATTGGTTGGGTTATAAATTTGAAGAGTGAGTAATACTACTCTTTCAAAATTGAAATATAACATTTTTTATCTAGATAATTTGAAATATATTTAAGTAAAATTTAGAAGCACAACATTGAATTTAAATAAATAACATATTTTGTTTTACTTTATATTTATGCATAGTAGGTTATCTTAATGCGTGTAAAATGGAAATAAAAAAACATATAAATTGGCCAAAAGTAGTCCCATAAAATTTTATAGTAATTATTAATATTCTTACAATTAAAATATTATAATTCATTAATTAAAAAATAAATTATTTGTTATTGTATTTTAAAAAATAATAACATGATAAATTAGCCTATGTTAGAGTGGACAAATTGTGGGCTTGAGCTGGCCTTTTCTAAGCCTAAGTAATTAGTACCCGACCCATGGGCTCAGGCCTTTTTGAAGCCCATCCAAACTTAAATGGGCTTGAACTAGATGGGTCTAGGCCAGGCTTGGGCCTCTAATTTTTTTTTTTTTGATACAAGCCTCTAATAATTTTTAAAATAAATTTGATTGTCCAGCACATGATAGACTAATATTAATATACACAAAATAATAGCAATACAGTATACTAAAGGGCCATCATGCACAATTAATATTAAATGGTTGACATATAATTTTATTTTGATTGCTGATACAGCACAACAATAGTTTTCCTATTATTTTGATTTATTCGTCACTTATTAACTAACCAATTAATTCCCATAAATTCAGAAAAATCTATTATTCCTTTCATAGTTCTTACATATTAAACATTTCTTTACTTAAAGAATGCTGGAAAACTGTAATTCAAAATATGCTTGATTTAAGTCAATGACTGTAATAGGAAAGAAACAAAATATTTCTTCAAGTTTCAACAGTGACAGAAAAGTGTATTATTAACAAACCAATCTATCCTTATCATTTCTCCCCCTAAAAAAAATTCCTTATAACCAAAAAAAAGAAAAATAAAAAACGAAGAACCTAGTTTCCAAAAGAAAACCTACCCACCCGTATTGGGCCGACATTAAATTGGAATTTATTAAGGCTGGCCTAGTTAAAAACATGGGCTATAATGTGTAGTATTAATCATTATGAAAACTCCCCCACAATGCCCAGGAGCTTTTATTTATATATTTATTTATAATTTTGCAAAAGTCCTTAACGTGGCCCATTTGGAGCAAGCTTCAAAATTTTAAGCCCTTATCCATAATTTCATGACATGGGCCGGGCTTAAAACCTGCTGGCCTGAAGTGGTCCAAACGTTTTTGCCAACCCTAGTCTATGTTCATATGAGGATTAATGAGTTTGTTAAACTAATAAAAATGATACAAAACAGAAGAGAAAAAATTGCAAACAACTAAATTTCAAGATAAATTGATTACATTCATCAACCCTCTCACAAATAAAGTTTTAAGTCCCTTTTATATGATAATCCTAACATGTGAAATTACCTACAAGGGTAAATTTGATTACTTAATAAAGTCCTAGTTATTGCCTCCAATTTGTTCTGGTGGGATTAAGCCAATATGATTGAATCATGTTAGCAGTAAATTAGTTATTTAATAGGGAGTATTAAATAACTATTTTAGATATAAAATAATCTGAGCTCAACAAATATGATTGACCCGAATTCAATCTTAATATGAGCTCAACTTAAAATTTTAATCTGACTGCTCCAATCCGAATATAGTTTACATCGAATCCAATTGGATTATAAGTTAAGTTTAGATCTCTTTTTCTCAAATCAATTAACCTAAAATTCGATTGGATTGATCTAAATTGGATCCGAACTTGAATTTACGCCCCTACAATCTGCACACAAAAAAAAAAAAAACAGACATGGCTTAAGCCACCCTTCGATATTTTATAATTGGCATACAAAAACAGCTCATCTCTTTTGGATGCATTAACAGCTTGAAAGTCGAGAAAATGACGAATTTTTGTTACTTTTGCTTTGCTGATAAGTATAAGCAGATTTGATAATTTTTATACTTGTCCAACTTCTTTTAATGTCCGTGACATTTTTATTGGGTCAGTTATAATTTTGAAGTGTGAGTAATACTACTGTTATAAAATTGAAATATGAAATTTGTTATCTAAATAATTTGACACGTAATTAGGTAATATTTGGAAGCACAACACTGAATTTAAATAAATAACATATTGTTTTGAAGCTCAGAGGAATTGAAAATTTACTGCTATACTGTGAAGTTTGTGTTAAATTATGTCGTTCAAAAGTATGGAAAAAGTTGTTCTGTTTATACAGTATTGTACCCGATTTTTTTCGCTGCCAAATATGGATTCAGAGTATGTCTGGTGAGTAGAGTAAAGTGAAGCCTGCGTTTGGCTGAAAAACCAGCTGCAAATCAGACCCGCTTGTCCCTGTGGGACTAAGCCGCACAGGCCTTTTTTTTTTTTTTCCTTAACTATTATTTAATATTAACAATTATATTAAATACAAATCAAATATTATATTTTTTAATAAAAGATATTAATTTATGTTTAACTGAAAAATGAAAAAGATGCTCAACTCTACTGCAGACAATCATATTTTACTAAGAAATCCAAATAATCGATTAATATAAATACTAAAATATTTATTATTAGACAATATACCTAAAGTACATTATTTATAAAAAGAACAAGAGAAGATTATTTCTAAATTCATTCTCACACCTCCTCTCTTTCAATTTTCTTCTTGTTTCTCTCGTGCTTCTCTACACCAAACATTTTCCTAATGCAAAGGCCAGGAGTCCCCACTCCCCAGTAAGAAAACAAAATCAAAGCAAAAACAAGCAGTTCAAGCGATATTGCACTTATGTCACCACTTGAGACAAATCTAAAGTGGACACCTTATTCTAATAATTAATTCAAGCCAAGCTTTAATATTTTGCTCACTCGGGGCAGCAACGGTACATGAAGAACATCTCCATGTCGTGGCCACAGTCTGCACAGGGCACCCTCCCCGGAATTGCCCCATTAACGCCGGCAAGGATAAGACGATTGCAATGCTTTCCGGTGGGAATTTTATGCAGATAATTGTTGAGTCCTTCAATAAAACCCTTTTGAGAAGCATCATTTTGCCATTCATTAAATTTTTCCATGCAATCTATAGCCGCCGTGCCCTTAGCCCTGGCCGTTTCTTGTGTTTTTCCCCTCCAAAATATTGCCCATCCTTGATCACTGCCATCAAAACTAAGTAGTGTCATCAACTCTCGCATTATGTTATCTTTCTCTACAGACATGCCATGTTGCAGTTTCGAGTAGAGCATTCTCTCCAATCGTGCCCAAAAGAACCACATTGCGGTGCCATCAATCACGATATGACTCGAATCCTCCTTAGTGATGATGCTGCTGATTTCTTCCAGTCTCTTCTTTGCATTTTTCTTTCCAACATAAGCCATTCCCCAGTTAATTTGAGCTTTACTTGCTACAGCTTTTGCTGAGTTTGTGAATTTTCTGATCCACGCCGCATCATTACCTCCGTACAAGCATATGAATCTCTCTTCTTTCATCTGATAAAAGTACATTACATTTCAGTATTGAAAATGTTAATATCACATTGACATACTAATACTGTTCGATGAACTTAATTAAAAAATAAGTACCCATTCAAGTATGGTAGTATCAATGCCACCAACAAGCAGCTCAAGTGTCCAGGACTTTTCCTTCCAAAGTGCTTCTTCCGTTTCAGCAAAAAATTATAATTATGAAATAAAATTAATAATATGTAAAAAGCATTTTGGTTCAAAATCCTCCCTTGTGGATCCACTGACACTAGGATCGCCTTCTTTGAATACTTCCATTCCTCTTTGACGTACTTTATGACTGCAGGTTGAATCATCGCAGGATCGTGGATAGTGTACCACGGCATCTTTTTTTGTAGATTCTCAAATTTGTACAAGGTTTGTTGCCTATCAGTTGACCTGTCCACAACTGGAAGCCACACAATTCTGCACTCTTTGCTAACTTTGAGGTCTTTATACATCTTCCTAAGAACCAAAATTTCTTCTTGGGAAATATCATCAAGGCTCGAGATAAGTAATAACACATGCTTTTTCTTCAATACGTGTATTTGAACCTGTTTGCATAAATAGAAGTCTATTGTTTCGAATGCAGTAACGGAGTTAATTTGTAACCAGAAAAATGCAAGTATAGAAAGGAATTTGGCAACAAACCGTGGTCCTGGTTTCACCATCCACAAGATCCTCAGCATAAATCAATGCTCTCAGAACCTTGATATTGTCCTGGTTATTTTTTTCAAGAAGGCGCACGAGATTATTATATTCTTCAATTTGCCTAATCTTATCTGCATCCATGGTAAGGATATATCAGAGGGGAAAAAACATTGTAACTGGAACTTTCAAAGAGGGCAGAGATCAAACTTTCTAAATGTACATTCTTAAGGGCTCACCAATTTGTTGATGCCAAAAATCAATTTGCTTCTTGAGGTTCTCGTACACGTGTATGTTGCAGACCTTATAAGTCAATGTTGACAGTTCCAATTCATCGGTGGTTGATGCAGTGTACCTGAAATATAGTGACAGAGTTGGTATATTACATGTATGAATGGTGATTAAATTGTGTTCATAGATGGCTTACTCGTGTCTCAAGCCTCTGAGGTTTGAAATTCGCGAATTGCAAGCTACAATACTTCGGAAGGTCCAATATGCAGCATGGTAATGAGCCTGGTCCATGGACATTGCTTGTCCGTCATTTGAAATATACTGAGAAGGTAGCTGCTTGAACTCAACAATGCAATTGGTTAAATCCAACATGGCCCCGATGAGATTGTTGAGTTCATCAAATTAGACTTTAAACCATCAAAACCCGCGCTGGACGAAAAAAAAAGTTCAACGACACTGAATACAGAGTTAGCAAGTGAGTTCGTGGCCATCCGGAGCATGGTTTGCCAGAACTTGTTTCATCATCTTGTCACTGTCATCGGATGCTGAGATCATCCGGCGGTCGCTCGGGCCATTTCTGACTTGGGGCCAGCGGATGCGGGTTTTTGTTTCGCAAGTGACTCAAGCCGGTGACAATTTTTGTGT
This sequence comes from Citropsis articulata, assembly GCA_030449925.1. Lineage (NCBI taxonomy): Eukaryota > Viridiplantae > Streptophyta > Magnoliopsida > Sapindales > Rutaceae > Citropsis > Citropsis articulata. The sequence goes on along the minus strand of JASUUH010000019.1, from coordinate 1,676,831 downwards.
GATTTATGCCAAGATTTACTTTTGCTGCGTGTCTTTATAAATCAATTTTCTCTATACTAAGCGACAAAGGTTGGGTCGTTGCGCTGTTCTGCTGTTCACGTGATGAATGATTCCGACTTTTAGAGCTCTTCATATCCGTGGGACCATTAAAAATAGATTTGATTTATTCACGTGTTGAATGATTATAGCTTTTTACAGCTTTTAAATGTTATGAAAAAATCTACGACTTTTCGGCCCAGTGATGGTAAGTGATATAGATAAGTTTGGTAGTAAAATGATAATATCCCTTTTATAAATAAAAAATTATATTAACTTATAAAAATTACAAAATACTTTAGTACGGTAAAAATTGTTTAAAAAGTTGAAGTAACAATGGTATATCGATATAACAACAGTAGCCAAGGATTTCCGCCATTGATATTGTAACGTGCAACTCTGTGACGGTGTGTGGGGATGGCATCACACTGTTCTTTGTGAGGGCGCTACCAATTCAATCTCTTCGACCTTAATAGAGGGACGCTCAGCGAAAATGCCCCTACCAGGGCAGCAATGGAGGAAAGTCATCGTCTCTACATAAACCAGCGGTCGCCGAAGGCGGAATTGAAGGCACATTGCCGATATGAGCTTTTATTGCATAAATCAGCGAATGCCGAGACAGCAGCCGGGACGTCCATGGGTTGTCGATAAGTTCATGCCCCACGCATAAAACAAATGGAAACAATGTAGACTTCCGGCAAAGGACAAGGCCTGTGCAATGCATACACACAATAGTTATATGATTGATGTTAAGATCATTCTACAAACCAAGAGCCATGGCATTAAGTGTTGAACGTAGAAACATGGTATACGAAGGGAACCAGTGAGACAGTGATGAATACTGCGTAGACAGCGCACCGTCTCACTGTCACATATTGACGACAGTAGCGGGATATGCGTTCGCTTCACATAAAACTAAGGGGCTGCTTGCATAAGAATAGGCCTCTAGCTGCATCAACTACGATTTTTACAAAGGATTTCGCTGATAGTTTCAACTCAGAACTTGTTTAACAAATCATCTGTTTTATTCACTGTCATCGGATGCTGGGATCATCCGACGGTCACTTCTCAGACCATTCCTGGATTTCTGAGGCACTAAAAGTTTGAAGTACAAGCGGAGTATTAGTTCAATCTTAAGCTTCCAATTGATAATTATGATCTTCAATTATGCAATTTGTTTGACAATTTTGTGCGATGATTCCACTGGAGTTTGTTGAGAGTACTGCTGCGTGAAGCTATTGAGAATCCATTTTCTCTATTACTAAGCGAATTGAAAGAGCTGGGTCGTGCCTTTTGTTCATATTCACTGAAGGAAAGTGATTCCGACTTTTAGAGCTCTTTACTTATCCGTCGACCCAAGTAAAATTAGTGTTTGGCTAGTTTATTAAAGTAATTTGAGACGTTGTATTTTAGAGCTTGTGGTTAAAGCTTAGGGACCATTAATATTCAATTTAATTTACGGCAATCTTTAACTTACATCCGGTATAATTTACAACCGGTAAAAAAAATATAAAAATAAATAATAAGTATGTGAGCTATGTAGGACTATCACTCCTACTTCCAAAAGAAAATGTTATTTTTTTCATTGCTCTTGATATAATTACAATTAAAATTCTACCGATAAAATGTCGAGGGCTTTCTTATATAATTCTATCAGAAGACAAAATAACGTCTCGATAATTCACTTGAAGTCGTAGGGAGATCGTTAACTTACTTGTGTGTCACTGAAAGAAGATGGAATTCTCTGCGCGTATACGTAAATATTCATGATTCCATTAAACATGATAACTGTTATTCAATACAGAAGTAATTGAATGGCACTCTTTGGATACATAACTTAGTAGATAAATACCACACAGTGATTTCAAGAATTGCCAAGATGGGAAATGGATGGGATGTTTACCTCAGATTCCCACCGTTTCCGGAAAATAAATTGAATAATAGTGGGACGTAGAATCCCATGGAGTAACAGTGCCCCCAAATCCCTGATAAATTCACGTTATTTATTTTATAATAGATATAGATATATGATTTCATTAAATTAGAAATTAAAAACTTCAATTAAATCATTATCATATTACTAGGTATTTTAATTATGTAAAAAAAATCTCAAAATATTTGTAGCAATGTCTTGAAATAATATTAAAATTAAAAAATATTTGAAGAGAGTCGTTCTTAAGGGAGAAAAGAAAGCACAATAATATTTTAAGGTTGAATGAAAATTATATTCTAAGGTTTTCGTTTAGTTATAATCTATTTGTATCAAGTAGAAGTTAAAAAAAAAATTATTAACTAACATTGTAATTGATAAAATAAAAATTATTAAATAAAATTTAAAAAATAATTTTATATATAATGGGGATTGGCGTGGAGAGTACAAGACCAAACCCCATCCCATTAAGAGTTTGGGGATTATTTTTCTCTCATTCCCCATCCTATTCTCCAAAAATTATTTAAAATTCACCCCATTTTGGGTGGAGCCCCATGGAGGATTTTGCCATCCCTAATCGCACAAATAAATGGTTGCTTCAAGATATATTTACTTATAGATATCACTTTTCTTGAGATCTTATTTGTCTCTGCCATCTGCCAATTAAATGAAAAATAAATTAATCCACAAAAAATATATATCTTAACTCAAAAAATATGTGAATTGAAGATGAAGTTAAGGAGAGATCAGTGGAAATTACCATGTTATAATCATTTTAAGCTTGGAGTGAATTTTAATTGAGGGAAAATATTCACGAGGCATTGGTTTGTCATATTAATTTTATTGTGTCCAATCTATAATTTTGACGCAACGCTAGTCCCAGTCTATTTCTCAGATAAATAAACCGAGACTTTGGATTTGCATGACCAAAACTTCGTGCTCATTTTAGGAAAAGATAAAAGAAAAAAATTGTACTAAGATATTTGAACTTGTCAATACATTCTATGCCCCAATTTAATTAAATTAGATTTTAGTAAAATTACTTAATTTCTTCAATATATTCCAGTTTTCCTTTCCTCACCAATATTTTATTATCAAAATATCAAGTTGCAAAGAAAAAAGAACATCTACAACCCAAAGGTGGGTAATAGTTATGTAGACCTTCAAATTTTTAATAAAGGTCACCAAGACTTTCTTTTAACTATAATACTATTTGAAGATAGTAACTTAAAAATTGACTTTAATTTTTTTTTAAAAATACAAATGCAATTCAAATAGTTTAATTTGTCTAGTAGAGTAATAATATTAAAATTTAAAAAAATATATATAATTTTTAAAGTGAAAATTATTATATTTATTTTAATAATATATTTTTATTTATTTAAAAATTATTTTGGGTTAAGTGAATTTTACAATTAATAAAGTATATCTCATGTTATTAAAATTATTTTATAAGATATTAAAAATAATTTAAATTTATATATATTTTTTAACATTAGATTTTTATTTTATTATAAAATCTAGTTTAATATAATATAAGATTATAAATATTAAAATATTTTTTTAAATATTTACATTATTTTAAAATGTTACATTGTTTACATTTATTTTAATATCATATTTCTATTTATTATAAAAATTAGATTCAAGTTTTTAGAGTTAATAAGACTAAAGGGTATTATAATTAAAAGAAGATCTTAGAATTTCTTACTAAAAATTTAAATGTCTACTATTTTTTCAAATCTTGGGATGTAAGTGTTGTTCTCCTCAATTGCAAACAGACTTAATGTAGATTTTCAATTAATAATCAATTTCACTATTGTTATGAGCCATGACCTGTCAAAACGTTAGAGAAAAACAATTCTAACATGGAAAAGTACAGATCAAAAGTTTTGTAGCACCCATTAAATAAAACCTATAATGACTTTCACTATGCATCTTTAAAATAAAAATTGACAATTTTTGAAGTAAAATGCTTAGAATTACAGTGATAGAAAAATATATGCTAAGGGAAAAAAAAAAAGAAAGATAAAGATCCAAAATGATCGTACATGAGAGAGAGAAGTCTAAACAGAGATTCCAATTGAGCCTGGTTACATGAATTTTAGAAAGATATGAACAAATTAAATAATAATTTTTTTATTTTAATAATAAATATATTTTGAAATATAGATGCAGAGATAAAATTGATAGCCTCGAATTATTAATAGCGTGGGTCCCACTTTGCACGATGAGTCTTTGAAGAGGGGGTGAAAGAAAAGGACCTCTCCCGGATCTGAAAGACTATTTTTAGTGTTAGTGGATGATTATGATTTAACTACTTTTTTCTTTTAATTTATTAACTACTAATCATATTAATAGGTTTTGATCAGATAAAAATCAGATCAGGAGAGGATCCTGATCCGAAAAAATGTGCTTCGGTCAACGTCAATATCATGCATTCTCTCTCTCTCTCTCTCAAGATAGATATATATATATATATATATATATTCACATCTCTCACGTTTGGCATGCTCCTAGAACGTGTAACATACGTGTAACATAGTCTTCCATACACTTGTATGATTAGAATAATTCTATCCCAAGTTGTGAACCTCTCGTAATATAAAAATTGTAAAGATATTACCCAACAATAACTTTTCTAGCTAAATTAGCTGTACGTAATTCTAACGGGAGAGTTTGGTTAGAGGAAGGTCTAACAGAGATCTCTGTTTATATATATAAAGATAAATTTATGTAAACTTTTTTTATTAATAAAGTCTTACTTTAAAAAAATAAATTTTCTAATTAATTAGCTTTATCTTCACTCAGATAAAATTTATTAATTACCATTACTATTAATTGATAATTGATAATATAGCTATAGATTATTATTATTTTTTATATTATTTAAATTAGTGTTATTTATCTTTACAATCATTTTGAATATTTTTCATATAATATATTTTAAACTACAATAAAATTGATTAATGTGCTTTAATTTAGAATATTAAAGGTTTGCCTTCAATTGAAAACAATTTATGTTATGATAGAATACAATTTTATTTATATCTCTTGAAACATTATTTTTATTTATCTGGAATTTAAAATTTATAAATACACAAATATAAAAATACTAATTTACAGACTTTTAAGTTAAAAAAGTAAATAACTTAATATTTATTATCGAAGATTCAGACAAACAAACATACATATCATTCAGGTTCAATCATTTCATTTTATTCATCTAAACTAATTCAAGTCTATTATGATTTCAGAGAAGAAGAAAAAAAAGTCATGTTTGTTAAGATATAGACTAAGTATCCTAACTATGTGTCACTAATAGAATTTCACAATTTCGATAATGATAAGGTTAATTATTAACTATCGCTTACGTTAAGTAAATAGTCACAAATCATTTGCCGCATTAGTTAGAATACAAACAACCAATAAAGTTACGATCGCATTTTGAAACGTTTTCAGCAAGCTTTGGTCGCCCGGGGAAGTCAGCGCTGTTGGTCAGAAGCGCATGCTTTTTCCGGTTAATGAGGGCATTCTAGTGCAGGTTGTGGTCACGAACTTTAAAGATTCCCACAGCCTTGGAAGTAGCCTGCGATCACCTCCTGTGCATTTAAGCCGAAAAAAAAGAATACAATGTTAAGGAAGAAGATCACTCATAATTCATATATACTAATTGTTTGGATTTTTTTATTATTAGTTACTTATTATGCATTGAATAATAGTATTTATAATAGTTCTCAAATAAAATAATTATAATTATAAATAATAAAATTGAATTGAGTGAATTTTTTTAATATTTTATTTTTATAATCAATAAATAGTTTTATTTCTGTATTGTTAGTTATTTGTTTCACATTAAACTAAAATATTTAGTATTATACTTACTAAAATAATTATAATGACATATGACGAATTTAAATGAAGAGAAGTTTGTTGAATATTTTCTTTTAATAATCAATTGATAATTTTATTTTTTGTATTATTAGTTAATTATATTTTAGTTACAGCATTGTATATTTTTATAAACATTGGATATTAATATAATAATAATATTGACAAATTAGCAAACATATTTGAGCTACCAAATTATTCAAAAAAGTTAATCCCATGGGGGGTCATGGAATAAGTTTTCTTAAGCTTGTGTGATTATTAATTTATTATGCAGCTCCAAGATAAGTTTAATTTAAAACTTTGTATACACCAAATATAGAATATGATAATTTTTTAATGAATTAATCTAATCCCAAACACATTAGAACATCACCAAAAAAACTCTTCAAATAATATTTTATTACTTATTTGAAGAGTCACATTAGCATTTAAGGCTTTAAAAGACACTCCAATTAAGATTTTTCAAATAAAAAATTATCATCTCTCTTCAAATTTAGAGAGTTACTTTCTCTCTCTTTAATTTATATTTTATTTTATTTTTTTTTGGAGAAAGAGAAATAGGTGCTTTAATTATTATTGACTTTTTTTTAAAAAAATAATTATTTACTTAAAATAATATTAACTCATTTCTATTTAAAGAGTCTTTTGGAGAATAATAATTTTTTAATTTTTAATTTACCACATAAATAAATAAATAAATATTTAAAAAATAAAATTTATAGAATTTGTTTTTAGAGATATTCTTACACTGCAAGTCTGCAATCCAGCGCACTGCAACGTGGGTCCTGACTCCCAGATTTGTCTCTGTCAGGAGGTATCACCTATCAATATTATGCATATTTTCTCGCCCAAACAAAAAAAAAAAAAAACGTGTAACACAGTTGCCACCGTGTGTGTGCATTTGTGGTGGAGTGCCAGCGACGGTCACTCTGATGAGCCACTGTCGCACTCGCTTCTCCCCTTATTTAGATTGTTGGGCAGATTTAACTCTATTTTTTTTTAATTAAAAATTACAACACCTTAAAAATTAAATTTATTACATCACTCTTATCTTCGAGTTTTTTTCTTTCTTAAAACTTACCCAATCGTCAGTTCGCTTCCACCACAATTTATTTTTTTATTATATTTTAACATATTTCAACTCTACTTTCATAATTCGGAACGTTTATCAATTGCATTATACATTTTTCTCTTGCCAGTTTAGCTCTTCTCCGCGTCTTTTCTGCGTTTGATAAACAAATTCAAAATTGAATGTGACAAAAACTAAATTAATTAATAAATAGCAAAAGTTAAATGCATTAAATTCTTTGTCCCATATGACGAGCAAATCTTTTTTTTTTTTTTAAGGAGCAAAACTAAATATTTTTCACTCTCTTTTAACATGAACATTTGTGTATACAATTTTTGAGGGAGTAAATCTAAATTTTCAACATCAATAGTTATTAGTTCAATTTAGTCAAAGAGAATCTCTAAAAAAAAAAAAAAAGAAGTTGTGAAAGCGAACTGGTGGTTGGATGAATTTGAGAAAAAAAATTTGAAAATAAGGGTATTGTGGTAAAATTCCATAAAAGATTTATTTATTTTTTAAATGATTCAAATTGTTAAGTATATTTATCCTAAATTTTAGTCCAATCAAATAATTAATAGCTACCGCTACATTTTGCAATAACAAAAATATGTTGTTATGAGATAAAGAGCCTCTAAATTACATTTAATATAATTTATAGTCTTAATGTGAATTACACTAATTATGAATTACACTAATTATGAATCCCATAATTTTATATAGTTCACATAAAGACACATAAAAATTATAAGTTATATTAAATATGATTTAATAAAATTCTATAAGATATATTAAGATAAAGTCTTTTTCATCTATCAATTTTTCTTAATTAGTCAAAAGTCAGTTTTAAGTGATGTAATTTTCAAATTTGAAAACAAAAAAAGAGGAGTTAAATCTGGACAATAATCTAAGGAAGAAAATACGTGTCCTACTCATAATAAAAAAGCCAGTGCGACAGTCCTGCTAGAAGTTTTCATAAACGTGTATGGTCACAAGAAATTCAGACAGTGGTCGCGAATATTTTTGAGATATTTATAAAAATAATCTAAATTTTTTTGTTATTTTCATAATTAACCCTCTAAACTTTTTCCCATCAACATTAGTAAAACATAATATTTTCTCGCCAAATTATCATTGTTTATAAACCAAAAGCAACTTTCTTTAGGGCTTTTATCAAACCAAACACAGCCTTGCACTCTTAAATCATCACTGGTGACGGCAAAATGTAACGGCAAACACCGACGGGAGACGATAAAAGTGAACTCCGAGAATAATCCATCCGGATCTAACACAAATCCGCATCACTGAGTGGTAAAAGTTATTTTTTTAACTTCCGATAGCTTTCAACAAGGGACGATTCTCGCTCGCTTTGAACAACGAACGCTTACAAAGACCACAGACGTGTTTTCAAGGACACTGTCAGACAAGATTATATGATAGCAATTAACACAAAGATCAAAAGGATAGCAAATTGGGTCAGATGTCGAAGCCATTTGTCATTACAAGAATTGGTCGATAGACAACTTCTTGACACTGCCATGACAGCGATAAATCACACCCCAACTGTCCCGCAGATCACAAGGCTTGTGAAATAAGCTCTTCAGTAGCCTTCTCCTCGCACACTCCACAACAACTTTCTCAACGTATCGCCCTACATCATCAATTTCTTTTGTCACTAAGCATCATGCATGGCCCAGTATTAAAACATTCAATGTGGCCTTGTGTGCCATCACCAAGCGCGGCAGCAAAAAACCACAACATAGAAAGGCATTGTAGTAACAGAATCCCATGCTTTTAACTTTTAACTTTAATTTAAGCTCTGATTCCAATTTTGGTAATGTTCGTTCTTGAGAACGACCTTGAGAAAGGCGCCATTTACTTAATAAACGTGTGGGGAGAGGGGTGTTCGGTTGGCAGTGTAGAGAGCCAGAGAAAGAGACAGTACGAATGAGAGTATAATTACGGTACGATATTTTCGATAAATAAGAAGATTTTTGACTAATGTTAATAAAAAATTTTTTAGGGAATTAATTGTGAAAATAGTAAAAATTTCCCAATTTTTTAACTATTTTCATAAATTTCCCAACATTTTTTAGCTTTGATTAAAATAAATTTGAAAAAGATACAAAAGATGTGTAGGGCATTCATTGAACCACATTATTGGTTCTGCACTTTCCAAAGCAAAGTTTGGCAATCGAATGGACCATGCCATTATGAAGCCGTGAGGTATGCTGCAGCGTGGGGCCGTGTGGTTCCTTCAGCTTTTCCTGGATGTCCAATATGGTCCAACAGATCTCTTATTCTCAGTGTTACTGTTTTGACAGACACTAAATGACAATTAATATACCGTACACTTACACATATTAATAATATATAAACCCTACCTATATATTATTTTTATGGGTAGGTGTATGTAATTAATATACCGTATACTTACACATATTAATAAGGGTCCGCCTACGTTACACGTAACTAACATAACGTTCAACATGTAAAATTTCGTTCATATAATTTTAAATTTTCAAAATAACATTTATTTAATTAAAAAATTTATTTTATAATACTTTCATATAATTAATAAAATTTATTAAAATAAAATTTTATAATACTTTCCTATATTTTATGAATTTCATTAATAAAATTCATATAATACTCCTTACACTCAATAATACTTTCATATAACATTCATTAAAATAAAATTTATTTTATAATACTTTCATATAATTAATAAATTTATTTTACTTATGTTATAAATTTATTTTATAACATTCGTTTAATAAATTTTTCATATAATTAATAATAATTCGTTTTTCAAGTAGGATGATATCATAATAATACTCATTTTCGGAGGTAGGATGAATTATTATTAATTATATGAAAAATATAATAAATTTATGAAAAATACTCATTTTCATATAATTAATAATAATTCATCCTACCTCCGAAAATGAGTATTATTATGATATCATCCTACCTCCGAAAATGAATTATTATTAATTATATGAAAAAAATTATTAAATGAATGTTATAAAATAAATTTATAACATAAGTAAAATAAATTTATTAATTATATAAAAGTATTATAAAATAAATTTTATTTTAATAAATGTTATATATGAAAGTATTATTGAGTGTAAGAGAGTATTATATGAATTTTATTAATGAAATTCATAAAATATAGGAAAGTATTATAAAATTTTATTTTAATAAATTTTATTAATTATATGAAAGTATTATAAAATAAATTTTTTAATTAAATGAATGTTATTTTGAAAAATTAATTCTAATTTTAATAAAATAAAATTAAGTGTAAGGGAGTAAAATGAAATTTTACAATTAAAATTTTTTTATAATATTTATAAATAAATTATAAATAACATAAAATATAGGGATCTGAACAAAATTTTACATGCTGAACGTACGTTACGTTACCTGTAACGTAGGCGGACCCTATTAATAATATATAAACCGTACCTACATAATATTTATGTGGCTATGTGTATGGTAAATTAATTGTAATTTAAGGATTCCCTACTGCTTTTTCTTTCTATCGCTAAATCCACGGCTTTTTGGCAATCACAATCAGTGAATTACTTTCTTAAAAAATAAGAAGAAGAAGAAACAAATATCATGCATATTTTAATCTTCTGGAAGGCTTCAACCGCACAAGAAGTCTTCAGTGATCATGAAGAAAAGTGTATGCCAGGAAAACAAAAAAAAAAAAAGAAAGCAGATAAAGATCCCAAATGATTATACACTAGAGAGAGAAAAGTCTAAACGGAGATTCCAATTGACGCTGGTGACATGAATTTTAGATAGATATAAATAAATTAAATAATAATTGTTTATTTTAATAATAAATATATTTTGAAATATAGATGTAGAGATAAAATTGAAAGCCTCGAGCCCTCGAATTATTGATGGAGTGGGTCCTACTTTCCGTGATGAGACTTTGATGGGGGTTAAAAAATGTGCATCGGTTAACGTTAATATCATGCATACTTTCTCTCTCTCTCTCAATATATATATGGAAAATACTTGCGAGCCAGAAAGGCGAGAGAAGCACGAGAGAAACGGGGTGTTAGGCTGCCGTTTTGCTTTTCTCGTTTCTCGCGCAAAGCAGAGTGGATGAAAGAGAAAAGTCACGTGCTTGTGGATAACAAAACAAAAAAAAATTCGAGAGAAATCCAAAAAGTCAGACGAAATCTTATCTTCTTTTTGCTCTTTCCCTCGCACCTTCCTCCTTCTCAAGCAAAATCTCTCACTCTCAACATAACCGGCAACCGTGGCTCATTCCAGGCATCACCAGCATCACTGTTTTCCCACGATCTGAAACTCTTCCACATCCCAGCCATCACCAGCAGCGGCAGCGGTTCCTCTTCCAACGGTCAAGGTCTCTCAAGCTTCTTCTCTGCTGTCATGCACGCACCAGCAAAACCGTTCCTCATCCCAGCCATCACCAGCAGCGGCAGCGGTTCCGGTTCCTCTTCCACCGGTCACGGTCTCTCACGCTTCCTCTCCTCTGTCACGCACCAGCGGTTCCTCTTCCAACGGTGACGTCAGCATCTAATTAACTCCTCCTCACGGTAAAATTGCAATTGGGTTGTTGCTTTTTTGGTAGTTATGGCTTGATTCACGATCAAAATTTATTTTCGGTTTGTTTGTGTGTGCATGTTATGATGGTAGTAGGAGTTTACTTGTGCGAGTCTGAGTGTAGTTGTAAATTCCTTTTTAAGTTGCATTACCGGATCAATTCAGTTGTTTTAGATTAGTATTGGGTATGTTCACAGTACTTATGTTGATTTGCTTTCAAGATGAATTAGATGTGTGTCTTGTGCTTTTATGGCTAGAAAACTTGAATTTGGACTGGATTCTGTTGCCATTTTTCTTTTCAATAGAAATTAACGTGCTCGGGCTTCACTAAAGTGGATGTATTGTGCATTGGGTAGAGCTGGTCTGGTTGTTTCCTTTACATGCCTTGTGCTATTTCATTGTTGTGTTGTATGTGACTATGGATAGCTGGCATGAGATTGTACTTTTTTAGTTTCATTTTTTCAGTAGTTGTGATGTTTGTGGGTGCGTTTCTGTTTTGCCTTTTTTATTATTCATTTACTGCTATGTTTCATTTTTTTCCCCCATTTTAATTGTGTTGAAAGATATGCATTTAAAATGCAAGTGCAATTGGGTATGGTATGGTAGCCTTATTGATAGTCATCAAGCTTGTGTTTGTTAATACTTTGTTTCATTTATATTTTGGCAGGGCAGTTTAAAGTTGTTTATTAGTGACAATGTCATCTAGTTCAAATGAAACCCGAAATTCATTGCAAATATGTAACGAATGCGGTGAGCAAATGGAGTTGTTAACGTCACGTACTACAAAGAATCCAAATCGTAAATTTTGGAAGTGTAGAGGATGTAAGAACTTTCAATGGGCAGAACACTGTAAATCCGGTGAAGAAAAAATTGATTTGTTAGTGGAGGAAGTTAGAAAGTTGACATTGAAGATTGAATGTTTATCTGTTAAGATTCAATTATGTGAAGCACAGAGAGGATTGTTTAATTATGATTTCATTAGAATACTTGTGATAATTTTACTATGTTGTATATTTAAGAATTTCTTTTAAGTTCTTTTAATGTGTAATGTGTACTGAAAAAATTGTAAATTAAGTGTAAATTTTATTATTGTAGTAATTATTATTATTGTGCTTATCATTATCAAGCAATCGACGTACTACCACCTTCAACAATGGGTAAACTATTTACGCCAGTCACGTAACCACTCATTCACTTTATGCAAATAAATCACATCCTCTTCTATGAAAGATGAAGTTTATTCCAGGTTTCCTTCAACAATAAATCAAAATTAAAACAAGACAACATATGATAATAAACTTTACTTAATGGAACATCATTTCTTTAAAGTGAAGGTAATCGAAATTATTTAAGTCAAACACCAAATTTGAGTCCAAGTCAAATGCAACGAGAATGACAACAAACACCAAATTATAGCCTTTTCCAACGAAAACGGATCGCCGTTATCCGTTACCGGTTAGCCGTTATGCTGGATTTCAAATAACGGGTTGACCGTTAGTCGTTAACCCTTAGCCATTAAAATCCAGAAACCTGCACAACCAAAGACATCTATCCGTTCTTGCTAAACGGTTAAGGATTAGCAAATGATAACATTCTGGACATTATCGGTTAGCCTTTTACACGTTAATGTACCGGAAAATTCCGTACACACACAACACATTTCAGCCTTTTAACTCTAAACGGTTATGATTAGCAATGATAACATTCGAAAATTAGCTAGCCTTTTACACGCTCACGCAGAAATTCCAAGCACACACAACACATTTCAGCTAGCCTTTAACTCTAAACGGTTAAGGATTAGCAAATGATAACATTCTGGAAATTATCGGTTAACCTTTTACACGTTAACGGCTCGCCGGTAAATTCCAGAAGCACCCACAACACATTTCAACTAACCTTTAACTCTAAACGGTTAAGGATTAGCAAATGATAACATTCTGAAAATTATCGGTTAGCCTTTTACACGTTAACGGCTCGCCGGTAAATTCCAGAAGCACCCACAACACATTTCAACTAACCTTTAACTCTAAACGGTTAAGGATTAGCAAATGATAACATTCTGGAAATTATCGGTTAGCCCTTTACACGTTAACGGCTCGCCGGTAAATTCCAGAAGCACGCACAACACATTTCAGCTAACCTTTAACTCTAAACGGTTAAGGATTAGCAAATGATAACATTCTGGAAATTAAGCTAGTTAGTTAACGGCTCACGCAGTAAATTCCAGAAGCATGCACAACACATTTGGCTTTTAAAAAACTAGTAAATACTCAAAGGAAAATTATGGCTCTTACGAATTTATCTGTTATTATTAAAACTCCAACGTATTTGTCAAAAGGTTTGTTATCACAAAAAAAAAAACTAGTAAAATTATAACATTTACATGTTAACATAACTAATCGAAACAAATGGAAATCAAACATCAATTGCGGCGATTGTTGTCTTCATTGCGGCGATTGTTGTCTTCATTGCGGTGATTGTTGTCTTCGTTACATTGTTCATGTAACAACTGTTGAAAATTGCCACTTCTGGATCCTTCATACATCATCGAAGGAGAAGAATAATGCGACTGCACAGCATATGGTGGGACTGGTTGCTATAATACATAAGAAATTAAAATATCATTATACATTTAAAACATACATTCATACATCAACGAATAATTTTTTAATTTGTTTCGAACCTGCAAAAGAAATGTAAAAAAAAAATTTACACAAACTAATTACACAAAATCACAAAAAATGACACATTTCTTGCCTTATGTTATTTCATTTATTTATTGTTTGCCGAGCAAATACAACAAAATTAAAAGAAAATTTAAAGCCACGTGATCGACCTTATGAACAGTCATGCTTCCGGTGAACAATGATGGTGACTGGTTGCTGGAAGGCGTTTAGATCGTCACCGATTGCAATCTGCCGCGACCGCTTGTTGGAGGCGTTCAGATCGTCACCGGTTGCTGGAAGAGTTTCAGATCGTGACCGTGAGATGAGAGCACGAGAGAATGGTTGCTGCCGTGATGAGCCGTGATTGGTTGCCGGCGATTTGTGTGAGGTGAGAGAAATTGAGAGAAATGAAAATGAAAGAGCAGAGCAAGAGTTTTGTTGAGAGATTTGTTGAGAGAAATGAAAAACGAGAGAAACGTGAGACGGGAGAGATGAAAGAGCAGAGCAAGAGTTTTGTGAGTGTTGAGAGATTTGTTTCTGGTGAGAGAAACGAGAGAAGGGAGAGATAAAAATGAAAGCGCCATTTTTTTTTCTTTATTTCAATGGAAAAGCCCACGCCCACGTGACTCTCTCATTTTTTTTGTTTTTTTAGCGAGAGAAACGAGGGAAGCAAAACGGCAGCCTAGCATCCCGTTTCTCTCGTGCTTCTCTCATTTCTCTCGCTCCCTAGCAGCACTCTATATATATTACTTCCATGTTTGGCATGCTCTAGAACGTCTAACATACGTGTACCACAGTTTTCTATACACTTGTAAATTAGCTCTCTCTCGCTATGATTAGAATAATTCTATCCCAAGTTGTGAACTTCTTGTAATATAAAAGGACTCCGCTAAGTTGCAGCATCTGCAACTAAGAGCTGAGTCCTTTATGGCCTTGCATCAGCCAAGTCCCAGTAGCTTTTCCTCTCTCTTGCAACAGCGTGTAAGCTGCTCATTGGCTATGTTGCATACAAAATCTGTAACATAGCACGCTCCAAAATTGTAAAGATATTATCCAAAAATAATTTTTTTAATTAATTATTTTCATCATTATTTATATAAAATTTATTAATTAATATTATTATTAATTTCTCTAACCTATAACTGATAATTAATAATATAGTAGTAGATTACTATTATTTTTATCTTTTAAAATTACTCAAATTAGTGTTATTTGTCTTTAAAATCTTTTAAAATATTTTTTATATAATATATGATAAACTATAATAAAATTGATTGACATACTTTAATTAAGAATATTACAAGGTTGTCTTTAATTAAAAATAATTTATGTCATGATCAAATACAAGGGTCTGCCTACATGTAACGTACGTTCAGTATGTATAATTTCATCAGATCCCTATATTCTGTATTATTTATAATTTATTCATAAATATTATAAAAAATTTTGAATTGTAAAATTTCATTTTACTCCCTTACACTCAATTTTATTTTATTAAAATTTTAGAGTACGAATTCACCTCCTATAATTTTAAATTTTCAAAATAACATTCATTTAATTAAAAAATTTATTTTATAATACTTTCATATAATTAATAAAATTTATTAAAATAAAATTTTATAATACTTTCCTATATTTTATGAATTTCATTAATAAAATTCATATAATACTCCCTTACACTCAATAATACTTTCATATATAACATTCATTAAAATAAAATTTATTTTATAATACTTTCATATAATTAATAAAATTTATTAAAATAAAATTTTATAACATTCATTTAATAAATTTTTTCATATAATTAATAATAATTCATTTTCGCAGGTAGGATGATATCATAATAATACTCATTTTCGGAGGTAGGATGAATTATTATTAATTATATGAAAAATATAATAAATTATATGAGTATTATTATATTAATACTCATTTTCATAATTAAAATAAATTTATTAATTATATGAAAGTATTATAAAATAAATTTTATTTTAATGAATGTTATATATGAAAGTATTATTGAGTGTAAGTGAGTATTATATGAATTTTATTAATGGAATTCATAAAATATAGGAAAGTATTATAAAATTTTATTTTAATAAATTTTATTAATTATATGAAAGTATTATAAAATAAATTTTATTTTAATGAATGTTATATATGAAAGTATTATTGAGTGCAATGGAGTATTATATGAATTTTATTAATGAAATTCATAAAATATAGGAAAGTATTATAAAATTTTATTTTAATAAATTTTATTAATTATATGAAAGTATTATAAAATAAAATTTTAAATTAAATGAATGTTATTTTGAAAATTTAAAATTATAAGAGGCGAATTCGTACTCTAAAATTTTAATAAAATAAAATTAAGTGTAAGGGAGTAAAATGAAATTTTATAATTCAAAAACTTTTATAATATTTATGAATAAATTATAAATAATACAGAATATAGGGATCTAGATGAAATTATATATGCTGAACGTACGTTTCATTACATGTAACATAGGCGGACCCTCAAATACAATCTTATTTATATCTCTTAAGACTTTTTTTTTATTTTGCATTTAAAATTTATAAGAAAATAAATATAAAAATATTAATTTACACACTTTTAAATTAAATAAATAAATAATTTAATACTTTTTATCAACATTCAAACAAATATGCCATTCAAATCCCAAACTTGTTGTCATGCCACAGCATTGGTTTAAATCATTGATTGAGTGGGTCCTAGTTTGTCTCTTTCAGGAGCTATCAGTATCGTACACATTCCCCAAGACAAAAAAATCACTTCCAAGCTTTTCATGCCCCAAATACGTGAAACACAGTTGCCACCGCGTGCGTCTCTATATGTACATACTCACATACACGCGCATGGAGTGCTAGCGAGCCACAGTCGCACTCGCTTCTTTCTCAGCAGGGCGTTTGTCCTCTTGTTCACATATTGTGCATATTTAACTTTTTCTTTTTTTGAAAATTACATCACCTTAAAAATCAATTTTATTACAAGAGTAGTGCTCACGTCAGCTGCCTTAGGGAGTGTCAGTGTCTTACGCAGTCTAAGGGGACAGGTGTCTCTGTTTGTGTTTTATTAAATACTTTTGTTATTATTTTAGTTTTTACTTATAGCATGTATTATTAATTTTATTTTTTAAAAAAATTATTAGTCGTATATCCTTAAATGATACTCATATTAAATGTGTGTGAATATTATATATATATATCACATGTATACTCTAAGTTAGCAAAATACTTCTGCCGTTCACAATTCCGTTAACTGCCATTAGAAAGTTAACGGAATTGTGGTAAATTAATTATTTTATCCTTAAAACTCAAAATGAGACAAAAAAATAAATTTACTCCAAAAATTAACTTAAATTCTCAATATATAATTTTTTTTATTTTTTTATTAACAATACATTTTTTGATTAAAAAAATATAAATTATTAATGGTACATATTATTAACAATTATCCGCAAAAAAAAAATTCATATTATACCATAAAAAATTTCAGTTGGAGCTTGGATGATTAGATCTTCAAAAATTTAGGTTAAATTTTGGAGGAGTAAATTCGGTTGTAATTTAGTTTTTTTTTAGCAATTATTAACAATTATCCAATAAATGGGATGTCATGTCATTTTTACCAATATATATCATATGACATGTCATTTTCTACTAGGTAAATGGGATGACATGTCGTTGTTTTAAATCAAAGGTTAAAAGACTAGATTATCCTTATGATGTTAGCGCTTGCAAATGATAGTTAACGGAAAGGTGGACGGCAGAAGTGTTTTTTCAACATAAGGTATACGAGTGATAGACATAAAAAGTGTTCACACATATTTGATACGAATGTCATTTAAGGGTATATGATTAATAATTTCCTAACTTTTTATAACACTTATAATTTTATTTTTACCAGCACAATTTTAATGAAAAAGGTCTTTTGCCCTCACAATAGTCCTTATTCTTTATGCTTAATTACTATATTATCATTTCTTTTTGTTTTTTTTGAAAAAATAATATTCATTTGAGAATTTAAATCGACTGCAAGATTTATTTAAGATGACAATAACAACTTTACATAAATTTTTTTCACTCCAAATTTTATTTTTTTGAGATAAGATTTAAAAAAGAAACACCAATGCACCATTATTACTTTTCAACTTCTTATTTTAACCCCTCTTTTATTTTGATATCTACAAATAATTTGAGATCAATACGTTCTCTTAATTATCAAAGGAGTTGACCTAACTTATTTTGAGCTTAAATTTTGAATTAGATATCCAAACTACTTCGTACAATTGATGTAGTAGATTCAAATAATTTTTTATTATAAATATCAATATTGTTGTTAAGTAATTTAGTGACCTAGAGTGAAAATTTTTTTACTTGTATAATTTTTTTAATAAATTTAATGTATAGTAATGACACCATATTTTTGTTCATAAAACTTTACATTTTTGATTAATTATTTTCTTAGGAAAAAGATTAAATAAATATACAAAGGGTGATTATATTACAAAGATCATTTAATAAAGCACAAAAGAAGAATTGTATTATATTTTAACATATTTTTTAAAATATTTTATATTTTATTATATTCTAACATATTTCAACTCTGCGTTCTTAATTGAAAACATTTATCAATTGTATTATACTTTTTTCCTCCTGTCAGTTTTTCTCTTCTCCGCGTCTTTTCTGCATTTGACAATCAAATTCAAAATTGAATCTGACAAAAAACTAAATTTATTAATAAATAGCAAACGTTGAATGCATTAAATTCTTTATCCCATGTGAGAAGCAAATCTTTTTTTTTTTTAATAATTAAGGAGCAAAACTGAATATTTTTCATTCTCTTTTTGAACATGAACATTTGTGTGTAAATTTTGCAATGGAGCAAATCTGAATTTTTAACATCAATATTTATTAGATCAATCTAGTGAAAGAGAATTAAAAAAAAAAATTAAATGGTGTAGTGAAAGTGAACTGTTGGTTGAATAAGTTTTAGAAAAAAAAAACTTGAAAATAAGGGTATTGTGGCAAAATTTTTAAAGATTTACAACAGACCTAATACGTTTATTTTTCAAGTGGCTCATATCGCCAAGTGTACTCACTATAAATTTCAGTCCAATCAAATAATCCATAGCTGCCAATACATCTAAGATATATTAAGATTAATTCTTTGGTCCATATTTCGTCTAACAATTTTTCCTAATTCACATCTACGGTGGAAAGTCTTTTAAGTGATGTAATTTGCAAATAAAAAAAAAAAAAAGAAGAAGAGTTAAATCTGCACAATAATTTAAGTAAGGAAAAACGTGTTCTACTTACAAAGAGTTAAATCTTCACTCTAGGTCATTATTGATAGTTTTTACAATTGGACCAATATCCAACAGAAATACTCATAGTAAAAGTTATTGCCTTATTAGTATTGTGTTATAGTTTAATGAATTCCACCTAGTATAACTTAATATAATAATTTATCAAGGCACTCCAAACATACCAAAAACTATAACCCGATTCCTCCTCCAGTACTCGAAACTGGCCGTCATGCAAGTGATCCAAAAAGTTTTGTCTAAAATTTAAATTAGTGTCAAAATTAATAACGGAGTTATTGATTGTCCACATTCCACAATAAGATAAACATGTTAATAATGTTTTCACGTACTACTATCGGGAATGGTTTGCAGCTAGATTAGACGGTAAACAGAATTTGAATAAGTTGAAGGCTTGAGGTACAAGAATCGTAATGGGAATCAATAATATTTTCATTAATGTGTTTGTTTTGTCTTCTAATTAGATTAATGGTTTGTTATTTGGTTAGAATAATGCCCTTAGATAAAATTATATATTCTTACTATCAAAATAGATTATATTTTCACTAACAAAATAGATAAGCAAGTATTTTTAAAGAATATTTAGACTCACCGATATGCTCTCTATATCTCTGTTTTATTTTAATTTTTATTACTAAATTAGCTTTTAGTAAAATTGCTTAAGTAGCCATGTTCTATTTCTTCCACATACTTCAGTTTTCTTTCTATACCAATGTATTATTATCATAATATCAAATTGCATACAAATTTATGTAGTTTTTCAAATAATATTCTTTTTCACTATTGTTACGAGCATGACCAATCAAAACATGAGCTAAAAACAATTCTAACTTGGAAAAGTACAGAAAATATATATATATCTTTGTACCACCAATTAAATTTGTGAGAATTTTCACTATGCATCTTTAAAATAAAAGTTGACAATTTTTGAAATAAAATGTTTAGAAATATAGTAACAGATAAATATATGCCAAGGAAAAAGAGGGTAGAACATGTTAAATTGTTAAAAGGTCCAAACTGATTGGAAAATTTTACTTATCCAGCCATTTTCAAAAACTCATTATCAAAATTTACATACATAGCATAATTTCTTATCATAATAACCACGTATGCTTAATTTTAACTGAATTACTCTTAAAACAAGCTCATAATTGGGCAAGACCATTGCCCACAGCAGATGGGTAAGAGTTATTCAACATCGCTCCCACTTCACTTGGGCAATAGTCTCCATCGTCTGCAAGAGTTAGGCAAAAATTGTTTAACTCTCACGGTCTATGGTTAGATTTGGTTGGATTATTTTAAAGGTAATTTGGTCTAAATTGATTGTGGCCAATATAGTAATAATCTTGATGATGATTTTATGAATGTGGCAGAGAGAAACGCTTACAGAGAGATTCTAATTGGGACTAGTTTCATGATTTTTAAAAGCCATAAATAAAAAATAATTTTTTATTTTAACAGAAAATGTATTTTTAAAAACGAGCAGGGAAATGAAATTAGTGGAATGAAATAATCTGTGCGTCAATGATAGCAACTTTGGTTTAATTTATCAATGTCATGTGTGATTTTTTCTCCAAAAAACAGAAAAAAAAAAAAGAGCCAAAATATCACTTTCCTGTTTAGCATGCCTCCAGAATGTGTAACATGCTTTCCATTTGTACGGGGTGTTTTAGTTTATAGTAATGCAACCTAACATAACTTAATATAATTTAATAAGGCACTCCAAACATAGCAAACTTTGGTTTAAATTATTGATAGAGTGGGTCCTGGTTTGCACGACCAAAATTTTGTGCTTCTCTCGAGTCTGCTTGAAATGGTATCATCAATGTCATGCATACTTTTTCTTACCTTCCCCAACAACCCCCTTTCGTGAGGTCCCCAAAACGTGTAAGATGGTTGCCCTTATAATTTGCCAAAAGTGGTGAATTTTTTTAATGCTCTATTTGGTATAATGAACTACATTCTTTCAATAAAAAAAAAATCAAAAACAAAATATCAAGCATATTTTAATCTTCAGGAAGGCTTCAGCCATGCATGTCGTCTTCGGCGACCATGACTTCTACGCATTAATCGTAACACTGATGATAGGATTGTTCATTGTTGACAATTTTTACAATTGGACCAATCTGTTTCAAACAAGTGTTTTAAGACTTTATTTTCCTAATTTAGAATTTATCAATTTTATCCGATACAAATATGTGTTCGGCTGTGTTAGAATTCATTTGCGGTAGAACACGAATATTAATTATATACGTAAAGTGATAAATAATAAATAATAAATTATAATAAAATTTTTATTATTTATCATTTTGTGTGTATTTAAAATTTATACTCTACAATAGCCCATAAATATTTATAGTAAAAGCTATCGCCTTATTGGTATTGTATGGTATTGTGTGGTATTGTGTTATAGTTTAATGTAATGCCCCTAATATAATATAACTTAATATAATAATCCAGTAAGGAACCCCAAACATACCAAAAAGTATAATATGATCCCACCCACGGGAGTTGAATCTGGTGGCCGTCATGCAAGTGATTCAAAAACTTTGTGTAAAAGCTAAATTACTATGAAAGTTAATAATAAAGTTACTGATTGTCCGCCACGTCATAAGCATTTTAATAACGCGTTTTCTTACTACTAATTAGAGTGGCTCGCAGTTGGATTGGACTGTAAACGGAATCAGAATAATTTGTAGGCTTCGATGAAATAAGACTGAAGCTCTGAAAATTAACTTTATTGCTGTTGTGATTGTTGGTCATTTTGTGACGATGTTTTCTTTTTCAAAGAACATTAATAGTGTAACAAATTTACACTGTCATAGTTAATCAATCAATGGTGTAAAATTTTTTATTTATGAAAAACTGAATTTATCTAGTTATATCATAACCGGTTAATAAACATGTTAAAAAGTTTATTTAGTACTTAAAAAGAAGAGTTGTTATGGATTGCAACCTCTCTCTCTCTCTATATTATTGAGTTCTTACTCCTAGGCCTTTATCTCTCATGTTTCTTTGGTTGAAAGTTATGTTCACTTTAGAATTAGTGAAGACAAGGCTTTGGTGTGATTGTATAATTAAGAATAAAGCTGAAGGGAGATAAGACGACATCCTGTGGAGTAATTAAAGTTGCAATTACAGAGAGTGGTGAACTTTCTCTATAGTTTTTTATGACTATTTCCTCTATAATCTCTGCAAATACAATATTTTAGCAAGTAATTATAGCAAAACAAATCCAAAATATACCACTAAAACTTTTCTTATATACAATAATTATGTCTAATATATCGTGAAAAGAATACCAATTTAATAGTTTATACTATTAACTAGCTTCATAAGTGAATTTAGTCATAAGAGACACGCCATCTCTAGTGTCTCCCTCTCGTCTCTAGTCAAAGAGGAGAGGAGAAAGCCGAGGTCTTAAGAGAGAACCGTCTTATCATAACTAACTGAAACGACTAATTAATTTTCTTGTATGTCTCTATTCTATTTCTTTATTTCTTTATTATTTGTTCACCATATTTCTTTGCAACAAAAGGAAATGTGATCATCAGCTTTTATATACTGATTTCAAGTTTTCAACAGCATAAACTTTTCGCTTTTCTAAGTTTTGGTAATGAGGTGTGTTTCCATTAGGGATGAGCTCTTATATGTATTTACATGATGTGGAAATCTTTTTTATCAATTAATTAAACATAAAATATTATTATTAATTTATCTATTGTACTACATATAAATTAAAACACTTAAACCCAAATGTCCACAACAATCCCATTATCAATGCTATAAAAACCCAATATAGTATCATAAAAATCTGATTATTAATTGTTTTCCAGAGAGATCCAGCAAAAGAACAAGTGAAAATTTCAGCTGCACGACAGCATATTATTAACACAGATGATGAGAACGTTTTGGCTGAAGGAATAACTCAAATGATATGAGCGACCTCGGAAAAATAAGGATTTTGCTGTGCTTAGGGAATTTAATAGTTGACCTTGAGCTAAACTTAAGTGAGAACCCCGGGAATTAGCCTGAAAGCAACGACTCATCTAGTTCATGACAAAGAAAGAAGACGACCTGGGAATTAAAGGCTTATCTGAGAAAAATAACTAGATGACAGTGTAGCTAGCTAAACTTTATTTATGGGATCATTTAATATGATGAGCTTTGTCTCTATATAAGATCAATAGTCGTCTCAGGCTTATTAATGTGACTCCCTTAACTTTATGTCAATAAACTTGTATCTTTTTGCTTTTACTCTCATTTTCCTTAGATAATAAAATTATAGTAAATATCAATGATCTTCATGTTGACAATAATTCTCAAACTATTGATAAAATTTTTTAATCAAAATAGTTGCATATTCTTTCATAGTATATAAAGAATTTATGCTTGCATATCAATGGATAGAGTCATTCACTTTGTGCATAAAAACCTTAACTTTATCGCAAAATCATAATCTATATATAAAACTAAAATTCCACAGCTCCCATTAACTTAAAGATTTATATTTTGATCAACAATGTTCTCTACAGACACAATGGGGTTAACATTATAAATATTGTAAATCACAAATCATAGACTTATATTTTGGTCCATAATTTGCAAATGTAATTAGGATGATGGCCAATGCCTCATGAGAAGTCACAGATTAGTTTTTTTCGTAACCTTCATAAAACTTTCACCTCTTGAGTAATAGAATTACCATTACATTTTTCCCTACATGAAATGTAAGCTCAATAGATTTATTTCTCCAACTGCTTAAATCTATTTTGTTCATGTTGAGTACTTGATTTTGCAAGAACAAATTATTCATCCACATGAAACGCTATATATCGAGATCATGATTCATGCAATCAATTAGGGAAAAACATATGCATTTCATGCTATGTAATCAAAAACTTAAGTTTTAAATTTACCAATGCTAATTTACCGATATATATGAGCTTTTAATAATAAGACTAGAAAATATAGACAAAATTTCATCCATGTGAGCCTAGGAAAATTCTCATAAATTGAAGCCCAATTTACTATCTTGTTCCAATTAAATCATTAAAAAATTATTTCCCTGTTTTGTTGGGGGGGGGGGGGGGACTATTTAATTAAGAAATTGCAAACACTTGCCATATATCATTTTATTTGTCTTTATATGATATTATATACTACTTGCCATATATCATTTAATAGAGAACATCATATCTTGAAATCCTATGGCTACTTTCAGGATACAATAACATTTTAAAACTTTAATGATATCACAAAAATAATTTGCCACAAATAATATGCTAGAAGTTGATGTCGTTACATGTAACTTTTAGAGCAATTAAAATCTTGGGTGTGAGATTACAAATGGATACGTACGCAAGATGACAAAAATATAATCCATAAAAAATTCATTTTACCGGTATGCGTTATATCTCATCATATCAAAATATCTTTAAACCCAAGCTAATGGGAATGGAACCTGATAAGCAATCTACAGCCACGACGAAACAAATCTTGTAATAGGCAAAACTTTATCTCAAGGGTTTTCAACCACAAAATTTGCTTATTTTCGCTTCGTATAAATGTCAAACCTTTCAACACCTTTATGCATAAAGGTCATTAACGGCTAAACTAAATTAATTATTTGCTATCAGGGCGGCTTTAAATATAGATGAATTAGGCAGTCGCTTCGAGTTCCATATGTTATGAAGATATATTATGGCCACCTCAGTTCCATATGTTATGGACACTTCTTTTTTGTCTTTTTGGTATTTCCTTAATATGTTCAAATTAATGTTACTAATAAAGCTTTTTCTCCCTCAAATTAATGTTACTAATAAAGCTTTTTTTTAATGTCTCTCTTTAATTAATAATTATCTTATAATTAAGAATTTTTATAAAAATCCTCTAATTGATAATCTTAATGTTAAAGACCATTAATTCATTATTAGTTTTTCCAAGAAAAAGATCAAATTCTTTGTCTGCTTAAAAAAATCTTAGTTATTTAACATTATAAACCTTCTTGAGCTTTCCTCTATAAAGAAAATTATTCAATTTATTGGCTGAAGTTAAAAAAATAGTTTCTTAAAATAATAATTCTAAAGGAAGTAAAAAAAAAAGATATATTATTGACTATTTTTCTTTTTAAAATTTTTTTAATATCTTGTCCATTGTCAATATTCAAGATATAGTTAAAAATTTGATTGAATTTTAAGCTCTTTTGTGTTTTCTTGAGTATTGAAACTATTGAATGTAAGGAAACCTCATAAAAAATTTTGTCTAAGGCCCTTAATACTCTAGAGTCAGCCCTATTTATTATTATGAGTAGTAACAGAGCCACAAAACTATTATTAATCTTTTCGTGTTACGTTAATTTGTTTGCACTAATTTGTACAAATCTGTTTGCGGCTCTATTACTATTGTTGCTGCTATAGGCGTGGTATTTATGATTTCTAGAATTTCATTTATCCACAGCCAACGCATGGATTTTGATAACAGCCATAGAAATAACTTCCAATATTTACAATTCTTTATATGTTGTTCATGATAACATATTAATTCCAAAAGAATCAATTAGAACCACATATTACAAACCCAAAAGCCAAATTGATTTTAATTAATCTGGTCAAGTCTCAATTTTAACTAATTACTTTGGAAGTCTGACCGTGATATACGTACATACATACACTAAATTCAGATTCAATAAGTATATGTATATATACTTTATATATATATATATTCAAAAGTATGTTTACATGAATTTTTTATGTTTGTGTGTATGTACATGTACATGTACATGTATATGTATATGTATATGTGTGTGTAGCAAATTAAAATACATTTACTTAACATATCCATGGAAATTAATTTCTTCAGGGATAACCTCTACCATGATAACATATGATGTAACATAGTGAACAATTCCATGCATTTTTAATATAATATATTGCATTCAAAAATTAGATGAACCCTTAGGACTTTATGAATGCAGTATTGATTTTTAAAGCATAATATACTCGTGATTTTCAATTATTACAAAATCTTGATTCACGAATATTAACTTAACAATATCATTCAATTAAAAGTCAAACTGTATAGGTTCATGAGAAATCACATAAAAATATTTCATTAACAGATATGAAATTTGATTCGATATTGATATATACCATGAACATGCTGTACAAAATCATATATCTGAACAACATGATATGAAGGTGATTTTGGTACCACATGACAAATTATTAAATAATGAATAGAATCATGCTTCTAAATTCTAATCATAGTTACTCAAACTTCAAGTGTTCTCTGAATATTCAAATTGACATAAGGTGTCTTCTTGCCTATTTTACTCAATAGCCTTTCTTTTGTGATGGAACATAAGTTATTAGCAATTATAGGTTTACTTACGCTAGGGTCCTTTTGCATAAGAACAATATTAGGTATCCCAATATGTAAGTTTTAATTTGAATCCTAACTGATGTGATATTTATTTATTAGATGATAGTTAAGTAATATTACTAGCTATCAAATCTACCATCCGCTAAATGAGTGACATATAGCATTGAGACTCAAGTTGGTACTCAAATGTTGGGATCCCACAAATTATTGTTTTATTCTTATATAATAGTATTTTATAAGTTAAAACACTTCATTCCATAAAAAAGTAATATTAAAAACTTTATCACTTCTATTAATTATGAAAGTGGTTAATAAACTCTATCACTCTCCTTTCAACCAAGTAAGTAGGTCATTAATATGAATTTATTTATTTATTTAAAAAGGTGAGTTATGTTGTGAAGCATATAATGAAAATTCTTAAGATGGACTTGCTTTGGGAGAAAAGCAAAGAGTTTCAACTTTGCCACATAGACCAATAGACCAGCACACGGTAATGAGCAGAGCCAAGTCATACACAGGCAGCAACGTAACCATTAAGTGAAGTAACAAAAGACCATAAATCTTTCATCATGACTATCATGCTTCTCTCAATAACTGATGATTGTAGCAAAATGAGAGGATTCACCACAGATCGTCAACAATGACACTTCTCTGTCAGGGCTGCATAAATTGTAATTTCATAAGACAAAAAAAATAGGAATTCCATTAAAAGTAATAATTGGAGGCTTATGAAATAAATGGAGAAGGTCAAATATTATTATCATCGATAATATTGCATTGAATGTGCAAGCCTCTATGATTGATTTGCCTTTGATCTTAATTAATTAAAAATGAAAAAAAATATGTGAACCGTAGATATTTATTTAGATTTTTTTTTTAATTCCTAAACTTAATTCCTTTTGATTTTTGAACGGCTGGCATAACCACAAGATACAGGAAAAGATTTACAAAGTTTTTATATTTAAAGATTTGTTTGTCATAATTACTATAATTTTTGGGAGAGAATATTACAGGGTAATTCTTATCCTGAGGTATATTTTTATTTCACATGTTATTAGCTTTTATTGTGAGGTATTTTTTTATTTGACATGTTAGCGCAATTTAGATTCATATGATAACGTAGTAAATGGAATATTTTATCTGATTTTATCTAGTAAATTAGTAATATATAGATTGTTAATAAACTTATCTTGATTAAAAAAAAATTCTTTATCGAATGCCGCTAGTATATCTGGTAGAAGAATTTCTATTTCCTTGTTAGAAAAAACAAAAAAGAAATATGACAATTTTAGATTAAAAATCTTACGATCAATGAATATGATGTTTTATTTATATTTATTATAGATTAAATAAATCACATGAATGGAAATTAAAATAAAAAATATAAAAAAGATTAATGATGAAGGACCATATCTTATCATGTTGATTTTGAGGATCTTACTAATCACGACAATTGGATCAACTTTGGATAAAAGGGTAAACAGATTTTCCAGATAAAGAGGCAAATAAAAATAGGGAGATTGAATTTTCAAGTAGAGAACTCACATTAAATTTGATCACACAAGGAAGATTGATGTAACGACTTGAGAAAATCAAAATTGTTCTACTCTGATAGCATCTCTTGGCATTTCATATGCATTTTTTGGCCGTGATACCTTCACGCCAGCAGTGAACCAAAGTTTATCAGACTTGTAACTCTCAACAGCCACACCTGTGACTTTAACCCAAACAAGCACCTTAGTCTTCATTCCTTCAATTCCGGACAGCTTTCCCCTTGACAATGTCCCTTTGACTCGAGTCGCGTATCTTACAACGGATGAGTCCTTGAAGCTCACCTCACATGGAGATGGCAAGTATACGATCAGCCTTGACCGCGATTCATCAAATTCATAACATGTTATGTTCCGGGGGAAGAGTCCGAGGGGAAGATTGTACTCGCGGAGAAGATCCGGCAATGCCTTAAGTGGCTTACCTATTTAAACAAATTGAAAAAATTGGTCCATAAGTTTGTTCATTTCTAAGAATGCGTGCATGTTATTGCTTGTTTGTTGAGTTGAATTGAGGCAAAAGTACCACATACCTTTGAGCTTGCTTAATATCAATTTTGCCTTTTCCTCAACAGTGTTTGATAAAGACTGGAATTGCAAGCAACATGTATGATAAAAACACAATAGGCATGAAGAATATATAATGCTTATTAAGTTTATATGTAAACCAATAATTCAAGCAAATTAAGAATAAATGAATATATTGAAGAAAGTCTCAAAACAATGATGCATTCACCGATCAAACAACTGATCTTTGAGCAATTAATCAACAAGAACGAGATTTGAAATGTGATATAAACAATGCAATTTTTTGAAATAAAACATAATGTATTGTATTTTATAAATGGCACATACGGAGAGGTCTTGGGTAATGTGGGAGAGTTCTTCTTTGGCTTTCTTGGAAACCCAGAAGGTACCAACTTTTGTTAGAGCTTTTTCCATTTAGCTTCCTCTTTTTCTCTTCACTCACAAGCTTTTCTCAGTTGAAGAATGAAAGAGAAGATTAGATGCTATTAGAGCCAGCCTGACCACAAGCTTCAGAAAATCTCTGTGTCTCTGATAAAACGCTATACAATGGACAAACAAGATGTTCCTATGTGAAAAAAATTACAAAAGAGGAAAGAAAAAGGGAACATATATACAAGAAAATAAATTATTTCATTTAAGAACTCATTATCTGTATGTCAGGTGATTATGATTTATAAACTTGTAAATGCACCATGACACCACCCCACCTAATAATGAAAGTGATCTTTTATTAATTGCAATTTGAGAAAGCCTAAAAGGTTAGGGAATATATGTAATGCCTAATAAGGCGGCACCAAAAAAATCAATTAAATAACAATAGACATGAATGTAATTTGATCATTTTTTGAAATATGATTTTAAAATATACAAATTAATTTTTTCAATAAAATTTTAAGATAAATGTTACTTTAGTCCCTAGAGTTGAGAGTCAATTTCTAATTGGTCCACGCATTTCAATAATCGTTTCAATGCTTCATAAGCATTGATTAGCATTAAAAATTATTTGATTATCAAGCAATAAAAATATTATTTTGTGCTTATATTATAATTTATATTTGTGTTTAATTTTGTGCTTATATTATAATTTATATTTGTGTTTATGTAATATATTAAGAATTATTAATTATGTTTTAAATATATCTAATTTTGTGTATTTTTGTGTGTTTATTAGGTAAAAACTCTATATATATATATATATATATAGAGAGAGAGAGAGAGAGAGAGAGAGAGAGAGAGAGAGAGAGAGAAATATTCTAATTTAAGATCTTAAATTTTAAAATCTAAAAAAAAATATTAAACTATACGGTTTAATCACATTCTTATATTTTAATAAAATTCAAGATATAAAATCATATCAGCATGAATATATGAAGTGATACACATTTTGAGAATTTCATCTTTAAAAAAAAGGCGTGGAACTAAAAATTTTCAATATTTGTAGCTGGTATTGCTTGCTAGGTTGATTTAAGTTTTCAATCATAGTTGTTACGAATAATGATGTTTAACTACTAAAAAATTTCAATACCTTAGTTGGCTATTGCTGATAGGTTGATTTAAGCTTTCAATCATATTGTTACCAATAATTATGTCTTAAGGAAACATAGGACTATGACAGCACAATCAATTTCTAATTGTTCCACATATTTCAATCATCGATTCAATGTTCATAAGCATCACCACGTAATTTTCCACTCTTTTTTATTGCTCGCTCTACTTAATTTTAATTTCCCTCCCCTTAATTTTAATTTCTGTCCTCAGGAATAAACTCTATATATATATATATATATATAGAGAGAGAGAGAGAGAGAGAGAGAGAGAGAGAGAGAGAGAGAGAGAGAGAAATATTCTAATTTAAGATCTTAAATTTTAAAATCTAAAAAAAAATATTAAACTATACGGTTTAATCACATTCTTATATTTTAATAAAATTCAAGATATAAAATCATATCAGCATGAATATATATGAAGTGATATTACATTTTGAGAATTTCATCTTTAAAAAAAAGGCGTGGAACTAAAAATTTTCAATATTTGTAGCTGGTATTGCTTGCTAGGTTGATTTAAGTTTTCAATCATAGTTTTTACGAATAATGATGTTTAACTACTAAAAAATTTCAATAATTTTAGTTGGCTATTGCTTGATAGGTTGATTTAAGTTTTCAATCATAGTTGTTACCAATAATTATGTCGTAAGGAAACATAGACCATGACAGCACAACCTTGACAGACAAACTTCAGTTCTGGCAAAGGAAATGACTTAACTACTATGCTCCATAATTCTCCGCGGATGTTATTTATACTTACACTCATTTTTCCCAAGTTTCTTAAAACGTAAAAGTTAATTTTTTACGTAAATTATTTGCATACGATTAAAATTACAACAAATAATATCGTCTATTCATGTTAATTACGTTTCATGATTCTCAAGAAAATATTAGTACGGTTGATTTGGCAGTGAAAGTAACTAGTTAAACTAATTGAAATTTAGTTAATTTCTGTGAGAACTTTATAGTTTATCTCTCTCAATTAGTTTGGTAGTTTTATTTTAGCCTCCTTAAGTTTTTAATTTCTTCTTTCTGACCTATCTCAACCAAAATCTTAATTCCGCCACTCCTCAAACCAAATTTTCAGGGAGAAAAGAATCTTCTTTAATTTATATTTATGCATAGAGTTGGTTAGCTTGGTGTGTGTAAAATGAAAATAGAAAAACATATAAATTTCACAATAATTATCAATATTCTCACAACTGATACATTATAATTCATTAATTATAAAAATAAATTATTTGTTAATGTATTTAAAAAAAATCAACAACAAGACAAATTAGTCTATATTCATATAAGGATTAATGAGTTTGTTGGCTAAATGACGCAAAACAAAACAAAAAATATCAAACAACCGAATTTCAAGAGAAATTTATTAAAGTCATCAATTGTCTCACAAATAAAGTTTTAAGTCCCTTTTACATGATAACCTTAACATGTGAAATTACCTAAAAGGGTAAGTAGGAATTATTTAATAAAAATTTAGGTGGCCAAATAACTCGACCTAATTCGATCTAATTCAAAAAATTTGGGTTCTAATTGGATACGGATTGGATGGAATTTGACAAACTTGATTGGATTGTTATTGGATTGGATTACCTATATATATATATATAGAGAGAGAGAGTATTACTTTAATTTAATTTTGTAGTAGTAATTTTCATTTTATATTGAAAATTGGTAAAAAAAAAAAAAAGATTAAAATGAGATAATTACATTAAAACTATCTTCTAATAACTAAAACAATTTGTAAAAAAATTTAAAAAAAAAAGAAATTAAAATTACCCCTAATTTGATTATTATTTGAATCCATCCTATTTGACCGAATTCAGTTTTAATCCGGTCCAACTCGATCCCCATATAATCATAATCCGATTAAATTTGAACTCAATCCAAAATTTTAATCAAATTAAATTCAAAAGTTCAGATTGTATCGAATCAAAGTATAAGTTTGGATCTAGTTTAGATTACTTTTTTTTCAACCCAATCAACCCAAAATCTAGTAGGGTTAATCAAAACCCAATCCGAACTCAAATTTGCCCTTCCCTACAATCTGCACTTAAAAAAAAAAAGAAAAAGAAAAATCATAGCTTAAGCCAGCTTGGATATTTTATAATTGGCATACAAAAACAGCTCGCTTCTTTTGGATGCATTAACAGCTTGAAAGTTAAGAAAAATGACGGACTTTTGTTTCTTTTGCTTTGCTCATAAGTATGAACAGAATTGATAATTTTGCAGCTTGTCCATCTTCTTCTAACGTCCGTGACCTTTTTCTAGGTTGGGTTATAAATGTTGAAGAGTGAGTAATACTACTCTTATAAAATTAAAATATAAAGCTTGTTATCTAAATAATTTGACACAAATTTCAGTAAAATTTAGAAACATGACATTGAATTTAAACAAATGATATATTGTTTTAAATCTCGCAATTAGAGGAATTGATATTTACCGTTGTACTGTGAAGTTTGTGCCAAACTCTATCGTTCTAAGTCTTTTTGTTAAAAGTGGTTCGAGCCCCGCAGACCCATTGCAGGGGTTTAATTTATATTATTTTTTTTAGAGTCTCAGAGCTCGAATGAAGGTAGTATTTCTCCCAATATGAAAGTTTGACGTCCCTCGAATATTTGAGAGGGTTTAAAATTTGAGCGGTGCCATATCAGAATTAATGTAAACGAGTCTCAGTAGTTGTAAATATAAGTTGTAAATCTCATATAATATGAATTGTAATCTAAGCATTAGTCTCATGTAGTTCAAAAAAAAAAAAATCTTTTTGTCAAAAATTTTTAATCTTTTTTATTGTGAAGTTCGGTTGTAAGTGATTTTTCCTTTGGGTTATTTAAGTCCCACATACTAACTCTGAAATTTCTTGGATAATGTGTCAACCGGACAATTGAAAAGTTTAAATTTTTACATTTTACAGGTTACCTGTGCAAGTATTAAAAAAAAAAATTAATAAGGAGCCCGCGAAAATTCCGAAACAAATTGTTTCCACCAAAATAAGAAAACAAAAACAAAGTAATTCTGATGAAAGCAAATTCAATCGAATTCTTGTGGACTTAAATTCACCGTTTAGTTCAAGGTTATAGCTCTTGGAACGTTGTTTACAAAACTTGGGCTCTCAAATTCAGACAAAACTCAGAACCTTGTTTTTCCCAACAAACACAAACAAGAAAACACAATGTTGGGTTCCATGAATCTTCTTCATTCTAACCTTTCTCAATCCCCCCATTGTCTCATCCATTGGTCTCGGATTTACTGGGGACTTGGCTCTTCCAACTTCAGGTACCTTCCTTCTTTTTTTTTTGGTTAATCATTGCCACATCTGTTTTTGACATTTTCTGTGCCTGATTGATGATATAATGTGGGAAAACATAAATATTTTTCACGTTTTATTTGGAGTATTTCACTGAAAATCTATGTTTCACGTTTTGTTGATTTTGATCAGAAAAAATGGGTGAGATTGATGACAAGCCTATTGAACCAGTTCAAGTTGCAATGTCATTTTTTGGGGAGAAAGCTGATCAGAGAAAACAAAAATCCCCCCCAAGCGATGTGAGATTTTCTTGAAGTTTATTTTTTCAACTTCACCACATAATTAGTTTCTTTAATTTGTTGATAATAGATTCAATCAGGACACATTAATTCGTTACTGTTGTGGTTCAACTTAATTTCGGAAGTAAGTACACACGCATGTGCGTTACAGATTAAAAACCCCGCATGTTCTGTTTGTTTAATATCTAATAGCCAGTGATTCCATTTCAACACAGTTCAAATACACCTTAGATATGTAGGGGAATAAATTTCATCTAGGGTAGGCATATTTGGGCAAGATCTAACACAGAGAGATTGTTTTATTGTTTCATTTTTATTTTTATTTTTATTTTTTTCCCCGGTTGGGGTTAGTCGGAGAACGAAAAAGAGATGGATGTCGAAGGCTTGCTGAAGGATTTAGCAAACTGCAAGCTGCAATTGGAAGCAAAGGACTCTGCCCACAAGCAAGCCGTTCTCAAGCTAGACCACTATCAGAAAATTGCCGATGAACTTTCTACACTGCTTAAGCAATCTGAGGATGAAAGGGAGAAGTACGTTGAAGAATGTACGGAGGCTAGAACTCGTATAGACATACTCGAATCGAAGCTCAAGGAGATGGCTGATCAGCTTGCGGAAACTGCAAGGCTCCGTGAGCAACTTTTGCACGTTTTGAATGAGTTGAAGGCTGCACATGAGGAGTTGCTTAGCACGGAAACAGAACTTGCTGCAGCCAGAGGCTTGCAGCTCAAGGCAATGACACAAGCGGAACTGATGGAGAGTGCTGCTGGGACGGAGAAGGAGAAGTCAGATATGCTTTCGAGGCATGTGTCTGAGCTGAATGAAGCTCTCTTTAAGGCAGAGTTGGTTGCTATTGAAGCACACAGTGAGAAGTGTAAAATTTTGTCTGAGAAGGATGCTGAGTTAGAGGTAGCTAAAGCGAAAGCAACTGAAGTAGAAGAGCAGTTAGAGGATTTGAAAAAGCAATTGGAAATGATACAAGAATTGGAGATTGAGCTCCTGGAGAAGTCCATAGTCAGTGATTTGCTGCGGTTGGAACTTGAGCAATCAATTGAGATGCTTAGTTCATCAGATAAGTCCGATGTGATAAAAGAATTGAAACAAGTAAAAGAAGAAATGAAAGTCAAGGAAAGGAGAAACTTAGATCAAGCGTTTCGTATTGAATCTATGGAGACGGAGTTGCATCAATTAAAACTAGAAGTGAAGAATGCAAATGAACAGATGGATAGTTTGAAATCTAATGCTGAAATGCTCACTGATTTGTTACAAAGGGAGAAAACTGAGATGGATGAGGTCAGAAAAAAAGAAAATGAAGCACAGGCTGAGATTGTCGAATCTGCCTTGATTAGCACCAGAGTTGAACTTCAACAAGTTGATAAGTTGGAGAACGTAACTAAAGAGATAAAAGATGATCAGAATGATCAGAATGATGCCTTTGTAGTAATTTCTACTGAGGAATATGACTTGTTGGTCAAGAAAGCTGCAAAGGCAGATGAAGTTTCTATGGCACTAGTGGAATATTCCCCTATTCAGCCTGAAAGTAAGGATGAATTGGAAACTTTGAAGAAGAAATTGGAAGGAGCAATGGCAAAAATCAGGGAGTTAAGGAATCGAATAGAACAGGCTACGACGAGAGCTGATGCAGCTGAGAGAGCAAAAGCAGGTCTTGAGGATCAAATAAGGAGATATAAGGAGCGTAAGCAGAAGAAAAGCGCTGCTATAGTTGCACTCAAGGAGGTTTCAGAACCTAAACCAATGAATTTTCCAACTTATGAGAAGATACCTGCAACATATCAGCCTCTTGGTAAGGTACTCAATATGAAATTTTAGGAACAAATTAGTATTTTAATGTTGTTTCTGTGGAGTGAGATGAAACTGATTTTGTTTAAATATCTTATATTAAGACCTTGTGAGCATTATAGTGTTTACTTGTAAATATTTATCATTTGTCAGTGTTTCAGCCAGCTATCTCTGCAGTGTCAGTGTTATTTGTTGTTTCTTTTTGTATGTGATAAAATTTTATCAAATAAAGGAGGATAATAAAAGCAAAGAAGAAACATGCGATGTCTCGCGCATTACCAACCAAAACTCCGTGGTTGGTCTTGATAGAAAAACACCCCTTTAATATACTTTTAAAACGCCATTTTCGTAATCATAACTTCATTATTAAAGAAAATTACATAAAACAAGAAACATGAATTTAATTAAACCATAATTTCTTTATACCTACAAATTAAAAACGTATTATCGCTTTAAATCCTCCTCATCTTGGATATAAGCACTGTTTTGATAAACTCAAATTTTCAAACGACAAGCAATATAGTACAAATTCACAATATAATTTATACGAGAGTTTATGACATGGCTGTAGAGAGATTATTAATTAACAAATTATGATTTGGATGTCATCTTCGATCCAATCTTTGAAACAGTACTACGAGTCAAATGGGGCCGCATCCGAAATTCCGAATTATGGAACTCTCAAGTCTCAATTGGGCTTTTACTAACTAAGAGGACATTTTGGGCCATGAGGCCTTCACCTAAACAATAATACAACAATTTGTACATTTTCAATTGGAGTAGGTACATTGACACCTCCCCAAAATTCCTTATGAAACCCTTTTTTTTAAAAAAACTAAAATTACCTAAATAACAAAGGCAATTTAATTATGTTTTATTTTTTGAATGCAAATTCAATTAAATACTTAAATAAATTATTTTTGTAACAGTTGTTTTACAGCACACCATTTCATAATTTATATTTATATTTATATTTTAAGTTTAATAATAATATTTTTTAAAAGAAAATTTTAAGAGTATAGAGTTATGGAAATAGAAGCTATATAATAAGAATGAAATAATTTAAGATTGAAGGATTTTTATATATTTTTATAACTAAAAAATTTAAAAATATTTTTATAACTAAAAAATTTAAAAATATTTTTTTGGGTGAATTTTATTAAAAAAAATGGTTAATTTTATTACATAATTGTGTGTTTTATAAATTAAACTGACATTATTTTAGAAAATACAATTTAAAAGAGGTATTTTAAAAGCTCCACTCTTCCAATTACTACAGGTACTATATCCATTTAAAAATTAAAACCCATTTAGTTTCTTTACATTTTTTATGACACAATGGTCACAATTCATTGAGTTCGAGAATTAAAATCTTTCTATATAGCCATGTTTGATATTGAGATATTGTATCTTTTAAGGTATAGTTGCTGTAAAGAAAAACTGCAATTATAAAATAAAAGTTAATAGTATATAGTAAATATAATTTTTAAATAATAATTTTGACGAAATTAATAAAGATATAATAAACTTTTCCATGATATAAATGTAAAATTAAATCACTTAGCTCCTAAGATACAATAGTTATTGTTTATTAAATATCTTATTACTATACTTTAAAAAATTTTAGAGGAGACCCTTGAATGTAAGAGTAGATTTTCTCTTTATTTGGAAATAGGTCTCTCTTTCACTGGAACAGATTTTTGAATTGGACATTTACCGATGGGTATCAGATTTGTCTCAACAGACTTCTAAGTTTTCTTGTATATACTGTGGGAGGAGATTTGCTCTTTACTGGGAACGTCTCTCGTTCATTGGAATAAATTTTGAAAATAAACTTACCTCAAACTGACTTACATCAAGTTACGTGAGACAGATCTCAGCATATTTCTGATTTAACTACCATGCTCTTGGACTGATTATTAACCTTAAATGATGCCATATCAAATTTGCAGTTTGAATTGGAAACCAAAAAAAAAGAGAGAGAGGCATCGTAATTCTTTGAAAGGAAATTTCTATTCAATTTTCACACGATAAAGCAACAACTTTCCTCGGATTCCTTAGTTTTGTATATTTGATTATAATAAGTCATGCATGCACGTTCATAATATTCTTCTTCGTCGTCTCAACTCTTGATTAATACTTTGAAAAGCACTTCTTTTCAAAATATGCCGGCTGGTCAAAATCTTTTATGCTGGGCCTGGCTGTATTTCCCACACGCCACCATGTAGCTTCCAAGTCATAAATGATAAGCCACTGGGTCATTTGTCTGAAAATGAAACATTGTTTGTTTGACCTACCAAAGAAAATTTTGAGAGCTTTTTGTTTCAGTATCATTTGTGTATGGTTCTTAAACTGTTTGAGAAAGTTCAACTTTTCGAAATGAACTTTTCAGATCCACAGATTTATCAACATCAAATTTGTAAAAAGAATAAAATTTTTCCTGTCAATTATATTATGTAAGAGTTCAAATTTTATGAAAAGCCTTTTCCTTATTTTAATTCCTCTTCTACCGAATGCGGGAATTTCTTGTATGGCGCTCCTAAAGCACGGCATATGTATTGTGAAGAAGACTATCACTTTAATGCATGCTTAAATTAGTAAATTTCAATCAAAAGAAAAAATTAAAGTAACTATTATAGCTAATTAATTAAATTTCTGGTAGCATTTTTAACTTGTCAAATTACATTAAAATACCATAAGAAATATGTATTAACATTTTAATTTATCCTTCTTAACAGTATGTAAGGATTGTCATACATGATCTTAATTCTATTTTTAAATTTGATCATGTCTTTATAAGTACACAATCTTCCGATTCCAATCTCTTTTTTAAATAATTATATCTTCCTATTTAAGAAAAATGAAATTTTCCTTGTTGATTTTATAACTTATATAGGCTCTGTTGGCGCTTCTAAATATGTACTTAAATAAGCGTTCTCGGTCATAAATCTCAGCTAAACATTTTCTACATATGCAAATCAAGACCTACAAGATTTGCAAATATATTTTCAACTCTGAAATTTCTATTTCTAGGCGTCAATAATGAACACTAGTAAAACATACTACTATTCTTTTGTATTGAATAACTACTTTTGATTGTTGTAAGTTGCATTATACGTAACTATGCCCTGGACTGTTATGGAATAATTGTAATTGTAAGGCTTTAGACTCCCAATAGAGCTTTGACTGTAATTTTAGTGAGAAAATAATCGTGGACACGGTCTCTATAATAAATGATTGATGGAAATATGTATGGACTTGATTTTTTTTTTTTTCCCCATGGATACACAGCCAAGGTCAATAATCCCCTCCACGTGGGGTGAATGGAACATATTTTCTATGATTATTACTCATTAAAAAGATAAAGATGGTCTGAAGTTTAATGTCACGTAGGTTTAGGAGAGCAATTTATGCTGACTTAAATTTGATTGGCAAATTTTAAGTTAATTGAGAAAGCAATTAAGTTGAAATTTGACCAAAAGAAAAATTGTATTAGAGATTCTTCAGCATCAGCCTAATAGTTTCTCCGTGAATCACATAATTAATTAATTAAGTTTTATTATATGAACTCTAATGAGGTCATGGATGGTATACTCACGGGATGAATTATAATTCAATTTCATGTGCCTTAATAAGTTATTAAAAAAATAAAAAAAGAGGAAAAGAAAAACCTACCCTTTCTTTAGGCAATAATTATACTATTTTTACAAGTATTTAAAAAACACATAACACAAAAGTAGTACAAAAGCTTTATACAGTTTTAAAGAAATTATTTCTAAAAAAACAGGGCTTTTGATTTAGTATGTGCGCAACAGCGCCTATATTGAGATCTTATCGGGGCGTTCCGGTGTTGTATCCAATATCAATATGGCTACTCAAATGAAAACTACCACCTGCAATATTTTTTTTTTCCTTTTCCTTTTACTTAACAATTGTATATTAAAAGTTTGATACAAATTTACCAACCAAAAAAAAAAATCAGATCATCATGATTCACTTTCCATGATTTTCATTTTAAATATCATGTTTGGTATATTGTTAATCAATTTAGGGTCAGAGTTAGCTATTCTAACTTAGCTGTTTGACTTTTTGAATCTAAGCTTCAATTGTTAATGTACTTTAGCTAAACGTGATTTGATATACTGTTAATTGAACGATAAGCCAAAATACTACAAGGAAACTATAGCAAATCAGATGATTCTATTGTGGACCAAATCCTGGACAATTTATTAGATTTTCGTTTCAGTTTAATTTCCATGAACCTTAATAAATTAATACCAAGTGGGTAATGCCATATAATAACAACAACAAGCGTGCGAGACTCAAAGAAATATTATAATTTTGAATTGCTTTCTATTGGTCTTAATTTTTGTTATATGATCAAATTATTGAATAAAGACTCATGATTATGTTATAGTATATATTGACTCAATTTTGTTTTCTTTGAGCTCTTAGCTATAATTATAGATTTTGAAATCCTTAGTTTTCTAACATTAACTTATTAATTAACAATTGTGTAAAGTAATAAAAATGCTACTATTAACTGTTTTGGTGTTGCCACTGTGGCAGGAGTAAATGATAAGAACAAACCAACTAAAACGTTTTGGCTAATTATCTCAACTACAAGATAAGATTACATAATAGTTGACACACAGAATCCTCATTTGTCTTTGATTAAATTGAGGGTGACTGCCCCACAGGTGATTTTATAGATGCCCATGCCGCGAAGCCCAATCCGAGACCACCGCGTGTCACTCAATTGCCTTGATCTTGGTCATTCATATAGGGCTACCAAGAAAACAAAAAGAAATTGAAAATTAAATTAAAAAAAAAAAAAGAGTGAGAGAGAGAAATCGATAATGGCTGATCATGTAAACAAGCACTAAAATTGACAATAAGCAATTGGGGATATATGTAGATGTTGTCAAATTGTTGAAGGGAAACATCATTTTCCTTTGACCAATTGATGTCAAACTATTTGACAAATACACAAAGAATACAACACTTCATGTCATTTTCTTGTATATATATACTGCTTTTGTTTTCATTTTGGTGAAGAATTTTTTTCTTTTTTTTTTGGTTTATTTCATGTACACTCTGCAATCTGGATGGCACTTTTGGGTATGATCATTACAAAGAGATGCAGCTTCATTAACCAACGACGCCAAATAATCTATTGAGTAGAATCAGCAATGATCTTGCCCCGTGCCCAAGAAACAAGATCATTAATTGACACATTTCTTAACGTACATCACCATTGACAAGAAATTTGTAACAACATCTTTGAACCTTGTCGAATGTCGACATGACATTTTTATTTTTTAGAAAAATGTGGAATTTGAAGATAATGAATATGATTAGTTAAAACAGCCGTTGACTAAAACGGCCAAAATCGCCTTTATCGGGTTTCTTATTCAATTATTTCCTTTAATAATTAATACAGATTTAAAAAAAAAAAAAAACGAATGGCATAACCATGCATACTGGTCAAAGAATATGAGATAAATCATGTATAAAATGTTCCAATCACTATTAAGGTGCAAAAACACAAATGAAATAAAGATAAAAATTGCTACAAATTAAAGGTTCATTTTGTATATTATGAAGATAAATATTATTGTATTGTTCGAAGCTGGATCAAACCAAACAAATTATTGTATGAAGACACGTTATCCAAGTCATATAACTCATTAATTTTTGTGCTGTTTCTTGGTCGGCCGGAGATTCCCTGTTGCTTGATTTTTGTATTCACGAGATAGTGACTCCACCTAAATTAAGAAACCATGAACCTCCAAAATTAGGTTGGGTTTATTTGCTAATTAATGAAATGTCAATTTCATAATAAGAGGGGACTATTGCTTGCAACTTTTGTCGTGGGGTGGTTGAAGATTCCAAGATTTTACATTGAGGTAACTCAAAAATTTTATTCGAATTTAAAGGCAACTAGAGCAAGAAGTTCTTGAATTTAACTCAAACTTATCCGTTTGTGCTACTTTAATCAACACTGCATGGATGTAAAGGTACCAAACTTATCCTTTCATGTTTACTAATTATTAGAACTATAGAAAAAAAGAGGCCGATAGAGAATCGACAATGTAATTATTGCAAGTTAAGAATCAAATCATAATAATTTTATAATGTCTTTAAAAATGTCTATAAAAGACATCATAAATTCATAGTTCAGGTAAAATTAAGAAAACAAAAGCATAATCAATTCGCGATTCTTACCTTGAAATTCAACTTTGACATTAATGTTTATCTAAAGATGGGTTGAATTATGTGATGGCCGTCCCAATCAATTACGTCTTGGCAATCTTTTTTATCATTGTGATTTTTGAATGGCTTCGACCATAACACTGTGAAAATTTGACATATCAGAAAGTTGACACGACAATCCCACAATTGAATAGCATAAGTTGTACCCTTGTAATTTCCAACGTCGCACTTTATTTGGAGCCATATTTGATTAATTATATGCTGTTGATGCCATATTTGATTAATTATATATATATAATTCTTCTTAACTACAGGCACTCTTATTTTTTTTAATGCGAACACACTGTTAAGTCTTGTAGTTTAATAAAATTATTTTCTAATATACTATAAAGTCATGCAGTTTAATAACATTAAAAATTGACTCTATTGAAACGCATGATTTAACAGTGAATCCGCATTAAAAAAAAAAAATGAAAGCACTCACACACACAAACTTATATAGTACTTTTTCAATCCGAGATCTTAGAGTTCAGGAAAACTTTTAAATCATTGGGTTTTAAAGATTTAAAACTTTAAAACGCTTTATATATTTTCTTAAATTTTCTCGCACTTTAAAATTTTAGATTGGAACATATACGATAATAATAATAATAATAGAACCAAATTCCAAAACCATGGGTACAATTAATACAACGAAACCAACCAACCCCACTCTCGTGATATTCGTACCCGTTACCCTTCGATTATTCGTAAATAATCTTACCAACCAGCAAATCGGTGATCTTCATTTTATTCGTCGATTTCTCACTTCCTTTTCTCGGTTATGACAAATTTCGCAAACAATTTTTGCAAGAGTATATGAAAATTTCCATAAGTAAAACGTGAGCACTAAACACATACCATATATTCTAGATTCCTAGTCAAACCAAGCCAATGGGTACAAGCTGGTCAACAGGGGCGGCTACATTGCAAAAACATGCACGCAAATTTCTTTCCTTAAGCTAAAAATTATTAAATTAATATTAATTACTCTTATAAACATACTTTTTTATTTTTTTTAAATAAAATATATATGAGGCAAAGAAGAAACTGTTAATCGCTTCTTCTTCAAAGCTAGCAGGCCTTGCACTTCAAAGACATTCCAATATATAAAATACTTTTTAGGCCTTTTCGATTCATTTCTTTAATCCCATTCTGTTCAATCATTATGGTTTCATTGATATGTTCTTAGCAAGTTAAAATTTTCA
Source organism: Citropsis articulata (assembly GCA_030449925.1). Lineage (NCBI taxonomy): Eukaryota > Viridiplantae > Streptophyta > Magnoliopsida > Sapindales > Rutaceae > Citropsis > Citropsis articulata. The sequence continues at coordinate 1,633,490 of JASUUH010000019.1, read as the reverse complement.
TTTAACTGTAAATATTTTCCTATACGAAGAAGAATCAAGATTAGTTGGATGAACATGTCGGACGATGAAAACGATTCATGGCGCTTTGCTTTGTTCCTATTCGTAATACTGGTCATAGGTAATTATCCAAATCACTTTTTTTTTTTTTTTCAAATGTTTAAGTCTCAATTCTGTTTCCATTTTCACGCATGAGAGCCTGAGACTGTATTACTTATTGCAGCTACGCATGTTGCTGGAGATTCTCTGGAAACTGACAGAGAAGTCTTATGGAACCTGAGATCGTTCCTGGAGAACAACAATCCCGTGAACCAAGGACATTACATGCTATGGAATCAAAGCTCAAGCCCCTGTAAATGGCCTGGGATCATTTGCTCTCCGGATAAGGCAAGAGTCAATGGCCTCAATCTCACTGACTGGAACATTTCTGGTGACATATTCAACAACTTCTCTGCTTTGACACAACTCTCTTATCTTGATCTCTCCAGAAACACCTTTTCTGGATCAATCCCGGATGATTTAAGCAGCTGCCGAAGCCTGAAGTACCTCAACTTATCACATAATATTCTTAGTGGGGAGCTCAACTTAAGTGGGTTGAGGAGTTTGGAGATTCTTGATTTGTCTGTAAATAGGATTCATGGTGAAATTTCGTTCAGCTTCCCTGCAATTTGTGAGAAATTGGTGGTGGCTAATCTTTCGTTGAATAATCTCACTGGAAGGATGGATACTTGCTTTGATGGATGTCTAAATTTGAGGTATCTGGACTTGAGCTCTAATCACTTCAGTGGCAATATATGGAATGGTTTGGCACAGCTTGTGGAGTTTTCAGTTTCTGAGAATGTTCTTGGTGGGGTTGTTTCCTCTTCAGTTTTTAAAGAGAAGTGTAGTCTTGAGATTTTCGACTTGTCAGAAAATGAATTCATTGGTGATTTTCCTGGAGAAGTCTCTAACTGCAGGAATTTGGTTGTCTTGAATTTGTTTGGAAACAATTTTACCGGGCCAATTCCAGCAGAGATAGGCTCAATTTCGGGTCTTGAGGCCTTGTTCTTGGGTAAAAACAACTTCTTGAGCATAATTCCTGAATCTCTTTTGAATCTGAGTAAGTTGGAGTTTCTGGATTTGAGCAGCAACAATTTCGGAGGGGAAGTGCAAAAGATATTTGGAAGATTCACCCAAGTGAAGTTTCTTGTATTGCACAACAATTCCTACATCGACGGGATGAATTCTTCAGGCATTCTAAAGCTGCCAAATATTTCCACACTAGACCTCAGCCACAACAATTTCACTGGTCCATTACCAGTTGAAATCTCTCAAATGCAAAGCTTGAAGTTCTTGATCCTGGCAAATAACCGGTTCAATGGTTTCATACCAGCAGTATACGGAAACATGCCTAATCTTCAAGCTCTTGATCTCTCCTTCAATGAATTGACAGGACCAATACCGCCCTCCATTGGAAACTTGAACTCTCTCTTGTGGCTAATGCTTGCCAACAATTCACTCGGTGGTGAAATCCCGCGTGAGATTGGGAACTGCACCAGCTTGTTGTGGCTGAACCTTTCCAACAACAAGCTTTCCGGTAACATCCCACCTGAGGTGATGACTATTGGGAGAAACGCAAGACCAACATTTGAAGCAAACCAAAGAAACGGTGAGCGGATAATTGCTGGCTCTAGTGAGTGCTTGTCGATGAAGAGATGGATTCCTGCAGACTACCCACCGTTCAGTTTTGTGTATACTATCCTCACAAGGAAGACTTGCAGAAGCTTGTGGGATCGGTTACTCAAAGGCACTGGCATCTTCCCAGTTTGCCTTCCAGGTTCGGCATCGCGTACATTTCAAATCACAGGCTATCTTCAACTTGCTGGGAATCAGCTATCTGGAGAGCTGTCTCCAGATATTGGTAAGCTGCATAATTTCAGTATGGTGCATTTGGGTTTCAATCAGTTTGATGGGAAGCTGCCTTCGCAATTTGATCAGTTGCCCCTTATAGTTCTAAACCTCACTCGAAACAACTTTTCGGGTGAAATCCCCTCAGAATTCGGGAATATGAAATGCTTGCAGAATCTGGATTTGTCTTACAACAATTTCTCTGGCTCATTCCCTGCTAGCTTCAACAATTTGACGGAGCTGAGCAAGTTAAACATCTCATACAACCCACTCGTCTCTGGCACAATTCCATCAACTGGGCAGCTAGCAACGTTTGAGAAAACATCTTACCTTGGAGATCCGCTTCTGGACCTTCCAGATTTCATAGAGAATGGCCCGCATCATGGACCAAAATATCCCAATTCCAAAGGAAGGACGGGGAATAATACTAAGTTGACAGTAATTCTAGCTTTTCTAGCTTTACTAATGGCCTGCTTGATATGTGGAGTTTTGTCAATTATTATCTATATGCTAGTAAAACGTCCAGCAGAACAACAGGGATATCTCTTGGAGGGTATGAAGTATCGACATGATCTCGCTTCGAGCTCGGGAGGATCGTCACCATGGCTATCAGACACTGTTAAGGTCATCCGTTTGGACAAAACAGCATTCACATACTCTGACATTTTGAAGGCCACGGGAAAATTTTCAGACGATAGGATAATTGGAAAGGGCGGATTTGGCACGGTGTATCGCGGGGTCTTGCCTGATGGCAGAGAAGTAGCAGTGAAGAAGCTACAAAGAGAAGGGCTTGAGGGTGAAAGGGAATTCCGTGCTGAAATGGAGGTACTAAGCGGCAATGGCTTTGGTTGGCCACATCCAAATCTTGTTACACTTTACGGATGGTGCCTTGATGGATCAGAGAAAATATTGGTTTATGAGTACATGGAAGGCGGGAGCTTGGAGGACATTATATCAGACAGAACGAGACTAACATGGCGGAGACGTCTAGACATAGCAATTGACGTGGCGCGAGCATTAGTTTTCCTACACCACGAGTGCTATCCTCCTATAGTCCATCGCGATGTCAAGGCCAGCAATGTGTTACTTGACAAAGAAGGAAAGGCACTAGTTACAGATTTTGGCCTTGCTAGAGTTGTGAGTGCAGGGGATAGTCATGTGAGCACAACCATTGCTGGGACAGTTGGTTATGTAGCACCAGAATACGGGCAGACCTGGCAAGCGACAACAAAAGGCGACGTGTACAGCTTCGGAGTGTTGGCAATGGAACTAGCAACTGGGAGGAGGGCATTGGAAGGAGGGGAAGAATGTTTGGTGGAATGGGGAAGAAGAGTGATGGGATATGGGAGACATGGACCGGGAAGAGCGATTATACCAGTAGTTCTATTGGGGTCCGGGCTAGCTGAAGGTGCGGAGGAGATGTCTGAGTTGCTTAGGATAGGGGTAAGGTGCACAGCAGAGGCACCAAACGCTAGACCAAACATGAAGGAGGTGCTAGCTATGCTAATCAAGATACTGCCGTACTGTGATTGAAGTTTTGGGATTTGAGATAGATTGTTTCAGAAATTGTCAATAACTTACTCAACATTCTTATGTAATACAAACATGAGCAAGTATAGATGTAATGGACATAAAAAATACGATTCGTCTTATTCTTCTTGTGCACAGAATTTATGATTCTTATACGTTAAAAAACAAATTTAATCGGACTTCGTTCGCCGATGTCTTATGTGCAATGGCCATGCTCTTGAGACCTATACAGTTGTGCCAATGTATAATGACTAAAATACCCTTAGACAAAAATTGCAATACCAATTACATGCATGGACACATGGACACACTTCGTACATGATTCATGAACCCCTCTGCCGAAATCCAGTACTCTCAGTTTCTTTCCAAGTTCAAGGCTTTAGAAAGCATTCTCATCTCAGCTGGGTAAGCATTATTTTCTAACATTTTTTCCATTTTCATTTCCCAGACATAAAAAAGAAAAATGCTTAATTTTTTACTGTTTTTGTTGTCAACAGGATCCCTTCCTGGACAAGTTTTTTTTTATTTTTGGGTTTTGTCTTCTAAGTGCTGCGCGCTCCACTCTTCCAGGAAAGAAAGAATAAAAAGTCAGCTTTTTTTTTTCCCCCCTCGTTTCCACGTTTTAGATCAATGACAGAAACAACTGACGATTTTGTAATATATATGCATGATAAATTACTTTGGGTTGCTTTTGTTTTGCGTTTTGATTAGCTGCTCTGGTGTTTTTGTTTAATTAACAAGCAATGCTTCATAAATTAATGTGAAAAGATCCCCCTTTTTACTCTGTACATTATTGGTATTTGTTACAAGAACAAGATGCGTTGACATATACACTAGTAACTTGTTCGGTTTTCCAGACATAGTCACATAGCTTTTTAATGGGTACTTATTATACACATGGTGTCTAATCAATAGCGAATTCGTATGCCAAATTCGCAGAGCTTATGACAGAAAGAGAAATCGGCGCTGAAAGCAGAGGACGAACGATCACTGCAGAGCTTGCTATCTTAAGAGAGCTGGCATTTCGGAGAAAGGTTTTCCTGTTGCGGTCTCAACATCATGATGGCCTTGAGAAAAAAGAGAAAGGCCTCGCTCCATTGCAGCTGCAGGTGAGTAGGGCTTTTGCGAATGTGAATCATTGCAGTTGATTATTTAGAAGATTTTATTCCACTAGCTTTCGATATTTGTTTTTATGGAATTTGGAATTTGTGTTGGGAGGGCTTGACTTAGGATTTCTAAGTGTACAACTTAAAATATTAGCTTTTTGGGCCGTCAGACCCCAGTCCTTTTGTTTCACACACTTAACTTGTTCCACCTCATATTTCAGTTATTGGTTTAACTTTGATACCAATTGTTAGAAAGGATTGACCTATGATTTTTAGGTATCTAAGGGCTGCTCAATCATATTTTAGGCGTATAAATTATATTATAATTTTATTTATTTAAAATCAATTTCTCTAGCTTTCGAGATGCAAGATTATTAATCAAACTTTTATATTCTAATTTTTCTAATATATCCTTCTTAATAGATAATATAGTTAACCTATTTATTATTTCCTATGACATAATTGATTTTAAATAAATTTTTAATCTTAAAATCAATTTCTCTAGCTTTCGAGATGCAAAATTATTAATCAAACTTTTATATTCTAATTTTCCTAATATATCTTTTTTAATAGACAATATAATTAACCTATTTAATTTTTCCCATGACATAGTTGATTTTAAATAAGTTTTTACCAATGGCTCATTTTTAAGATTAAACTAACTTTTCTATTCTTTTCTAGTCTTTGAAGTTTTTTGTATTCTAATGCATATTTTTTTAGTTTGAAATTTTTTGTATTCTAATGCATATTCTTTTAGTAGACTTTTTTTTTTTTTTAGTGAAACAAGCGTAATTAGATAAACAATTATGCTAGATAATTACAAGGAAACAACTTATGAACACAATAATATTTTTAAAAAGAAACAAAAAAAAACTGAATAACATAATTAATTACTAAGAGAATGGAAAGATAGAACCTCGAAATTTGAGAATTTTAACTCGGATTGATTGAGGTTTTGAGTAGCAATGATCGATGGATTGTAAAATAATTGATTTTTTTTTCCTTAAGTGAAAAATTAGGGGAGAGAAAGTAGTTTTTTTCACCAAAGAACGAAGGTTTCATATATTTTTTATTGGAAAAAGATATTAATGGATAAAAATTTAAAAAAATATGTGGCCTTTATAAAGTTTTAGATGAAATATATGGACGAAATAATTAAATGGGACTAAAATTGTTAATTATAATGTTAAAAGGGGACTTTGAAGGGATTCAATAGTTTGTTTATGGAAAATATATTTATAAAATAATAATTAATATAAATAATTAATTATAATTTAGGAATAAAATTAGGGACCTTCATCTATAGTGAAGCCGGAAGAGCCGCCTATCTAGGTATCCAACCTAAAAGACTAGTCATCAATAACGAGTGACTTATCTCTTTATAAACCCAAGTCTCTCCCTTCTAGTAGCTAAATGTAGAATACAATTGAACAATTTGAAATTTAAGTTTGACGAACATGGTCCTTATTTTGTAGAATTACGTGATCATACAGTAATAATTTGTGCACTAATTGTTGCTGGCTATTCATATTCTTCTCTTGTGAAATGATTTTATTAAAATGAACTCATTGCATTGCATGGTGCCAATTTTCTACAGTCTTAATAATTGATTGCTTGCACGATATGTCAAACGTGAATTCGTTGTATTGTATTGTTCTAATGCCGTCGAAGGAAAACCAGGAACGACCAACCCCACAATCAAGCCTTCGTATGAGCCCAAGGCAAATTCCGGGTCCAAGTCCACCATCAAGTTCAAGCCCTAGGCTTTCTGGAATGAAACGACCAACCCCAACAAGCACTGCAGATGCAGAATGCTCATCTCCTGAGCTGCCACAGTCATTGGATAGTCATCCCGAGCATGCAATTCAAGCTGACAGCAATTTTTGCTCAATCTGCCATGTGCCTTGCTCTTCTGCCTTCAACTATAACCAACATCTAAAAGGTCGTAAGCACAAGGCTAAGCTACAAGAGTTGAAATTAGATGGGAATCGTTTTGGTGAAGATGGTAAAGTAGCTAACAGAAAAAGATGGTGCATGGATGGAAATTCATTCAAGATGCATTTAGCTCAAAAGCACCTAGAAGAAAGAAACAAAATGGAACTCACTGCAAAGAGTCTTGTTAAGGTAGGAGAGAAGCAAACATGGTGTCGTTTGTGTAATATTGGGTGTTCAAGTGAAGAATTGTTCCAGCTGCACTTAAATGCTAAAACGCACAAGGCTTTACAAAGGGCGAATTGCACTAGGAAAGGTGGTGGAGAGCAAAAATGGTGCAAATTGTGTGATGTTTGGTGCCCAAATGGAGATGCATTCAAGATGCACCTTGATGGTAAAAACCATATCCTTCGGCTCTATGAAATTGAGAAGAAAAGAAGGGCCGAAAACTTGGGAAGCTATAGTGAAAAGGCCTGATCAGAAAGAATTATGGAAATGGAAGATGCTGTCATCAAGAATCAGTAGTTTTGTTACATATTATTGGCAAATATTTAACCTTGTTTGAACCTTTTAGCCATGATTAGCTTTTGTTTCCTCTTAGTTTTACTAGGAGAACTATAAGAAACGCTCAAACAATTCACAGGATCTACTTTGATACCCGAAAAAAAAAAAAAAAAAAAGGAAGAAGAAGAAGTTGCTTTTGCTGTTGAATTGGTGCTGAATGAACATCTCCAAGAGTGTGCTGGCATAGATCTTTTAGTTTTATAAACTATTCCATTATGATATCTTCTTTCATCAGATTTAATCTTCAACATATGAATCTTATTATGTGCATAATCATGTACTGAGGCCTTTTAGTTTCTTACCAATATATGAACGTTTTAGTAACTGAGAGCCTTGAGGCTCGTTAATGAGCGCAAGGAAACTGTGATTTTTCCTTTTTCTATTTTTCCCCCTCAACCTTGGAAATTCTGATTGCTTGCTGTATTCATTCTGCAAATAATGTTGGCCATTTCTGGAAAGCTGAATGTTTAAGGGCCGTGAATTACGAGGGACATGAAAACAGGTCATATTGCTTGTCCTTCCTGGGTCAGGCTGAAGAACAGGATACAAAGACACTCATCACTCTGACAAAATAAGTATTGCTTAGTTTATGAATGGCCCCCCTTTGACTTAAATGCAGAAGGGATATTTTAGAATCACCCAGATTTGTAAGTAATTCTGTCTCTTTCCTGTAATTCTTCGTTGTAAAATAGAACGATAACCCTTATCTTTTTGTGGATATGCATGCACAAGGAAATCCATACATGATTTTCTGGGGTTTATTTGGATTTGGAGCATAACCTATGTGCCAGGTGTAGCTAAAAGACAAGCATATGCTCATGCACATGAATGCTTGTTGATGCATTCCCTGACCTCATAGATTTAATGATGGACACATGGTCTCAAATTGTCCAGGTTGGAATCGCATTTTCCGGGATTCGTAAAGGCTGCTTTACCAATGATGCTCATTTATCCTGTTCTTTAGACCCATGAGATAAAAGAAGAATGATTGTCCTTCTAGTACAACACTACTAAATTTCCAAGAGAATTCTAAGCGATGATGATGATAATGATGATGATGAATCCATATAACAAGATATACACACAACTTGCTACCTATAGTTTTCTGGTAAAGCTTCAATTTTCAGATGCGTAAATGGTGTGAAGACATGGGTGTAAAGATGGAGACATCTTTACCATACGTCGCATGATTACTGTTTGAAGAAAACACTCAAGTGCTTCTCCACTATCAGAAAAAGGCATAAGCCAAAATAGATGGGAATTAAGATGTCTCACTCTCTTTAATTCTATTTAAACTTGAGCATGCATGAAGGCAAAACCATAACAAAGAGAAAGGAGAAAATGGAGAAGTCTTCTTATGAGTGTGTTAAGAAAGCTTATAAAGATGTTTCCCTTCAAGAACTTAGAGATAGGCTTGCTGAGTTTGCTGAAGTAAGAGGGTGGAAACAGTATCACAGTCCTAGAAACCTTCTTTTGGCACTTGTAAGGCATTTCAATGTCCATTTTTAAACTGCAAAAAATTGTTTCTCGTTATGGTTTGATTGATGATTTGATTTGATTCTTTGCGCAGGTGGGAGAGGTGGGGGAGCTATCCGAGATATTTCAATGGAGAGGAGAAGTTGCAAGAGGGATACCGAACTGGAGTTCTGATGATAAGGAACATTTAGAAGAGGAGCTCTCTGATGTTCTGCTTTATCTGATTCAACTTGCTGATGTTTGTGGTCTTGATCTTGGCCAGGCAGCACTTGCAAAGATTGCTAAGAATGCTAGAAAATACCCGGTGATTAATCAGAAGTCTTCCTAGAAAGTTTTGTGCTCATGGGTACTTTGTATTTTCCACGTCTTATGTTTGTGTCTAGGTATCTTTTTCACTGCTTTCGTTTCCAGGCTTGGACTTGTATGATCAAGTTTTTGAAAGAGGTCTATGCTATAATAAATTAATATTGAAGTTTTGAAATAATCTCTTTTAGAGTCTAAAGCTCATTGTTCAACTTCAATGTTATAGGGCTAATCAGAGCCATCAGCCTTGATGCTTTCATTCTGGAATTTGACCCTAAGTTAGTTGGCTTAACAGTCTAATCGTACAACCATAAACTAAAAAGTAAATAGGGATGAAATTGGTAACTAGTCCTCGTGGACACTAAACACCTCTAGTTGCCTCACCTATTTTGCTTGAGGACAAGCATATCAAACCTACTCCATTAATATTTTGATGGGCTTTGTTTATCTGCTGATACTGCTAATTATTTAGAATCATGTAGATCCTGCAAGTTGTACATACAAAAGACCACGAAAAAATGCTAAAGAAAGATAACCAAACGTGTTTGCGGTGCTTACATGAAAAGCACTTTCGAATGAGCCAATGAACACTTATAGCTGAGGATGCTTCCTCACTGTAGGTTTGGCAACACCGCAATCTTGCTGCTTGCATGATAATGATTGACTCTTTTGCCATTTTCAATAGGATCACAGACAAATTAATTGCATATCAACATCCACCAAAAAAATTATTGGAATCAATGAGAGCAACCCTATCCGATAAAATTAATTTTCTTGTTGGATAGAGTTTTTACAAATAAATTAATAGACCTATTTATTAAATTATTCAATAAACTTATTTATTCAATAAATTTATTTTTAAATTTTTAAATTTTACTCAATAAACTTATTCTAACATACTCTTACTAAATCCAATTTTTAAAATAATAGTGATTTTACTCATTAAACTCATTAAATTCATTTATAATAATAATGGCGTTTCATTAAAAATTCAACTCTCTTTATTCTGCACAATTTTACCAACAAAAGCAAAGTAACATTATTAATCAAACATAAGCAAAGCAAAGCAAAGCAATATCACTGAAAGCACTTGCAGCAAAAGCACGTTAAAGACATCGTGAAAAGGGCAAATTCTTCCTGCAAACAAAGATTTTCCTGTTCTTCCTTCTATTGGTCATGTTGTTGCAGCATTCATCGTGCTTAAGGGTATGACAGCTCAATTTCTACTGCACCGTTGCTTGAAGGTAGGTTGCATACACATCGCATTTTGCTCTTTGGCATGTTCCACGTCAGTTTATCAAATTATTTTGGACTAAAAAACTGAAATGATAAAATGAATTCTGTTAGATGCTATATTTCTAGAATTAATACTTGCTATCATATGGATTGATATTTGGCTATTTGATTAATGCTTGTACATGTCAGTGTATAGTCAAAGAGGATTATGCTATGAATGACATGGCATGAGTCATTTATGTAGATAATATTGGATTTAATATTTTTTTTTTTTATTTCCTTCCTAGTTTTGAACTCGCTACTGATGAAAGACAAAATAATAAATTTCTCCTCCCGCAATAGGCATGGTGACGCAAATTGGGGCACATAATTTGTTAGCTTCTACGGTGCCTGCTTTTGGCTCTTTCGCCGCCGTTGCAATTCCAATTCCAGCAAAAGAGCAAACATAATTGACAAAATTATATGGCTTGATAAAAGAATCACGTCTCTTGATTCACTATGGTTTAATGAAAATATGATTAGCGATTAATAAGATTGTGTTGACTATAAAGATGGGTTCAAAGAGTAAAAATTGTGTCTTTCTTAATTATATTTTAATGTTCATAACTGTAATTTAATTTGGAGATATTTTAATCATTAAAATTAATTTCAAAAGTGAGTCTAATGAGCAGTTTGGTGGGTTCAAATAATCTCACCCCAATTAATATTATTGTTAGAAGTAAAGCCCTATTTAATATTGATATTGAAGTTACAACACTAAAATATTTGATAAATACTATTTACTGTTTCTTGAAAATTATGTTAATTTTAATGTACTTATAAAATTATTTATAAGTTATATTTACTATATCTTGTCAATTTTTATTTTATAATTTTTTTTTTTTGACGATAAAATACTGCAACACCTAACAGGATTTAAATCAACTTTCCAATAGCATGTCAAATGGAAATATGAAATATAGATGTAATAATGCAAATTGGCAATGGTAGGTCAAATTTTGAGAAATTGGACAGGAATTTTCGGCTAAGCCTAGGAGGAGTAGGCGTAGCCAGAAACTTCGGACAAGCTATTGACACTGGCGGCATCCGAGTCCCACAAAATTTTGTCTCTCTTCTGTTGGAGATTGTTGGTCAATAATTACATACAGTGGGGCTTGAAAGTGGAAAAATATATATTCTTATTAAACCAAGATCGGATGATTTATCTTCGAGCATTTTCTCAGAAAAATAGCTAAAATTTCCGGTACGTACTATCAGTGTGGTTATAAGTTAACCTATTACTTTTATAATTTATTTTAATAGATTAACACATAAGATGTCACATCATTAAGTATTTAAATTTCGCATTTCGAATGAATAAGAATAATATTATTCTAAAATTATATTGCAATCTACTGATATTTATATTTAAAAATTTGCCGTAGCTTCTTAAATGAGTTATAGGATTACGCAAACCATATATAATGTACTTTGAATTCTAAATCAACATTCATAAATTTATCATTTATCATAAATTTTCAGAAGCTGGAGAAACGAAAAGAGAAAAAAAAAAAAAAACGAGAGTTTGATTTCCAAAATAGCTAAACGGATTGTGGCTACGAGCTCCCAGTGGGCGCAGAAAGCTTGGGCCGAGTGTCCAGCGAGGATACGACCTCAATAGGCTCGTGCAGTGCAGTGCAGTGCAGCGCAGCCGATTGCTGCCCCCGTCCCGGGTCCACCCCGAAACGAAACCGCCTGATTTTCGGTTTTCCTCTTCCCGTATCACGTTGTGGGGCCCACCACGGCCCGGGTGTTCCTTTAGCAAAATGAAAATCAGACTCCCAAAAAATGACCCTCCAGTCCAACAGGGCCGAATGGTAATTTCGCAGAAGCAGCGCGGCAGAAGCAGAATCCATGGTTTAATGCGATGCTAATTTCAATCAGCGCCGTTTCACATGGAGACGTGGTTACACTCAAAAAGGGAAAGAATTTGTCAAGGGATTGTCTTCTCTCTCCAATTTATTAAATTAAATAGATTGTACAGTGAGATTTAGTATTTTATTATACAATAAAGTATCGCTAACTCAAGATGTCTCACCACTGCGGACACCACATTTTTTGGGGGGCCTCAGTCTTTATGCCCTTAATTTTTTAAAATTCCAAAGCAATAAATCTTCAGCCGAGTCAATAGTTTTTTTTTATTTAAAAGATACATATATATATATTCTTATTAGGAAAGGTATCGATATTTTGAAATGGAAACCAAAAACAAAAAAGTCAAATATACACAATAACTCGCGATTACATAATTAAGTCTATACAACTTAAAATTTAAATCATATGAGTTCAGAGTTTGTTATAATTTTCTCTGATTAGCTCTCTATCATTAATTCTTTGCAATTTTTGTTAAAAAATTAGTCTGTCATCTCATTTACTCTTAGATGGGTTGTTCGACTAAACTTACACCCTCCAAACTTTACTATCAGAGTAAGTGAAGGAGAGAACAAGTAACTTAAAAGAGAAGGAATAAACCAAAAATAATTGACGAGGTGCTAAATTAAGCAAGGATTGTATGAATCTGTGTTCTAATCAGGAGATTTGACCACGACGATGGCTTTGCATAAAAGAGAGAGAGAGGGGTGGGCAAAAAAAGAAAGAAGGAAAAAAAAAAAAAAAAAGAGTTAAATTTACAAGCTGCTTTTTATTTTGAAAACAACATGGTGGGCAAATGGCCAATGGGTATTCCCCAATAGGTTTTCTTCACATGGGAGGTTTGGAAAAATATTTTCTTTTCACCGAAATTTCCTCGCCATCAATCGCTTTCGTGTGATAGGATGACTGAATTTGACTTTTACGTAAGAATTATATTATATTTTTTCACTTAAACATTATCTACGTACCGGAATTGCAAAATTATTCATTAACCCGGAAATTCATCCAAATCCATATGATACGTAAAACTTTATCTCGTGTAATTAAATTTATGGGTGGATTTATTAGTATTGAGAGAAAAATTAGTGACGATAATTTATTTATTTTTGTTATATTAATACGTTTTATGTATTTAATTTAATGTTGAAATTTTAATTTTTTATTTACATTAATAAAATGTAGAATTGAGTATTGTATGTGATTTTTTTTTTTTTTTTGCTATTGTTATAAATTTATAGTTTGAATTTGTATAATTGAAGTTTTTATGTATTGATAAAGTATTTTTTAATATTTGTTCTTTCAAATGACAAAGCTCTTAAAAAAATCCATTAGGGTGAGTGAGTATGATTATTTTAAAAACCCGCGGTGGGTAGTTTTTTTCTTTAAAAAATAAAAAATAAAAAATAAAACCTGTTGTAGGTTAGGGGTGGGTTGGCAATTTAAGTTTTTTTACGTAGTAATAGCAAATCTTACTATGGGTGAAACCATTGCCATCCCTAACTAGGTAATATATTGGTTAAACTTTTGAGTACATCAGAGATCGGAATTACATGTATAATGAAATCATTTGAATATCAGCTTATATGATTGTTTATATAGCTATCATATTAATGAGTTACTAATATTTGTCATGATAAAATTATAATTCATGAAAAATAAAAAAATAAAAATGAACGACTAACGTGATTTAACAATTATAAAAAAGTTCCCACATCAGTTGACAGTTGTACTCAAATACTGAGAGAGATTCCTATCATATTTTATTATTAATAATAATGATAATGGCACTAATAAATAAAAAAGAAACATAGATTTCAATACACTAATAAATAAAAAATATAGCCTCTCATGTACTAATATCTTTTTTTTTTTTGTATTTTAGTGTGCAAATAAAATAAATATAATTCTCACTTGTACAAGGTGAAGATGTCCTCACCACACCAGAGAAGGCTCTATATTTATTTATATTGAAAAAGAGAATATGTTATGTTAAGTACAATTAACAGATGCACTTATATTAAGTACAATTATATCCAAGATGGACATACACCTGGTTAATATTTATTTTTCTTAATCATGCTTCTTATAAAAGCGTTGGATATCCCAAGAATAAAATAATTTCTTGATCATTCGCCGAAACCACGAAGATATCAATATTCTTTTCTTCAATAAACAACGTAAAACTATAAAAATTAGATAAGATTGAATTGATTTAGTGTCAAAGGAATTACTATGATTTTGTTAAAGCAGCGTTTTGATGTTGAGTGAACAACTGAACATTAATTGATTCCTCTTTGGCAGGAAGCTATACTTGGAAAACAGTAGCATATTGCCAATTCAGTGGTGTATGACTGTTGTGCACTTAACTTGTTTAGTTTGAGTGACATTATGCATTTGATACACTTTCAAACACAAGTCCCACTCCCTCCTGGGGTTTGACTAACAGTATATATTTAGCATAAATTATAACTTAAGTCCCTTCTGATCATTGAGTGAACCCGTTCTTATTCGTAACCCCTCTATGTTACATATATTTGTTTATTCATCTATTCTCTTACTGATCATTGAGTGAACCCGTGCTCTATTTTTCTATCACTCTCTTACTTATCTCTTTATCATCTCTGATCAGTTACAATCAAGCTGTTGAATATCAAAAACTTAGGAGGTTGATTTATATATATATATAATTAATAATAAGAATCACCCGCAGACAATTTATGACTATATTCTCAACGTTTTAGATCGGCGATTATTTCGAAGTTAATTCTGGTCTTTCATCGAAATTAACGATCGTTGATCGCCAATGATCAGTGCTTGAAACGTGAAAAAGGACGACTTGCATGTTGAGAATGAATCGACAGGCTACAGCAAAGACCTTCTTTAACGCATTAGAGGTAATATTATTTTTTCCGGTCTTTGTTATTGATCTATGATTACAATATATATGAGCCGTTATTATTATTCTTTTGATCTATTTTTTTAATTTTAATATTACATCTAAAACTAGTTTAAAGCCTATTATAATTTTGTGACGTTCATAAAATATATTTTTGTAACTTTATCTCGGCATTCTTTTTTCTTATTTTGTATTTTGGGTTCAAAGTATGAAAGGGAACAAGATATCTCAATCTATAAAAACAACTTATTGTCCCGTATTTCTACTGATTATGGGAACAAACCACATTTATGGTCAGTCAAGTTATGCCTTCGACTGAATTTTATCCTAGATTCTTTATTGAACAATTTAAATATATTTTCTTCAAAGAATTTCGTTTGATTATTTGATTTTAAAAATAATTAACTGTTGTATTTAACGGAGTCATTACCAAATCTGTCTTTGGTGACGTTTATCTTTTGCTAAAATCTAAATGGACCTGAATTAGTCTGAATTTTAAATAGAGCTGAATGTCTAAATCGAAATGATATGTTTGTTTGTTTGTTTTTTTGTTTGAATTGCTAAAATTAATATTAAATTGTTTGTTTTTTAATTTAAAAAATCTAAAAACTAATATCCCCTTACAAATTATAAATGTTAAACAAATAATAAACATCTCAAATATTATAAATAAGATAATAAATTATCATAACACAAATCATTTTCAATTAAATACAACTCTTTAATATTCTATATTATATATGTTAATCAATTTTATTATGGTTTTTGATGTTTTTATATGAAAATTTTTGTAAAACATTATGAAGGTAAATAATGCTAATTTGAAGAAAATAAAATGATAAAAATAATAATAATCTACCATTATATATTATCATAAGTTATATAAAGATGGGTAATAATGCTAATTATTAAATCTTATTTAGGTAAGGATGAAAATTAATTAATTAGATAGAGATATTTTGGAGAATATTTTTTAATGATATCATTTAGACTTTTTAGATTAAGTAAAAAGCTAAAAAAAAAAAAAGTTCAATAACTTAATGACTTAATGGTTAAAATTTTTTATTAAGTCGTAAAAGCAAACAGATCTAATAGATCTAATGACTTAACTAATTAAAATTAAGTTATTTAAGTCATTAAGTGGAGAAAACAAACGGTCCCTTAGTTATCTAAAATTCCATTAACTAGTCTATACTACGTAGTTTTCTTTTTCAAGTTTTGCATAAGAGGTTGTATTGAATGAATTAAGTAATTAATTTAAAAAATAAGACACATAAACACTTTGGTTTAATCATTTACCCCTTTTTTTAAGTGATGAAAATTGACTTACAATAACATCACAATAAATATCAAATATGTACAACTATTAGAAAAATTAAACACATTAATTAATTATAATGATATCGTTCTCCTGTATTGTAGCTTAAAATAAGACTGAAAGACAATGACGCGCTAGCCCTTTAAGTTTTTAATTATAACTCCTTATTAATATTTTTTCTATATATAAAACTAATTAAAATAGAGCTAGATAGATTTGTTTTGAAGAAGCTGAGTTCATTTGTTTTTTTTAATCCCCACATTATTAAATAGAGATATCTGCAGTCAATTATTTCATGCAAACATCATTGGTGTTCGTCAATTGATTAATGTGTACATTAAATGTAAGGTAGAAATCGTAAGTTGATTTTTTTTTTCTTTTAAGTAACGTAAATTTTTATAAATACTAATAAAATTTTATTAACAAATCTATCGGTGGAATTAAAAACTCAGATTTCAACTTCCATAATTAATGTGTACATTTTCTTTTTTTGGTGTTTTGTGTGACCAGTATGTTTGATTTGAGCATTGATTCATTACCACCCAATTATTTTAAGCTTAACTTGTCTGAAAATTAGCTTTTAAAAAACAATTGAACCGGTTCGGCTTGGTTCAATTCCATTTAGTTTGATTTACTTCTGTGCATTGTTAAATGTCGGTCCACGTAGTTTCAATAACCTTTGAACAATTTGTTTTTTTTTTTTAAAGCAAATTTTCATTTCTACACTTTTCTTTTAGCTTCTTTTCCTTTTCATATCACTTTCTTACTTATTTTACCAATCTCCAAGACTCCAACCATTTTAACTCTCATCTCTTCTTTTTTTTTTTTGAAATGAGTTTACATTTTTTTTCCTTTTTCTTTATATATTTTATTAGAAAATTGTATTTTCTTGAGAATTCAATGTTAAAACTGTTTATATTGATCACTTATGTATAAAAAAATTCAACATCATATGACATGTAGTTATATTTTTAATATTTTAGATATGCGACTGTTTAGTCATTTTACGCCTCTATAAAAATGAGCAATAATTGATTATTGATAATTGGTGTTTGAAAAGTGAAGGAAACACTAAGCATGTGGAGAATTTAAAGTCACAATACCTTAAAGTACATCAAGTAATTTTTTTTTTCTAAATTTTTTCCCAATCTTTACCGTAGGTATAAGAATGATACGTACGATTATTATTGTTTGTTTATTTTTCTTTAAACCAAAATTTATTCTAATAGAGAGTTATAGTTTGGCACACCAATCTTGAATTTATTTAATTTCCGTTTGTGTGTGACCCAATCTAGATTACGGGCAAATTATTAATCCAAAATGATGTCAAAAGGAATCATTGACTGAACACCCATTAGTATTTTATGCTGCAAAATTTCAAACTAACCTTATTTTAAGAGTTCTCATTACCAAGTTGATTAGGCCCCCTGCAGTGAAATCTAATAATTATCTAAATTTCTAAAACTTTTCCGTAATTTTCTTTCTGTTTATGCTATCCCTTTCAATTGTTACTTTTAATGTTGGTTTGCATTAATAAAGTAACTTCAAAATTAAGGCAGAATAAAACACTTTTAAAATCATTTAACTTCTTTTTCTTTTTCTTTGTAAATGGCAAAACTCACTTCACTTGCAATAACTTCATAATAAATATTAAATATGTACAATTGTTAGTAGTCATGAATATTAATTATAATCCACTGTCGTGTTATTACTTATTATGTTCATAAGAATCAATTTATTTTATTCTCTGTAAGTTTGAAAATATCAATTTACCTTATTTATTATTAAAAAATAAAAAAATCCATCAACTGGCCTCATTTATTTCCATCTTCTGAATAACAATAAGAAAAATATTAAAATTTTTATACTTTTAAGATTAAATAAAAAATTATTATTCTATTTGAAAGATGAATTAGAGTTTATATATATAAACAATTTTATTTTGAATTGTTTGAGAATCTTTTAATAAATAATAATAATAATAATAATAACAACAACAACAATGACATTAAAACAAGTCATATGAAACACAAACCAAGCCCTACAATTTGCTAATGAATGGACAAAAAAATTGAAATTCATGGAAGTTGCAAATTGCAATGCTTAATGTCTTTTTCCACCTTTGATAAGGGGATGCTTAAAGTTGAAAGTTTGGAAATGATAATGATGGGCTTAAAATATCCAAACAGGCCCCAGTGTGACTTCTGTCGCAACTAATAAAAAAAAAAACTAAATAAAGACTGTAACAATTTAATTTTTTTTGGATTAAAAATTTTGAATTGGAAAAACCAAGGTAGTTTCAAGAAACAATTTGGTTGTGTCTGTTGATGCTGCGGTAATCAGGGGTGTATGTGCGTGCTGTACAGTACTGCGTGTTGTCTGATCTCATTTGTTTTTGTTTCAGAAAATAAGAAAGTTTCTTAAAACTTTTCAGAAAATGCTTTAAAAGTTTGCATGTACCACAAGACAAGAGGGTTGCTGTTGTTGGATAAAATACATAAAATAAAAAAAAGAAATTTGCATTAAATGAGAAAAAGAAAAGTTAATGAGAGGGAAGGAGAGAGAAATTCTATTGACAACTCTGATGTCTCTTCATCTCATAATATAAGTTTCTTTTGTGAGGTTTGTTTATTTCTCTCTCTCTCTCTCTCTCTATATCTTCTTGGAGAGAATGAGAATGGCCCCAGTGAGCAGTAGCAGAGCAGATCCAAATCCCCATTTTTTCTAAGCTTTTTTTTTTTAGTTGTTTTCAAAAGTACCCACTTTGTTTTTTTTTTTGGCACCTTTGAGGCTTCCTCATCTCGTGTGTTTTTTTGGTCGTTCATGGCCTTTTTGAGTTTTGAAGACACCCACTTTTATGGTTTTTGCTTGTGCTTTCTTGAAAGTCATGGAAATGTAAAGCTGAGTGAATGAATCACTTGTGGGTTATTTTTTAAGAAAGTGGTTCCATAAAGATGTGATTTTGAGGTAAGATGATGTTGTGAAACCACTTCTTTAATGTGCTTGATTGTTCTTCTTTTAGTGACTGTTGTTGGTTTGGTTTCTCCAGCTTGATTTGTATGTATGTTTTTTTATGTTGAGCTGGATTTTTGTGTTTGATGATTTCAGTGAAGCGATTTTTGCCTTCTTTTTTTAATGTTTTTGCGGGTGATTTACTCATTGCTTGAAATTATGTTATCAATGTTTCTATTATTGTATATTCATTTTGGCTTTGATAGATTCTTTCAAGACATTTTTCTCTCCCAGCTGCTTGTTCTCCTTCTTCTTCTTCTTCTGTTTCCGCTCCCAAATAATGGGTTAATAAATAGCTTTCCTTATCTGATTAGTTTCCCCGTTAAGCATATGATGAATGTTTTCTGCTGGCTTAATGACATGTGGCAAAATTTGAATCAAAATTAATAATAATCATTGTGGTTGGGTATGTATTTTTGCACTAGTTGTTGGTTATTATCTTGAATTTTCTTTTCTCTTTTTAATATCATGTTTGAATGTGAGAATTACCATGTGAAAGTCAGGAAGTACCTGCCTGCCAAAATATATTTAGATGGTTCTTTGGAATTTTGTCATCGTAATGAATAGTACGTTTCTGTATTTTTTTTGGGGGCCTGAAATAGTGGAAGCCGCTATCAATGAAAAGTACATTTAATTAAAGGGAAGAAAGAATGTTTGAATGGTTTAGCATACACCATATTTCTTGCAAATATTATGTAGGAGTTTGAGTAATAAGAAAAATATAAGGAATTAAAGAAATAAAAATGATTGTCTTTCACAATATATGCTGATATTCTGACCTATATTTCACTTCTGTTGCAGGTTTCTCTCTTAGTTGTTCTTCGGTTGCATAGTTAGATCGTATTTTGTTCATACTGACTTACAGCAGTAATGGCATTGCTAGGAATACAAGCAGAGATGCTGTGCGAAGGCAATATTCCTGTTCCCAGACATTATTCCGAGTGGAATCTGAATGTGAGCACTAATGGTAGGGCATGGCTCTCAAATGATGTTGATAGCATATTTAAGAATCAAAATTACTGCAATGGTGCCTTGTTACTGCCATCTCCTGATCAGCATTTGGTTCAAAGCAAGGAAGTAGTGAAGCAGACAATGCTTAAGCAGGAAGCTATTTTCAAGGATCAGGTATTGTTCTGGTTCAGCCTTAAGTTTTTAGTTGTTTTGTTGATTACATCTCATTTTTTTAAGCCTATTTTCATTTTCAATAGAAATAAAACCAAGTCTATTATGCGTATCATATTCAAGCATGCGCTAATCGACATGTCTCGAGGAACACTTGCATTATTTAAGTTGTTATTTGAATATGTAGGTCTTGAAGTGGTGTTATTTGTTGGTATCCTTAAAGGAAACCAATATTTTTGATGCTGTAATGCTTGCAAACGTATTTTATTAATGGTCCTTTGGCATGTTAAAGAACTGTGACTTCTGGTTGTCTTTAGGGCATCAAGTGCATTTATTTAATTTTAAAATACTTTTAGTCAAGAGATCCTGAGGACTTGTAACTCTGCTTCCTCAGATGATGGAAGTATGGAGGGGAAAATGGGGGACTTTGTTGATAGGCTATAGGAATCTGAATCATCGTGGTGAACGATAATGTGACTATTCATACATCCCTTTCTTTGTGTGTGTGTGTGTGCGTGCATGCATGTTCATGTGCATGTGTTGGTGTTACAAACAGCATCTCATATATTCATCAGTTCTGATGCAATACTTTTTACTAATGAATACCTATCAGCTGATCTTAGACACTCAAATGGGTTTTAAATGTTTTTGACTATCCAGATCCATGAACTTCATCGCATTTATTGGAGACAGAGGGAATTAATGGATGAAATGAAAAAGAACGAGTTACTTAAACATTGTCTACAGCAGGGATCATTGCAGTCAAATCCTTTTTCACCCCAGCACTTGTGTGATGATGCACAGAAGACATCTCATGTTTTTAGCTTGCCCAGGGTGAATCCTGCATTCAATCAGTCATCCATTTCAACTGCTAAAAATGACCCATCACTTTCATATTTTGATGACAGAAAGTTTGTGCAGTCAGTTCCAGATCCTCCTCAAACTAAATTCGCTTTGAAAGGCTGTGAGTTGGAGTCCAGCAAGAAGTTTGGTAAAATGGTCTTGGATCTTGAACGTCCACCTACCGAGGACATTGATAGTGAAGACGAGGAATCTTTGCAAAAGGTGTCTGAGGTGTCAGATCATCCTATGAACGGAACCTCTGAAGCTGTGCATAAGGGTGATTGGCAACCAGACCATGGCGGTGGTGGTTTTAACTCCGTTTTCCAGGAGGATAATTTGAATCCTGGCTCATCTTCTTCTAAAAGGAAATTTTTGGCTGATTTGAATGAGCCAATCAAGCTTGAGGAAGATTCAGGTACTATGTCCGTGTATTTGCCCGACTTGAATGAACCAAATAAGAATGAAGAAAAGGTAGCTGGTACATCCAAATTTTTGGTCGACTTGAACGAACCTGTTGAGCTTCAGGAGGAGGGAGCCTTGCCCAGTGAATTTCAAAGTCCTCTCGCTAGAAACACAAATTTCTCATGTCAGGATCTGGCTCAAAAGGGCATTCAAGTTCCTTCCACTGATATAACACATAATAAAACTGGAAGGGATAGTGAAACTTGCTCAAGTGATTTGCACCCGGAGAAATATGATGATGATGCAGGTGAGTACAGTTGCCAGGTCACACCAAATTGCAACTTTGTTGGTTTAAATTTTAGTTCGTATTTCAGTGCATCACTATTATATTTCAGTGCGTCACTATTGCCTTTCTTATTATCATAGGGAATAATTTATAAAAACTACTGTGGTTATTACTAGATGATTTACATAACTAACCTCTTTTTCCAGGGCAAAGAAGAAGTAATATTGCTCTTTTGTCTCCAGGTTTTATTGAAGAACTATCCACGTCTTTACAAAACATTGATCTGAAGCAAGCACATGAACCTGAAACTTTTCATCTTATGAATCAGAGGAAGAGAAAATCATGTGGTGAAGGTTTAGAGAGTCTTGAAAAAGATCTCTCCTCTAATAGCAATCCAGTATCTGTTTCTACTTGTAACATAGGAACTTCTTCTCGGCTTTTGTCTCTGACTGATATAGGGAATTCTAAGCCATCCTCAGTTTCATCTCCAAAGAAACGCATACGTGATATTGTGCGAACTCCTATAATAGTTCAAGCACTCCCATGCTTTAACTCATCTTTACGGTTAAGAAAACGTTCAAAATCATCTATTACAGGCCCTGGTGTTGCTGGTAAAATGTCTTGCTATGGTAAAAGTTCAAAGTTTAGCCCAAAGTTTGATAGTGCAAGCTTCCATCAGAGAAGCTTTTGTATTGGGTCGCGTGCGGAGTCCAAAACATTGCAATCTCATCTACCATCTGCCGATTCCAATGGCCTGGATGTGAGCGAAGAGAATCAATTGTCATTGGAGCGCCATTGCCCCACAAAATTTTCTAAACTTTCCATGGAAATTAAATCTGCAGAGTATATGAATTCTGACCTCAGGGCACAAAGCAGTTCCTCAGATGGAGAAAGAAAGCTTGAAGATACAGTGATGGGGTTGGCTTGGTCTAAAACGAAGCTGGTACCAAAAAGAAAACGTGGTGGAAGAAGTGAATCATCAGCACAAGTGGAAACCTGTCAGAATCCATCTGAAGATGAAGACATTAAGAACGGTGCAAATGATGGGGTAAGTAACATTAGCTTGGATTGTGATCTTCTACCTGAGTCAGGAGAGCAGGTAACTTCACATAAGCTGGTTGTGGAGGGTGGACTTGACCAAAAAATTTCATGTTTTGGAGCCGTCAGTGACATGACCTTATGCATGAAGGATGGTGAGTCTTCTCCGACACCATCTCTGTCAACAGAATTAGGTTTTGAGGGACCAGTAAGTCCAGAAAATAAGGAGAGTTCTCCACCACGAGGAAATTCAGATGAAAACCAAGCTGAGACATCTTCTGAACTCTCGGGAAAGGAAGATGGGGATGTCCAAGAAGATCTTACCCGAAATGCAGAGGCTATAGTGTCAGGGGAGGAAGATGGGGATTTGCAAGAGAAACTTTTCATGAATGCAGCAACCGCTTTAGTTTCCATTTCATCATCTGTGTTTCAAACTTGTCCAGAAAAGGCTGCTTGTGAGCCATCTAAGCCTTCTAGGAGTGATGACCTCTATTGGTTCGCCAAGGTAGTTTCTTCAGTGGTAGATGATCCAGGTGGTGAACTTGGAGTAGCTTTAAGTTCGAAGAACAATGGTGATTATAAGGAGTACATGTTCAATGGGCTTGACTACTTTGAGGCAATGACATTGAATCTGGTTGAGACGAATGTAGAAGAAGCAGACTGGTTTAAGACCAATGACCAAATAGACGAAAAAGAGGAAGCAAGTGGTGCCAGTTATTTGCCAAGTCAGCAAAGAAGGGGCAGAATGAGGAGGCGGAGGCAGCAGCGAAAGGATTTCCAAACTGAAGTTCTACCAAGTCTTGCCTCTCTTTCAAGGTGTGAAGTGACTGAGGATCTCCAAACAATAGAAGGGCTAATTGAAGCGGCCAATGGTCTAAGGGGAACAGTCTGCACTAGAAGTATGAGCAGAAATGGGCGGGCGAGGGGAAGGAAGCACTCGTTCATTTCTACTTCCAGTCTGACAGATATCGCAATCTGCTCACCATCAAAGCAGCGCACCAGCTTCAGGGAGAAGGATGTCAAAGAGAGAAGCCTAATTGGCTGGGGGAGAATAACAAGGAGGCGTCGGGGGCCAAGAAGTCCTTCTACTAACCCTTGGCTTAGGTGAAGTACAGTAAGGAATCTGTTCTTAAGTTCTTTTGGGTGCAAGGAGAGTAACCGAACCTTAGGATTGTCTTGTACATATCCTCTCAAATATGGTATATGCATTTACTTTAATATATAGGAACAGAAATAGTTTTATCTTTTGAAAATTTCAAGTGTAGAGACTAAAGCAGTCGCATGTGTTGCTATAGCTGAATTGATTTGAGCTTATAGCTATCAGAGTACTAGAGTAAACCAACAAAACTCAAATCAGTGAAATGAGTGTAAAGGAGGAAGTGTTATGCAGGAAGCACAATGGTGGCTGATTTGAAAATGTTTTCTAGAGAAGTGCTTTTCAGTCCCAACTGTTATATTCATATTTTTGTTTGATTTTAGCTTATATAAGTGGATGCAGAAATTTTTAAGTTTAACTTGTACTTAAAAGCACATGAATTTACTCTCCACAACGTAATAATTAATCTCCTCAATAGTTGTCACCTCGAATTCATAGAATATTTTTAAAGCACCTATTTATACAACTTGGCCCCCAGATTCTAATGGTACAAAGGGCGTGCAAGTGCTTTTCAGAAAAACGTTATTTTAATAAAATGTTTTAAGAAATAAAAAAATCAACTCTTATTTTATTTCTTGTTTTCAGTATATCAGTTTTATTTTTTTAAACAGCTCCTATCCACACTTATTTCATTGATTATCTCACTGCTGGGGGCCTTTAAAGAATGCCTGAGTTATTAAATCAAGAGATTAAAAGGTAAATTTTTAATCAAAATAAAATTATTCATTGGATACCAATGTTAGGATGACCTATCATTTCATACAAATCACATGTATTATAATTATTTATTGTTGCATACGCGAGTGCTTATCATTTGTAAAGGACAGATTATGTATATTTATAGTAAGAGTAATGAGCAAAAGTTGTCAATATGAGCATAATTGTTTGTTAGCAGTTTTTTTAATCCCTGACAACTTAATCTTGAAAATATTTGTAAAAATATTATAGATTCGCAATGATTTTTTTTTCTTTTGTCTACAACTTTTTTTTTTTTTGGGTCCATGATTTTTTTAATTTTCCATAAAAATATCAAATTATATAAAAATTTGACAGAATAAAAATTTGAGAGAGATGTGTTGAGGTACTTAAAACACGAAACTATATAGAATGTAAAGAGTACTTGGTCATTTATTAATTTGAACGCATATTAATTAATTCTTCTCTTCCTTTCTTAAAGACAATGTCAAAATCCTTTGCAAACTTAATATGTGTGGTCCAAGCAAATCAAGAAATATATAAGCAAAGACAGAAGAGGGGGGGGGGGGGGGGGTGAAATTCTACATGGAGCTAATTAAATGCTTGAGCGTTAAGTAGAGTGAAATGAGGACTTTGAAGTGCTTCCTGGAGTAGCTCATGATCATCCCACGAGTCTCGATAAGTTTCCAAGTTGGCATCTGCATTCACTAAAGCTGATATGCACAGACCTTTCCTCCATTCTTCTAAGTGCGGGAATCCAATTTGGTCTGCATATCTATCACAGTACTAAAACGTACAACCCCACCCAAAAAAAGAAAAAGAAAAGTAATAATAATAATAATAATTAGCTCAAAATATTAATTCATTCAAGTGGGTTAATTTGTAAATTAATTAAGATCAAAATTATTGCACTTATTACCTCGAAATTAGCAATATCATGGGTGTTGTGTTTGGGAATGCCAGCAACATCCCTTGAGTGATAAAACTCCTTAACGTATTGCATCATTTGATCCCATGATGGCAGTGTTCTTTTCCCAGACAGCAGTTGAGCTATCCATTTCGCTTGTGATTCAAAGAATGGAAACCCTATTAGCTGCATCCAAATATCCATAAAAAAGAAACATTAATGTGAGCGTGTATATCTATGTACTCTTCAAATGATTAGGCTTCTAATAATTTTATATAATACAATATAAAAAGAACATCAGCCTATATGTGACAAAAAGTTTTGATGAATATAATACTTGATGTTGTAATATTATATTCGCAATATTAATTGTAGGCATGTTCAGAAAGTTATTTTGTAAAACAAAAAAATGGAAGACATACATGTATGGGGAAATTTTGCATGATATAATAAGAAAGAATATGAATGATTAATTACCTTTCTAGGAATGCCAATAAAGGAGAGGGAGGGAGCAAGTGAAGGAGGAAAAGTATGCTCATACAAAGGACCCACTCTGTCATCATCAACAACTACTATTCCTTTGGTGTCAAGAAATGGAAATGAATATGAATACCTGCACACACATTTAACAGAAACTTTCAATTAGTGTGATGTTTACATCAATGGAATTATTATTATTTTTTATTTCCAATATATTACAAAGTTAAAAAAGAAATATTTGAGCCTAATTGAATAATGGATGTGCATGTAAGGTCCCACAGAAGAATCTCTCAAAGTCTTTTTTTTTTTTTTTGGGAAATTCAGTTGCGACCAGAAGAATCTTGCATTCTGTGATTTCATTAAGCGAATCTTATCTTGATCAATTTTACAATCGTAACAACAGTATATTCTTGGAACTTATATTATTACGTTTGAATTACATGTTACAGGCCAGAAAATTTCTGGCCCCAAAGTGAAAATCAGATTTTCTCCACTTTTGTGAGGAGAGGAAATTATAAACATTTAAAAATCTGATGTTTATTGTACTACTACTTCAACAAACCGTGAGGCATTACAAGTTGGCTAGAATCTCTCAAAGTCTAGAAATTCATAATCGCTATCAATCAGGCTAACTTTTTGATATGGGAAATCTTTTCCAGCCAGTTGCGACCAGAAGGAATGATATGATAGATCGAAGGCGAAATTAGAAATTTCACTGGTCAAATGTTTTCAACTGTTGAGTTTAATCGGATATCTGGGGTCGCCATGATCAATTTTAAATTACTAATCGTAACAACAGTATTTTCAAGACTACAGGGATGTTGCGTGTAATATAACCTTTTCATACTATGAGACTGAGAAGTGTTACGGATACCACAAAAATTTCTAATTCTGCCCAAAGTGAAAAATCAGATTTTAGAAGAAAAAAAATACTGAAATTCTTGAGAGAAATAATGAAATGAGGAAATTAATTTGATTTTACCCATCTTTTACTTTTTTTAAAAAATATATATAATTTTATAAAAAAATCATGTACTACTACTTCAACAAATCACTTTGCATTATTTAAAGTTAGAATCTAACATTGTTTTGCACCAAAATCAATGTGACATTTAAATCATAATCTAATAAAGTAGTCTGACTGATAATCAAGTATAATTTGGAGGATTATCATCATAATCCCTACAGTTTTATAGATATGCAATATATACGTATAGCTTTTATATTCATGTCAATTAGGTCCCTAACACATTAACACTTATTGAAATGATCATGTATAATCACAAGTAACTAAGAATGGTCAAATGGTACATTACCCAGTGCAATATAAAATGGTGTCTGC
The DNA here is from genome assembly GCA_030449925.1 of Citropsis articulata. Lineage (NCBI taxonomy): Eukaryota > Viridiplantae > Streptophyta > Magnoliopsida > Sapindales > Rutaceae > Citropsis > Citropsis articulata. The sequence goes on along the minus strand of JASUUH010000019.1, from coordinate 1,606,050 downwards.
AGTGACCCAAGAGCCATCTACAAATGTAACCGTTCCATCTTCTCGAAGGCAATCTATCTGCAAAACCATTAGATTTTATTCAGTGTCATTGGTACAAAAATTGTTTTATGAGGTGCCGATGTATAAATAATGAAAACCTGTGGATGGAGATGCAAATTGTTATGTTTGGATAAAACTTTTGATAAACCCTCTGAAATATTGAGAGATTTGGCACTCAGGTGAACTTCCTTTGCCACTTCTACAAGCTCCATGGATATATCTTGTCCGCTTAATGAATTCCCAACAACCACCACAACCTGCAGCAAAAAGTTCAGAGAGCAGCACCATACTAAATATAATAATACGCTTGATACAGGTTACAAGCATCTATTCATCAAGTTGATATATTATATGATCTAAACTTCATAAAATGTGACCATTTAAGTACAAGACATGAAAGAAACACATTATCTAAAGTATATGAGTGAAGTGAATCATCCAATAACGGGAGAGTAAACTAGTTCTCTTCTGGTTATATTCCTTCGTGTGCATTAATTAATGACGATTGCTCGATCGATGCTAGCCTGATTTAGGTCCAGATATCCATACCGGCCCATTGATCACAATATAAAGATTTAGCAGATTTATGACATTATATTAAAAGAAAAAAAATTTATATTCTAGTGTGATTCAAAGATGTTAATCAAGAACTATTTTTGCATTACCTCATTGCGAAATGGTTCTGGAACCCTGTAAATGTGACTATGCATTTGCTTCCTTTTCCATTTATCCATTCCTGGACATGAACGTGAACGAATTAATCCAAATAAACCAACAAAGACAATACATATCTCTCTCTCTCTCTCTCTCTCTCTCTCTGTGTACATAAAATACAAGTACAAACATGGATGCATGCTTTTCACTTTTTGTTTTATCAAGACTGTTTGTCGACATGATATGATTTTGCAGTAGGGCTCAAAATGACCTTTGTTTAGCCTTTTGAATTTTGACCACATGCAATCTAGCTAATTAACTAGCTTGCTTTCACATACATACCTTTGATGGAAGCCAATCTAGGATACGAGTAATGGCCAGTGGCTACAACAACAGCGTCAAATACTCCTTCAACAACATTATCAGCTTTCTTTTCTTTGCTTTTAACTACCCATTTGATCAGATCGTTGCCAATTATTAACTCACCACAATCCAACATCCCCACATATTCAACCCTAGTGTTAAACCTAATCATCTCTCTTAACCCAAACCGCTCACAGAAATCCTTCAAGTACAACCAAAGCTCCTTGTGCCCTGGAAACCTCCTCACGTCCCTTCCCTTTTTCATCACAAATGGAAAATCAGTGTACCCCATGATCTCTCTTGGCGACGTGAGCCTCAGTGAAGCATAAACGCTACTATGAACCTCGGTTTGATCTGTATTAGGATCATACAACCATTGGCCACCGACATCATGGTTTTGTTCCAAAACCACCACCCTATGGCCTTCTTTCCTTAGCTCCCTCGCCGCCACCAGCCCCGATGGTCCGGCCCCGATCACGCATACGTTCTTCGATTGGGTACACTGCTGATGATCATCGGAAACCATGGTGGTTCAATTCGATCAATGGATATGATTAATAAATAATTAAGGTTGATTTTGTGAGATCAATGTGTTTATGAATGTGAAATATGTGTGCAGGATCATGGGGTTATATATATAGGTGAAATTATGATCACGCAAACTATAAAGCCATGATAAATTAATATTATATTGGTCATAAATAATAATGTTAGAACATTAGTGGTTTGCTGGCTGGGAGACACCCGTGATCTTTTAAATTAATCATGATTCTTTTGTAATTTGGCTTTTTCTCCAGTTTCTTTTCTTTTTCTTGTCTTTTTTTAAGTTACGATAAACATATTTCTTCATATTTACTATCAGAAATTTATTGTATGTCTATCCCTACTCTTATTAAATGTCAATAAAATAGAATTGGAGAGGAGGGAATTTGAGTCCCGTGCATAGAGGCTGGGATTCAAATTTGTACTCTCGAGAGTCGAGGGGGTTGGTTTCCAGTTACCCCCGAGTCGAAAGCTCAATGGTAACTTTATCTCTAGTCTTGAACTAACCAATAATGATATATGTTTAAAAAGTTATGGATAAAATTGTATGTAGTTAAACAGTGAAAATAAGAAATAAATAACAATTAATTGCTAAGCTAGCTAGCACTCTGATTGCCTGCATGGGCTGGGACCCGTTGGATCAATGATCATGATGAACTTGACCGGCAATGGCTGAGCCAAGCAATTGAAGATTTCATGCCAGTCCCAAACAATCATACATAAAGCCTAGCTAGCTAGCTGCCAGAAAGAACACTTTTAATTTTGTTCTATGTGAATTGACTGGTGAATTTACTTACACATTAGGAAAAAGTTACCGATATTTATTTATTTAAAAATAAAGAAATGACCAAAATTTAATTTTTTTCCTTTACTTTTCCTAATATTTAAACTTAAGTGATCAATTAAATAAAATTACTTGACAATTATTCAACCGTGCTCTTGGGAATGAAAAGCTAGATAACTAAGGCGGAAGATACTAATGTCAGTCTCTCACAATAAAAACGAAATGAAATTTAGAAAGATGCATCATACTTGATCGTATAACCATTCCATTGTCACTCAAATCATAATACTTAATATATATATTTAATTACAATCCACTTATAGCAATAAAACTCATCTTATATCCTTCCAACCTACACAATTAAACTGTTGTTAATTTTATGGTGAAACCATGGCCAAATTTTGGTTATGGACATGAAGAGAGTGTGTGTATGTTTTCCAATTCACATTCTTTTAATCAGTTGTTCAAATATTGAACAAATTTTCACCCATATGTATTTAACCATGAAGATTGAAACACATGTTTAGAATAAAGTAGCAGTGAAAATAGGAAATTTTAGAATGCATCGAAGATAATACAACTAACTAATGAATGTAACTAAACTTAATACAATCACCACTTGCATATCATCTTTTCAAAATAAATGCACACGAGTCATAATATTATTTACTTATTGTATAGCTAACATGATGCCTCCAATGTATTCTAAATTTCTCCTAATTTTGAATGCTTTTTAGTTTAGTTTCAATAACATTGATCAGGAGACGCATGCAAAAGGATTTATATTTCCTAGAAATTAAAAAGAATAACAACAGGCAAAAGCTTTATATATTCTGTTGATTTGATCAACAAATTAATTAAGTAGTTAGTCTCTGATTGATAAAATTCTCTCTAACTCGGTTTTTGTAGAAATCATAATCTATAATTAACTAATATTAGTGACATGTATTAATTTATTAATTATATACATATCATCAATTTATACATGATTTGTATCTAACTATCTTATACTATATTCACGGTGTGTGTGTGTGTGTGTGTTGATGAGCAGTAATGAATATATACTATAGATTTGTGACAAGAAGTAAAAATGTAAATGATGGCCTTTTTGCCGATTGTCGGCGTCCCTACAAAATAAAAGAAGAATATTGCTGCTTTTTCAAGCCAAGGAAACATGAACAAAGAACAATCATGGAATTGTGATCATGTTCATACAAACACATGCAATTTCTTGTTATCATTTTGACTTTAACTGTGGCCAAGTTAGCCCTTTCTTTCATATTCTTTTACTTTGTTGCTTCTTCCTTACACAACACAAGCCAAAAAGGAGGGAGGAAAAAAAAACAAAAGAGAGAAAAATACTAGTGGTCTACATTAATACAATAAGAACATTAAAAAACAGTATTAACCCACACATTCTATTGTTCTTGATACTTATTGTTAGTGTCAATTAGTCAGTGACTTTGAGTTGAAGGGATCACCTCATCTAAATGTTGCTGTCTCTTTTCGAATAATTTTTATAGGTGAAATTTAAGAATATTCGTGCAACCTAACCATAATTTAGATCTTGTTTAATTCTTTACGTACCAACAAATTATTTTGATATAGGGTTCTGTATATGTGTCCCTTATAATTACCACATGATCAATTTCTTATTTCAAGATCATGAGATATTAACTTGCAAGATATCTCACTTCCACGATGATGACTGTAATTATAATAAGATCGAAGAAGCTAAAAATATTTGTCAGCTTAAGCTAATGTGTTTCTGATGCTCTAGAGAATATATTATATCGTTTTGTGCATTGAGACACGTAAAACAAATTCATTATGAGTTTGTGACTCATTTTGATGTTTCAGAAATGTTATGATTCGTTAATTTTCATACAAAAGGTTTCACTAGTAATCAAGGGTTTGACTTAACGGGGTCCCTTTTGTGGATCATGTCTAGCTAGGGCTGGAGGCATTATACATAATTAGCATTAGGAAGATCATATTGAACGTGGTTAAGTACTTGGATAGTGAAAATTGTTACCAATTTCAGAAAACATGACTAATTTTAGTTATAGATGTTGTGCCTTAGTCACCCCCTAAATACTAACATGTATTATATTTTATAATAATCAATGCAATTACTTGCAAGTTAAATTTCAATTAAAGTTGTCATATTTTCGGTTGCTTAAGTTGCCTGTTGCCTGTAATGATCTCTGTTTATTAATTTGTATTATTAAGTTACCTCATAAAGGAGCAATACACGTATCTCACACACAGCATGCTAGCTGTAATTGTTGTAAAAACACTGCATGTGTTTGAGTATTCTTACGGGCAAGAGAGTAATAGCTAGGTTTTTAACTTTACGTTTAGTTTATCCAAATCTATTTCTATTAGGTACATGTACGTATAGTTACTTGCTTTTTAGTGTAGCAATATGCAAGACGTATCAAATCAATTAGCTTGGTTCATTTAACAATTTGCTTTTTAGTGTAGCAAGTAGCAATATTATCAGCTGGCGATGACATATTTATCTCCCTTCTACCTAAAGAAACAGTTACATCCATTAACATATATATGATATATTGTTGAGACATATGATTAAAACAAAAAAAAAAAAAATCTAATAAATACTCATTTAGTTGTTATATTTGAGCCAATCATATAGTTAGTCCATATGCATGTGTATATGTGTGTATACACACACATATAGCACGCGCACACAAACACATATTTTTTTATCTTTTGCAAGTCAAATTTATTTGAGTTTTAAGTTATATTAGGCAGGAATACTATTTTGTAATTAATTGAAAAGTTAGATCCAACATATATAAAAGTAATGACATGAGTGTTTAGGTATTTTAAATACAAAGACTATAGTAGCAATTGGCTTAAAATTTAGAAACTAATGGAGTATTTACCCTAATATTAATAGAAGTTTGAGATAAAAAGTGAATACGAGAGAGGTAACTTAAATATATATAGACTTTTAAGTTTAAAATTCCATCGGTTAGAACAAACTAAGGTCACTTTTTAGTAAGAACATTTGATGAAATTTTGCCGAAGCAGAAGCACGGATGCAATCTCAGAAAGAAATTTTGATTGAATAAGAGAGGAGACAACAAACATTAGAGTTTATTATCCTCTTTTATGCTTAAGTCCTAAATAACCTGTATTTACGTTGTAGTCCCCTCGGGCCTCTTTGCCAAAATCCAAACCCATTAAGCCCATTGCATTTGGGCTACGTAAGCCCATGGTTTGGTTGAAAGTCGATCCAAATATCGAAGACCACGCGTAGGATGCAAATCTTCCTAGGTACTACGGCGTCGTTCTAGTGTATTATCAGCTAGGGTGACAGCACCTGGCAAATGGCGAGAGTGCTGAGTCAGTGAGTGACACACACACTCTTGCGCAGCACACGGGTCTCAAAGACGACGCCACAGCGACAAACTCTGAATCTGTACACTTTCTTCGCCTTCATATAAATCACAAAACGCAGATGCAGACCCCAATTGGCAATTACTTCCCCTCTTCTCTTCCTGTAACTGTAAGTATTTTTTTTTTAATATTCTTAATTGTTATCATTGGATAATTGTTGAATTTCAGCTGTGTTATGTAGTTCATGTATGGCAACAATACCCTTTTCAATTTTTTTTTGCTTGTTATAAATTTAAAATTTTTGGGAATTTCTTTTTTTTCTTTCATTTTTCACGAATTTGCGGTAATTTTGTTGTAATTGCATGTTTTAATTAGATAGATATCCACTCTTAAGAGCTTCATTGCATTTTGGCATAATTTATCTTGGGACTTATGAAGTTGGATACAGATTACCTTGTGTTGATAATGTCACATCATACGTCACATCAATTGCCCAAGATTATTGTTTGTTTAGGGTGTACATTCATTTATGATTAATTTCAACCTTATTGCTTACTTTTTGGCAGGTTGTATCCAATCTGATGGGTGGTTTTGATTAAGAAGAGTTTACTGCAAATACATATCTTTGTTGATTTTTTCAAGTCAACTTTTTACTCATTTACAATGTGGAATTTTGCTTCCAAGGCTATTTCTGGAGCCATTCGGTTGAAGAACGACGTGTTGAAGCCAAGCCAAGTCTCTTCGGAGCTGTCTGACGATGATGCTTCTTTAAACTACAGCGGAGAAGAAGGTTTGGAGTGCCCGATATGCTGGGAATCCTTCAATGTTGTTGAGAACCTGCCCTATGTTCTATGGTGTGGCCACACACTTTGCAAGAATTGCGTCCTAGGGCTACAACGTGCTGTTATTAGATTGCCCACATTACCACTCCAGCTTCCGTTCTTTATAACTTGCCCCTGGTGTAATACGGTGTCGCTGAGGCTGATCTGCAAGGGGAATCTCAGGTTTCCTCAAAAGAACTACTACCTCCTTTGGATGGTTGAAAGCATGAATGGTGATAGGTCCAAATCAAACCCTCATTTCCGAGGGGATCACCAACCGGCCAGTTCTTTGAATAGAAACTCTGCTGTTAGAAATCAAGTTAGCCACGCACACAACGGGCGAGCCACTTGTAGTCATGCCTCAAGGCAGTCTGAAATCCGTCGTGATGAAGGCCGATTTCTTACTAGCCACCTTAATGCTGAAAGACTACAATTATCTCTTCGTAAATCCTTGGTTTTCTTTGCTCAGCTGACAGCCAAGTTCCCGTTGATTATCGTACTTATTTTGATCATCTTGTATGCAATACCTGCCAGTGCAGCCATCTTGGCCCTTTACATTCTCATTACCATTGTGTTTGCTATCCCATCTTGCTTGGTATTGTACTTTGCCTTACCCATTTTGGATTGGTTGGTTAGGGAAATCATAGCTTGAGTGCCATCAGTTTTACCTCTTGTGCCTGATAATGGCTTGACACCTGTGAAGCAACCAATGGTGCAATTCGACGACTTCTCCTGGTTGTTTGGATTAGTAGTGGTGTTTTCTTTTCTGTGAATGTATTTGTGTTTATGTGTGTGTATGCACACACACACACACACTCTCTCTCTCTCTCTCTCACACACACACACACACACACACAAAAGCAGAGCTCTTTCAAGAATACAAGTACATAGTGGATTTCTCCTCTGTACTAAACTTTCTGGGTCTAGTTGCGCGTGAGTGCTTGATTGAGGGTCAGGGTTAAGTACAGGAATTGAAATCTTTCATCATCTAGTTGAGCTTTTCTTATGTTTTTGCCCTTCAACTGAATGTACATACCATGAGTTTTATTATGTAATCAAAGGTAATGCAGTGTCATTCAGTTTTGGATGCTTTCTTCATTTGTATGCTTTTAGTTTTTCAGCCACAGGCAATCTAATATTTAGATGGGGTCCAAAGAATTTTTAGAATTCAACAAACTTTGATATGTCGGCATGAGAAAGAAACGATTCCATCTGCACTAATTCATGCAAATATAGTATATTATTACCATTATGTTGTTACCAGCAAAAAGATAAACACGATGAATACAATTTTATGGGATCCATCTCTCATATAAAATGAAGCTGCTTTCTCGTTTAAGGGTCAATGACACTTCATTCTCCTTAATCTGTCATTTCAATGGGTCAGCCCATGATTAAGAGAGGATTAGCCCTTGTGATCGAATTATTGCAATGGGAGCCGAACGGCATTTATCAATTGCAGAGATAGAGAAAGAAAGAGAGTCCAATAAGATACTCTCATGATCACGGAGAGTAACAGTAACTTAATATTTTTCCCTGATATATAAAGTTTAGATTCCAACTAATGTGACTGAGCACATGATACGCTACAACAGTTATGAATATAATTTCAGATGCAAATTTTATGATAGTGTTACACATTTTAGACTGTATTTTAATTGCATGAGTGACTCTATTTTAAGTAAAATGCGAAATAAAAGAAGAAAAAATAGCATAGAATATGAGATGGAATGAGGTTCTAAAATTAGCTATGCCAGTGACGGCTGGGGAGAAATGATTGCTCATAATAGCGCATGAGCTCTCTAACAAAAGACCGTTTCTTTTGGGAGTTGGATTTCGGTCTCTCTCTGCCTCTGAAAAATAACCCTTCAAAGAAAGACTTGTGTTTGTTTCTTTGAGGGTTCAAAATTTTCTTCAACCAACGCGCTAGTCCGTTGGGAAAAAAAAAAAAAAAACAACAATATTTCATTTTCATTTCTTTCCTGCACACATTACTCCTCTGTGCCTTGTTGTTAGATATTCTTTACAACCATGTTTCTGTTCCACAGACTTCTTGTTAAGACGGAATTTGGAAACATGGGTAGGTTGTTTGAACATTTTGCATTGAGATATTTGCAATGTTGTTAGTTTAACGTGTCATATGAAATGATTCTTTGTTGTTTTTCTGTTGGCTTAATCAGAATGAACTTTTCCTGTTGTTTGATTTGCATGCATGTTTCTATTCTGGATTGCAGCATAGAACTTTAAGGCATTTTTCTTTTGAATGTCTGACAATTGAATCCCGAAAACGGCAGAAATTTTGTCATTCTTGTATGGATTGAGTTTGAAGCTCTGCACCTTGAATTGAGCCATTATGTAAAATTTTATTTATAAGATTGACTCGGATGTGTGGTATGTTTACAATTATAGTTATTGAGTGTATTCATGTCTGCTATTTGGCCAATGATCTCAAGAATTGGCGAAGTTGCATGTATATTAACCAACAAAAGCACCATGGGGAGTTTCATTTATGTAACATTTTGTTTATTCTATTTTCCTTTAAATTGACTTTTCTATTCAATGAGTGTTTCAGGTTAGAAGGAAGTCACAGTAACTATACTAGTCTACTGATGGGGTAGATTATCATGGTACTTGTTTCGATTAACTATGATATGGTTTGTGGGTGTTAGAAAGGAAGATTATTTGCTAGGGGATTGATCATTCGATCAAGAATATCAGCAACCATGATTTTTTATTTCCTTTTTTAAATAATCGTCATTGATGTTGATGCAATAGACCGTACTGTGACTGAGAGTTCACAAATAGATGTAATGTAACATGGTTTTTTAGATGTTTTGTGTATGCCAGGGCTTTTATTCTATTGGTTTCATAGTTCTGGTGGTCTCCAATTCTATAATGTAAGGAACAGTAGTTATAAGTAAAAGGAATTTTGCCTACTGACTGCAGAATTGCCTTGAATTGAACCATTAATTTGGGATCTAAACAACTCTTTCCTTCTTATTTATTTTTTATTTTTAAGGTGGAAAATGGAACTGAAGAGGTTAATGTAACTACTTTCAGTTGCATAATGAACTAATTAAATATAGGTGGGGAATGGATTGGTTAAATTTAAACACCACTCAAGCTTTCTTTTTCTAGTTTTAGAATTTATACTATGAACATGCATTACTACTTTAGAAGTTCAGTATTATAATCAATACTACGAAAAGCTTATGGTTATTTATTTTCAGGATCATGATGATAGCAGCAGCATATTTGTATGAGACTAGTGGTAAGAACTCGCTTCGACTTATTTCTTTTTTGTCCCAGTTTTTGTTCTCCTTTCCTGCATGTTTTATTTATTTCTGAAAAGACTTAAAATTTGCTGCAGGGTGCTAATATTATTGCTTTGTTTGTTGACTAATGTCCGGTGTGGGGATCAATACTCCTACTATCTCAGATATAGTTCATCATGAACGTGGCCACACAAGAAGTAATTCCACTGGTAGCAACCTCAATGGAGGAGTTAGGATTCTTTCGCGTTATCTCAGACCTTCATTGAGTTCCTGTCATGATTTTTGCAAATTTGGAGTAGAGCGTGCGCTTGAGATAAAGGCAAGAGGTCCCTTGGCCCTGCCAAAGAAAACCTTTGCAGCTCTAGGTGATGGCCTGGGTGCAGCAAAGACTGTGATTTCAGCTGAAAGAAGGAAGAGTTTCCCTCTTCGACTTAAATCTTTCCCTGCATCTAAAAATCAGAAACTTGGCTATCCCATTATGAATGGAGTAGTTTCACCATTAACTGTGGAAGAATCTGTCTTGTCAGAACAGATCTCACCACCTGTCAAGGAAATAGAGCTTGCAGTGTTACATGTTGATGATCCAAAAACGAAGCCATCTGATGATTGTAAGATGAAGCCTGCTGAAGTTCCAAAGATGAAGCCTTTGCGACTAAACCAATCTTCTGGCAGAATGCAGAGATGTTCAAATAATGAAGGACAGTTGAAAACTAAAACAAGCAAGGAACTAGGAAATCTTTCAACAAATTCACCCAGAGCTTCTAATAGCCGAAGAAAAAGCAAAGCCAAAAGAAGCAAAGATATGAGGGGCTCAGTAATGGGTGAGAGAAAGGTTTTGGTGCTTCCATTTATTTCTTCGTCTCCTAAGCAGTCTCCCAAGAAAGTTTCAAGCAGTAATGCCGAAAACTCAAACAATGTGAAAGGAATTTCTTATTTGAGTAACAGAAAAAGAGTCAGGAAACTCAAACCTGAGCAACCCAGCTGGGAGGATGTACCAGAGAAGACTTTGCATGTAGTTGAACCAGACGCTGAGGACAAAACTCCAGGACTCATTAAAAATGTAATTTGTGTGACTGACTTGTCTCCACCCTCTGAAGATAAAAGCTTGTTACATGCTCAAAATGGTACTCACAGTGGTCAGCCATCTGCATTCTCTGCAAAGCCGATCTTGAGACGTACTCAGAGTGGAGTTCCTACCACTAATGCACCTTCATCCCGTCCTGCATCTATAAGGCGGAATTTGAGATGCACGCAGAGTGGAATTGAGGCCACTAATTCACCTCCATCCTGTCTTCCATTTGCAAAGAATAACTTGCAATATACTCAGAGTAGAAGTCATACTGCTAACTCACCTCCATCCTATCTTTTATCAGCAAAGCAGAAATTGAGACGCACTCAGAGCGGAATTCAGGACACTAATTCGCCTCCATCCTGTCCTCCATCACCTAGGAAAAAAGGCTCAAGAGGTACTCAATTTGGAACTCGTACCTCTTCATTGACATCATTGACTACATATAGGGCTGCCTATCCTGAACCTGGTAAAACAAATGCCAAAAACCAAACATCTGATTTGAAAAAGGAATACAAGAATGGACCTAGAAAGGGTGGATCAATTTCTTCAAGAAATGAGCATTTTCCTGGTAAAAAACTGACTTTTAGGAGAGGAAAGGTTGTTGATCTTCACTCCGAGGATAGTACTCCAAGACTGAAATTTCGGCAAAGTGTGCTTGGTGACAATCAAAAAGGTAAAGGTAATGCTAGCATGGAAACCCCCGGAAAGAATGAAACTAATACAGCTGAACTACCCCCATTCCCTGAAAGGGAAAACTCTACATGTACTGAAAACAGAACTCCTTCCACTCAATCACGCTTATCCTGGCCTCCATCCCCCAAGAATAATAGCTTGGGTGCTATTCAACCTGGAATCCATATTGCTCATTCATATTCATCTTCATTGGCATCAGTGCCTGCACATAGTAAAACTTCTTCTGTAGTTAGTGAAACTGATGAAGAAAACCAAATATCAGATTTGGAAAAGGAGTGCAAGAATAGGCGTAGAAAGGATGGAACAAGTACTTTGAAAGATGACCAGTCGCTAGGCCAGAAGCTAAATTTTAGGAGAGGAAAGGTGGTGGAGCTTCACCCTGTGGAAAGTACGCCAACAAGACTGAAATTTAAGAAAAGGGTGCTTGGTGATGGCCAAAATGGGGAAGCTGATTCTGGCTGCAAAACTGTTGAGAAGAGAGAAGCTATAGCATCCCGATTCTCCTCATTCTCAGCAAAGCAAAACTTGAGGCATACTCAAAATAGAATTCAGTCCACACGCCTATCCTGGCCTCCATCGCCTAGGAAAAAGGAGTTGGGAAGTACTGAACTTGAACTTGGAACCCCTATCACCCGATCATTTTCATGTACAACTTCATTGGCATCATTGTCTTTTCATGGTGATGAATCTGATAATGAAAACCAAATATTGGATTTGGAAAACGAATTCAAGAAAATGCATGAAATGGATGGAAGCACAAGTGGCTCGAAAGAAGAATGTAATCCGGTCCAAAAGCTAACTTTTAGAAGAGGAAAGGTGGTAGGCATTATTCAGTCTAAGGATAGTGCTCCAAGGAGGCTGAAATTTAAGCGAAGAGAGATCGTGCTTGGTGACAGCAACCAAAATGACGCCGGTGATGCTGGCAAAACAATTCTTGGCAAGGCAGAGGTTAATGATGGTACTAAAACAGAATCCAAGGCTGTTGTTTTGAAACATCAAGACGTGGAAGGAAAAAATTCGGGCAGTTTGTTCAATAATGTGATTGAAGAGACTGTAAGTAAACTTGTAAAGTCCAGGAAGAGTAAGGTGAAGGCTTTGGTGGGGGCTTTTGAAACCGTGATCTCTCTTCAGGATACCAAACCTGTGTGACAACTACAGATTGAGTTACCAAAAGGGTCTGCTGCGTTGTTTATGCATGGAACGTCTGGCTATTTTGTATATAATTAATTGAAAACCTGGCGAAAAGTAAAGTCACAGCCTTTGGTCCGCTGAAGAGTGAATTTTTTTTTTTTTCTCTTTTGCTGTTTTTTTTTTCTTTTTCCATTTTCTATCTATCGATAATCTATGCCCTTTAGAAGAGGCAAATTTGTATCCGTCTGCACAAAAGAATCTGCAGAACGAGTTCAAATGTTGCAAAGTGATCAAGATTGATTGCGTCTTTACTAATAATATTTGAATAAACTTAATATCGTAAGTTATGTTCATTGAGAAAGCTTGTATTATGAGTGAACCTAAGTTCATCATAAGCCGACTGTATATCAGCATCCAGCCTGGTAGCCTGGTCAGACTGTGAATTGCATGGGGATATTTTAAATAAAGAATGAAGTTTGCTTACTGGGAGAGATTTTTAATAAAGAATGAAATTCACAAATAGTGCTTGAAGCCAGTTTCGTTTCATTTCAGGCTGATCTTTGCTTAAGTTTCAATTTTATGTCATGCTGACTCCTCTGCTTCTTAAAGCCAAATTTAAGGCCTAATCTGTAGTCATGTTGATTCCTCTGTGTTTTTTTTTTTTCAAAGAAAATTTTCAGGCTAAATCCGCAGTCAATTTCAAGTCAAGTTGATTCCACTGTTTTTTCAAGCCCAATTTTCAGGCTTAATCCATAGATCGAGGCAATTACAAAAACATGCCCTTTTTTAATATTTAATTCAGGTATTTTTTGAAATTAAAACAGGTTAGAAATGGAGCTGAAAAAACAAGCTGAATGTTCCTGAAGTAGGAGTCAAGAACGTCTAGGAACTTTTTATACATGCAATAAGATATGGCAACACTTGAATTAATTTATATTGATTTTTTTTTTTCAAATCTATAGGGGATGGAATAACTAAACCAACCAGAATTCTTGCCACTTATGGGGAATCGATTTTGGTTTCTAAACAATTTAGCTTCAGAAAAATATTATTTGTGTGTGTGTGTGTTAAATTCAAGAAAGTAAGATGTATCTGATGCAGCAGATGTATCTAATGCAGAATCATAGATTCAGCAATGTCACCAGGAGCAGAGGGACCTATGATGTGACTTGAGAACAAGCACCAATCTAAATAAAGTTGCAGGAGGCATGTCAGCGAAAATCCAATCTACCAAAAGCTATAGGCGAATCAAACCGAGCAAGAATCCTATCAAGACCAGCAGCCGCAAGAGCAGCATTGCTTGCGGCTGCAAAGCAGGCATACTCTCACGAAAAGCATCGGGCAAATTGGAGTCTGCTTTATGATCTCTGACTATTGAACTACTTCAAATCTAAAGTTGGTCTTGCTTCACCACCATCTCCGCACTCAAACTTACACATGTGCCCAGACTGAGAAAGATGTAACTTTAAATCTTTAACAGATGCGTAAACTTTAAAACAATCTTCGCACATTACCGGTCCCGGCACCTTGCATTCATGACCAACAAACTCTCCTCTAGGGAAGCAAGCATAACATCTGTCACACTCTGGCCAGTAAGGGTGAACACGCCTGTTATGGCCTTGAAGCGACCGGGAATCCTCAAAGTCCTCGGAACAAGTAGGGCAAAAAAACGCCATCCTAACATGAAATAACGAATATATAGTTAAGACAAAAAACCACAGACCAAAAACGTTATAGCCTGGTATCGTATATGAAATGGTCAAAACCTCAAAGATCATTATTTTTATGAGCAAAACGAAATTCCAAGGGATGGCAAATGGGCTGGGCCTGAGCTTCCAAACATTTCCACATAGTTTTGCTGACATTGACAACCAATCTTTATTTTTAGAAATAAAAATCAATTCATACATTCATCCTGCTGGCATCCAGGAAGCAAGTTCAGGAAACAATTGTTAAAAACTTATGCAGCTAACAAGCTTACCTATTGTTTGTTGGCCCACAATTTTAAAACATAGCATAAACTTTTGGTACTTTTGTGACTTGTCTTCAACTGTGCACATGAGATATTGAAAATGCTTAAATTGATTAATCATAGAAACACTAATTGATTCAATTACAAGAAGAGGCCAAGAAATAATAGGACCATTAGAAATAAAAGGACCACAGCAGCCAAGTGTTGTCTAGACGTACAAACATGCTATAATGCACATTATGCACTTACAATAGAAAAAATAATATATTCAGTAGATTTATTGTTTCATCCCACAAAAGCAACTGCAATATCATTAGAATGGCATCAGGATTCAGGCCATTAGTGATAACAGTTAAACAAAGTTCTTGATCCCAAACCCAAAAAAAAAATAAAACGAATAATGTACTATAATTATTAAGAAAAATAATCCATTCAAGATTCAGTTTACTGTGCTAACATGTCTCCCCAGTCACTTCTTTATTCTTAATTCTTAATTTTCATATTTTGGCCTTTAAACTAGGGAAACTATATTATAAATTTTACTTAAGAAAAAAAATAAATGGAATTACTGTTGTTGATTAGCTGCCCGCAGAAAATTGCAAATTTATGAAAATTACAGGCGTTGGTGATTAATTGACTAACACATGCACCCCAAAAAAAAATAAATAAAAAAATCAAAAGATAGTTGATTCAAACCTGCAGCCTAATTATTCACACGGCAATCAGCAAATGTGGCTCGGCGGCGGTGGAGCAGTAGTAACGGCGTTGAGCGATTGGGGTGGTCGGTGGTGGCTGAGCGATGAAACCGAAATGTTATGGAGTTTGTTAGATTTGCTATACGATACCCGATGCCGCCGGTGGAGAGTTTAGTTTATGCGGGTTTAAAGCCAAATATGGTAGTGTATGTAATTAATGCAATGTAGGGTTTTAATCCCATATAATACAATAATTAATGCAATATAGGGTTTTAATTCCTTACGAATTAGAATATGATAATAATTAGAATTGATATTCTAATTATTATAGGATATCCTTATACCAATAACGCCAAACATATTCTTAGATATTTTTTTTTTTAAATTTATTCACTCATAATCTAGTGTATACTTTAATTAATTAGGATTATATGTGTACGCACATGATAAGCGATAAGCGATAAATGGTAAGTGGATAAGAATCAGTAGTTCAAAAGTACTGAAGAACTTCTCCTTTATTTGGTATTCGTGTTGCTGTCTGCAACTGCAATTAAAAAAAGCTTTAGCCGTTACGAAACATTAAATTATGTTAAATATTAATATCTGTTAAGCAAAAATTATTTATTATCAAGTTTAGAGTTTATTAGTAGTCAACGTAACAACTGTTGGAAATATGTTGTCGGATCTAAATTGAGAGACTTCACAGCTAAGCAGCCGGGGGCGGGGCGGGGGTTTGCCATGCAAAGCTATTTAAGAAGAATCCACCATCACGTGGAGTAGATCAAATCATTTTTCCGGATGTTAAGTGACAGTGCCATTTCAAGCAGGGTGGGTAAAAATGTTAAGGCAGCTCGGTCTAGGCCGTGAGTTTTATCTTTTATGTTCGGCGCGCGTAATCAGGTCACTGATAAGGTCAAAAGTTTTGAAGGTCATTATGAACAAGCTTAGCTAAAAATTTATGGATAAAACTTGTACCGAACTTGGGCTTTATAATTTATAAAATAGAAAAATTATAATTTATAAGTATTATTTGTGGTTTATTATGTTGTTTTGTTAGTGTTTTTAGTATTGAACTGTTAATCTGTTATGATTAAATAATTATCTTTAATTCAAAAAAATTTTTAATTTTTAATTTTATTAAAAATTTATTTAAAAAATTAATAAAAACCCAAGTTCAGCTCAAGTCTGTAGATGTCCACACAAACTCAATCTGTCCAAGTTTAGATACCCTGTTAGAGAGGTTGAGCCTGTTATTAATAACATGGCTCAGGCCTGGTCTTGAAAAAGTCCAGCCCAAACCAGCAATTCACTGTTCCCAATTTCAAACAAGCAATGAAGAAAATTGCATAGATAACCTCGTATTTGATAGGACGTTCGCATTTTAGGCTTTTTCTATGCCAAGATAAGGCTATCTAAATTCTGTTAATAGGCCTGCAATTTGTTGTTTGTATTGGTTCGAATTTTCAACAAAGATAAAGAGTAAGATTTTAGTATAACTTTGTTATTTATTAACTCCTCCTTTAGTAAATATTAATCGGAATTTTTCTTAATACTCATAAATTACATTGAAACTATTTGCAATGAGCTGCAGGCAACCGCATGTTCTAGAGATACCATTTCCAGCACAGGGCCATGTAGCGCCTCTCATGAAATTGACAACAAAGATTGCTGAACACGGAATCGAGGTCACATTTGTTAACGCATAGTTCATACATGCAAAAATCATTGCTTCAATGCAAGCGAAAGCTGAGAATTCATCTAGTCAAATAATGTTAGTTTCAATTCCGGACAGATTGGATTTACAAGCAGATGAAAGAGAAGATCCACATAAGCTGACACAGGGTGCAGTTAGAGTTATGCCAGGCTGTTTGAAGAACTTGATTGAGAAAATTAATTCACCAAATGATTGTGAGCCAATCACGTATGTAATTGCTGATATTAGCGTTGGATGGGCACTGGAAGTTGCTGAGGCTATGGGAATTGCAAGAGCTGCATTTGTTCCTTTTGGGCCCTGGAAGCTTGGCCTTGTCACTTCATATTCCAAAGCTTCTTGACGCTGCAATTATAGATCCTAATAGTGAGTTAATTAATATGTGCTCTTAGGACGCGCGTTAAGAACAATATGTGCTAATTTTAAAGTCATCGACCATACGCCTTGTCCATACTTCAGCGGATTTTGATGTAGGATTTGCGGCTTTGAATTATGGATTATGTTGACGCCGAAATCTGCTCACGTCGATTGGTGATTTGATAGCAGACTCCTGCGTCAGCATTAAATTTATTTGGTAGGGAACCAGCTTGCCAATCATTTAAGATACCGTGCGACTGCCAGTGAATAATCCACAAACAACTGAAATCACAGAGGACGGTAAAAGGCGATGGAAGTTTTTCCGACCTAAACCCTTCGACGCTCAAATCAGTTTATGGATTTAACAACAAAAATTTAAGTAAATAAATAAACAATTTATGATTTATTTGTAAAGATGGGTGAAGACTCTCTAATAGTTAAAAGAGTAAAAAATATCATAGAGAGAGAAGTTGAACCCCCTCTTGACGTGATTTTCTTAGTATTTTTATAAACACCCCCACCTATGACCTTAGATCGTGACAATAACCATTCATGAAATAAAATTGTGCCCTGATTTTTTTGGAGGAGGTCTGTGATGGTTTATTTTGGTTGAGTCTTGTTTCCTGGTAATCACTTGGTCGAGGTGGTCTGCTCGAGGTCATCAAAATTACCACTTAGTCGAGGTGATATGCTCAGGGTCACTAGAATTTTCTCCTAGAAGCCTATCAATCATTTGCTCACTTTTTACTTAGAGGAGATCATGATCACCATATTCTATTCCCCAACACCAGTCCCCCAGTTTCTTGTATTGAGAGTATAACAAATCAAGACTGGAAACTTTAAAGTTTATAAATATATATATATATATTTATAATTGCTTCAAACTTAAAACCTCAAGCAACCTATTTTGCTTTCTCAACTGACCAGGTCATGGGTGAGTAGGTATCATCAGTTTAAGGTTTTATATCTTATCTAAAGCAAGTTTCAAGGCTTTTAATATTTAATTAACTTAAGCAATTTTAAGCTACTCTTATCAGTTTAAGGTCTTATCCCTTACCTAAAATAAGCTTTAAGGCTTCTAACCTTGTATTGACTTAAGCAACTTTAAATAACTCTTGTCAATTTAAGGTTTTATGCCTTATCTAGAGCAAGTTTAAAGGCTTTAATTTTTTATTGACTCTCTTTGCTTTTTTTTTTTTTTGGCCTTATAAAATATTAATAAATTTCATCTATAAACTTTGATTGGCCTTCCAATGCTAACTTATAGCTCTCCTTTCATAAATTGTTCTCACATTGAGCAAGTTTCAAAAAATCAAGTTAACTAAGTTATATTATTAGCCCTTATATAAGCTCAATCAATTTAATAAATATAAGCTATCCTTATTTCACATAGCTGGACTTAGAGAAATAATTAAAATTTAATGGAAATTGTATGTAAATGAAAATATAACTTCTTATCTATTCCTATTCCTGCAAACATGTGCCTTCAAAGTACTCTCATATGAGCTTTTTGCTTCAAACCCTTAAATACGGATCTTTGGTTGGTGCTTTTCATTCAAACTATGAACTTCATTATGTTATATTGTCATGATATACTTCCTCTGCAGCTTATGAGCTTGCTTTCATTGTTAATTTACTCTTTTTTCCAATTTTGTTTTTGTTATTGGTTTGGTTTCTATTTGTCATCATTGCCTCTAGCTTACTCAAGATGTCTTTTGGAAAGCTTAAGAAGACATTCCTATGATCAACCGAATAAGCAAATTTCTTTAGTACTCGGATTTGGTCATGGGCTTCTGGCCAGTGTTTTATTTGAAATACAAGCTATGCAACCCAATATGAGGGGTGAATTGGGGTTTTAAAACTTAAACTAAGCAAAACACACAACAATTCTATCTAATACCTTAATGAAATATAAAACAATAAATTCAATTAAAGCACAATAATAAAAGAGCAAGGGAATAGAAAAACAAACATGAGGATTATTACGTGGTTCGGTAATCCCTACCTACGCCTACTCGTCCAAGCACACCGAGTTAGAAGATTTCACTATCTAAGTCTCACAAGGCTTCAAAAGCATACAATTTACAACAAGAGATTAACCCCTATCTCTTAACCCAAGTGTATCCCAACGCTTACAACCTCTCAATTTGATTTTACAGAAAGGATTACAAACTTTCTCTCACATAATATATTTGAATACAAATGAAAACTCAATATGTGTGAATGAAGTAAAATGAATACACAATTTATGCTTTTAGATTTGTAGAGAATTGCTCAAAATATTAATGGTTGTATCATTTTAAATGAATTAGATTTGAGTTATTTTATAGTTGAAAAAGAAAACTAACCATTATTGATTTTCTGGTGATAACCGGTTTTGTGAATCCAGTTAGCCGCTTTAAGTTACCGTTACAGTAAAAATTTAAATTTTGAACATCCGGTATGCCGCTTTTGGAATCCGGTTAGCTGCTTTTTTTTTAGTAAGTTACTATCCAAATTCGGTCTACCATTTAAAATTATAGTTTTGTCCTAAAACTTTTTATGACTGTATTATGGCCCAAAACATTATGAAACTTTACAAATAGGTCCAATTTCATAATTTCTTAGTAATACTTATTTATCCCAAAACTTTTCTGAAATTATGATAAAGCCAAACTTATAGAAATTATAGTATAACCCAAAACGTTTTAAATATTTGCAAATATGCTCAAATCCGGTATTCAAAATAATACTTATTAAAAATAATCTTTTTTTTCTCATTTTAGTCTATATCTTGGAAAACAATTAATTTCATAAAATCATTTTTCTTAGTGTAAAAGCATAATGTGTAATTCTTTGTTTATCCAAAATATATGGTTTGTTATCATCAAAATCAACATTTATACCCATATAGGCTAACATAATTGAGTTTCATTCTTAGCAATTTAATTTGCTAATCACTTTTGCTATGCCCAAATCCAAATTATTAGAGACAATGATGACTTTTTATACTATTTCCCATAGATGGTACTAAATGTTGACGCCAAAATTTGGTCACATTAGTTGCCGATTTGATACCAAACTTCCACGTCACCATTAAATTTATTTGGTAGAGAAGCGACTTGCCAATCATCCAAGATGCCTTGCGACTGCCAATGAATAATCCATGAACACCTAAAATCACAGAGGACAGTAAGAGGCACCAGAAGTTTTTCCGGCGTAAACCCTCCGACGTTCAAGTCAGTTATCAGATTTACAGGAAAAACTAAATATGCAAATGAATAATCTTAAGTAAATACACTAAAAAAATCAAAATTGAGAAAGAAAGTTTAACCCCCCTTAGCATGATATTCCTGGGGTTTTTATAAACACCCCACACTCACGACCTTAGATCATGGCAATAACCATTAATAGAATAAATTCTTGCCCTGATTTTTTAAGGTGGTCTGCTCGAGGTCATCAAAATTACCACTTGGTGATCTGCTCGAGGTTATCAAAATTACCACTTGGTCGAAGTGATTTGTTCAAGGTCACTATAATTTTCTCCTAATAACCCATCAATAATTTGTTCACATTTTACTTGGAGAACATCATGTTCACTCTATTTTATTCCCCAAACAGATTGATCTCGCTGTCTAATGAAATTCTTGCCTGGAATCGAAATGAGTATACATGGAGCTTTCCAATTGAACCAAACGTACAGAAGATTTTCTTTAGATCTACTTGTGCTATCATCTAAGCTTTTAAAATTTCCAAGTGGGTTATTAATGACTCTGTTTATGAACTTCACTCGCTGGCCTGCGATTTGATTCCTAGCGTATTGCCATTTGGTCCATTGCTTACAAGTAATCATTTAGGGGATTTGGTAGGAAGTTTTTGACTTGAAGATTCAACTTGCTTAAGTTGGCTTGATAAACAAGCAATAGGTTCGATCACTTATGTTACATTTGACAGGTTCTTAATATTGGGTCAGGAACAACTTGAACATTTAGCACTTAGCCTTAAATCCTTACACCAACCATTTTTGTAGGTTATTCGACCAGATTTTATGAAAATATCGTATGCTAAACTCCCAGATGGATTTGTTGAGACGGTTTCAAGTTAAGGAAAAATTGTTGAACAGGCTCATCAAGAAAAGGTTTTAGGTCATCATTCTATTGCTTGTCTCTTAAGTCACTGTGGATGGAATTCAACCATGGAAGGTCTGAGCATGAAGAGCCTGAACAAGGGCTTAATGAAAAAAAGGCCCTAGTTAGGCTAAAATGCTCTATTTTTTAAAAATAAATTATAAATTAGAATAATAAATTAAAATTTAAAAATAATAGACAATAAAAAATTTAAATTCATAATTTATATATTAATAATGAATAAAAAAAATCTAAACTTATAATATTAATATCTCTTTTAAGTGTTAATTGATTAAAAGAATGTTTGAATTAGAGAATTCAGTATTAAAAAAAATTAATTTTTTAAATTTTTATTTACTTTATTTTATTTATTTATTATTTTATTTTAAATATTTATTTTTTTAAATTTATTGTTGATTACAATAATTTGTTGACTGTTAATTCATTTTAAAGTTATAATAATTTAAAAAATTAAAAAATTAAGTGAACGCTCAAGTCTGGCCCAAGTTAGTGATGGACCCGACCCTTTTTCTTTTATGCTAATGGGTTTGGACCTGAATTTTTTTAAACCCACATTCTACCATAGATTTGATGGCCTATGAGTCCAACTCAGGCAGTTAGTTAAGCCCAATTAAAATATCCAAGTTCGCAGATAACAGACATAGTAATTTTGCAGTCAAATTTAACTATGTTTTCAATTCTCGAACCTAAGTACGCTCGAAATTAATGTATCCTCGAAGGGAAAGTGAATTATTTTGACAGCTGGCCAACAAATCTGATTGCAAGAAGACAAAGAAGTCGGGTGGTGGTGTATGGCAGTGTTTTCGTAAAAGCTTTTCATAAAAAATAATCAAGGATACCCGTTATTTGCTAGAAACATCGAGCCAATACATTTTTACTTCTGCTTTAGCATGTCTTTACACATAACACCATCAAAAAGAACATCTTCAATTACGGGTATATAGAGCCAAAACAAAGCAGTCTTCATTCTTCAATTAAGAGCGCCGAGAGCCATGAGAGCCACGTGGCAAAAGTTGGCCTCTGTTACCTCGTGGCCAGATCTCAGAAAGAAAGCATGAGATAATCATCACTTTAGGTGACACGAATGAGAAGCACAACCATGATAAAAATACAAGTCATTACAAGCACTAGTAGCCATGTAAAACGTGTAGTCTTAGAACTCTCTAAGTATATCTTCATAGCCCGCACATTGGTGTGGCCAGTGCTTGCCAGACTTTGCTCAATAGCCTTCTCGGTTGAATCAAGCACCTGCACCCAAACCATTATCAACCATTATCACTTGTACCATAGAAGTGTGCAAAACAAGAGAAATAGAAGCTTTCTGACCCAGTTGTTAACTTGCACATGTTCAAGTACTAAATTCCGATGTCTGATGAACAATCACAATTGTAGTAGTCAAACAAAATGTAGAGAATAGACACTTGCATGAATATTAAGATTAAATATGATGTTTATCAGATTTTCACATGATGCATCAGGTATGCCCAACATATATACTCATATGTCTCAGTTTTGAGAACATCGTGATCGGGATGCCCCTAAACGTCATCCGTAAGCCTATCCAATTAAATTTTTACCTCATACACATTCGTTGTAATCAACCAATCCTGACAGCGATTATGTATGTGAGCTAGAACTTAAAAGTGCGTGATAAGATTCTACTAGAATGGTATCATAGCAGTGTCCTCATGTACAACTTTCTCCTCAGTTTAGTTGCTCGTCTCTCTTTAAACAAATTACTTATGAAGTTTGAATCTAATTTGTTATCATTTTCAATTAACAACGTAATATAAGAGTAGGTAACATACTGTTGAATCTTACTTTTTCAGTATTTCGCACAGATTGGCTTATTAGGAGACTACCCTCTTTGAGTTGTCGTGCCAACCCAACCATTTCATCTGTAAGGCTCTCTTGAAGCTTTCTGCAAAGAGAAATATTAATATATAAACATTATAACACGGAAACACAAAAGTATTAACATCAAAATATCACCTAAGAACTGCAATACATATTTAGACAATTATTACAAATGTATACGTCCAAACAACTTCCATCACTACCACAAATTCAAATGAAACTAATCAAAATCTTCAGGGTAACTTGTTTTCTGGAGCTAAAACCGAGATGCTTGCGGGCACTAGATTGCCAACAGTTGGACATTCCAAAGCAGGATTTTTAAAATACATTCAAACAAATATTTGTTACATATTTGAGCATAAGTATAACAAAAATCGAAAGTAAATCTACAAAATCACTGAGCAACCTCACTCAATGTTTAGTTACTCAAGTTAAGATGGCAACAAAGACTACAAAAATTACCTTTGCTTTTCAATATGAGCATGTGCTTGAGCATCCAATTTGACTGGTTCTGATGTATCAGCGTCAACAGTGCCCTGAGTTCTATCTTCAAGATTTGAGGCAGGCCTGTAAAAATGAATTAAAATCAGTTCAAACAAAACAAAAACTATAAGAACAGCAGAGTAAACAAAGGAGTTAATTTGACAAAAAAAAAAAAATCACATGGAGCCTAGTTACAGCATTCACTTACACAAATCGCCTTCTCAGCCTCAAAGATGAGGGAGCCTGAGTTTCTCCATCTGATTTAGAAGTGCTTGTTTTCAAAGAATTACTCCTTAAAGCGTCTTCAGATACTCGAACAGGAGGCTAGAAATCAGAAATATTAATAATGTGTATTTGTCACTTTAAAATGTAGAAATGAGGCAGTTGATCAACTAGACAACGAGGAAACAAAGGAAAAGTAATGAATCCCACCAAAATCTTCACTATCCAAATTATATTAAAAAAAAAAAATCACGCACCAATGGAGTAACTAATTTAGACGAAATGGCTTCAATCTTCTCTGAATAATCATTCACCTGAGCCTTTGATATTCTGTGGGAACAAATCCAAAAGATAAGTACATGGCCTCGAAACCTCATTAATCAATGACTTCCACATAATGAAAGCACTTTCAATTGGGGGGGAAAAAAAAGAGTGAAGTATGAAAACAGAAATTTCCAACATATCTTTTGCTTCTTCAGATCACATACAATAAGCAAAATGAGATTGCCCAGCTATGGTGTCAATAAATGTGTTTTGTGTAATCTATAAAGAATAAGAAATCATACCTACCTCGGTAACTCTTTAGGAGTTCTCTCTTCAGCCAGCTGTTCTAATTGTTCGCGTAGAGTGGCAACATACTGAAAATCCAAAATCAGAAACGTTTACATAAATTGTTTAGGAAATAAACAATTTGAACTCATTAATGTCATGACTTACATGTATAAGTTTAGCCTGATTCTGCTGCTGAGGCACAGCGGCAAGCAACCTCCTCAAATTTATTTCAGTTTTACTAATACCCATCAGAAAATCCTACAACAATTTGAGAATTAAGAAAGAAAAAAGAATCAAACGGATGTTAAACAATCATGTGATTTCAGAATATACAAGAGGCATAATTGTATGACAAAAAAAATTTATATAGATCTGAGCTGATAAAAATCCATTTCATTTCTGATCAAGGGCTAAACAAAAATTGCAGAATTACACAAACACAATCTCTCGATAATATGATTTGTAAGACCTTTTAAGTAGGATCCTTCCCCAAAAGGGCATGGAGGGCCAAAGTATCTCACCAGTCACCACACAGGCAATCTAGTTCGGGATGGGCAAATCAGGTTTCGGTTCAGATTGTTTGGTTTAAATTCTTCCATAACATAACGGGGCGGGGTTGCGCGCGAGCCGAGTGACGTAGTTTGGGTTCCAAAATGTTCGGGTTGGGGAATTCAACCCGTTTGGATTGAAGCTCAAACCTGAACCGAACTGAAATTTTGGGATTTAAATTTTTAGATTGGTTCAGATTGACAATTTGGTTGTCAATTTTCGGTTTGGATTGCAATTCAGGTTCGATCTTAGTATCAGCAGTATGAATTTTTTCTGCACGGTACAATGTTTAGTATTTTGGATGCGGCTTCGACCCCTAACACATTGCAAATTTAAAAGAAAAGGGGGCATTATTACCAGTTCACATTTATAATCCCCAGATCAGTTTCTAAATTGTCTATTCTAATAGTCAGATCACTAATGCAAAAAATTGAAAAACAAATATCAATTACCAATAAAACATCCTCAACGAGTCCTTTTGGCCATACCCGGTTGAGTTATAAACAGCTATTATACAAATTTGAAATTAAACAGCCTGGAACGAGGAAGCAAATCGGCTCAAGGACGGCTAGACACAGCGTCTGCGCACCAGAACGGGTTTGACAGCGGCAGCGGTGTAGTCGTTTGATAGCTTAGACAGGGTTAGGGCTAGATGTGTGTGATTCAGTGTGTCCCCGTAATTGTGAAGATTGAAGAAGACGTGAAGGAAAATAGACTTAGGGATTGCGATTGCTGTTGCCGGTTTGGCAGCTTGCCGTGCTACGTCGTGCGTCCCTTTATTTTCATGTTTTTTTCTATTTTTTAGGCTCGGTTTTTATTCCAACCCGAACCGAAATAAAAATCGATTTCTTAATTTCAACCTATTCGAGTTATAAGGGTTAAATCAATCGAACCGAACCTCAAATATTTTTCAGGTTTGATTCGGTTCGGTTTAACACGATCCGAACGCCCACTTAGTTCGAGGTTTAAAAGCGGGGGCTGAAACATATCATCTGAAACTCTTGTGGTCTTGCTTCCGCTGTTGGGGCATCAAAGCAGATTCCGGCCAACAGCAATGGCAACTTGAAAGAGTTAAAAAAAATGGAAAAAGATTATTTGAAATAGTTAAAAAAAAAAAAGAAAGAAAGAAAATTGGTGTGGGTTTGAGTTGGAGATGACTAGAACAACTAGTGCACTTTGACTGATCACATAAATGAACTGTGTAAAACGGTTTCAGGATTGGTTTTCATGGAATGTGAAGGTTTTTGAGTGAATGGAAATGGAATGGAGTTTGGCTGTTGAAGCATCATGACTTTTTTTAGCACCCTCGTCCCTCTCCTCCTCTACCTGTGCATAGATTCGGCTGCTGTTTAATATTACTGTGATTTCTATAACTATATGTATGCTTTAATGTTTTTAAGAGGAAGTAAGAAATTGAGATTGAACGCTCTCATGTTCGCCATCGTCAGCCGCACTAGGTAATTTCAAATTTACATACGTTTGGTAGCAATTTCAAATGGTGTATGAATGGGACAAGTCTATTATAATTTCAAATTTGTATAATAGTTGTTTATAACTCAACCGGATATGGCCAAAAGGACTCGTTGAGGATGTTTTATTGGTAATTAATATTTGTTATTTAATTTTTTGCATTAGTGATCTGACCATTAGAATAGGCAATTTAGAAAATGATCTGGGGATTATAAACGTGAAATGATAATAATGCTCCCTTTTCTCTTAAATTTGCAATGTGTTAGGAGTCGAAGCCGCATCTAAAATACCAAACATTATACCGTGCAGAAAATATTCATACTGCTGATACGAAAGTCGAACCTGAATTGCAATCCAAACCGAAAATTGACAACCAAATTGTCAATCTGAACCAATCCAAAAAATAAAATCCCAAAATTTCCGTTTGGTTCGGGTTTGAGCTTCAATCCAAACGGGTTGAATTCCCTGGCCCGAAAATTTTGGAACCCAAACTATGTCACTCGGCTCGCGCGCAACCCCGCCCCGTTATGTTACGGAAGAATTTAAACCAAACAACCCGAACCAAAACCTGATTTACCCATCCCGAACTAGAAATGCCTATGTGGTGAGATTGCAGTACACAGCTAATGTCATTCGTAACATCATAACCACAGTTTGTATGACTATCAAGACTCTTTTCTTTTTTACCAACCGACGAGTCATTCCTATATCTCAACATAACATAAAAAACTAATTACTATATAAAGCTTGAAACCAACAATAGTCCTCATAAAAACAGAAATAAATATACAGTTCAAAATAAAAAGCTTTAGAAAGCAAAATACATAATATCTGCAGTAAAATAATATTTCCAGAATCATAAAACAAAAAGCAAATTTCAGGGTAATAATGATAAAATCAATTGTATATGTCAGAAATTCATGAAAATTTATAGAGCTACTGTGCACAGGTGTGGCATTACTCATAAAAATCCATAAAAATCAACACAAGGGAGGAGTATTTCCAATAACTGACTTTTAACCAAAACCAGAAAACTATCCAGCAACAACTAAAACAGAGATCCACAATTTTGAAAGTTCACAAAATATTCATTAGGACTAAAAAAATTCATTTCTCTTGTTTTAATGACAGAAGACATACCCAGTAAAGATATACATAAAATTCAGAATTTATGGACTTATGAAACTAATTTAAAAGTATTATTATTTTGGGTATAACAAACCTGTCCAAAATTTCCAAAATCTGCTATTACTCATCTCAAAAATTCATATCTTTGCTTACACTTATCCAAAAATAAAATTTCCAATTTTAACAAACAGAGGAGACAACAAGAAATTTGTATTAAAATTAATAAGGCATTTAATGACCACAAAGTAACCCAAACTGACTCCCAATTCAGCTTCTCAAATTCTGAAAAACAGTTCAGAAACTGCAGCACCAAACATTACAATTTTTATTTATTTTTTTCTAAAAGGTCAAAAATAACAAAATACAATATACAAAAAATAGACATGTAGACATATTGAAATAAAATTTCCTATAATTTATGGAATCTATTTGGTTTACCAAATAAATTGTAGAAGTGAGGACAACTGCGGAAAATTGAAATTTTCCAGCACCAGTATTGCAACTTAGAAAAATCATAACAATTCATTTTTTAAGAATTTTTTGAACATGAAACATATCAGCGAAAAGCCCAGGAACTCTATTTTAAAACCGTAAAGTTAATTTCACATGATTCCGGCTAAATCAAAAGATATTCAGTATAATATCCACACTGCTCACAGCATCTCAAGATTACTAAAACCATATTCTTATCAATTTCAAGAGTTAATCCTGTGCCAATAATTATCAATCAACTAGCCAGCAAAACAGAGCATATTCATGGATTAAACAAACAATACCTCAAGAGTTTAGCCTCCCTCATACACAAGCAAAGCCAACGAAAAACAATGTAAAAAGATCCCAGGCAAACTTCTTCCAAAATCAAAAGAAAACAGCACCCTTTTCTTTTAGGATGGGTTGTCTTTACAACGAACAGCCTCAAAGCAATTTCTCATTACCCACTTCAACTTTTACAATTTACTATTCCAATCCTCACTAATAAATCATGCCCACTAATATTTATTAACACCCAGATGAAATTGAAAAAAACCCATATCATACCCAAAATAATAATAACAATAATAATAAAGAAAAGTACTATAAAAATGCAAAGCCATAACGCAAATTACAGAGAGATAGAGAGAGTACCGTAGAAGTTAAAGAGCAAAGCTTTACAGAGAAAGTTGACCAGCGAAGGGCTGTCGAAACGACGATTAGTGGTGTTGCATGCGAAACAATCAAATAAACTAAATTAATCACATAAACGAAACTGAGAAGCAAAAAAACATGAAACACAGAGAACTTGAAGCACAAAGAGAGTCGAAACAAAAATTAAGTAAAATAAAACAAACCTTTCAATCGGCTGAGACGTAAGTGGGTCAAGAGTAGGTCGACGGCGTGGAGGCGACGAGGACAGGTGGTGCTGAGGAGCAGTTTGTGATTGAACAATTCTAATATTGAGGATCGCCAAAATATAAATACATAGCGTTCACGACCTCATATTGAGACTGCCTTCGATCGCCGTTAGAGGGAAATATAAATTAAATAAAGCAATCAAAATGTTTTAGCTCGAAGGCTTTCACGGAGGCAGTGAGGTGTAAGCGGTATGAAATTTAGCGGTTGTTGTTCGCCATTTTGTAATAGAAATCGTGTAAGTGGCTTCATTTTAAACGAGGGTAATTCAGTAAATAAAAAAAATGAGAGGGATATAATAATCAGTTTGGGGAATAGGAATCCCATTCCCAACTGTCCAATGATAATCATTCTTGTAACTCGATATAGGTAATTTCCTCAAGGATTTTAGCTATGCAGTATGAAAGCTAATTGTATGTATAATTAATTAAATGTATATGTACATATGTTTACATAATTTCATGCACTGGCACGTGCATAAGCAGGTTTATTAAAAAAATGTTTCAGGTCCCCTACAACATTGCACGTGAAGATGTTTATAGGACCTCCAGATAGAGCTATCGGAGTTGACAATTAATATATATCGACCATTAGATGTTGGATTTTTGGGGTATATGCAAGCTTTGGTTGAGAGCGACCTGAATTGAATTTCTTGATGGGATTTTGTCTTATTCCAACTGATAACTACCAACTTTTGCATGAGTTGCTTTCAAGGTTGATGTGTTGAGAATGTTGGCAACTCTTTGTCAAGTCCGATTCACGCTCTAAATTAGGTGTTTACAAGAAATTAATAACTGATATTTCATATAGTGTTAAAATTATGTATTTAAGTTTAACCAAGAAGACACGCCATAGGTGAAAATATATGATAATTAAATATATAAACAATCTTGACACTTAGTATTAATTATATCATTTATTTATGGAAGGAGACACGTGCAAAGGGTGAAAAATACACGATGATTAAATAGAGCTTAACACAAACATATATAAGATAGGAATACTTTAAGTAATTTTTAAAAAAAACATAAGGACTACTTGGATAACTATCTCAAACTATATAGACTAAATGAATATTTTATTTCTTTTTAAACTTTTGAGTAATCTATATTTATTGGATTGTTATACAATAATGTGTACTCTGACTATATTCTAGACTTTCTCTACTAATTAAGTATGGAAGGGAAGATCAGTTCAAAAAAGACATGATTGCGTGAAATTATCATCTATCATTTAGTAAAACCAGAATATTAAGTCTAGAGTGATTTGCAAATCAAACATATTTCACTAATCATGCATCTTTCAATTAATAGGATACAGATTGTTCAAACTAATCATATTTTACAGAGAGTAACTCCACATGCTTGCATCATCATCTTGGAGATCAGTACAAATACTAATACAATGTGCTAGCTAGCTAGCACTTGTTCTTCTTAATCTCGTTGCATATGGTTGGATTGCATCGAAGGACTGCATGCTGCCTGCTGTATTGTGTTTTGTTTCACTTGTTGTCGAAAAAGTGCTGCCATTTTGTTGTACAATTCCACATTCATCGACTGCACCAAAAATCCCTTATCAAATCAACAGCATTCATAAATAGAAGAATAAACAAATACGTATAGGCACAAACTCTTTATATGCATTGACGTACTTGAGCAAGAAAAGCATAATAGGGATCAGGCAAAGTGACTGATGCCGCTGGACTATAGATGGGTGGAGGGAGAGATTGCGGGGCAGTGCGGGCGGTGGCTGCAGCGGCGGCCATGGTGTTCATGTCAAGTATCCCCATGCCCGTTCCTAGACCTACTCCCATGCCCATTCGTGCTAGTAGAGACATTTGAAGTTGTTGCTGCATTCCCAAGGGCATCATCATGTTCATTTGGGGCATATTGTTTCTCACATTAATCATCATCTGAACTTGTGCTTTAAGTTGCTTTAAGTAGTCTATCACCTCATCTAGCATTGAAGCTTTATCTGTCTGCAGCCAAGTTAAAATCATCAAGTTATAATTAACACGAATAATATGTTACAATTTTTTTTTTTTTTTTTTTGGGTGTGCGTGGGTAATTTTTAATTTAGTACTCTTCAAGGTTAGGCATCAATTTTTAGGTAGTTCTTGTATTTTAAAATTAAAAAAAAATCACCCTAAATATTCATATTGTTACTTTTATTAGCCTTTTTGTAAAAAGATTGTTATTGCACTCTCATATTAAACATTTAATACTAAAAATGACGGCAAAATATTTCCACTAATTATCTTTGAAAATATGAAGACCAACAATACAAATCAGTCTAACTCTAAGGACTTAAACGAAATTTAGATCCTTCATATGTGACATGTACCATTTTTTACATAGTCACACCCCTAAAATTTAGCTGAAAAATATTTTACCTCCGTGAAAGTCATAATACCATATATATAAAGCTATAGACGTATGTTCTTAGTTACCTTGCTAGCATTGGGGACTAGCCTCTGGAGTGCTTTCATCTTTTCATTAATCCTGTCTCTTCGTCTCTGCACAAAAATTAATATCATTGCAAATTATTAGCCGCTTCTTGACCTTGGAATTTAATTAACGTAATAAATTAATGTTAATTTCTGTGATAATATGTAATTTACCCTCTCTGACTGATTATGGACAGCAGCTGTTCGACTTCGTCTGGACGAATGCGATCGGCCAGTTTTTGTCTCATGATCTTCATCTTGGTTTTCCTATATATTGTCCAAAATTTCTACTCTTATGCCAAATTAGTAAATAAAATAATTAAATTTTGCTAATCTAAGTAAACCTTTTACTTCGTGCTTAACATAATTGATGCATGAATGAAAGAGACACAAAAGCATTTGTAATTTACCGCTCGACCGTGAGAAGCGGAATCTTCATCCGTGGTTTTGGTCTTCAAGCTTTTAAGAGATTCATACGAAGCCCAGGTCATCATAGTTGTGTCATTTTCTCTAAAACATGTGGCACTGGCACTAGCGCATGCACTTCTATACCCTCGTCCTTCTTGCACGCTACTAAAATTTCTTCCACACTGATCGGAATCGGCTCGTGTCCGCTTCTTCAGCGGCCCCGGCATGACTGGCACTTGGCCGGGACTATCGGAGCACTTTTTGCCGGAGGAAGACACCATCGAGCTCCTTTTGGCCGCCGGGGAGTTTTGGCCATGTAGTTGGAGAGCAATTTCTTTGTTGTTGTTATTGTTATGGCATGTAATTCCAGCTTGATGAACTATTGATTCGAGAGTGTCATTGGACCTACCCCATGTGGGCTTCGTCGGAGCAGTGGGAATGATCCCACCAAGGCCATGCATGGACAGCTGGCCATTGCCCCATGTTAAGTCTGCAGCAACTTCACAGTTGGACGACCTGAATTTCCACAGCGTGTTCCGATTAAGGTTGTTCACTTGTTCTTTTGAATTATAACTCAACCCAAAAAGAATAAACTATTTGCTCATCTTATACAATATAACCTTAATAAACTATTGGGATATGAATATCGGAGCCAAGAAAAATTTATTAATTACGCGAATATTAATGAATCGAATTATAATTAATTAGCATGTTGATTTTATATTATACGATCACGGACAAGAATTTATTATTTAATCAAGTTTTTACTGTTTTCTATTGAGAAATGTGAATTTACTTTACCATCCCGTTCTATATATTTCCATTGAATGCAAAGTATCTGGGTCACTTCAGCATTTCAGACGTGTTCTATTTCGACCAATCGTAACATTATCGTTTAACAAATTTTGTTTGAAAAACCATTTAATGACTGAAAGAGTTTTGTATACTCTCAGTCAGAGTCGTAACCCTTAGATCAATTCTGGTCGCGTTTACCTTTTCGACTAATTAAATATTATGAAAAAATTTATCAACGTACACAAATACAGTTTTGGGGTAATAATTCAACGGAAGGCGTGCCAATACTTGGAGCATCCAAGAATCTCCAAATTTGACCAAACAATTAACCCTTAGATAATAAATCTAATGGTTTGTGTTGAGTAACCAAAAGACAGAAGAATATTTAGTGATAAATAATTTACGCCGGTAAGTTATAAAATTACCCAGTCCAAAAGGTAAGTTGTATCTTGATATAATGGAAGATAAGATTCACAGTTTTGAAAGGTAGAGTCGGTGTATAGGAAGTAAATCAATTGTTTATATGGAATAATTCTTGAAAATATTTTCAATTGTTTATATGGAATAATTCTTGATTTGGAGGTATAGTGTGAAAATGATTGAAAGGCAGAGTCGATGTATGGGAAGTAAATCAATGATGGTTCCTTCTTTGGAAACTGATACATCTTACCTTTTAAGAAGAAAACTAAATTGAGATTGTTCCGTATAACAAACGGACAGATAGCAGAATTAAAAAAGCTAAAAAAAAAAAAAAAAAAACTAAGGGTTATGTAAATTAAAAGATATGAAAATAAACTTGAACTCAAAAGGTGGAAATTATATTAAAAAAATGAACTGAATATCATAGGGTGGAGAAGGAGAAAATGAAATCTGAGATTAGCATTTGGATGCAGAAAACAAGACGGAAATGAAGCATATCGGCAGAAAAATGAAGAGTAGAAAAACAAAAAAAAAGAGATATTAATGCAGTGCTTATATATATAGTGAGAAAGTTATTAGCATTAGTGGAGTGGGAATACATACATGGGAAAAAAGTGACTACTACTGGGATTGTTGTTGTTGTTCACATCACAGGATATGTCTGCTTCTTCTTCTGCTTCGACTTGTTCTTGTCTTTGTTGGTGCCTTAGATTCCAATTTGGTACTATACACTGACTCATCCTGAACTATATGCGATGATGATGATGATGATGATGATGATCTGATCTTATTGAGTTATTTCTTTCAGTGAACAGGAGAATTTGAGTTCAATGTTGTTGGGGTTTTATTTTGCTCGTCTTCTGGTCCCCATTTTGATGTCACATTTTGGTTTGATTGTGATTTTTACACTCAATGTGTGGTGGCTACTAAATTTCTGTGAGAGAGAATCGGATATGCTTTCGCCACTTGTATCATCATTTTATCTGGGGATCCACTATTAATTCCAATATCAGCTAGCACTTGTGCATGAGCATAAACTCTTTATGTTTTTTAATGTAAATACTAGCTAATTAACATGTTTTATATTCATTTTAATTAGCTAATATTCCTAATTAGGGTGTATCTTGGAATGTCTTAGGTATCTTTGAATGTGAGATCCAATTTAAGTCAAGTTGGTTAAAGAGTGAGAGCATTCTAATGCTCAAGTCAGACCAATAATAGGGTTATGAGCTATGAAATGAAACGTTGTGTTAACATATATGTTTACATATTGTTGATTTTGATAATAACAAATAAGATTAAGAATGATTAAGTTTTTAAAAGCTTAAATTATTTTTTATATACAAATCATTATTTTCACATTTTAAATGTTTTATATTTAATGGAAAAATGATTTTATGAAATTGATTGTTTTTCAAGTTTATGGTTTAATTGAAAGTGTTTTGAAAACTTGAAAATCAACAAGTATTGTTTGAAATTATGGAGAAGGACTTATTTAAAAAGTGTTATAGTATTTTGGACCATTTCATAATTTCAGAAAGTTTTGGGATTCACAAATTATTATTTAGAAATTCTGAATTTGGACATTTTTGTAAAGTTTTATAACGTTTTGGGTCATAGTACAATTATATAAAGTTTTGGGGCAAAGCTGCAATTTTTGATAAATAGTTCACTATAGCAGTCTCTGGAAATTACCCCTTCACCGTTTACGGAAAACGGTTCACCGTTTATTTCCAGATTGCTAACCTTGAACCGTTTAGTAAACACGGTTAAGCCAAATTTATTTTGCAAGTTTGAAATTACCCTTCACCGTTTACGGAAAACGGTTCACCGTTTATTTCAGATTGTTAACCTTGAACTGCGTTTAGTAAAAAAGTTAAGCCAAATTTATTTTGCGGTCTCTGAAATTACCTTCACTGTTTATGGAAAACGGTTCACCGTTTATTTCGTATTGCTAACCTTGAACCGTTTAGTAAAAACGGTTAAGCCAAATTTATTTTGCGGTCTCTGAAATTACCCTTCACCGTTTAGGAAAGCGGTTCACCGTTAATTTCAGTTGCTAACCTTGAACCGTTTAGTAAAACGGTTAAAGCCAAATTATTTTGCAGGTCTGCAGAATTACCCTTCACCGTTCTTGAAAGCAATGACCGTTTATTTGAAATTCAGCTCAAGCGGTAACTTTGCTAGCACAAGCGGTTAGCAGATTAGCGGTTATGACGATCCGTTTTACGAAGAATTATGCATAACGGCTAGTTTTTGAGCTCATTATAAAACTCAAATCAACTCATTTTCAAGCTCTCTGCGCGCAACAAAAGGCATACAACATATCTTGAGCTCTCGATTTGTGAATCATAAATCTTTGAGTGAGCTTTGTTCTTAAATTTGTTCATCTACTCTTGAGAGAGTTTTTATTGTAATTTTCAATTCCTCGTCAAATTTGTGGTGATTAAGTGTGTGATACACTTGAGTGAAGAAATTGAGAGATAATCTCTTTGTTGTAAAGGTTCATTGACACCTTGAAGTCAATTGTAAACATTTGAAGCCTTGGAAAGGCTTGGATAGTGAAATCCTCAAGCCCGGTGTGCTTGGAGGCGTGGACGTAGGCGGGGATAGCCGAACCACGTAAAAATCCTTGAGTTTGCTTTCTCCTCTCTTACTCATTTATTATTGTGCTTTTATTAAACTTATTGTTTTCGAATTTGTTAAGGCATTAGATTTTGATTGTTGTGGATTGTTTTGTGATTTGATTAGGATAATTTTTAAAACACCAATTCACCCCCCCTCTTGGGTTGCACACTTGTATTTCACGTTGGTTATTGTCTTGCACAAATAATCTGATACGCTCTTAATTCAGGAAAATAGAACAATATCAAATCTGCCACTACTTTGAGCGAGTGTTAGCTCCCGAGAGGAAATTTCAGAAGTTGAGAAAGATAAAAGAAGAGAAGGAAGAGTCAGGGAGAGAGAGAAAATTCTTCATTCATTTCGTACCCCTCCAAAATCACAAAAGCCAGCAACATATAACAGAATTTCAGAGTAACTAATTTTGACAACGGAACAGAAAACAACAAAAGGAATCCAAAATAAACGAAACTAATCAAAGCCTTCCTGGGACTTCCTAAACGACGTAGTCTTTTAGCCATTCTGGAAGCTTCTTTTTTCATCTGGGCCGCTGATTTTCTTGTTCTGGTTCCCGGTGAACTTTCCTCATAGGCTGCTTGATTGTGGGTTCTTGGTTTGTGGGCTCTTGGTTGAACTCTTCTGCTAGTACCACCTCTGATGGATCCAACTTGATAAACAAATTCGTATCATTCCCTCCATCTCGAAAACACACCTTGTCCTCAAGGTGAAATGCTGGGTAGAGTTTACAAAAGGCTTCAAAGTTTTCCCAAGTCGAATTCTCGGGTGAGCTATCAGTCCATTGAACCAACACTTGAGGCGTCATTTTCCCCTGTTGCAACACTATTCAGGTAGCACAAATGGCAGCTAGTAACAAAAGAGGATGGTCATCCACACTCAACTCCGGTAAAGGATGAGGATTAATAGAGTTGTTGCCATGGTAAGGTTTAAGAACAGAGATGTGAAATACCGAGTGGATTTTGGAATTATTAGGCATCTCCAATTTGTAGGCTACAGGACCGACTCTAGCAAGTATAGTAAATGGCCCATAGTAGCGCTTGGCCAACTTCTGACAAGCTCGAGAAGCTATAGTGCTCTGATGATATGGCTGTAACTTAACTAGCACCCCCACTTCAAAGTGAGCTTCACGGCGATGTGCATTAGCTTTCTGAGTCATACGATGTTGTGCTTTACACAAACTATCTTTTAAAGAGTGAAGAAGAGCATTACGTCCAAGTAGAAGCTTGGATTAAAGTAGAGCCCTTAGCATAGTGAGGAATAGTTGGAGGCATTCGGCCAAATAAAACCTGATATGGAGACATCTTCAAGCTACTGTGGAAATGAGAATTATAGCTAAATTCTGCCCAACTAAGTAAAGAAACCCATTGCCATGGTTTATCTTGAGTGAAAGCCCATAAATATTACTCCAATCCTCGATTCACCACTTCCGTTTGACCATATGTTTGAGAATGGTAGGCCGTGCTATGACGAAAAGTTGTGCCACTTAAGAGGAATAATTGCTTCCAAAAATTGCTTAAGAACATTGGATCTCTATCAGATATAATGGAATTTGGAAAGCCATGTATTTTAATGACCATGTCCATAAAGAGTTCAGCTGTTTTGAGGGCAGTAAAATTGCAGGGTAGTGAACCAAAATGGGCAAATTTTGTAAGCCGATCGACGACAACCAATATGATTGAAAAACCTTTAGACAAAGGGAGACCTGTAATAAAGTTCATAGTGACCTCATCCCAAACCATATGAGGTATTGGCAATGGTTGAAGAAGACCAGCTGGAGCTTGAGTTGAATACTTAGTTTGCTGGCATATCAAACACTCTCGAACAAATTTTTCCACATTATGGCGCATCTTGGGCCAATAGAATATTGAAGACAAACTGATTAAAGTTTTAGTGACACCCACATGACCTGCCAATGGCGTAGAATGAAACTCGTTCAATAGTACAACCTTTAAAGAGGAGTTAGGACTGATGTAATAGCGCTGACGGTGAAGAAGAAATCTGTTTCGAACTGAGAAGTCAGCTGAAAGTTTGCCTTGTACAAATTCCTGATGGAGTGATAGCAAGTCAGGTAGTGTTGTATTTTCCTCAAGTAACGACTGTAGCAATTTAAATGAAAGATGGCTGCTGAAAGAGAGGCAAGTGGGAAAGGTATTTATGTTATCCTCAGGAGTTGTTTCATGGACACGTGATAAGGCATCGGCAGCACTATTGGTACGGTCTGGTTTGTATTCAATTCGAAATTGGAAACCCAATAATTTGCGAAGATAAACCTGCTGGTCTGGTGTTTGAATCACTTGTTGAAGGAGCTCTTTGATACTCTTATGGTCCGTGCGAATAACAAAGAAACGACCCAACAAATATTACCGCCACTTATACACAGCATCTACAATTGCATGCAACTCCTTGATGTAGGTAAAGGAAGCTTTCAATTTGGGACCTAACATCTTGCTGAAGTATGCAATAGGATGCCCATGTTGTGTAAGTACTGCTCCTATGCCCACATTAAAAGCGTTGGTCTCAATGACGAAGTCAGAAGCAAAATCAGGACTAGAGCTTGTACCATTGCTTGTTTAAGAGTTTCAAAGGCTTCCATGGCTGCCGAATTCCATTGGAAGGCATCCTTGCACAGCAAACTAGTGAGTGGGGCTGCCAAAGAAGCGTAACTGCAGATGAAACGCCTATAATATCCAGTGAGACCAAGAAAGCCCCTTAACTATTTGATAGAACACGGAAGTGGCCAATTGAGCATGGCATCAAGCTTTTGAGGATTAGCTCGTACTCCCGAGGTTGAAACAATATGGCCTAGATACTCAATGGTGCCCTGACAGAACAAACATTTGGACAATTTAATAAAAAATCGATGATGATTTAAACAAGATAAGACTTTCTCAAGATGAAGTAAATGCTCGGCCATAGAGAAGCTATAAATTAAGATATCGTAAAAAAAAACAATCACAAATTTCCGGAGATGAGCTGCAAAAATCTGATTCATTGTGGCTTGAAAAGTGGAAGGGGCATTTGTCAACTCGAACGGCATGACTAGAAATTCATAATGGCCCTCATGTGTTCTAAAGGTTGTTTTGTATATGTCTCGGTTGTGGACACGAATTTGATGATAGCCTGCTCGCAAATCTAATTTGCTAAAAATGGTTGCTCCCCCAAGTTCATCAAACAGCTTATCGATTGTTGAGATTGGGAACTTGTCTTTGATTTTTACCGCATTTAAGGTGCGGTAGTCAACACAAAACCGATAGGTGCCATCTTTTTTTTTTAACCAAGAGAACCGGGGATGAAAAAGAGCTTTGGCTCGGTCGGATTATGCCTTACTCTGACATTTCCTTGATCAATTTTTCCATTTCAGATTTCTGAAAGTGTGGGTAGCGGTATGAACGAACATTGATGGGAGCTGTGTTTGGTAATAGATGGATTTTGTGGTCAATAGTTCTGTGGGGAGGCAAGCTAGAATGTGGAAGAAATAGGTGTTTGTATTGCTGTAAAAGGTTGAGAAATTGATCAGGAAGAGAAGGAGGAAATTCAAGTAAGGAATTTTCGGTGATGGAAGATGAAGGTAAGGCGTCTATGGCATTCACGGGTTGTAAAGCAGAAAGGCTGGTCACTGTATCACTTTGAACTAATGCCTGCAATTGATTATAAGTAATCAGAGAAGGAGAAGATAAGTCACCACGAAGCATCACTGATTACTTGTTTAAAGAGAACTCCATAGTAAGAGCAGAATAGTCATGGGACACTTTGCCCAATTTCTGTAACCATTGAATGCTAAGGACCACATCTACGCCCTCAATTGGCAAAATAAAGAGGTCCACAATAAAAGTTGTGCTTTGCATTGTTAATTTCACTTGAAAGCAGAATTGTTTACACACTAGGAAGTCGCTGCTGCCAATATACACTCGAAAATTAGTAGTGGGTTGAATGGCTAGCCCCAAGCGTTCCGCTAAAGCCGGTTTTATAAAATTATGAGTGCTGCCGCTATCAATCAGCACGTGAAAGGTGTGAGAATCAATCTCGCCAATTAGACGGAGGGAGCGAGGATTGGCCTGCCCTGCTAGCGCGT
The DNA here is from genome assembly GCA_030449925.1 of Citropsis articulata. Taxonomy (NCBI): domain Eukaryota; kingdom Viridiplantae; phylum Streptophyta; class Magnoliopsida; order Sapindales; family Rutaceae; genus Citropsis; species Citropsis articulata. The sequence continues at coordinate 1,566,013 of JASUUH010000019.1, read as the reverse complement.
TTAAGCTGGAGATATCACCAGTAATCCCATCACCTACTAAATCTAGTGGTTCCTCGTTGTCTATGGATTTCAATTCCTCATCATCAGTGCCCATGAGAAGGAGAAATTTACTGCGGCATCAATGATTGCTACTGTATTTCTGGTCACAATTGTAACATAAACCATTCTCACGTTTGTTGCGAAGTTCGGCCGGTGACAAACGACGAATTGGTAATGCTGGTGTCAGTAACAATGCAGGTAAGGCGGGTAAAGTGTTTGGTTTATTGGTACTGTGGGCTTGTGGTGATGAAGTTGAAGAGAGTGCAGGGGTAATGGTTGTGGTAACAATTGTAGGTGGTGAGAATGTAAAAACGGGTTTGGACTGTGTTGGGAAACCAGGTGAAAGGGAAGAAGGTTGCTGCCACTTAGGCCACGAGCGTGTGCTCTATTTCACTTCATCATATTTAGCCTCAAAAGCACGAGCTAACGCAAAAGCCTCCATTAGTGAAAAGCAATTCCCTACGAATGTTGGGTTTAAGACCAGTAATGAAAAAACTAATCAAAAGAGGTTCAGAAATGCCTGTGACCTTGTTCATTAAGTCCTCAAAGGCGGACTGAAAATCTGCAACAGTGGTAGTTTGACTTAATTTGGATAAATCACCTTGAGGATCCTCATACAAAGAGGCACCAAAACGATAGCGCAAATTAGCTAAGAATTCTTTCCACGTAGTGAGTAAGTGATTGTTCTTCATCCATTGATACCACGCGGCAGCGCGACCCTCCATATGAAAGGAGACAATCCGTAGGCGGAGGATCTCAGGTGTATCATGGAAGTCAAAAAATTCTTCTATTCGAAAAATCGATCCATTGGGGTCAGACCCATCGAATTTGGGCACATCCATTTTCATAGAACGAAGCACTGGAAAAATCTTAGAACCAGTAAAAACGCCCCCAGTATTGGAAGTCGAAGGGTTTAAAGGATTTACAGCACCAATAGATATGTTCGGAGACCCATGAATTTCAGAACGTAACTCCTCAAAACGAGAATCAACCGATGTCATGAATTGTTGGATTGTCTGATGGATGGACATTTGTTGCCCATCAAGTTTGGCGTTAAAAGTTGCTTGTAGTGTTTGTAAAGCGGAAAGGATTTCAGAGCTTGCCATGAAGAATGAAAGCACCAATGATACGCTCTTAATTCATGAAAATAGAGCAATATCAAATCTGCCACTACTTTGAGCGAGTGTTAGCTCCCGAGAGGAAATTCAGAAGTTGAGAAAGATAAAAGAAGAGAAGGAAGAGTCAGGGAGAGAGAGAAAATTCTTCATTCATTTCGTACCCCTCCAAAATCACAAAAGCCAGCAACATATAACAGAATTTAAGAGTAACTAATTTTGACAACGCAACAGAAAGCAACAAAAAGAATCCGAAATAAACGAAACTAATCAAAGCATTCCTGGGACTTCTTAAACGACGCAGTCTTTTAGCCATTCTGGAAGTTTCTTCTTTTGTCTGGGCCGCTGATTTTCTTGTTCTAGTTCCCGGTGAACTTTCCCCATGGGCTGCTTGATTGTGGGTTCTTGGCTTGTAGGCTCTTGGTTGAACTCTTCTGCTAGTACCACCTCTGATGGATCCAACTTGATAAACAAATTCGTATCATAATCTCTAAAGATTTGATGAGCACTTGTCTGCCAATGTAAGAAGAGAAGTGATTTGCTATCTGACGGACGATTTCCCCTTAAATTTTGAGAGTAAAATCATAGAAATCAAATGTTGTTTTAAGGGTCCCCGTAGTATAGTTGCTTCAAAGAATTAGTGTGCATGGCTTAGAGCCTTCGAATTTAAGGCCTTTGTTATGTTACATTATCATATAACATACATGATGATGTAACAGCTATTGGATTTCATTAAACGGTTATGAAAATATGAGATGACAAAATCATATTATTTTCACAACCGTTGGATTTTCATCCAACGGCTGTTACATCATCATGTATGTTACATGATGATGTAACATAACAACCTCCCGAATTTAATTAAGTGGGGTCCTGGTTTCGGTATTAATGATGTAGATACTAGAGATCTTGTTGCTGAGATGAGAAATGAGAATTTCATGGCCATGGATGTGCACAACTCGAAATCAATTCTGTACACAAATTTCAGAACTGTAATTGCAACTAGTTCAGATTAGATTAACTTATACAGTCTAGTGAAAAATTTCATCATAACAATAAAATGACCTAATTAGTGGGCCAAAGTTAGTATTAGCAAAATTGAAAGACATTGTCCTTTTCATATTGAATCCTTCCATGACAATTAAATTTTCTTTTGACTATTTTGATCAACTTGTAAACAAATTGAAATGGGACTAAAAAGATTCAATAACAAACTCAAATCCATTAATTATATATATAAGCTATTGAGCCATAAGGTTTGATAATATAATTAAATCACATGACTTGATAGTTTTTCCATACTTAATTTAATAAAGTCTAAATCTCTAAACCAATATTTTTCTTATATGGACGCTCTCATTTTTTTTTAACCTGACACGTTATTAAATCAAATAGTTTAATACAACCAATATAGATATACTATTAAATTATATGATTTATAGATATCCACATGAAAAAAAAAGGCACCTGCACTTAAAAATTTCTATATATATTCACACACACACACATATATTTTTTAACAAAAAGTCAAAAATATTGTAAAATATGTCATATTAATTTTTCTTTTAAAAAAAGGAAAAATCAGATTCAAGTCGTGTTGTTGCTATCATCAACAATTTCAAAATCTTCTATTTTCTCATCATCTACGAAGACATGAAGCATACCTCCATTCTCATAAGCTTCTTGGCTTATTTGCATGCATTACTTAATACCCAAAAAAAAAAAAACAAATTAATTAATAAATTATTCCCCTTGGAAAATAAAAATCTCTGTGTATATGCGTATTTTAAAACTGTTAGAAAGAAACAAGGGATTCCAATCATTCAGATATCACATGATACATTAAAAAAACTTGATTGAGAATTAACAACTCCTCCAGTAAATGCTCAGTTCTCAGCCAGAAACTTGACTGTGGGTACCAACGGACACGTGAGTACAGCCGACCTATGCCACGTGGGCACTTCCTATGGAGTTGTACGTGGTCCTCTATTGGTCTTCACGAGTCACCATCAGTTGTTTTCTCACCATTAATAGAATCATAAACAATCGCAACGCTCCCCATCTTCTCTCCTCTAATTTCCACTTATATCTTCATTCCTTGGGAAATTTAATCAAATGAAACTGATTTCATTGCTAGTTTTGTTAAAAATGTTTACCATTTATTGCATGAATGTGTTTTTTTATGTTCATTTTAAGCTGGTGAAGTAGTAAGTTCAATGTACAAGTTTACAGAATTATTGATTTGAATGAAATTGTCCTAGATATCATGACAAAATTATTTCATATCAAAGCATCAATTGACTTTTATCTCTATACATTCATTGCGATAAGACATCTTCTCTTAAACAAAATTTACCTAAATTTCAAGAGACGTTTTAACTTGATTATATTATAATTCATGCGTGATTGAAATTAATTTTAACCTTGCTCTTATAAGTTTGATTGAGTAATTTCAATAAGTAATTTGATTTCGCTGATCACCCTGATGAAAATCTTAATGAGGGATGTCCCAAAAACAAAATCGCAATTATCTGAAGAAGAGTATTGAGTTATTTAGATTGGCTTGCATCCTTAAATGTAATAAATATTAAGATGATGTATATACATATGTGAATTTTCCACATTGTGGTTGATGATAAACTTAAAGACTCTTTTGATATTGATAGTGATAGTGGCCCTTGTTTATTAAATAGACAATTTGTTGGATCTTATAATATCTTCAAAAGCCTCAATAAATTTTACTCTCCAAAAATCTATTTGTTTATTTATGTGGCAAATAAAAGGATGAAAAAATATGATATTCTTTAAAAGACTCTTCAAATAGAAATAAATTAATATTATTTTAATTAAATAATTATTTTTTGAAAGGAAAAGTAATAGCAATTAAAACACTTCTCTCTTCCTCCAATGAAAAGTAATAAAATATAAATTGAAGAGAGAGAAATTAATTCTCCAAATTTGAAGAGAAAAAATCATTTTTTATTTGAAGAATCTTAATTAAAGTGTCTTTTGGAACTTTAAATATTAATATGACTCTTTAAATAAGTAATAAAATCTTATTTGAAGAGCCTTTTGGTGATGCTCTTATATGCTTGAAAGCAAATCGGTAAATAATTTATGCAACATTACAAAGCTTTGGATATGAAGCCATGAATGAATTTGAAAATATTTATTGGTTTTTCAGTAATTTCAAAACCATTTTATGTAAGAGAATGAAAAGCAAGTTTGTATTTTATCCTGAATTGTATTTACAATGGAGGGGCTACATATTTTACAGGGGACGCTAGAGCCTAGAAGGAATGAAATAATAAATACAATAATGTACACATATCTTGGGACTTCAAAATCATAATATTAGTGATTTACAAAATTTTAAATATTTATTTAGTTCTTATATTTTGAGTTAAGTGCCTATTTCCTACCCTTATTTTTTCTTTACTTTTACAATAGTACCATTGCAACAATATTCTTGTAGATATTAATGAAAAGAAAAAAAATATAAAATTATATCAAACTATTCTTAAAAGTACAATAAAGCTATTGTTGTTTTATTTTTAAGAATAATTTGGTATATTATTTTTTCACAAAAAAAAAATAAATGTAAGATTGTTGCAAGGATATTAAACACCGTTTCAAGTTAGTCCGTATTAATTTACTTATAAATAATAATTAGCAAGATTGTTGTAAGAGTATGAAAAATACCAGTTGTTTCAGATTAATATTTTCTTAATTTACTAATAAGTAATTAATGGTTAATTTGTTAATTTTCTTTTTTAATAGATTAAAAATTTATGTAAAAAATATTGTTATAAGGGCATTATTGTAAAGGCAAAGAAAAAGTAAAGGTAAAAGTATAATATATCTAATAATAGGGATATCTTGAGGCATTTTTCAAGCTGTAGAGATAAAATGGATACTTTAATTAAAATATAGAGACTAAATAAATATTCATCCTTTACAGAAGTCACATTCCTTAACAATTTGAACATAATTAAACTCAGAAAAGAACCCTTTTTTTTCAGGTAATAAAATCTTTTTATCTTTCACATGTATGTTGCAATGAGAAAGCTACCAATCTTTGTGATTAGAAATTTATAGAGATTATCTTAAATGTCTACCTCTACCTCCACCCAGCTGTAACTACCATAGGAATTATAGTCTCTTCTCTTATGGGGTAGAGAACTGTTGAGGGGCAAGTGGTTGGCTAAGTGATTTTCAGGTAATATCATTTTATTTCCTAAATTTTGACAAGATTACCATTATTATTATTATTACAGCAACAACAACAACATGCATATCCCTCCTGTCAAATTCCGTTAAAGTTTGCATATAATACAATAATCAATTTTGGACTATTATTCTTTTATAGCCAAGCGTAGAGCCTAGTTGGTTTAGAAAACTATTTTAATCACACTGGATCCAAATTCTTTAAATTTGGGACACAGATTAAAATGAAAAGAGTTTCCTGTTTTTTATACGGAAAAATAGCTTAATTGAAGGCAAAGATTGAATTGACAAGCATTGCTTTCAGCATAGGCAGCGAAAAGGGATCAAATTCCTGAGAGCAATCGTCATGTGCCTTTAATCTTTATGAATAACTAATATGAGTATCCAGAGACAATATTCTTTCTTTGTTTTTCAATATTTTTTTTCTAGTTCACATAAACCCACCTTATTAAAAGTTTTATCGACTTTAATTTTTTGGCACTGAAAATATGAACATTATTGTCAAAAGATTCCACTTTCTGAACTTGCCCTTTTATTGGAACTGGGCATATTTAACGAGCAACTTGCTTTTAGCCAAGTTAAACTTGGCACTTTCAAGAGTACAGAGTTTCGGATCGGATAAAAATTACATATGCATGATCTTTGTAGTTATTCTTGCTCTTTCCCTTCAGGCCCTTCACATCTTTCTTTTTTCACTTTTGGCTTTCATCTTCTTCCCATTTGCCCAAGCAAGAATCGAATTCAGCTTTTCATGCCTGAAATTTGGTCATATTTTAACAAGAAAGCAGCAAAGTATACGAGCTATGTTGATAAAGAAAACTTGTAACAAAAGATTGCTTAAAGAGAGAGTGTTTTGGTGAGACATTGGACAATTTACCTTTCGACTTTCTCCAGAAGATCGACTGCCGGTTTTGATCGAAAGGAGGATGAAAGACTTGTTTTTTCACCTGTTACTTCGTAGCATGTTAATTTTGTCGAAATGAACAATCTCGAGAAAATGTGAGCCTTGTGCTAAAAGTTACCTGCAGATTTTGTTTTGTTGTAGGAGGGTCGCCTGGCAGTGTTAGAATGTTGCTCCACCTGCTGTTCATTAGCCTTATTTTTGGCTTCTTCATGTGAGTGAATGGCAAATGCAGCCGCTAGAACTGCAGTTGCATACCGGCTTTCTCGCGAACCCTGATCCTGATTCATTGACTTGGAACCAGCGGTTTGGCTTATTTTTCGCGGTTGCAGTTTAAGAAAACTTATGCAACCATTGTTCTCTGGTGACTCTGTTTCCCTTCTCATGTGATAGGTGTGCTTTACTTCTATAGAAGTATTTGATTTCAAGGGCTATCAATATGATTTGGAAGCCTGAGATGAGAGGCTGGAAATTGGCATTTGAAGTATTTATAGTTAACGTCCTTCAGTACTACTTGTTGCATTCGGTGACACCTAAGATACTTTATTTTTCACTTTACTTCTGATGTGTACCTTTTCACTTTGCAACTTGACTCCATATCTTAAAATTCTAAATAAAAGAAACTTTGGCGTAAAGTAATATTCGAGTTGAAGACTTTTTTACGTGTATTACTCTGGATGGTTGGTTCAAAAACAAATGAGAATGGAACGTGGGAAAAAACTAAGGTTCCAATCCGTATTGCTGCTATCGTTTTGTAGACAGCACAAACGCGCCAGCTGACAAAAGATGGAAATCTGTGGCTACCAAAGTGAAATTCTTCTTGAAAAATCTTGTGTACTAAATGAGCGGTATGGTCTTAATCATTGGGACAAGAATCTGGAAACTTTTTACTAACGATGCAGCCCTGAATCCCTGGGTTGCGTGGCTGTGAAGGATTTCGTACATTAGCTATATTTTCAGCGTTTCTGGAGAAAAAACTGATGGCTTCACTCTTTGAAATAACACAATTACACTTCCTAATTGAAGATTTATCTTCCGAACTAAGCAAACCTGAAATTTATGCTTATGAACTTAGTCCGCGTGAGAATCATTTCAAATAGAAAATCTTGTCCTCTTTTGCAATTTTCTTCGACAGCTTTGCGGTGTGCCTTTTGCATATTGTTGCTATAAAAATGGTTCTTGGCCAACTGCTTCTTAAATATGAAATAAAGCTTCATCTTCTACGAAAGACATTAACAAGAAAAGGAGAGTCTGCAAACAGATTCTATAAACCATTAACCATGTTACATTACATAGTGTTGTGTGTTCAAAGAGGTTTATATATGGACAATCTTTATGGACATCACTTGCAATCTGAACATACGACATTGAAATTTGTATATTGTATATAATTCTCATAATTTGTACATAACTTGCTCTTTAGTTCCCAATTCAAGTGAGTCGTTTTTTTTATTTTTATTTTTAAAAAGAAAAACATTTAACAGCAGAGACAGTACTTCACAGGAGCCTTTCCTCTTGATCGAATCATCTTCGCCTTCTCTTTTATCTCAGCTTCCTTTTTTCTTCTTTCCTCCTCTGCCTGTGCTCTCGCTCCTCCAGCAATTCGCTCAATTCTTGCTATCTTGTTTTGGTAGTGTTGTTGGTTTAGTGTCCTTCTCTTATCCAATTCAGCCTGCGTTTCCATTAAACAGAATTTTAATCATCAATGGCCAGCAAATCAATAAATTAAACCACGAGTACATTAATAAAACCTTTCTCTTTTCCATTTTAAGTGTGGCTTGAAACTTCTTCTCATACTCCCAGGTTAGCACTGCAGCCTTCAGCTTCTCATACCTGAAATTTCAGGTTATTATGCGAAAATAATGGAGAGTTTGTGTTCTAGTTGTAAATGAGCATTAATAGACCAAAATCATTTTGCTAACAATCTAAGAGTTGAATCTTTACCGTTTAATAATCTTTTTCATCTGCGTTAATTCCCAAGCTTCTGCTTTTGTTTCCATATTCCCGTGCTTTGGTGGAATTCCTAGCCTTTGGTCTATAGCCTGAGGGGCCGTAGATCTTGCAGAATGCGAACGACTTGGTCTACTAACTGGGAAAGCACTTTCTTGTGCCCTACGGTCCACCTCTGCTAAACTTCCAGAAGAAGTTTCACCTGGTGAATAATGCGTTAATATTTTGAGACAACACGTCACTGTGAAATTCCATATCTGGTTTTTGCGATTACCTCTATCTTTATGATTCTTACTGGAGGGTTCCCTAGTTATGGAATCCTCTTTTCTACTCTTTAACTTTGCCCTTGACATTTCAAGCTCCTTTCTCACGTTCCTTCTATTTTGTGCTTCAGCTTCTTCTGCTAAGTAAATGGAAAATGCTGCAGCTGCAACTGCAGCCGCATACTCGCTTTCCTGGGGATCATTATGCTGACTCATTTCATCAGGAAACTGCCTCTGGAACCAGCTTTGAACCTTGTCACCTAAAACACCTGGAAATTTGTCGGAATTGAAAGTTTTACATTGATCACGTGTACATTGATTGAAAATTAAACCCTGCGAGCCAAAGTAAATGAAGTAGTTTATTAGAGATGACCATGAAGCACATCAGCACCCGTAAAATATTCTATTTTAGAAAATAGACTGCTTTCAGTGCTGTTGTTGGATTCCACATGTTGCGAATCAGAAATTCTCACTCTTAACAAAAAGTCATTAGTAACAATAACATTGCAAAATGATTCAGAACGAGCGTAATCGAGACCTCTGAAAATGTTTTTTCAAGAACAATATGCAGGATTCTTTTGACTTTTCTTTTGTTATCAAAGATGTGTATTCCTGAAATCAGATTACACTAAAAATAATGACAAAAATTAATAGAATTTGAGATTAAAAAAAAAAAGAAAGAAAGGAATATATTAGCTGGAGAATGGTGTTGGTACCTGCTTTGCTTATTAATTAAGCTCTCCATTCTCCGATCTCCGAAATCCCTTTTGTCGATCTTCTGTTCTGTCTGCTGGTTCTGCAAATGTTAAATGGAACGAGAAGCCTGCAAAGGAAGTCTTGCTTTTAACTCATGAACAAGAAGAGCGGCAAGCAACCTCGGATATTCTTTGCACACAGCTTTTCATGGAAGCAAAGAATCTCATTTGCCTTTCTTTTTTTTTTTTTCTTTCTCTGTTACCAACATCTTTTGCTACATAATTAACAAAAAAACTCAACAGGTATTGAAGCTAATGCAAGTAGTTATTCCTTATTCCCAGCTGCAGTTCCAGCTTTGAAAAACATTTTTACCCGTGTAATTTCATCTCTAAGATTCCAATAAATGAATATCACATTACTTAGAATCTAATTTTGGGATTTTTCTTATTATTGTTTAAATATTGTGTGAAGTTAATTAATAAGTTATTTAATTAGTAGTTTAATAATAGACTTCGTAAATTTTTTTATTTCAAATTTTATCATAAATAATACATTATTTATTAGGTAATTAATAAATTTTTTAAAATTTAAATGAATTAATTATACTATTTTACATCTTAACTAACACTTGGATTCAATTCCAAGTTAAAAGTTTAGGGCAGGTTAATAAATTGAGTAGAATAATTGGATTTCAACACATTGTAATAAAACGATTTTTTAGGGGTAATTTTTGGGGTAAAAAAAAAACCCTACTCTCATAACTAATTTTATACAATACAATACTTATTTAAATATATACTAAATCGTGGGACCCACATTTTCGGCGTGTCAGCTTAATGTCCAATCAACGGAACGACGACGTATGACGTTTTCCCGCCTTCAAGAATCTCAACTTTCAAATCAGCTCCCTGATCAAAAGCCCTAACCAAACAGAAAAATGGAGATCACTGAAGAACAAAGACAAAGAGCCGAAGCCAATCGATTAGCCGCGCTAGCGAAGCGAAAGGCACTCCAGCAGTCGGCCACAACTGCCAGCAATCGTCAAGACGCTTGGAGGCTCTCCAAATGCCGGAAACTCTGTACCGAACCTACCCAAATGCCCGAAAATTTCCGGGTCAGGCTCGAAATCTGTTCACCTGACTCCTTCTCCGTCACGCCCTTAGCAATCGAGGGTTTTGTGTACCCAGGAGAGGAAGAGTGTTTGAGAAGACTTGGTCAATGGTTATCTGATGTAAGCTTCATTTCTTCTTCTTTTTGTCCCACTTATTGAAGTATGTGTTCTTCTGGGGTGGTGAGAAAGTGCAAGAAATTAAAATTGAAAGAGAAAGGGAGATAAAATGTGCGTGAATATGTTGAATTGTTAGTCATTGTGTTCAATTTTTGGTTATCTATAGTTAAAAAATAAATCTTGATTATTTGTGATTCTTGAAAATAATGAAGGGCAGGAAATTGAGAAAAGCCTTAATCACTTGACTTAGTTAATATTTGAGAAAAGTTGTTATTATGTGGTTTTATGTGCATATAGAATTGGTATGTTTTCTGTTGGGTTTGTTTGTATGGTGCTTCTGCATGTGGGTCTTAAATCTTTGTTTGGATGGTAAAGAAAAGAAAAATCTTTCTCTTTGTTTATACCTTAAAGTGTGGAACAAAGTGGAAATGAAAGTGGAACAAAGTGTGGAACAAAGTGGAAATGAAAGTGGTGCTTAAGATTGTGAGAAAGTTTAGGTTAAGTATTGTTGTTTCACCCATTCAGTTTCAAAATAAAAGCTCAAGATTGGAGGCAGTGAGGCACATTCTTCATTCCAAGGTGCTTTTTGTGTGGTGATTTCATTTAGGGTGTTGCAGCACTAGTATGGTATATTAGTCACAACTGTCATTAATTGTGTTATTTTTTTGGTATTATGAATCTTCTTTTATGTTATTTCATTTTTGCATAGGTCATGCCATCACACTATACACAGAATAACAGTGGTGGAAAGGCCTGTGTTTATAAGCTCAGGGATTATAATCCAGTTTTGACATGTTTGAAGAACTCGGCTGGTGTTGAGGTTGAAGGAATACCTTGGGTTACATTAAATGTTGTCGAGAAACTTTCTCATTCAATTGATACTGGAAGATGGAACCCGTGCAGACCGGAACACTTGTCTGATGAAGTTGTTGATGAAATGATAGGAAAGCTGCCAAAATCTCTATTGGATGTAATCTTGCCTTTCCAGCTTGAAGGTGTCAGGTTTGGTTTGCGAAGAGGCGGTCGGTGTCTTATTGCAGATGAAATGGGACTTGGAAAAACACTGCAGGTAACTACACAGATCATTTGATCTATGTCTCATTGCTTGCTTAACATCTTTTTAACCTTTTGGGATTGTAGTTTCTGATACAGAGATAAAAAGAAGCCTGACGATGTTACACTTTTCTATGCATGACTTGTTTGCAGGCTATTGCAATTGCAGCCTGTTTCATAAGTGCAGGTTCTATACTTGTTGTATGTCCAGCAATTTTACGTCTTTCATGGGCAGAGGAATTGGAGCGTTGGCTTCCCTTTTGTTTGCCTGCCGATATTCATCTTGGTAAATTTCCCATTCATGTTTCATAATAATGTTTATCAGATGTTAGGAGTTTTGTCGTCCACTGCAGGTAAATTCTAACAGAAGAGTTTAGATAAAACTATATAGACATGCAGAGCATTTGACCTGGCTGGGAAAAAAAGTCAAAGATTGAGAAAAGATTGCTTAGAATTTAATTTCTTTATGTTTGTAGATTTTCCCAGTTTAGAGTTCAGAGATAATCATAGCACATGTCCCTACAATTACTTGAATATTTAGGGCTCCAGCTTTCTGATAATTGATTGTATGAGGATTAACTTTCCGCTTATAATTATCTTTTCTTGTCTTCAGTATTTGGTCATCGAAATAATCCTGTCCATTTAACAAGGTTCCCGAGAGTAGTAGTTATTTCTTATACAATGCTTCACCGTTTGCGAAAGAGCATGATTGAACAAGACTGGGCTCTCTTGATAGTTGATGAATCTCACCATGTACGATGTTCCAAGAGAATATCCGAACCAGAAGAGGTAGATAATATTTCCAATTTGTTGGCTGTATGATTGCTTGTCAACAAATACTGCTTAAGCTTAATTATTTTACAGTGTCATCTTTTGAAGTACCTTTGCTTGACACAAAGAGAACAGTGCGATTAATGAAAATTTAACCTGTAGGAAAAAATCATGTTTAGAAAACATACACAGTTTTATGTATCTATCTTGATCATGGTATGGATGGCCTTAACATGTCTTGGCTAAATATAAACCTACAAATTTGAACTCAAATGAAAATCCACGTGCCGGTAAATACTAGTAATTAGCTGTGCGGCTTATACCGAAAAAGTTCTCTTTTCTGAGAATATTTGCATTGCAGTCGCCGTTTCTGTTTCTCTGAGTGATGTAACTAGAAATTGCTTGAGGTAAACCCCTTTAATCAAGTTTTTTAAAAATAAATCTATGTATTGTATGTTATATCATTTTTTATATTAACAGGTAAAAGCTGTTCTCGATGTGGCAGCGAAGGTTAAGCGCATAGTTCTACTCTCAGGGACACCTTCTTTGTCGAGGTTGTATCTGGGCCTCTGAAGAAAAAATAGTGGCATTTTTTTATAAATCTTGCATCATTCTTGGGTTGAACAAAACAGATGTTCTTTTATCTGGCTAGTTCTTTTTCAGCTTATATATGATCTGTTTGGTTTTCTATTCAGTTTATATTTACTGTATCCTAATATCTCATTTTATAATTTTTCCTAGGTGATCATAGGCCATATGACATTTTCCATCAGATAAACATGTTGTGGCAAGTTTCTTGATCCCATCATGCTATTGATTTACTTCTCTCTATGTTTAGCATTTTCCTCTGTTACTTTATTTATTTTTTATTCGTTTTTTGACAATGCTTCTGTATTGTAGGCCTGGTTTGCTAGGAAAGACTAAGTATGACTTTGCAAAAACTTACTGTGATGTCAAAACAGTCCCGGGTTATCAAGGACAACTTTTCCAGGTAATCTACTTAGCAGTGTTCAGAAAACACTGTATGGGTTTTACAGATGCTTATGCATGAATGCATCGTGTCTAGTAAACCTAAAATATTCCCATTATAATGATTTTTAAAGAAAACTGTAGGACCCTGTAATTCGGATGCATGCTTATTTTGAAGATGCTGATAACTTTTGCTTTTGCGTAATCTTCTAATTTTTTTTTGTCTTTGGTTCTTTTAATATCTTGCTAGTTTGACTCCTTTTTGGCTGGATAATGGTTTCTGTTATTCAGTAATTGTGGATGATGTTCTGTCTGTTTAACTGTCATGATTGAAAATTCTAAATGTTTCATGGGATCATCTTGCAGGATTTTTCAAAGGGTGTTCGCTTGGAGGAGTTAAATGTGTTACTTAAGCAAACCGTCATGGTATTCTCTTGTCTATATAAGCTCAATGTATGTGAACTATTGTCAATATTCTTTTAGGTTTGCTTTAATAATGCACCTGAACAGAAGGAAAAAAAAAACAAAAACCTTTAGATACTGCCATGGTCTGAACAACAACTTTTTAAAGTGGAGATGTTAGCATTGGGAACACAGCAACACTATGATGATTGTTGTTTATTGATTGTCAGTGTTTTTGCAGTCATTTGGTAATGTCCAACTACTTTTATATGTTAATGTTCTAGGAAAGCGATGCATTGCATCTCAAATATGACTTGGTACCCAGGAATGGATATCATGGATCTCTCTCTTTTCTTTCTTTCTTATTTTTTTTTTACAGAGTAATTTAGTGAAGCATGATCCCTTTTTAAAGAGTGTATCAAAACACATTCTAAATGTAGGTTGCAGCAATTCTCGACTTATTTCTCTATTATGAGATCCTATTGGTTCTTGTTATCTTAAGAATGGCAAAGGACAGTGCTCTCTCCCTCCCCCTCTCTCTCTCTCTCTGGTTTAAAAAAAAATGAATCCCCCAAGTGGTTGAATCATCATGCTACTTACCATAATGATTCATGGGCACACAAACGCTTTCTTTTGCAAGGTTGTCACATCTGAAGATGTTTTTTCTCTGTCAATTGTAGATAAGGCGCCTGAAGCAGCATCTACTTGTTCAGTTACCCCCTAAACGTAGGCAGATTATAAGGTTACTGTTGAAGAGATCAGACATAGTTTCAGCAAAGGCCGCTGTTGGAGTAATCAATGGTTCTGAAAAGGATGGTACAAATGACAAGATTCCTGAGGATTCAAATGAACATGATGGTGATTTATTAGCTCCTTCAGCTATATGTTTTTCAGTTTCAAGTGTTAAGCAATTGCCTGGTGACTTTCCTATCTCTTGCTCCTTTGCAACAGTTCATAATTTTTTGACATGATATATCTTCTGCGAACTAGTTTATAGCTACAACATTGAGATATTATAAGATAATCAAGGAGATTCAATAACCTTTGGCATCATCAAAGCCAATTACTCTAGTTCCTCACCTTTTATTTATTTATTTATTTGCGCTCACATTGTTATGCCCTTCATCAAGCAGAAAAATTGGCATAGTCTTTGTAGCTGACTCTATATTATATGGAAAATTCTTTGATGCAAAGATTATTGGAGATGCCAAATTCATGTAGTTGTATTTATTGTTTTTAGCTCATTCCTCTAATCTTGAGCAGTTGATGTTGAGGGTAATGTGGATTTGTCATTTTTGAAGAAAATTAAGTGTAATTTGATTAAGCAAATTAACAAATTGTTTGGGCTTGTTTTGGAAGACTGAGAGTGACTAAGATTCTTGTGAGATATGTCTCCTGAGTGTATCTTGGCCATGGAATGTTTCTTTGGAATTGATGATTTTCCAAAATACCAATGTTCTATGAGATGGTTGACTTGTTGATAACTTGTTTCCTAGTCTTGGAAAAGAATAATGATGATTTGTCTATAAATTTCTGTCTGAGAAGTAGATACTAGTTCATCCGTGTTTGGATACACTATCTTTGTGCATAGCTTAATACTGCGCACTTCTCAGATACTTTTTGACTTTACTTTCAGACAGTGGGGCCTGTTGCGGATTGGGGAAGATCTCGTACCAAGAACTTGGGATTGCAAAGCTCTCTGGATTTCGAGAATGGCTTTCCATTCATCCAGTCATTGCAGAGTCAGATGGTGCTGCAGACATTGATATGAACCCCAGTTCTAATAAGACGATAATCTTTGCCCATCACCTTAAAGTTCTAGATGGAGTACAGGTGAGTGTCGTTCTCATGTCAATTTGGCCTTTTTACTGGATAGAATCATGGAGCATCTGTTAATTGAAAATGTTCTGTTTATTAGGCTATAGCGATTGCGAGTGATGTTGTACTTGTTACTCTCAGCAACAACCTAACGGTTGCATCCTGAATATGGAAAAGTTAATTTTGATTGATGAGATAACTTGATCAAAAGTAATCAAAAGCTAATCTGGATTATTGATAATGCTGCCTAATGAACAGATATTTGACTAGATTAAAATGATGAAACAGTCAGATGTGAAAAATTTTTCGCAACCTTCTAATGGATTTTTTTTTTTCACTTTTATAGAATAATTATTATTTTTAATCAGAGACAGACCAGAATCTTAACAAGTACAGAATAATTTTCCTTTTCTCTGATTTGGGATATATTGTTGTTTAGAACAATTCTGCTATGTTGATTCTGCATGGTTGACAAAAATGATGCTCTATATTAGCATTTCTTAGGCATGCTTTTTTCTGGTGTTAATCATGGTTCTTGCACTGCTTGACACATTATTTTGAGTTATATATTCATCCTGGCATCTGATTGGCTTCAATGATGATGTTGGAGTTTTTCTCAACATTGTCTGTTACTTATAAAAATTTTTATTTTGAATTACTCAGGAGTTCGTAAGTGAGAAAGGGATTGGTTTTGTCCGAATTGATGGAAACACGCTTCCCAGAGATAGGCAGTCAGCTGTGCACTCATTCCAATTATCAAATGAGGTTTGCGTGTTCTTTGATCTCTCTTACTTGAGATTTGGCAGCAGCAAAGTAAATGCTGTTTATTTACTTTTGTATTTGGGTTAGTCTTTCTTTTGAATTGTCACTCCCTTTTTTTATGATAGCTTTAAATTGCTGCTGAAATTATGGGTTGTAAAATATGGTTGATCTTTTTCATGTGGTAATTTGTTAACTTTCACCTTCGTCTTCTGGGTAAGTTGTCTATGTTAACTGCTACGGAATGTTTTGTCTTCCTGTCTTGTGATTAATGTATCAGACATTTGTTATTGCGAATGAAAATCATCCACACTCTTCCATTACAAAACTTACAATCATATATTTCTTTCAATGTTTCGGCCTTTATGATTCTTCAACCTACGAGCACCAACCTGAGCATATATCAGTACATCCAATATAATGTATCTTATGCACGCGCTGGTATTTGCATCATGATTTGAGAGAGTAAATTTTGTTCTACTTGTCGCTTGTAATGTAGACATCAGTTTAATCTCTCTCTCTAAATTCATCTGCAGTATATTATTTAGTCTTTACCAGCTCAATAGATATCTTTCTTCATCAGGTTAAAATTGCAATAATTGGTATAACTGCTGGGGGCGTTGGACTTGATTTCTCATCAGCACAAAATGTTGTGTTTCTGGAGTTGCCTCAATCACCATCATTGATGCTTCAGGTATAATAATATGAATGATGTTAATTTTCTTGAATTTTAACTCTTATTTATCATTGTGCCTTCATATCTGAAATTTAGTCGCCGGTGCAGTTCTGCAGGCTTCGGAAATGTGTGCCTTTTTATTTAATTTGTCCATTGTTTTGTAATAATGCCTTTGATGGATGCTTTTGTTTTGAACTTATTTTGAAGGCTGAAGATAGAGCTCACAGGCGAGGGCAAACAAGTGCTGTTAACATTTATATCTTTTGTGCCAAGGTTTGCTTTTCTTTGTTTTTCAATTTTCTTCAAACTCATTTGTTTTTTAATTTTAAAAGATTATGGATTTACCTTATGGTAGGATACAAGGGATGAGTCACACTGGCAAAATTTGAATAAGAGTTTGCGCTGCGTATCGTCTGCGACAAATGGAAAATATGATGCATTGCAGGAGATTGCGGTATTGCTTCAATCATTCAATTAGTTAATACTGGGGTAGAGGATTGGAAATTTAGATTACTGTTCCCAAAGGAGCATCTAATACTGGTTTCACGGCAACAAATCTTCTGTGAACTTCCAGTTCTGTTCTTTGATTGCCAAAACCATGGACTTTCTAGTAATAATGCATAATGTTTAAAGTAACTATCCTTTTTCTAGCTGAGGTGGCATTCAAATATCTGTTTATAAAATGTTAGGATCTTATATAGAATCTATATGTTTCCATGCCAAACTACATGACTAACTCTCATAGCTCAAATCTCCATTTTTTTTTTCCTTTTTTGGCTGTTATTTTGTTGTTTCAATGTGAGGTTTGATTTTTCATACCCTTTCTGAGATCAAACTTTTTCTTTCTATTGTCGCAGGTTGAAGGTGTTTCATATCTGGAAATGTCTGATAAAACTGACAGAGGTTCTGAAGATCTAACTCTGGATCAAGTGGCATCTAGTGATCGGTTTCAAGAGTTAATGAAGGTGCCAGAGTTCAGTGAAGTTCTGGACTTTCGAGCTATTAATGCAAATGATGAAATAACTGCCAAAATGAATGACAAATTATTAGAGGAGAGTAAAACTGATCATAGTCCAACCGAAACAGATGATCATCATAATAATGTACAAGTCAATCAGATACAAGCTTTTGTTTTTATTCCAAGTTGTAATTTTCTTTTCTATTTACCATTTAACTTGAAAATTTTTGGTCCTTAGTTTACATAGGAAATAATAAATTTTATTCTTAAAAAGGGCCTTGCAGTTCCTGATCTAAACATTGACAAGGTTTATGCTTCAATGGGGAAAGTCGAGGACATAATGCTTTCTGGTGCTGAAATTGGACATGAAAAGGTTTCTTCTTATGAATTGGGTAAAAGCAACAAACACAAGGACGAATGCAAAAAGGTTTTCTGCCCAGCACAAACACTCTGTTTTGTTTTAGTTTTATAAGGAGGAATTCTCATTGACTCTTGGATATGCAGGAAAGCAAATCCCACCCTCAAGCAACAAAATTAGATTTTGCTGAATTACATCTTCCAACTGAAGCTGATGAATGCAGCTCCGATCAAGTAAACTCTCTGCGGTTTGAGGTAAAAATTGATTGCTAATATTATCATTCCCTTTCTTACCTTGTTAACATCCAGGGAATTATTACTAGATGATTTATCAATGTAATTTGTAGTAGTTTTTGGTTCCATTAATCCTATGAAAGTGGGGAAAATTTGCAAATTTTAGTGTCTAGTTTGCTGCCTTTAAGAGTCTATGCAATTAAGCTTGAACAGGTCAAAATTTGATTCAATAATAGTGACTAGTGTAATCAACATTACTCACAAAAAAAAATAATAATAATAATTATTATTATTAATTAATTAATAAAATAAAATAAAACTAAGAACATTGGTTTTGTTACAATTGGCTTTACCTTCTTTTCAGGTGAGCCAGTATACTGGAAGGATCCACTTGTATTCATGCGTTCCAGGAACAGATTCAAGACCAAGGCCACTTTTTGAGAGTTTCCGACCAGAGGAACTTTGTAACACAGAATGCATTTCCGGATGTCTTAAGGACAATCCAGGTTATAGGCATGCTATTCAGGCATTCATCAATGAGTGGAATGCATTACGACCCATTGAAAGAACTAAATTATTAGGAAAGCCTTTGCAACGGCCTTTATCAGTTGAGTTGTGCTATTTAAAGGAAGCCATTAACCATAACAGCGGGGTATGTCTCAATGAGCTTGAAGAATGATATTTCTCTGGCTCTTATTTGTGCATTATACTGTTAAGTTGTTCATTTCTGACTATTTTATTAATACTTAGTGGTGTTATATTTTTACTGCTAACGTATGATTGATGCTTTGGGGAACGATTATGCATCTGTGCTACAGGGACTGTTAAAAGGTGGAAGTAAACGACGCACTACACCATCACTTGAGATTAGCCATCCTTTGCCATCAGGTGCTGAGTGGAGAAAGGTCCGTATTTGCAGTGGCTCCAGAAAAAAGGAGAAAGAGTACACTCAGGGTTGGACTATAAATGATGAACCACTCTGTAAACTCTGTCAAAAAACGTGCAAGTAAGAAAGAATAAATGCATTTAAAGGAACAGAAAAAGTGGGAATAAATGATCTCTTGCTGTTGCTATGCATTGTAAGTTGTATGTGCTTTCTCTAATTTCAGGAGCAAGAATGCGAAGAACCCAGAATATTTTGAAGATTTGTTTTGTAATCTTGACTGCTATGAAGAATATCGCTTAAGAACTAGTGGCCGATTCCTTCGTGAGGTTAGCCTTGAATCCTGAACTGTATATGATTTAATTGAACATTTTCTAGGCTTATTCTATTTTCTTTTTCCTCATTTTGTTGATGATGCTGTTTGAACTTGAAAACTTTATGTTCAACTAAAACTTTATGCTCTCCCAACATCTGTCCTAGGGGTGGGCGTGGGTTGGGTTAGATTTGTCCTGACCCAACCCAACCTAAAAAAATTATGCAAATCCAATAAAAATTGGGTTGGGTCAGGTTATAGACGAGAGAGCTTACTAAAAGATCTTATTTGTTTGCTTTAAAGGGTGGCAACAGACTATTGTCTGAGAAGAAAGGGGTAGCAACACGACACGATTGTCATACTGGAGTTATCAATATTTTGATTTTTGTGAGACAACTATTGAAGAACTAATGTTATAAAAAAAAATGTCACTTTCTTTTTCTTTTTTTTTTGGGTTATGGTCAGGAGAAATTTTGATATTTGACAAATTAAAGGGTGAAATCTGTCATTATTTTACTTTTATTACTATATTTATGGTTTGTGTAGGGTTCTGTGAGTTAAGACTTTTTAAGCCAATCCTATCTAACCTAAGCTAATCCTAAATTTCAAATTTGGGTCACGGTTTTTTTTCGGCCTACCCATAATATTCTGTCCTCTATTCATTATTAAATAAATCCACACTACTCACCTAAGATACTTGAGACTTCCAGGAACTTTTCCGAATAGAACATGGTGTCTGCACAAATTGCCAATTAGACTGCCATAAACTTGTGAAGCACATAAAACCTTTATCATTGGAGCAGCGGCGGAAGTATATTATGAGAGTAGCACCAAAGGTGGCAAGCCAACAGAACCTGTGAGTCCATAAATACTTATGCCTATGATCAAATTTATTTGAAAGGATCTCGAGTGAATCATACTTTGTGGATATATAAAAGCTCACTTGTGCTTTTGCTTGCATAGAGGTTGAAGAATATTCATGTTTATGTTTATTAAATGTTCTGAAACATCAGTAATCTCCTTATTTCTGGGAATGTAATTTGGTACATTCATCACACTCCATACAACTCAGAACAGAATATAAGATATTTCAAAGCGATCCATTTTCAAACCTGACACAGATACTGCTTACATGACCATGTTGCACCAATATCAGAAGCCAAATGATATTAGTTTTAATATCCTGTAGGCTTGAGAAGCTTGTCAATGACCCAACTGAGGGAAATGCATGGCACGCAGACCACGTTGTTCCTGTCTACCGAGGTGGAGGTATGGTGCAACTTCTTAGTGACCTAGTTCTTCATCAAAAAATATGTGGTTTTATCCAAGACTGGAATTTTCATTAGTTGATTTCCAGGAAAAGCTTTATATAAAATATGTGAAAGTTCATATAGATTTTCGTAAATAATAATGTTATTCTTCTCTTAAACATTATTATTATACTGCAATTTCTGAGTTTTCTGAAGCTGACACAATTTTTCAGTAATATTGACTTGTCATAATGGATAGTTTCTATTTCTATCTAACATTTTATAATTGATGTTAAACTCTTTAGACAATTATTCCACGTGCTTAAGGTCTAGCTGTGTCATATTTGAATTAGCTTGTTGCATTCTGTGTCATTATGTCAGTTGTGCTTTAATTCCTCTCATAGAACAGGATGTAGCATCACCAAAACATAATGATGTGCTTTTCTTTACTTGATCTCAAGTTGTTCCTTAGGGCCTTATTCTCTTAAGGAGTTCCTTGAAAATTCTTTTAATTGTATAGCTAGCATTTGTTTCTTTTAGGAAAGGATTCAAAAGTTATCATTTTTCTTAATTAAAAAAGCATTTTACTTTCTTATTAATGCACAAAGTGATAATCGTTGTTTTTAAGTTTGGTTTGGTTTGATTGTGCATCCTTCTCATTTAGATCCTCCATCAAATCTCTCTCTTGTCCATCCTACAACATACCAGCACCACCGACATGTGCACTACCACCGTCACTCCAAGACAACACCATAACCACTGCTAACTATGACTTTTACCACAAGCCGCAATCACCATTCTTTTTTCTGCTTTGATCAACGAGAATAATAGTAATAATTTTAAGGACAGGTATAACATATTGCCTTCTAGATGCTTTCGAACATATTACTTGACACTTATATACAATTACAAGGGGAAAAGACCAAAGATATCATTGGGACTTATTCATTAAGGTGTATTGAAATTTTGGTGAAATTTAGACCTTTTTGAATTCTGACTAATAAACAAATGCAGTCCAAGACTAAAAGAGCTCAACAATCTGAGTTATCTGTTGATATTAGCCAATTATGTAAAGACCATGAGCTACCCTAGCTGACAAGTAACAGTGAAAATAACAATTCGAGTCTTTGTTTTTAATTAATTTATTTTCTCAAAAATTTTCTCAGGTGAATGCAGGCTAGAAAACATGCGAACTCTTTGTGTTGCTTGCCACTACGATGTTACTACTGCACAATGTGCTGAACGACGCTCAACAAGGGCTAAAGCAAGGAAACAACTCAAAGTAATAATGGATGGCATACAAAATGATCTGAATGTTGATGGGACTGTCCCTCATACAAAGGTAAATTAGTTAGAGTAGATCGTCAGCTTTTAATGATACCTCCCACTTAATACATCTCCACTAAACCGCTTCCGCATTTCATAAAGCAGAGAACAAAAATATGACAAATAGGGTATATTTTTTTATGCTTCTGTACATAAGAATTTATAGATCTCTCTAGGATACAAATCAAGTAACTAATTTTCCTAAAATATCTGTACAGTTCACATATCTCTCAACTACCTAAAATAGCACATAACCAGATATGATACATAATTACAGAAAATCCTTGGAAATCTTACAAAATCTTCCAACATTTCTGTTTTTCACTTGTTCTATATCATGTATACTGATGTTTGAGAATGCTAGTGGACCCTGGTACAACAGCAGGTAAATCTATCTTTTGAGTCCTGTTCAGTGGGGAGGATTGCATTTGTGTGTTCCAATCCAAATTAGGTAGTTTACGTTCTGGTCTTGAAAAGTCCTGAGCTGGTTGACATTGTGGTCTTGAGAAGAAAAGATCAGATCTTCTATTCTATTACTGTCAGATAAAACTAAAATGCCCTTTCTATTATGCTAAAAAGTTATTTCTGGTATAAAATATTTGTTCGGAGACAATATCATTGTAATTTCTTTATTTCCAGACTGATCTTGCAATGACATACATAATTTTCAGGACCAGATGCATATGGAGACAGAAGAAAACACAATTGAGGATGAACTTTTAGTCAAAGTTCCCGGAAGTTCCTATTCGGTTGGCAGTAGCAGCAGTGCTGAAAGTGAAGACTTGAATTCCTCCAAATCTTGATAGCCTAAAGATAAGGGAATGCTTCGACTAGTCCCCCTGTTGTATTATAAAAATTTACAGCAGCCGCCATTATAAATTTTGTTAAATTGTCATAAGATGCATTTGTGGCTTCCCTTGGTGTATGCAGTAGGCTGACGGGCTTGATGCCTGGCTGTGTTGGACGATGCTTGTACTAATTTTTATTTATTTGTAGATGGCTTACATGTACATGTTTCTCCAAGCACTATTACGTATTAGGTAGTTTACAGAAGGTTACAGTAAAAACTTGTCGTGAATAGTCTTGATAGAACATTATCCAAGATAGAACATCGTACAAGTGATACATTTTCAATCATTCTTTGTCAGCTTAGCTCACTAGCAACCCAAGAAAGTCCTCGTTTATATGCCTGTGAAAAGTCGCTGGAAATATATACATGTGTAACTTGTTACGATTCATGCAAAGAAAGCAAAGTGTTGTGCATAGGTTGTTTGACCGATCCTTCTAGAGCCGCCCGTGCCCTTTGAACAGCAGGTGACCAAACCAAGATTACGGCACTATATTATGATATATTGATCCAATTTTCTTTCCTATGATTTAGAATTCTAAATGCCCACCGCCCCACCATCAGGGAAAAAAAATACCCACTGGAGTGCAGCATTAAAGTTTAGATACTCCATCTTTCTCAGTTGGGCTTCGGAGGGGCTGCCTAAAATTAGTAGCACTATGCTACCGTGAGTGCTGTAAAACCATTAAACAAGCACGTAGTAGAGGAACCTTACATTTCAACAAATGGGATCATTAGTAATCTCTGCCGAAAAAAACTGCTCTGCTTTATCAATGAAGCGGCTAGGGAATCTAGAGTGCAGCATTAAAGTTTGTGGATTTCGCTTGGGAGTCATATCTTCACAAGTTTTGGTTCCTTTGCTATCTCTTTGGTTTCTCATCTTGCCAATTCTCATGCTATTTCCTAAAGCACTGCCCTTTCCAAGAGATAATCTTGCACTTTTACCATTGTAACGGCTTGATTTTAGGGAACTATCTCCTTGAGATTTTCTAGATTCAGAACTCTGTTGATTACACTCACTAGAATCATCCACTGAGAAATGCTCTAAGGTTGAGTTGGGTTGAGTTACTGGCAGAGCATTTCTACACGATTTTAACAAAGAAAGTAGCATATCCATACTAAGTTCTTGTTGAACCACACCCTTGTTCTGCTCACACCCATAACAGGCCGCAACTAGTGTGCCGGCCAAAATTGGCATCAACTCAGGATCACTGAAGAATACAAATGGCAAATCGCATACCTGTGTCATTCCAACTCAACAGTTAGATTTACCAGTTACATCTGAAGATTTAAGAAAAACTTTCTTGAACATTCACTGACCTTGTGAAGTATTGTAGGACTATGTCCCCATCGAAGGACAGCTTGATTCCCGGGGTGAAACAAGGCAAAGTACCCAAGAAGTAATAAAGACTCTGACAGAAGCAGACCAACCTGAAAGTTCAAAGAAAGCAAAAAAGCATTTACCACAAAATATTTATATCTATAGATATCTATGACTAAAAAATTCCGTGTGAGCCTAAGATGGTACTCTACTCTAATCACTTCCTCACAACAAGAGGCACTATTCCAATTAAAGGCTATAGGCTAAGTACCATGCATGCAATATAAATTTAATCAATTCCTAACAACGAGAGAAACTATTCCAATTGAAGGCTACAGGCTGACTATCATGCATGCCATCTACTTGATGCTGTCTACACTATGGCATGACAAATTTACCTGATCATTACCCACTTTCCATTTGTTAGTGCAATGAGAAAGAAGGAAACTCATCAAGTGAAAAAATTCCATCTTCAGGTCTGGCCTGGCCTGATAGCAATTTTGAGATAAAATGGGTCAAATAAGCATGCAAAACATTAAAGATGCATATCTCCAACAGTCATAAATCCTCAAGGAATCGTTACTAAAGCTAAGTTTGAAAATCATCATCATGAAATCAGAATGCAACATGATAAGTGAAATTAACTTACTAGCATTCTCTGCAAAAACACGATATCCAGAAGAGCCAAATTGTTCAGAACTTTGAGCACTCCAGTTGCTGCCTCCTCAAAATTAGATGGAAGCACATACAAGGCCTGAAATAGTAGAAAAACTATCTCACTAAGTACACATAAGCAGGAAGCATGACAGAACCAGCTAACAATTTGAAGATGTTTTCAGGTACAAATAATTTATCAAGGAAAACATATATACTGGCAAAAGAGATCAGATTGATAATAATTAAAACCAGTTCTAGTAATGAGAACTCTTCAACAAAAAGTTCATTTCCCTAAGGTGTGGAATGTTTTACATTTGGTAGCAAAGTACCAAAAGCATCTATTCTTGTATACTAGTACTGGTCAGTCAATCACTTTTTCTTATAAGGTGAAGTCATCACAATCCTACAGTTGCATTTTCTAGGGTGATAACTGATTTATACCATGGCAATAGCATCTCCGAGGAAGTTCTCTTGTTGCACCCACTTTCGGTTAAATTGTTAGGAGAGAATAAGAAATAATTGACTGAGATTAACAGACCACTAAACAAAACCTATACATGTAGCTGGCCTAAAATTTAAACAGAACTACAAACATAAATAGATTAACTGACCAACTTAAAACGGCTGGGAAAATGACTAAACAAGAGCAAGGAAATTATGCAGGATCCCTAACGCAGAAGATGCTAAAATTAAATGACTAACTCATGCAGAAAATTTTCTGTAGCTAGGAGCAAAGCTACCTGTTCAGAAGATAATCTGTTGTTTGCCTGCAGTAGCACGGATGTCAATAGAGAAGGAAGACTGACTAATCCAGTTTCCGATATGGCAGAAAGAAGAAAATCCAGAGGTTGTTTCAAGTTCAACATCTTCTCGTTCTTTTGCACTGCAACCATATCTGCCAAGTGCTTTTCATCCATCCCTTGGGTTACAGTTCTCTGTGATTCATCTATGCCATCAGTCTTTTCTCTGTCAGTATCAATCAACCCAACTGAACTATTGTTCATCTTCTTTTCACTATCATTGCCAATGGGTCCTGAATCTTTTACTTTACATGACTCATCTAATGGGCTATCCTCTGGTACATCTGCTAAAGGTAAAATCACGTCTCCAGAGGCATTATTTATGGAGACATACCCAGACTCCACAGACACAGCAAGTTTCGTTTCCGGACTGCCATTTACTGTCACTGTTTCAATAGGAGAAGGTTCCCAATTGATGGAACTAACAATTCCTGAGCTGGATGTTAAGACCACCAGCAGAGAGATACTTAGTAGGATTGAGGAAGGAAAAGGTGAGCCTTCGACCTGGGGCCTATCATAGAGTGCAAAAAGATCTCGCAGACGGTGAATAACTTGGTAAGCAATCAACAGCTCTAGCAAGCCATTGCACATTTGGAGTTGCCGTTCATCAGAGCTTATGTGACCAATAATTGTAGCAACAGTCCACAAAAATCCATCCAGAACTTCTGTTATTGATTCAAAATTCTCAACCGATACTTTGCTTGATGATGAGCTGGTACTGCAAGGGGCATTTAAAGATGCAGTAATCTTTATATAGTTTTCAAGGGCAGCTGATAACATTGGGATGATTGGGGGCAAGAGATTTTGTGCAAGAAAATAGCTCCTATTAGATGGCACAGATAGCACTACCCTCAACAGTTTTAGAAGGTGTATCATCACTTGGCAAGCTTCAGGTTTTGATGTATGGGAAGCAGGGAGGGCAGAAGCGATAAAATCAAGCAAACCAGCTTGGCGAGAAGCCTGCAGCTCAGGGTCCTTTCCCTCCAAGAACTGAACATAAATAAATATTTTAGAAGCAATAAATTATTTATGCAACACTCTGTAAAACCCACCCAAAGAAATGACCGCGATGGTGCAACATTATGAAAAGGAGAATTTGGTTCATTTTATGGCTTGGTGTAAAGGGTGCAGACTGCAAGAATAGCAATTTGTGCCATCCCAAGGTTCTCCCAGCTTCTAAGAAAAAGATGCACTAGTCAAAGGATTCATGATTCTGACTGAGAAATAGTTAATTTCAGAATTTCACCCAGAGAGTCATAGCAAAATTTACCATTTACCGCACTTTTCCAATGTGTTCCATTAAAAACTATTGACCTCTTTGATAATTTCATTACTCAATAAAGTTAATAAGCCAACAGAAATGAAATCTCTATGACATGGGAAGTGAACAAGCAGATGTCCTTATTAGTAAAACTAGAACATTAAAGAATTAATAACAGCTAAAGAAGGAGAGGAACAAGAATAGAAAAGACCCCTCAAGACAAGAAATTACGAGAGCATATGAATTCGGTGCCTAAATACTCTCAACAAATGTGGATTTTCTATCACTTAGACGATCTAAGCATTACAATCTAACATAAACAAATTGCACCCATACTTAATGCAGCCTACGCCATTGCAGTATCTATGGCATCATGAATATCAATCACACTGAGGTCCAGAATAAATACCTTAATCATTTCAGCAGTTATTAGACCAATACTTGCAGCTCCTTTTCTTGCTTGCCGGAGTTTCTGAAGTTCTTGAAGCCACCTCCCAATTTTTGCCCTTGCAGTGGCCACTGCTGTTCTATATCCTATACCAGC
The DNA here is from genome assembly GCA_030449925.1 of Citropsis articulata. Lineage (NCBI taxonomy): Eukaryota > Viridiplantae > Streptophyta > Magnoliopsida > Sapindales > Rutaceae > Citropsis > Citropsis articulata. The sequence goes on along the minus strand of JASUUH010000019.1, from coordinate 1,538,395 downwards.
ATTTTCAGAACCGACTGGTGGCTCAGGATATTCATATTTCAGAGCCATAAGTCTTTGTCGAATTCTTTTAATCCTCCGCTTCAGTGAATGTTGCAAGGACACATTGCCCATACCAAGATTAGATACACCTGCCCCAGTAACAACACTTGATTGACAATCATCATTGTTGTTTATAGGTGTAGATCTTCCCTGACCCTCCTTATTAATAGAACGACGTAGTAAAGGAGAAGACTGATCCCTGAAATCCATGGAGGCTCTCTCTCGTATCTGCTCCAGGTAAAACTTGCGACGTTGTTCACTTTCACTAAGTTTCTCGGCCAATTTCTGTGCCAGAAGTTCAGCTTCCTCTTGTTGAGCTTTGGCTCTTTCCTCTTTCCTACGGAGCTGTTCAATTGCTCTTGCCTCTCGTGCTGCACTGGATGCTTTCCGTTCCTCTTCCCTTCGAACTTGAGCCTCTTCCTTTTTCCTCTGTGTCTCAGCTAGACGCTGCAACTTTTCAGCTTCAATGAGTTTTCTGCGTTCTAAAACAGCTTCCTCTCTAGCAACATCCTCTTTCTGTTTAGTTCTTAACACTTGAAGTTTTTCAGCTCTCCTCAACTCTGAATCATGAAGTTTCTGGCGCAAAATAAGTTTTTTGTTTTCCTCATTTAAGGAAGTAATGAAACGAACCTCATTAACTTTACTGCTTTCATCACCAGCTCTCCTCACAACCTGTGCCAGAAAAGCTTCATGCCGTAACTCACTACGCTGGTGGCGAGCATACATACCTTCGCGTAACTTCATAGTGCGAACAGCTTGCCATTCATTAACACGATTTAATTTTTCTGAAGTACGTTGAAGCTTTTGAACTCTCTCATTCTCCAACTCACTTCTAATTCTCATTGCCCGTGCATGCTTTTCTGCAGCTTCTTTTTTCAAATCTAAAGCAGTTTTCTTTTTCTTCTCAGGAGTCATCAATTTATCATGCAAAATGCGTGCACGCTCAGCACTTTTCCTGCTCATGCCTGGCGAATGTGATATACGCGAAGAGACACGGAAAGGAGATGAAAGTATATCCTCCCAATTCCTCTTCTCCTTCCATGCATCCATAGATTTCCATGAAGCGGCATTTCTTTTTTCTTTATCTTTTTCAGTGAGAGCAATTTGCCTCTTAAGAGGATCTGTAGGTTTGAAATTTTTATCAGTAACAATTTCTGCCAAAATTTTTTCTTTCTTTAAAAGCAGCTTATCTGTTTCAGATCCAAGATGTTCTCTCTTGCTCTTTCCTGAACCAGAAGCAGCAGAAGTGTCCTTAGGAGGTAGCCTAGATGAATTAAGATTCAAAGAGGATGGATACCGTGAAGGGTCACTGCCATTTTGTACAGAGCTTCCTTTGCTTGACCTTCCTGACTCAAAATTTCGCTTCCTTTCACCTGTATTACCTGGAGTTGGCACTGGTTGTTTTCTTGGATTCATCACTGAATCCTTACCATTTTGTGTTACATCACTTATTATGGCTGCCTCCTTTGAGTTATCATCAGATGTATGATGGCAATTTGAACAGTCAAGGCCAAGGAACTTTGCATTATTAGCAGCACACAAACTGGCTCGCTCTTGCTGAATTTTCTTGAATGCCTCCAGTGATGACGAAAGTATTTCTGCTTTGTGAGGTGAATTTGTCATTCTTCGAACCTGCACTTATTGCATCACAAACCATTTTCGTATTACAGAGCTACATAATGAAATAAACAAGGAAACTTCAGGAAAACATATAATTTATATTTGAGTTTAGTTCATGAATCACTATTAATGTTACGAATAGTTATTGTTCAGTTTTGACCACAGAATCAAGAATTTTGTAGAGTTGGATAACTCTTTACGCCATTTCATAATGGTCCTCACCAACAATATGAGGCTGAAGCATAGTTGACGTGAGTCTAAAGGATCAACACCTGGATGGATACCTTTAGCAGCTAATCCTCTTGATAGTACGGTAGCATCTAAATGGGCAAATGTCGCTATGCTATTAAGTTAAGTAAAAGGGCCCCTGCCCACTCGAGTTCTCAGCCACCCCAGAAGACCTACCCAATCAGTCCTTGCCGTAGGAAGTTGCTTCATAGTAGAATATGATAATAGGCACGAATGCATTGTAATTCATTAACTAGTCAAAGACACTTTATATTTCTTTATGCAATGAAAAATTTGTGCACTATATCATTCAATGTTTACTTCTAACCGTTTATTTCAGTACCTAATTTCTATTCGGCACAAGAAGCTTTAAATTCGGCTTTCTGTTACCAACTTACCATGCAGAAGAACAGAAAATAAGCCAAATAATAGTGATAATTATTTAAAGAGAAAAGAAAAGGTGACCAGGAAAATAATTAAATGAGAAATGCACATCCAAGCACACACATACTAATCATATTGTTAAAGAGGTTTTATACCAAGTGAGTACCCAAAGCCAAAAGTTCATATTCCTGAAATAAAGAGGGGAGCATCGTTACCTCCCATGAGAGGGCATGTGGCCTGCGATGGTCAGTCTTCAGAGTGATCGGTGCCCCATCAATTGACTGAGAAGAGGACTTTTTCACAATTTCGAACTCCTCCACTCTGGTATTCAATTCTTTGAAATCAGATGCAGCCTCTTGAAGAACAAGAACAGCCTCTTTCATCTGCTCCAAATCACATTCTAGTTCACAGAGAAGGTAGAGTTCATCCACAGCCCTATTAAGATTCTCAAAGAGAAAGCACCACAGTCGTTGCCTAAACCTTTCTTTGCTTTCACTGGAATCATCTTCACCAAGGGCAGTCAGACTCTGAGCACTTGAGAGATCATCCTGTACAGTGGCACACAGGGAACTGCAATCCTTATCAACAGAAGTTGTACAAGAATGATCTCCTGAAATTTCAGGTCCATTCTGTTCAGGAATGTGTGACTCAGTGCCTCGGCCTGTTACCCCTCTTGAACCCTCATCAACAACTGCTATCTCAGAAGTTTTTGGCTCATCAACCTCAGATGCAATAACAGGAACCTGCAGCTCCTCGTTTGCAATCGGATGATCATTATTCACTGGTTTGGTGTCCTCAATATGCATTTCCTTGGAACTTGAAGCATCATCATCAGCATTCATTACTCTCTCATTTGCAATCAATATTCCTACATCTTCTGAAGATATTTTATCAGCCTCTTCATAGTTTCCTTCACTTATATGATCCTTACCAGATAAAGAATTTGTCTTATGAGCGTAACTATCTACATTTCCTGGTTTTGCTGTGAATTGGTTCTCTTGGATTATTTTACAAGAAGAAATACATGAAGCTGAATCTTGATTGTTCTCGTGCTTCCTACAAGCCACCAAATTATCATGTCCAATATCACCAAACTTAATTTCAGTTCCAACACTGTTTCCCCAGAGCAGTTCCGTAGCATCATCCTCCAGATCACCCCACTTGATTTTCTGAACCACGCCAGGCTTATCCTTCAGCACAGTTTTCTGAATATCTACATTTCCACCATTGGAACTTGCAACAAACAGTTGAGGTGATTTCTGAGAGTCAGAGACTTGTTTAACAACAGAGTTATCAAGAAAATTTGTACCCTTTTTATCTTCATTTGACGTGGTACTTGAATTTGCAGCACCCTCACCGTGCATGCCAAAACTTCCTCCTGCCTTCAAACGTTGCGATCTGTTCTTACCATCTGAATTTCTACTTTTTTCATTTGTTGCTGGTCGCCGACTATGCTGAAAATTGGAAGCACTTTTTCCTGAATAGCCCCCAACCCAACTTTGCAGGGAAAACTTTGAGCTACTTTTATGTTTCTAGACAAGAAATCAAAATATGAACTTAAGCAAGCCAACAACACTTCATTGGATCACGTTTTGATGAAAATTGTTAACATATCTTTTTCTCCATTTTAAGCATCGCATGACTGGTAATCAAATCTCATCACACCCCTGTGACCGTGGTTAACAAAACATAATAATTGAAAAACATGTAGCTCATCCTAAAATTAAGTATGTACTACAAAAATGAAAAATGAAACAAAAAATGCTTCTAAATAACAGGGGAAAATATCAGTCACATAATCCATGTGAAAGTGAGTAATCTTGACAGGTATTCTTACTGAACAAAATGCAGCTCAGGGAAATTAACAACCATTCTGAAGAAGACATCCTAACAGATTTGACAATTGGCATGCTGTTTTACAATTCAAACAGGAAGGACAATAGAATCTCCTCACTCACATTCAAGCTACTTAATACCAATACACCAAAGTTCAGGGTCAGCATCAATATGTAACATATTTTTTTAACAGTCAGAACGCAGACTTAATTTCAATTTAATTATTCAGTCAAGGGATTCACATATTGTTCCCAAAAATGCAGAAAAAAGAAGAGGCATTGAAAACCTCTGGTTAATTGAGCTCACTATCACAGTTTTAATCTAAAAATAAAAGACCCAAGACTCAAATTTTCACATTTTATTTCATCTTCTGGTTCATTTTCTTTAGTAATCAATCCAGGCATATATAAAAATCATCACATAATGCAAATATGCAAAAGGGTATCAAATAAAATGATCAAAAAGTTAACACCTTTTTCACTTCAAACCATCCTGAGCCATGATCGTCCACTGCTTCTCCTCCACTGTTCTCCATCAAATTTCCTCTCAATGGCAAAATCAAAGACTAATCCCCAACAAGCAAATCATCAAGTGTGCAATCTAAAACCCTAAATTTACAACTGCAGAGGTTATAAAATTCTTGTTTTACATATCAAAGTGCAAGCTTTACCGATCATAAATGACAGGACGATCAATACCGAAATGGGTGATCAACAAAATCCAAAATCTTCAAGTAATCAAAAAAATAAATCATCTTTGGAACGCAAAGAAAACAAATTTCAGTCTACAGAATGAGCTAAACAATGAAAATGACAATGAGGATGGCAAATTGAGTTCCACTGAAATGGAATTGGGAAAGAACTGAAAATTTTGAATATTTGAAGAAATATTCTTTTAGAATATATTTTAGGGTTTATTATTTATTTAATTATGAGAAAAAAAGAGGGGAGGGAAATGGGAATTGAGTTTTATAGAAGGATTCACACCATTTATTATTTATGCGAGAGAGTTATAAATTACATAAATATAACTTAGCATTGCCTTACGTGAGAACGAGCAGAGTGTCAACACTGTTCAGTTTTACTTTTCTACCTTTACCTTCTGTTTTTAATCACAGATGTATCCAAAATAACGGTTAAATTTTTATTTTTCCATTTTCTTAAATAATGGATAATTTAACCAGGCCAGCAAGTGGTAAAAATCACTTTCAGAAGTGGTTTGGTACATTATTATAGAGTTTAATTTATATTTTTTTCTTTAGAGTCTTAGAGCTCGAGTGAAAGTAGTCTTTCTCTCAATATGGGAGTTTGACGTCCCTCGACCCTCGAATATTTGAGACGGTTTAAAATCTGAGCGGTACCATATCAAAATTGATGTAAATGAGTTTCAGTAGTTGTAAATATCTCATATAATATGAGTTATAATCTGAGCATTAGTTTCATGTAATTCAAAAAATAATAATAATAAATAATTTTAATTCCATATTTGCAGTATTCTGTTCTCACATTGCTTTTTGAATTTCCATCATCACCTTTTAAAGAGGAAACATAATCAATTATACTTTTCTTCGTCCCAAATTAAAATAAATTGGAATAAAAAAATTTAATAATTATATTATTTTGCATAATTAGTGGAGTGAAAACACTATACTAGTTAACGGTATATTATGTACTTACTCATATATTATTAAATTCTTAAGTTTTTTTCAAGTAAGAATATCAGGAAAATTGATATTTTTGACAGGATTATTCTTATTAATATTGTGGGTAAAAATTATAAGTTCATAAAGACAAATATTCATGTGATATCCACCAATAACGTATCAAAAGCAAGAAAAAAAGTCGCTCAGAAAGGAAATGGGTAAATTTCCTAAAGAAATAAGTCACAAAAGAAGTAAGATTTGGTTTGTTCTTGAGCTGAATAATGACAAATGAGGAGTTGTTTGTTTCAAGGTAGGTGATATTTCCGACTTTGGAAGCAGCCGTCCCATGGGTTTTATTTTTATATATCATACATCCCCAATACTTCCAACGTTTGTATGAGGTTAAAATAGATTCGAAAACAATACTTAGAATATAATTTAAGACTCAAACTCAATTCATATCTACAAGAAATGTTATAATAATAATTAATAAAATTAACCAGTATTTGGATTTAGGTAGGAATCTAAACCTTGAAAATGATATAGCGGATGTAGTATTAGTTTGTCTTGAAATCTTGGGCTTTATGTTGTTATTTCCAGTGAATATTGTTTTCTGTTCTAGGAGTTTTCTTTCTCACTTATTTTCAGAACTTGCCCAGCACACTATAAAAGAAATAGTCTTTTTCGAGACCCATATTATCAATTACCGCTTAAAAAATAAACAAATAAAGTAACACTGCATATTTTTTTCAATGGGGAAATAACTTAATAATTGATCGGTAATCCCATTAACCATTTCTGGATGCAACCTCAGAGCCAAATTGCATTGCCAGCTCGACACAATCTAGTGACTGAAGTTGCACAGATAGATAGCTTCGTCTGTTTCAGACGCCTTTTTGTGGAGGTGTTATAGGCCTCTGAAGTGACTTTTAATTCCTTTTGATTGAAGGTTTTCTGTATGGAATGTAGTGTTAGAGAGGCTTCGCGGTTGATTAAGACAATGGCTGCATTTTGACTCCTGCTACAAAAGCTACTCATCAAAATGTTCTAAGAAATGAAATCTGGTGGCATCCCAGTTGCATTCAATCTTTTTTGGAGAGACATAACATGATCCTGCTGCTTCTTCCTAGTAAGATTTGGCTCGCTCTTGAGGTTAATGAGTAGCCATCACATGGGTTTTATTTTTACATCATTTATCCCCAGTACTTCAACGTTTATAATTTTTTTTTTCAATAAGAAAGTGAACTTTTTATTGCGGAGTTAAATCAGTCAATAGGCTAAAGATTTAATACTTAAGAGTTAGAATAACTTAAAATTCGAGTCTAATTCATATCTAGAAGAAAACACATGATAACAAATAAAATTAACCACTATATTTATATTTAGGTGAAAATCTATTCTCATTCGTAGAGAGCGGAGATAAAAAGAAAACAATCACGAACCAACACCAAAGATCTAAAATTCAGTGGAGAAAAATCATCAAGATTTTAGATATAAATAGAGATCCACTCTCACTCAAAGAGGAGAAACAAGAGAAAATTAAACAAAATGAAAAATATCTCTACACCGTCACTGTTTTGTCATATGTGCATCTAACCACCATAAAATTTTAGCATGGTTTTTGCACCACTTTTATTTTTAAACTTATATCAATCGACCACATTGACACAAACAAATGACCATATTACTCAAAATGAATTAAAAAATCATTTTATTCTATAAAATTTTTAAAAACAAAAATATTATAGTTACAAGACATGCCCATGAATTTAATGAAACAAATAAATCCCAAAATCTAAGATGTTAATTTTTTACATTTATAAGTTCATTTCAAAATTATCATGGTATTTTTTGTAATTATAATTTCATTTAATTTTTGCAGTTAAATTAAGTACAGGGAAGTTTCTTAATTTTAATTATATGAAAGCTTAAAATAATTATAGGTAACTTTTCTCTTCATGTTAATTTTTGTAAACTTCGCTATACTTAATTTAATTACAAAAATCAAATGAAATTATAATTACAAAAAATTAACATGATAATTCTTAAATGAACTTATAATTATAAAAAAAAAATTAACATCTTAGATTTTGAGATTTATTTGTTTTATTAAATTCATGGGTATTCTTGTAATTTTAATATTTTATTTTTCAAAATTTTGTAGAATAAATTAATTTTTTAATTTATTTACGGGTAAAATAATCATTTATTAGTATTAAAATAATTGATTAATATAAGTTTAAAAACAAAGTTGGTACATAATATATTACAACATTTATAGTGGTTAAATGTACATATAATAAAATAAAAATAATTTATAAATAATTTTTTTAAAGAAAAAAACTTAAAAACTACTACCGAGAATAAAGCTACTAAGAAGCCCTTTCCCTATGATATAGGGAAGGTAAGGATTTGTTTGAGTTGGCAGCGGATGACCTAAAAAATTTTGTGGAAAAGAAATCATATATAAACAGAAAGTCTTTAAGTTACAATTAATGTATTATATACTCACGTATATAAACCGTCTATATATTGTTCCCGCCCATATATTATTTATGTGTGTAGGTGTATGGTACATTAATTATAATTTAGTGTTTGTCATAATGTAATATTTATCTTTAAATAAAAAACTTCACTTTCTATTTAAATAATATGTGTTCATAAAAAATTTTAAAGTGACACATAACGTGCTGAAAAGGGCTCTTAATTATCAAAAGATGATTAGTCTTGACCAGTGACGACTGAAGAAATTCAATAATGAAAAACAAAACCAATCATTCACCCTCTTCAAATAAACATATAAATAAATTTAATAAGTCCCAACTAGATAAAATCCGCGCACCGCAAAGTTTGACACCCATTATAAAAAAACTGAAAAACAAAACAAGATCTCACCCCTGTAACAAATTCAAGAAATTGACCGCAGAGAATGTGACGTAAGTCTCGGGCATGTAGTAATTAATTGCTGATATGTTTATATATATATATATATATTTATTTATTTAGTTTAAATACTGTACCTTTACGCTTGACAGCATTGGCACATCAAGCAATCCCCATTTCAGGAAAAACGTGTATCTGGGGAAGGCATAACTTCAGGTTAAAGCCAGCTTGGAATCTCACCAAAGGCAGAAGCATCAAAGAAAATGCTCAAAAGGTTTGAGATATGAGTGACTCTCGTTAACACCAGTGTGTGAACATTCTATCTTAGCATTTCCGTAAAAAGATATTTTTACTGCTGCGTTCAACTAACCCCGCACTTAAAGTTATGCTCATGCTTGAGCTTTAATTAAATTAACAGCTAAGCTTGGCTGGATTTTTAGTACAAAATTTATGACACACCCATTTCAACTAACATGCTGTCTTTTCATAGTAGCTACTACACACAAGTGTCTTTAACACCAAGATAAGAAGAGAGAAAGCTCTGCTTTTGGATAAACAGAGGCCACATTATTCGTTCGCTTTGCTTAAGGAAACTTCGTGTGGGACCGAGCTTCACTGTTACTTCATGGTGGATCTTCTTGTTATTTGAGGTTAGTTCGCATCTGGGTTGGTGTTATTTTTGTCAAAAGCTGTGTGGGCTGCTTTGGATTTGATTGGTAATAACTTGTTTTAGCATCGAGCTTTCTGTATTTTTAGCATGTTGTCAGATTTCGCATTTTGAGGTTTGTTTATTATTATTTTCTTTTCCTGATTTTTCTTGCACTGAATTTGGGTGGCTAAGCTTTAAGTTAATTAATGCTCAACATTGGATCTGTTTTCTTGTTTCACAAATAGATTAGATAGATAATAAGAAAACTTCTCTATGGGCTGGCCACCACATTCCATCTTTAGCTAATTCCAGTTGTGTGTATTTGACCTTACAGCCTTGCTTTCTTGCACTTTAGTGTGCTTGTATATTTTTGAGATGGCATTTCCTTGATTCATGGACTTGACTGACTTATCAAAGTCTATATTTTGGAAACTGGAAGGACATGACCAGTAACCCACAGGTTCTGGGTTTAAAGAACCTACCAAGTTGTCTCTGCAGCGTTTTGGCCATTAAAGCTATATTAAATCTTGAATCAAGTTTTGGTACATTCAAGTTATGGAGTATCAATCTTGAGATCTGAGTTTTGATATTCAAGTTTTCATATATCAATCTTGGGATCAAGTTTTGAATCTACCCAGTTGTCACAATATTGCTTTGCTAAGATGCATTGTCTACTGGTAATTTCATCATTCTCAGAGAAATTACCTTTCCTCTTTAAATTTTTTTTTAAAAAAAAAATTCTTTTTTCATTTCTCTGTTTGTGTATCATTGAAGTCTGTTTCAGTCTTTGTTTCTTAAATCAATGAATGTGGGTTCCTACAAAACCTGAAGTTTAGAAATTTTCAATCCTTTTTCAACAAGCAGTTGTGGTAAACATAGAAGATAAATTATTTCTGTAACTGAATAAAGATCTGTAACCATATCTGCTTTTAGTTTATAGCTTGTGTTGTGAAATCTTTGCTCCATTTTTCTTTTCTTTGTAAAGATTATAATATGCTGTTAAGTATTCGAACTTGATTTTGGCCTCTGGGTTTTTTCTTTTTAATTTTTTTTAAGCTGAACATGTGTAGTTTAGCGATGAGTGGCTGTTGCAATTTGCATACTTTATGCCATTTTCAACTCATTTTTGTCAAAAGTGATCTCTGTCATTCTTCATCATTTGAGAAATATAGATTGCAGAAGAGAATTTCGAAATTTGAAGAACTGCCACTAATTTGAACTTGTCATTTGACTGCAGCTCATTTTTCTTAACAATGGGGATCTTCCTCTCCTTGTTTATCTATCTGATTTCTTATCTCCCGGTAATTTTGGCTCAAGATGTTACACGTGTTACAATTTTTGTGGACGCCACTACAACAGTTGCTACGAATGATGAACATTTTATATGTGCTACTGTGGATTGGTGGCCTCACGACAAGTGTAATTACAATCATTGTCCTTGGGGAAATTCATCTGTGATAAATTTGGTGAGGCTTGGAAAATCGTACTTTTTTTTCAGATTCAATACAGCTTTCTTATGATTTAATAGCTCCATGCAATTTGGTATTTTCAGGACTTATCTCATCCTTTGCTCGCCAATGCAATCCAAGGTTTGGGAAAATTGCAGTTCTCATGATAATCTAGTACAATTAAAGTTTGATGACAATCTTTGTGATATTTATTAGCATCTTAGAGGACACTTAGATGTGAGAATTTTATGTGACCCTTTGAATAAGATAAGTGTTAAAAGCCTCTTGGATGCTAAAAAATAAAAGCCCTTTGAATTTTATGTGTTATGATAGCTTTCCAGAGCTTGAGGATAAGAATTGGAGGTTCATTGCAAGACCAAGTGTTGTATGATGTTGGAGATCTGAAGGCTCCTTGCCATCCATTCAGAAAGATGAAAGATGGGTTATTTGGTTTTTCAAAAGGATGCTTGCACATGCAAAGGTGGGATGAGTTAAACCAATTATTTAATAGAACGGGGTAAGTTGTATGACATTTTGTCTAATCATCAAATACCAAATTTTCTTGTCGATTAGTAAATCTCTGATGTTAATGTACCAAGGTGTTTTACATAGTCAAGTAATCTCAATGGAGTCTAATGTTCAAATATATCTAGTTTGTTCTAACATAACACATGAAAGAGAACTCCTATTAACTTACAGTGTAGTTTATTTTCTTAATCTAAAATTGTAACCGATCTAATAAATTTCTTCAACTTCTTATATTTTGACAGTTTTCTCCCTCAAGTGTTTTAACTTCTTTGAAGCTAACTTCTCGTCTCTTCTTATTCAAGCACTTCTTTCAAGTAATCTAGTGGTGCTGGGTTGGAGTTTGAATGCCCGCTGTTGTCTGAATTTCTTATTATATGGGACATTTGATTTTATTTCAAATATTTTCTAAAACTATTTTGATTTTGTTTCAAATCTTTCCTAAAACTATTATCATGTGGATTTTATTTTTCTTCTCTTTTTCTCCCCCCAAACATTTTATCCCAATTTTGTTTCTGAGTGTTATTTTTCAAGTTTGTACCTATAGTACATTTGTCATGATGTCAGCTTAATCTTACATTTGCAGGGCAATAGTAAGTTTTGGCTTGAATGCACTCCATGGGAGGCACCATATTAGGCACAATGCTTGGGAAGGAGCTTGGGATTCTAATAATGCCTGTGATTTTATAAAGTATACTATCTCAAAGGGATACCAAATAGATTCATGGGAATATGGTATATATAACATTAAAATTTTCACAAATCACTTGGTTCATTTACATCTTTTCCCCCTTGCCTCATATCTATTTTTGCTTTCATTCGAGGTAATGAGTTGAGTGGAAGAACTTCCATTGGTGCAAGTGTTGATGCAGAGCTATATGGGAAAGACTTGATCAACCTCAAGAATATCATCAATGAATTATACAAAAACTCATCCTCAAAGCCCACAATTTTAGCACCTGGAGGATTCTTTGACCAGGAGTGGTATGCTAAGCTTCTTCAGGTCTCAGGTTCAAATGTAGTCAATGGCGTGACTCATCATATATACAATTTGGGGCCAGGTTGGTTTGTGTGTTAGTGATTTATTTTCATTTCAAAAATTCATATATGCATCTAAGGTGGTACTGATAATAATGCAAAAAGTAGATAAAATGAAATAAATACACAAGAAGGTAAGATTTATAAGTGCAAAAATTACTCGTCTCATTGTTACCATATGCTGAGGTTATTATGCAGTCTTCCTTGCAATGAGTAAGTTGGAGTTTGTAACTTCATTAAAAAGAAAAGAACTGAGTAAGTTGTGCTGTGTTGCATGTATATCAGCTGCATTGAGCGTTTACTGGTTCCCAACGTCCATTCTTTGAGCTGATTTATGAATGATTTCCTTATTATAAATGAACCCTAGATTATTATTGACCCTCAACCCTCTGTATCATTACTTTTCATTTCCCATCCAATGAACTGTTTCATCTCATATAAAATTCTAGAACATAAGATCTCGATCATGGATTTGAGGTAACTTTCAGGCATTATATGATGACTGATCCCCCTCCTTTGGGCAGTAAATTGTGAGGACATGAAATGTTGTCTGACATTTATGAAATTGCACCATTTTTTGTTTCTAAGATAGCAAAGAATCAAAAAATCTTTTTGTCTCTCAGATAATATTTTCAATGAACAAAAGTCAATACCTGATTTTTCAAAAACAAAGTTAAAAGTGATTATTCTTCATTTCTCTCCTATAGCGAAGCATACACATGAAATTTGATAAGCTGCTATTGTTGCTCTTCTTTTGTGATTGGAGCATCTGTCTGTTTCAGGCGTTGATCCCAATCTTGTGAGTAAGATACTGAATCCCCAGCGCTTGAGCAGCGTATCAGAAACTTTTAGCAACCTTAAACAAACCATTGAAAAGCATGGACCTTGGGCTTCTGCATGGGTTGGAGAATCCGGTGGGGCATATAACAGCGGTGGTCGTCATGTGTCTAACACATTTGTGAACAGCTTTTGGTGATATTGATTTTCCCAGTAGCTGTTAATATATTTATCTTCATTCCAGTTTATCAATTTAAGCATTGTTTATATTAATGCCACTATTTTTCTATTAATTGTTTTTAGGTACTTAGACCAGCTTGGAATGTCATCCAAGTACAATACTAAAGTATATTGCAGGCAGACCTTAGTTGGTGGGAACTATGGTCTCCTCAACACAACCACATTCATCCCCAACCCTGATTATTACAGGCAAGAGCATTAACCATTCCCTGACCCAATTTCTTGAGCTTTATTACAGTAGATTATATGTTATTTTAGTGGAAGACTGGCCTAATACAGAGTGCATTCTTTATTATAGTAGATTATATGTTATTTTAGTGGAAGCCTTGTCTAATACATTCTTTTGTTGAATGTATGGTTACTAAACAGTGCACTTCTGTGGCATCGATTAATGGGCAAAGGTGTTCTATCTGTTGCCACTGATGGGTCTTCGTTTCTACGCTCTTATGCCCAATGTTCAAAAGAAAGGGTTAGTGTAGTCTTTATTTCAATTTCACTTCTTATTATTCGATATTCGATGGGGGCAGAATATAATGTTGGAAATGAAACTCTTAGGAAACTGTGATAGTTCAAAATGTCAAGACTATGAAGTCCATCACATGGTCCGTAAATAATCCAACTGCTTGGCTATTTAACAAAATTTTTGGCTCAAATTTTGGCAGGCAATATCACAGAGACCAAATTTTGTTAGATTTGAACTATTCTATTTGCACCTTTTCTTTTTAATTATTAAAAAACCTGTTTTACAGTTAACACCTCTTGCTTCCCAATATCTTGTTGCAAAACCAGTGTTTCCCTTTTCTATTGAAGGGTTTTGCTTATTCAGTTTTGAACAAGTCATCTCTCATACATTGATCTTATTCTGCAGCTTCTTTACGATTGTAATTCTTTTTACAGGAGGGAATAACATTACTCCTAATCAATTTAAGCAATCAGACTGATTATGTAATCAGTGTTCACAACAGTATGAACATGAAGTTGACTGTGAAAGGAAAAGACATCAACAGAGAAAGTTCTTTATCTCGAGATATTAAGAGAGCGGTTTCTTGGGTTGGAAGCACAGCATCGGATGAACATTTAACGAGAGAGGAATATCATTTAACTCCAAAAGATGGGTACCTCCAAAGCCAGACAATGGTCCTAAATGGGATTCCACTACAGCTGACAGAAGATGAGGGTATCCCGAAATTGGATCCTGTCCTTGTTGATGTGAATTCTCCAATATACATCACTCATTTATCAATTGCATTCATAGTATTCCCAAACTTCAGTGCTAGAGCTTGTGTAGTATGACATCTCTTAAGTCTCTTAGAAAGAAATAAGGGCTATATGTGGTCACCAGTCAAGGTTCATAGTTTGCAGAATAGTTAATGTATGGTTACAATAATCCTGAGCAATTGTATCTATAACTGTGTAATAGTGTTTTTTGGGTAATAAGTTTTGCAATTAACAATACAATGTAAATGTTTTTGCTGTCATTTACTACTCATAATACCCTCCATATTTACTTGAGACCTTTTTCATTTTGAATGACTCGTGTAAATTTCTGTTTTTCACTGGTTGCAAATTCACTTTGGATTCTGGAAAAAGAGGGAAGAAAAAAAAGAAAAAAAGAACAAGAAACATAGTCATGGCAAATGTGGGGAGAGACTTTCGTTTACCAGTTGGCGAATTATGATCTTATATTAATTAATTCTATCTTTGGCTAATATACTGTTTATCTGCAACTTTAACACTGAGGGAAGCAATCAAAGGTCTAAATATGCAGTTACTTTTCCCACTTTTAGAAGTAAACGGGCTTAGGATTTTATGTGCCCAGCAAGTTCAAAGTATTTGTCATCTGACACTAAAAAAGAGAGAAGAAAACGAGGAAGTGCTGTGTCATTTATAATTGAAGGTGAACTCAGGAACCAATCTTTAAAATACACATATTCACTATATCATTTAATCAATTTGAACTTTAAACATACGGTATTGTATAATGCAAGACAATTACAAGACAGCATCTCTGTTACAGAACAAATCATTTAAGAAGCAAATGACATTCATGATAATGGCAAAAATATGCGCTAAATCAAAACGACCTACTTACCTAGACAATTGAATTATAAACACCCCCAGCCTTGACTTCCTTTGAAGATACAAGGGGATCAAATTGATATTTTTGGCATTTAATTAAGAGAAAGTATGTGTCATTTTCGACTAAACTAGAAATTCCGTGTCAGTAAGCTCAAGCACCTTGTGGATTCCGATGGGATTTACACCCGGCCGGAATGCATTACCTTCAATGTACCTACAACCAGCCAAGAAAGTGAGAGCATGGTCATGTTACTATATAATCAGTTTACAGAGGTTACTTTCCTGCAGTTTTGGAGTGAATAAAATTAACTCACATTTCTTTCAAGAAAGGATGCTTATAGAACGCATCTGGGATCCTCCCTGAAAATTGGTTATGATCCAAGTACCTGAAATCATTGTGGTTCAGTATAACACAGTTAACATATACACAGAGACATTGTATCAGTCTAAAACTAAGAAAATAAATTGCCCAAAGAAAATCAAAGTTTGTCCCCTTAACTTAAGAAAATACTAGTTACAATATACACACTAAATAAAATTTCTTAGAAGAAAACAATAAACAGTATTGAATCCGGTCCCGAAATATATGTATATCAAACTACAATCCGGTATCCCAAATAAGGAAACTCACAGGTAAGTCAATTTAGGAATATGGGCAAGTGCTAATGGTATTGTTCCAGACATTTTGTTGTGGGATAAATACCTGTAACAATTGCCGTAAGTTCAACAACCCATAAAGGTACTGATGGAGAAAGAATGTGATAATGAGAGTGATAAATTAAAGATCCTAGACTGCAGCATGCAGACAATAGTAAAACTTACAATATTTCCAAATTAGTCAAGTTTGCAAGCTGGGCAGGAACTCCTCCAGTCAAATAGTTGTTATTCAAGTACCTAGATATCAGAAATAACTGAAGAAGTCAGATTCCACCTGTATACAAACGGAGCAAAAATTCCACAAGTAATTATCTTACAGGTTGCGCAGAACTGGAAAGCTTCCTTCAAATCGGATGAGTTCCCTAATGGTACCAACCAAGTGATTGTTACCTACATCCCTGAGATCATGAAGTATAGTTTCTCAGTTAGCAAAAGAAATGGAAGTAGAAGGAAATCTTTCTAATAAATGTATAGAGGGAGAAAGAACATGATGCAAGAAAAATTTTCCGTTAAGAGAAGTGGAAAATTACAAATGCCGCAAGTTAGGCAAAGTCCCTAATTCAGGTGGAATACGCCCAGTTAAACGGTTTTCTTGAAGGTAGAGGTAGCGAAGCTCGGGTAGATTAGCAATCTCCTTGGGAATTTCACCCTTAAAATTGTTGAAGCTCAGAGACCTAAAGGCATTTTGGGAAAAAAAAAATTACAATCAGAAAGATGTACAGAGAGAGGGAGAGAATTAAAAACCCCTTGAAACGGAAATTACGTACAAATGCGTCAGTCTCTTTAATTCTCCAATCTCTGCAGGAATGACATCTTGTAGTTTATTCCACCTCAAATTTCTAGAAGTGACACACCAAAGTTAGTGATCAAGAAAATCATTGTCACCATAAAAACAGTAGGCACACATTATATCAAAAAGAATACCCATTCGAGAATCTCACAAGCGATAGTAGTCAACATAGAACCATACAGATAATGTTAAGGAACCTTTAATTTCAAACATGTTGACGGCCAGCGTCTTCTAATTTTGTTTTCTCTCTTTTTCCTCACTTTTCCAAGGACCAAAACATTTACATGATTCCATTCATACAAATCAGCTTCAATATTCATTATACATACACTAAGATCTCTGTACCTAGTCACAACATCAATGTAGCACTTTGAACTATAAGTGTTTATAGGCTTTAGTATTTGTCCAAAATCTAAAATAAGTTAATTCAATATCAAGGAATTATACTATTCAATTTGTAAGTAAGGAAGATATTAGAAATAGAACCAAAGAGATGAGGCAAAATGAAAAAAGATGCCAAAACTCAGTGGCGCATTGGGAATAAATTAAATTATTACATTGATAAATTAGTGCGATTACTTATAACAGTTTACAGGAGAGGAGAGTAGAGAAACATACAATATTCTCAGCCGTTTTAGCCTTCCAATTTGAGGAGGGATAGGCCCAGTCAGCTTGTTATTATGGAGATCCCTGGAACATTAACACTTGTAAAATCAATAAATGAATAACCAAATTGACTTCGCTAAACTTTATCATCAATTTAGAGGGAAAAAAAAATATCATCTAAACAAAATTGCTTAAGTAATTTCTTTGAATGTTAAAACAAGGAACTCTGTTTTAGGATACCAGAAAATGTTTTCAAAATATTATAGAAGTCTTATCTCCACCTCACATGGAAATTGCTCTTAGGTTGAGGAGATCCAACAACAGAAACAGCAACAACATGGCAGTCTTAACTACTTGTATTGTAATATATGCATGCTATTAGCAGCGACGAACGCCTAGATATGTGATACATCTGTATGTAGATGAGCAGTACACGTACCGAGTGTCTTTTATCCGGTCAATTCAGGAAATAAACTGCCAAAGTGCTTAAGCTATGAAGCATGGAAATTTTAAATCGTATAAAAATCAAATCCACAAATTATGCCCTCAAATTTTAATATTTTGTTTTATGCACAAAAAAAAAGGGATACACCACTAGATTCTCAGTGTTGTATTTCATTTAGCTTATTAGAACGACCAACAGACACGGCGCAGTGATCCATAACCACACAGTTTGGGTATACATGAGCATGCAACAGTAGCTATGCTTAAAGAGGGAAGCATTGAGGCAATAAATATGAAATTAAATATCCAATACAGATCTACTCAACTTCTCCGAATGCAACGTAATGCACTTGAAAGCCATACAAAGACACTCCAAAAGACATAAATAAACTTAAAGCCAAATACTGCAGAGCATATGGATTAAAAGGAAAAAAAAACAAACCATGCAAAATTAAATAACTTACAGTCTTGTTAAGTCCAACAAATTGGTAACAGCAATTGGAAAAGGCCCGACAATTGACACTGCATAAACTTCCCTGCAAGGATAATAACCAGAAAGGTCTAGGTCAATTTTCAGCTTCAGGCATATATAGTTCATTTGACAATTTTTCTTTTGTTTTTAATTTGCCATGGTTGGAAATTGTTCATAAAGTACCATACTTACAGTTCAGTAACCACTCTGTAGTCTCCCTGAGTGGAGCATGTGACCCCAGACCACGGCGGTAGATCACCATCTCCACAGGGATCATCTCCAACCCATGCATAGACCACTCTCCATCCAAGCGACGCTTTAATCTCATTTAAAGCTTTTACTACACCCACCGAAAAATCAACAACAAATCACTTTAATTCCAATATACTTAAGTTAACTAAGCCATTTCTTAACAATATTTCACTTCAATTGACCCATATTTCAACAACTCTGCCCCATAATCCACAACTAGCTGACAGATAAAAGCTGACTGAATACGTTATATCACATTCATCATTAACATCAACGAGATCAGATCACACTTATGACCTAGCTGCAGAGCTAAACAAGCCAACCATACAAATCTCGACTAGTTCATGATGTGATGACACATTTTAGCTAAAGATTGCCAAATCTTAACAATGCAACCTGGAATTTTACTTTCCCGGGAACCAAACGGAGAAAATTAGATGAAGAGATCTATGAGGAAGGGGTTCGTTACCATCTCGCTTTAGCGTTTTGGATTGAGCGGCAGTGAGTAGCAGAGAGAAAATGCAGATCAAAGAGAGTGTCCGCTGCCACGCCATTTTCAGAGCTTAGATTTGGAAAAATGATTACTGTTTTCCTTTCTGTTAACCTCAACTCAAGTACTCAAATGGACCATTATCGGATCTGTCGCTATTTATTTTCTCGCTCCGGATAAGCACGCCAAACAGTCAAAAGGGAGGTAAATAAAAATTTAAAACAAAAAATTATACAATTGGAAGTCCTTAATTTTTAGTAAATTATAAATAAGATATAATTTGTAATTATCTTTACATAATCTCCCGCTGCCAAGAGGCTGAGAATTAAGGTCAGTTGCCTCTTTTTACCTTTCTTTCTATGTGGGTTTTTAAAGTTTGTCATTTTTTCAAATTCTCCCCAAATTTATTAGTGTTGCAACGATTTTAAGATATTATGGTAGAATTTTTAGATTTTCACAGATTGTTAGAATTGCATTTTCTATCATTTGAATTCTAATAAAAGAGTTGTTCTAGAAAATATGAGGTTATTAGTTTAGTATTTTTACCATTTAAAGTGGGAGTGAGGTGTAAATGTTTTTATTATTTAAATTATCTAATATATTTTTCTCTCATGGGGCACTTGGCAATTAACAATAAAAATAAAAAACTTATTTTAATGATAATTATCAATTTTGTAAACTAATAGAATATCAAACACAATATCTCAATAAGTTAAATATATATATATACACACACACACACATATGGGTTCCATTCACTTCCACTAAATCTAAATTCTTCTTGATTTTTTTATTTTATTCAAGCAATCACTATAGGTGTATGATAATAAATGCATATGATACAATAGAAATATTTTATTTTTATTCATGTCCTCATGCTGTAAATTGCATTTGTTGTTGCAAACAAATAAGCTAGTGTCTTCTTTTTCCTTATCTTCTACTTCTCTTACCTAATTTTTCCTCTATTTGTGCTTTTCGTTTTCTCTCTTGATTTCTTTAACTTCTTCATCCCTCAACTTCTTTGTCATTTGGCTTCTTTAACTTCTATGTTCTCTTGGCTACTTTTTTCTTCTCTTTTTGTTTTTCGCTGTTGCTATTATCTGTTTTTTGCTGCTACTATTACTCTCTGTTTTAGCTTTTCTTTAGCTTGTGATCTTCGGCTTCTCTTTAGCTTCTAGATTGCTTGACTTCTTTCTTGCATTGCTTCCTTGCTGCTTCTGTGTTGGCTTTGCTTTTTTCCTTTTATTCTCAAGCACTCCCTTCATTCCTGCAATCTTAGCTTTTTATAAATAACCTTGAGTTACTGTATTAAAAGTGTTACTTTCTCATAAATTACGCTTGTCAAAAAATCTAAACCTTCAGCATCACTAAGTTTATAAATAGATTTAGTTGACATTATTCATTAAGACAATAACATCAAACAAATATGTTTTTTTTATTTATTAACAGCATCCATTTAACAAAATACTGCTACAGGTGTATAATAGTCATATGTTGTACTCGTTCTACCCGTCGCATCCATTTAACAAAACATAATAACACGGGCACGCATAAAAAATTATAAGTCGTCTTTATTTGTGAATATGTTAGAAATCAAGGACTTAAAATGTTAATACCTAAAATGCAAATACAGCTAATATTCCAGCCAAACGACGCGTTTATGGCTTTATGCGTTGTTCAATCAGAAAAAGACATGCGTGCTTTGCCGACCTTCCTTCGTTGATATATTCCACTATTCCAGCACCAAAAACGCTGCGTTTCGAGCCGCACGGGGCATTAAAATTCTCTCTTTTGCAGGGAAACCCAGAAACTCAAGAAGAGAACACACAGTCACAGCGGGTTCGTCGCTCTCGATAAAAAATGGTGTCACCAGGACAAGCAGCGCCGACTAGGCCCGAGATTTTGGTATTATATCGGGCACTTGTACGCGCGGCGCGTGAGTTCCGCGACTACAACGTACGAGAGTACACGAAGCGCCGGACCATCGACGGGTTCCGCGAAAACCAAAACCTGACCGACCCGGAATCCATCTCTTCGGCGTATGCGGAAGGGAAGAACCAGCTAGCGATTGCGAAACGACAGGCTGTCGTGTACTCACTCTACGCCCCCAAAGTGAGGAGCATCATGGAACTGGAGAATCCTGCTCAGTTGATCAATTAATTAGGTGACATAGAAATTCAATTTTTATGCGCCTTGTTCTTCAGTTGGAATTGGTTCCAGAGTTTTGTATTGTAATAGAAAAAAAAAAAAAAAAAGGCCACGTCCTTTAAGAAAATATATTCTCTAGTCTATTTAAATTAATATGCTGAGCTTAGATTTGACGGATAGATTGGTTCTATATTTTTAAATTGTCTGGTTTAATTTTTTTTTTCTTTTTTCAGGGAGGGTTTCGTGAATAAAAAGAAAATGTAATAAAAGAACTTATTCATCATTGTTGTACTCGTGCAGCTATGCTCTGAATGAAAAGATGTTAACTATAGTTTGTCATTGTTTGATTGCATACTTTTTAAAGTAAATTTGAATTTTCATTGTGTGGTTCTTGGGCAGACAAATTTTCGGAGATCTCTTTAAGAATGAGGAGGATGCTGTTGCTAGAATGACTAAAGCAGTTTAAAATTTAGTTTAAATTTCGCAGTGGATGTGGTCTTGTGGAACTTAGGCTTTTGCCTTGCAAAATCTTTTGGAGTTTATTCTAATGGCACTATTATCCGGTGCAAATTTGTTTCTTGAATGGTCAATGGTTTGAATCTTTGGCATGGCAATGAGATGGAAAAAGATTGAGGGTGTCATCCTGTGTCTGGAAATGATAATAGAATTGGTTTAGTTCTCTGCTGTTTGTGTTCAAGGAGAGTGATTTTACTTGGTGCTTGAATGATGAAGTTGGGTACTCTTTTTGTTTTCATTATTGAATCACAGTTCTATTCTTTTTCCTCGTTGCTTCTCAATAAGAAATCAAGGACAGTGATTATCTAGTATAAGGGATTTAAGTTTTTGTGAGTGGGCAATACAGCATTGTTCATCAAGAGTGACCGTGCATGTTCTGTATAGGCAGGACAGACCACAATGAGGATGTTAAGCGTGCGCGAGTTTTTCATTTTGTTTATTTATTTTTTAATGTTTAGGATGTGTTTGCACACAAGTATAGCTGTGGAGCTGCTGGCACCATTTTTAAATCAGTTTTGGTACGACGCATCCTTCATATGCACCCAAGAGGTCTCAAGCCTACTTGTGGGAATAGAAATATCTTTCCACCCTATTAGTGATTTTCCCTCATGTGTTTTAACTTGAATCTTAGTTTTGTGCCCACATGTTCATTGCTTAATCCATGGATGGTTGAGTGAGTCAGCTGGGATTTTTGCCTCATGTTCAACTGGCAATTAAACATGGCAGAGAAAGCTCATTTTCCTTGGGGACTTTGATGATTATCTTAATTCTCAAGTGTGCCGAAAGTATGCTGCAACAGCAGTGCAGAAGAGCAGGAAGCTAAACACTATAAACATTCAAGCGTGATCAAGGAAAAATTGAATCTCAATTAGAATGAATTATAGTCATAAAATGTATGAATCAAAATTTACTGAAAATCCAAATCCATGTAGGATCTATATCTGTATCAAGATTCATATGTCTGCGCGAGTTACAACAGGTGAGTATCTGCTGATCTGTCCCGGAAGCAAATCTGGAAACTCTACTTTCCAAGTAAGCGGCGACCACGTAGATTAGCATCCTTCACACGGGTGTTTAGCACATCCACGTCATCATCAAGATAATCCAAACTCTTGTTCTGCCTGCAATTTAGCATGAGTAATCATAATCATACACACACCCCGCAATGTTATATCGATAGAAAATGGTTCAACTAGGTTCTACTATAATGGCAATAGTAAATTGACAAGCCACGTAAGCCTGGAGATTCAGTACGAGTTTCACTAAAACAATGAAGCATACCTGTCAATTTCAGACCCCATATCTGTAGCCATATTTTTTAATTCTCCCAGAATATCGCTTAAGTCAGATAGTGCATCATCCTGCTTTACCTTTTCTACCTGTAATGTAATCACAAATAAACGATGATGATGAAATTATGATATCAGTACACATTGTACTCTTAGCCAACAACTCTGCAATATATTGATATGATTGCTATTGATGAAGCAGCAAACACTTCAGCAAGCTGAGATCTAATTGCTTAAATAATTATTAAAAAAAAATAATACAAACCTCAATTTTCTGATAAGCATCTGTGGGTTCAGGCAGTCGAGCTCTTGTGTTTGACTGTCCCTTGGATGTGTTATTTAATCCCAACTTCTCTCTTTGCTCCAAGTGGTTGCCCCTTCTTTGGACTGGGTCATCTGTAAAAACATGAAAATCAGACAGACTGTACGCTAGGGAAAAAAAATGAAGGCTAAAGGATATTAAAAAATGATAAATAGCATGTGGATGCACTCATGAAAGGCAAGAACCATGCCATATCACCCTCTTATTTTCTTGTTATGAGTCTAGTAACCAACGTAATCTCATTTTTAGGATAAACATCAACAGATACAGTCATGCGTTGCATAGGAAGAAAAAATAACCTCTAGTAATAACAGGTCCCATAATTGGACGGGTCTTCTTCGGCTTCCATGTCCTAGAGAACATCCCACCTAGGCTTCCTAAAAGCTTCTCACCCTGTAATCAGCATTCAATGATTATGGAAGTGCTTTGTACAGTCTATAATTCAATCCAAAATGTCAATAAAACAAGAAAAAACAACAGGTAAGAGTGTCAGATGAAAAGCCAGAGAATGAAAAATTTTAAGGTCAAAGGTAGGCGTGTCCAAAATGTCATGTAAAATTGTAAAACAGCTGATACCAGCTAGGAAAACAAATATAAGGCACATGTAATAAAAGTTACCCATGTATATAAGAAGAACACACACGAGGTTCAAGTTATCGATTCAGAAAAATCACTAGCTCCATCTGCTGTTTAAACAAATACCAACTTTATTGAGATTTAAAATATCTATTTCTGGTCAAAATAATAACCTTGAAAACTACAGAGTACACTACTCTGTACTATTTTGATAAAGAACATCTCCACATATATTATTTTGATGAAACAAAAACCATAAGCTAATTAAATGGAAGGGAGTAGTACCATGGTTGATGGTTCTTGTGGTTTAATATTAATGGTGACAGTGTTCAAATAGTACTAAAAGATAACATTGTGCAAGCAAGAAGCTTGATAAGTTGGTTATGCTAGGAATGTGATTAGGAATGTGAGTATGTGTCAATGCATCTAGTCAAACTTGTTTTTAGTATGATAAAATTATGTAGCCTGATACATCATTTAAAGCTCTAAGTGAATTGCAACTGATAAAAGCCATACCCGACTAAGATCGTGATCAATGCTGGCAGCAGTATAGTGGGTCCTGGTAATTTGCTCACCCTGCTGGTGCAAGCTTACCAAAGTCTTAGTAGCATCCTCTCTAATCTCTTCAGCAATCTTCAGGCAGCCATGCACTTGCTTTGTAGTGTCCTCTGCCTTGTAAACAGCATAATTCTCCAATTCTTGAACAGACTGGTTCTCTAATCCACCAGAGTCACGAAAATCATTCCTATATTTGTTTCTGGCAGCTGAAGTAAGGGAATATGAGGACACTGCAGTGTTCTCTTTTATATCATCATCATCAAAAGGATTAGTACTAACTTTTGTAGTTAGGTTCGGTTCAGAAGAAGTCCTTTTTGAGGGTTTAAGAGTCTGCTTATTATCCAACTCATCGTCAGAATCAAATGGGTTGGACCGAGAATAAACCTGGTGTCCAGGGTCAACCAAGTTATGCTTACCAACCCTTAAAGGAGATTTCTTTAAGCCAAACATTCTTAAAGCAGAGCTATTATTCAAACTGAAGAGAAATCAATCTATCAATCAATGTTCCTGAAAATATAAATAAAATAAAATAAAATAAAAACAGATAAGCATTTCTGTGAGATTGTGATGCCGTTATTCAAATAATTACATTAATCAACAAGTTCAGCTGAATTAGAATGTGATCAATAAGGTTGCATAGCATTTGAGTTCAATAGTACAGACTAGTGGGCGTGATTCAGGAACAAATTATCAGAACTAGTTCAAAAAAAAAAAAAAAAAACCAGCGACCCAAAATTCAAATAAGAAAAACGAGAAAATAAACCAGAAGAATATGTTTCCATTAGAGAAAATTTGATAAAAAGAAATGAGAGGAAGACGGTAAGGTTACAAATCTAATTAAAGATTTAGGTTGACCAAAAAAAAAGGCTATGGAAAATAATCATACCCATAAGCTTTTTTTGTTCTTTTTTTTTTTTTTTTTTAAGAGAAAAGAAGATATAAGAGATTTAAAAAAATTAATTCTACATTATTCATAAATATGCAACACATCTACAGGAATGAACATAATATGACCGTTAGACTAATATGTCACTCGAGCGACCGTTCAACACAAAAAATAAAACAGAAAACTTTTTCTCCAATTTTTCTCAGAAACCAAACAGAAGATCCAAAGGGAGAACAACCATAAGCCTTAAAAATGAATTGAAAAAAAAAAAAAAACCACAGAGATACTGAATAGCTGTACCTAAAGATTTCAAATTCTCTAATTTCAAGAAAAAAAAAAAAGGATTTTGTTTGATTAACGAGAAAGCAAGTTGATCTCAAAGAAACTGACCGTACGATGATAACAAGAAAGAAATAAACAAACAAACAAGACGAGACAAGACAAGACAAGATTTTGAAACATACCCACATAGCAGAATCTAAAATCAAGCAACACCCAGAAAGCAGAATCAAGAAAACTAAGTAACTAAATTAATCAGCAAAGATTTTAGAAGAGTATCTTTAACCTGAGAAAATGTTGCAGAAAATCTTGCAAGAGCCCAAGAATCTCACAAGGAATTAGTCAAAATGAAACTTTGCGAAGAAAGAGCTTTACTTTGTGAAGAAAGATTTGGTGGGTTTAAAACTCTAAATGAGAAAGAGCAAGCCACGTATATAAATCGCGTGGAGCGAGTTCTCTGAAATTGGAACAAGGATGAAAGGAACTGGCTTAAGAGGGAAATTGGACTTTGTATTTTTCTAATTTATTTATTTCTCGGGCAATGGGCATGCTCTTTTATTTGTTTTATTTATTATTATTATTATTTTTTTAAAAATAAAATTTGAAATGTTCAAATGCGGACTTGATCCAAGACTGGGAGAGGCGCCCCACTTTGACGAGAGAAACAAGACTTTTTGGCTCTGTTTTGGTAGGGACGCGCAATCGTGGTTCATTACGGTGACGTTTCATTTAATTCAATTAATTGATTTTTTTTTAATAAGTTTTGTGAAAAAGGAGTGATGAATTCTGGAATCAATACAATAAAATAAAAAAAATTATGTTTGTATTTTAGAGCCGGATTAGAATTAATGCATTCCATGGTTGACCGTGAACCTATAGAAACAGAGTTGACAAATTGGAATTGCTCTTTTTTTGAGTTGTAACGGCTTAGTTTATTATTAATCTTATGAACGGACCGTGAGTTGATTAAGTTATTTATTATTAATTAAATATAGAATATATTATTTATTAATGTTAGCCGGCATTTCATTTTGGATTATTTGGACCGATATAACAGTTTTTTTTTTTTTTTATGGTACAATTGTGAGTTTAGTCATCCAATATATGAGGGACACACATAAGTAAATAAAAATTAAAGGAATTTCTATCATTACCGTTTATTTGATAGGCAAAATGAATATCTAGAAATTTCCTTAAATGAATATCTACGAAGCTATTGCTTTCGTTTTGATTAGGTAAGGTCATAAGGTGGGAATGAAACAGGCCTCTAAATTTAAGATTTTATCATTGCATATTATCTTTTTCTTAATCAAGAAGTTAATCTATTTTAAGACATTGACCTACACAATTCTTTTCAATATGGGAAAAGCTCTTTTGCCCAAACTCTAAACATTAATATGAGTTTGTTCAGCAAACCCACCACTTTCATTAGTGGAGAAAAATTGAAAATTAAAGAAACCTTATTACAAACTCCATCCCAAATTCTAATAATCATGATTTTGAAAACATATATTAACAATTTATTAATGCAGATTTCTATCTAGCTAATTTGATATTGCCATGATGCAAGTCACATAAATTATTAATTTACCAATAAAAAATAAAAAAAATAAAAAAAAACCCTCTTACCCTATTTTTCCACCGTCACTTTTATTAAAAACAATTATTTACACCAGTCAAATACATATAATTAGATTTCTAGAATAAATCATCGATGCCACGTTGATACTTGATAATAATAATAATAGTCAGACGTTAAGAGAAACTTCGAGGAAACAGAGACATAACACAAAACAAAAATTATAATTAGAAGGCGTATCTTTCTTGCAAGAAAGCAATTAGCTTTGCCCTCATGACAAATACTAAGAAAATACTTTATGTGTTAGCTTCCGCACCATTATGGGACTGTCTAAACAATTATCCAAGGGCTAAGGAAATATTGGTGGGTTTAGTAGTACAATGGTACAAGCCCATAGTTCTAGCAGCCTTTGGTATTAAGAAAAATCTTCAGTAGTCAAACTCCAATAACTCTAAAATAAATGAAGATCAGGTGAGAAAAGTTTTGAAGAAAGCATCTAGTATCCTTAACATAGGCTTCTGACCTTGCTTGGCTTCCGAAACTTTCTACTTTCTTCTTCAAGGGGAAGAAACAAGAACAAAATGCCAAAATTGCACAAACAATTTTTCCTCAAAGAACAATATACACATAACACATAGGGAGAAAACTGTGGATAGCTGCACATTTTGACCAACAAAAATAAAAAATAAATTACAAGTTGCTCAAACACATGAACAGAGAAAGAACACATAGGATTGACATCTGGAGCTATATTCATTGCAGCATCTCCCACTTAACTTTTCCTCATTACAATTTGCACCAGAAGACAGAGAAAACTAATGTGTATCAGAAATATCTCAGCATTCCAGCAAATAATATTTGCTAATGTAAATTTTCCACTTGAACCCCTTCTAGCCCAATAAACATATAGAAACAAAAGCATGTTTAAGGGCGACATCCAATCACACAAACAGATGTGCAGGAGATGTGTGTGTTGACGCGAGGGCAGGGGGAAGAGAGAGAGAGAACCTCTACCACGATTTCTGATCAATGAACATCTACAGTTCCCAATGAAGCCACTCTCTATATGGGGAGATGTCTGCCAGTGGCAACAAATTTGTTCTGTCCCTTTTCAATCTAATCATGTAGAACAAGATTGGACTTCTTCAGAATTAAGCAAAATTCCCTGGGTAATATAAAAACTGCATATCATAACATCGTTACCTGTGTCTCTAACTCAGCTATTCTTTGTAAAGATGCTTGTTCAATGCAAGCACGACGCTTGCACTCTTCTTCAAGCAAACTGGTCATTTGGTACCTCAGCTCAGCCATTTCTTGTGCCAGGTCCTCTGCTTCTTCCTTTGCCTTAAATTTCTCCGCTCTCAATTCTTCCTAGTAGTCATATGCATATTAATCTCAACCAGTTCAGAACAAGTCAAACAAGCTCAAGTAAAGTTATAGTTCCTCACATGACTTATACCTTAAGCTGCTTCACAAGAAGTTCGTATTCACATATTTGAAGTGACATGCCCTTCATCTTCTCCTTCAAATTTCCATCTGGTCCCAGTACTAATGCCACTTTTGAAAGGAGTGCACCAAAGACTTTTCCACAAAAGCTTCATAAATATTAAGATATTACAAGGAATTAAAAAGTGAAAGCTATTTGCCACTTAATAGGCACTAAAGAAAAACAAATAGAACTACATAATAGGTTATTGCTCTTCATTTTAAGGGCAGTTTGCCCGAAGCAACTTTATGCCATTACCATACAATTGAGGGACACAAACCATCAGACATTTTAACTCAGTAACTTGAATGAAACCAGAGAACTGTAACTCACCATGTTTCTTTTGACACAGTAAAATTTCTCTCTAGTTCAGTCACCAAAGACCGAATGTCTAGCTGTTTTCTGTCCTTCTTTTCCATCCATTCCTCAATCTTTTGACAAAATACCCTACCATTTGTTTCATATGAATCCAGCTTCTCCTTTAGCTCTTTGTTTTCTTTATCCAAACATTCAATAATTTCCTGTGAATCTTGAATCTGAATCTCAAGCTCTTTAATTAATGAATTCATCCTAGCTTTTCCTTGAACGTTTTCCTTCTGAACTTTCTTCGCTTCAACACAGGTCTGCTCCAGGGCAATCATATCAATCTTCAAGCTCTCTATTTCACACTGTGACTCTAGCGCTGAGGATGAAATTGATTCCTGCAATTTCTTGATGTGCAAAGCTGAGTTTCGTAATCTTTCTTCTTTGCTTTGTAGTTCCTCCATCAATAATAAGCACTCAGAATCAGATCTCCTCAACTCCTCCTCCAACTGGCCTACCTTGTCTTGTAAAATTTCCATGTCCACTAATTTCAATTCAAGGCTGTGAACATGCTCACCTAAAGAGTATACCTCTTCATTCCTTGCATTTAGTTGATCCTGAAGGTAATCTGTAACGAACATCCATGAATATAATAGCTGCATGATTGCAATCATTGCTAAAAGGATAAATATGCTTTTTTTTTTCAATTCAAATGAAATAGATACCTCCTACGCATTAATTGAATGGTCAAAAGGAAACTGAAAATAATAATAATAATAATAATTCAATGCAAACATATTTACAACATCATATCATTCACAAAAGAGAATATGTTCTCTGCCACTGGTCCACCCACTACCTGATAAAGAACCACCAAAACACATGCAATTTGTACGTTCATCATTGCTCATAATTGTCCAGAAACACTATGGTAGTCTAGTACATCAAAAAAGTTCCAACAGAGAGACCTCCTACACTTTCCCTCTCAGCAACTGCTTGAGTATCAATTTATCATGGTAAACATAATAAGTTAAAACAATCCGCTATAGGGCATAATTGAGATATTTTAGTAACTTTTGTTAAAGGCAGCTTGAGACGCAAAGAACATTCAACTCCTAAGAGTCTCCATAATTTTTTGCAGGTCAAAAAAGTAGTTTAAGACAGCCAGCATGACCACACTGATGGTTAATTTGATAATTGGCTTGATTACACATATATGTCAATGACTGCAATATATAATAAGAGAAAAGAGGAGTATCAAATGAGTCAACTCCAACAAGCAGCATCTTTATAAAATGGAATAAATTGAAGACAAAACGCCTATTAACAACCTGAGTAAACAGGTAAGTGAAACAAAAAATAAGAATAAGCACCTATTTCTTGAGAACAGTTCATCAGTTCTCTTTCCAGCTTCTGAATGCGTTTCTTGTCTTCATTATGAGCTTCTGATAAGGACTTCACATGGAGTTCTAGTCTCTGAGCCAAAACAAGTATGAAAACAGGTAACTTGTTGAAGTAAATGGCTTCTTAAAGCCTCAATTATGTCACATTTTCTCCCAGTGTATTTATTCTAACAAAAGACTGGTAAACTCTTTATAGACGTGCGCACGAGTGTGTGTGTTAGTTGGAAGGGGACTTCATGTCTGTTATACAATTAAAAGTTTGCTGTTATATTTCTCCAGAAATGCCACTCGATGAGGAAGGACTAACTAGGGAGCCTTCTGATATATCTCCACAATGACATGCTGAGTCTGAGTATATATGCAGGTAGTTAAACTTATACTCCAAAACAGAAAATATAATGAAGACGAGGTGATCCAGAATGCCTGGCTGTGTAGTAGCCAAGTGAGCTGATAATCCAGTTTATGTAAACAAGAACATGGAATATTTTGCTCAAGAAAACCAAATTAAGCAGTAGATAAAATTTCTTCTCACATCTTCCCCTATTAACCTCCTTTTTGCAAGGAGAATATAAAAACACTAGATACAAGAACAAAAAAAAGCCATCTTCTAAACTGCAACTTGCCTCACAAATAGGAAAGTTATCGGAAAAGAGAATTTGTTTCCTGAGCCTTTAACTACTTAATATATCTTAAAACAACGGCGAGGACATGAGACATGAGAATGATATGAATCATATTGCTTTGGCTCTAATGACAGCAAATCCATGAAGCAAAACTTACTTTGATTAGGTCAAAACTTTGAGATTGTGATTCTCTCAAGGTGTCCTTCTCTTTCCGTAGCTGCATTAAAAAAATAAAATAAAAATAAGGTAAATACACTATCATATCTAATTGCCACAATAACTGGACGAATAGTACCTAGATATCAAATTGTGCATCAAATAGCAAAACAAAAATGAGGGTTTCGTTCTCTCAAGTCAAAACCTCAAAATATCACCACTGCATTAATAATAGAAGCTATCTGAAACCAAAACTAGTATACATGGATTGAGCCAAAAGCATACGCGCTTGAGATACAAGAAAGCTCCTAAGATAAAACACCCTATAACTGAAATAAACCCAAAAATAAAATCTCATTTATTGATTGAGGCAAGTCATGCTGAAAAATCCAATTAAATTGTTTTAGAGAGAAAAAAGAAAGAGCAGTTCAAACAAGCTAATTATCAAAGAGAGTAGGGGAGGGTTAAACTACCTCTCGACATCTTGTCTCAATCTGTAAGAGCTCCTCAACATCAAAAACGCTTTCACCATCACTCCTCGAACTAATTGACATTTAGAAAAAGGAAAAAAAAAAAAAAAAGAAGGAACTCCGACCAAAGAAATAATTGCCTGTAACTATCAAAGGAATGACCATAGAACCAAATTGAAATCAAGGCAGAAAATCGAAATAACAAGATTTTTGCTTCGTTTGATAAGTGGGTTAAACGAAAGTTGTTACCTTCTTCGTGGAAAACAAATAGAATCCGATGATTGATTACAATTCGAAAGTTTTCATTTTGAACGTTGTAACGCATGTGGATTATTAATATGATAAAAAACGCTGGGCTGCTGGCCGTTGGTGGTAATGGGTTTGGGTTGGGTGTACAAAAACGGACACAAAAAATTTCGGCCCATTTATCAAATCAACTTCCTAATTCTTTTTAATCAAATTAACTAAAAATAACATTTATTTTTAATTATTTCTTATTTTGTTAATAAGGGTAATTATGAAAATAAATGAGATAAATGAAAAAGCTGAGATTAGTGAGATAAATTAAAGGGGTCAAACATTACCACTCTTAACTAAAAATTGAACTATTTCATTCAAACAGCACAATAGTATTGTATGCCTCTGTTCACTTCTGTTATTTCACTGAATTATCTTCTATTATATTCTAATGAAAATGACAAAAGTTTTATAAGTCATAGTTACAATTTTAATCTCTTACTTGAAAGCTTCTTTTTTTTTTCTTTTTTAAAGTAAAAAACGTTTATTCACAATATTTTCTTCACGCCTAAAATGTAATAGAATCATGGTATCGACTATATAATGTAACGAAATGACTTGGTCATGCAAATGGTTGCGAAAAGTTAACCGAGTACAGATATTGCTGTAAGACAACGGGCAGGACTGTACAAATAGCGTTTTCTTTTGATTATTCTTTTCCCCTCATTTTGGCAATGGACATGAAAGCCGAAATAATTACAGGCACAGGTATCACCCGTACAAAACCCAAAAACAAGAAGAAAAGTCGGGACTCTAACCTAATCCCATACTAGGCTTGCCGTTTGTTGATTGACTAAACTCTAGGTTGCAGAAACCATAGGAGCACTAGTTTCCGTACGGGCTTCTGCCTGTTTCTTCACCATGGCAGCATGCTTCTGCCCCTCAAGATGATAAGTGAAGACCGTCTCACTATTGCACACCACATTGCAAATGGTGCACACTCGAACTGCTCGTGCCACAGCTCCACTTTCCACAACCTTCCGTTTCTTCGTCTCCAGATCCTCTTCAGTTGCTGCCCTCTTCTGTGATTTCGGTACATCAACACCACTGCTGTTATTGGCTACCGGCTTCTCTGTAGGTCCAATTATTGGTTTTGTTGCAGCTGGAGCAGGAAGTGGGGCAGGGGCACTAGTGCTATTCTTAGCTTTGTCCAAATTCTCCAGATTTTTCTGGTGTTTTTTTCCCTGTAAGTGCTTAACATAGACATCATTGCTGTTACAGTTGATTTTACAAACTTCACACCAGGCAGATTGAACAACTTTTGGTTTTTTTGCACCTTTAGTCCAAAAGCTATTGTTCTGAACTTTGATTGCAGCAAAATACTGACCAACCCCCAAAGATACTAAGCGAGCCTATATGATAACCAGGAGAGGTTTGATAACTGATTAGTACTTTATTTACATTACGGCGCCATTTGTATTGGCAATCGATATCAAGATTATGACTACTTCCATTTTTCTTACTTGCGATCTCCTACAGAATGTTACAGAAACTGATTGCTTAATTAGGTTCTTAAACTGAATTTTAAAAATGCCCAATGAGAGAATACACAAAAACTGGTAAGCAGCGATTACACGTGTCTTCTGAAAAATGAAAAAACTGAAAATCCTTACAGATGCAAATTAACATTACTTTGCCATTGAAGCAATGCAATCTTGAAATAAAACAAAAAGACAAGCATCAAGTGGGAATCAATAAGAGAGAAGGCTAGGCTAGAGAGCAAAGTAATTACCTGAGCAGCATGTTTTTTCCCAGAAAGATGATCATTGAATGCTTCCTGACCATTGCAGGCAATATTGCATACTGTACAGACCCTAACCGAATCAACTGCTGCACCACCATTGACAAGTTTCTGTCTCTTCATCTCCAGCTCCTGGCTTGGCAAACTTACTTTATTGATTGTATTGCAAGATCTTTTTAATGTGGCAGCAGTGGGTTTGTGTTGGTTCTGCAAATTCCTTAGGTGTTTCTTTCCAGATATGTGTTTTTGAAAAACATCTTTGCTATTACAATCAATATTGCAAACCACACAGCTCATCGGTTGAATGACTTTGCTTTGGGCAGGAATGCTCTGTGTTACATTATTCACCATAGGCTGACTGGTAGCACAGCAGTCACCTGAAGAATTTAAACTGGTAGATGGTAATGACCCCTGAAACCAAAAGCTATGGTCTGAATAACAAAGAATGCCAGAACAGAAAGAAACACATGCAATTGATATCCCCTTTTCAACCTCAAGTGTAGGAAAGCATAGTTAGCTATCAAAGGTAAATCCAAATCCGAGAACAATGCAAAAGAAAAGAAAAATCTCCGAAAATCACTACATTGTTTATGACATTGGGTTTGAGATTCTCTAATCCTTCCAGGCAACTAAGTGGTGACATACTTAAGATACAAAAAACTACTTGCATTATACACTCAAACTCAGTCAAAGATTTTCAAAATAAATGGAGAAATTTACGTAAATTTCCTCATCAAAAACAAAATGATAAGTTTTGAGCCATCAGTGGCATTATGTTTCTAGGCACGTAGAACGATCAAAACTTCCTTATACCCCTACACAGGTTTGATTCCGTTATCTCTTCTAACTTTGAAGAGGAATGTTAAGTTACTCTTATAAGTGCCACAAGCTTCAGATCTCGATAATATCAACATCCTCACGAAGATTATAAAAAGGAGGATGCATCAGATCAGCACAATAAACATCAAAATTGCTTACTGCAAAGCTGCTATGGAGTACAGCAAATTCAACTTGATTATAAGCTAAAAATGTGAAGAATCAGCTTAAGCACTCAAGATTACACATACAGACCATAACCTTCCCCACCAAAACCAAAAGCAAGCAAGACTGAAATGCGACTGGCAAGAAACCAACCCCACATTACCCAAAAAAAGTTCAAAAAATTCACAAATGGTCATATACCTCATCAAAATTTACAGTTTTAAACACAAAACCCACTAACAAGAGCACCCTCAAACTCCACTTCTGCGATCCAATAGAGCATTACAGACACCTTAAAACTCTTGAAAAACATCAACACTCTACACGTACACAGTAAAACACCAAAGAATCTCCATTTTCAACCAACAAATACTGCCAAGACATGGTCAGTTCACATCAAACGCTCGAAAGTCATAATTTTTTAAGATACAGGAAAGAAAACAAAGCCGAGGAAAATACCAAATACTTACATTTTCATATGTTAAGGAACCAGCCTGCCAAGTGACCCATGCCGCAGAAACGGCATTTCGGTCCACGTAATATTGGGTTTGGATTTGGTTCTCAATTCCAACATGGATTGACGGGTGCGAACTCGAATCGGCATCCGGTTCGATTCCAGGTGGATAAATGGCTAGCTCCGCATGATGAACTGCAGGCTGAGGGTAAGAAAAATAAGAAGAATGGTTAGGGTTAGGGTTAGGGTTAGGAATTGTGGGATGGTTAGACAAGTAAGTGAAAGAAAACGGTTGTTGTAGCTGTTGTGTATGGTACATTTGTTGCGCTTTTGCTCTGACGATAAATTAAGGCTATGGTTTTACTTAGGGTTTAGAAATTTTTCAGAGGAATCGAAGAAGCTTCGAAAACGAAGAACGACTGAACGAGCATTTCACTTTTTCTTTTCTTTTTTTTTCCTATTTTTCTATTTTTCTATTTTTTCTATTTCTAGTCTTTTTGCGCCAACTTGGTCTGAGTTGCTGGACCGGGTAGTATTTCTCCAGAACACCGCACATACTCTGATTACACCCACTCTCAGTCTACTTGGCACCAAAACAGTATTTATCAATTTTGTATTAGCTTTTAATTCATTCAAAAATAAGCATTTATTAGCATGTTGCCAAAGTCGATAGTGAATTTTTTTTTTATTTTGTTTGTTCTTTTAAAAGGTATGAACGAATTCTATAGAATTTAAATATAGTGACCAATTAAATATAATTACTTAAAAACTATGATCAAATCGATAATAGTGATATTTTATGGGGACCTCTCAATTGAGTTGATGATATCAAACTTCGCCCTCAATTTTTTTCCTTTGCTTCACATGCTTTTACATCTCTAATCCAATGTTTGATACTGTAATTGATGCATCACATCGTATGGAACAACGACATGGTGAAATGTGGCATGATTTGGATATAAAATCGAATCTCGTACGGGCAGCACGTGTCAAAAGCGAACTGCGAATCTGCGATCTTCTAAAGCTTCACGAGACTAAAAAGTGAGGGAACCACTTGTTAATTGCTATTTGTCAACCCTGCAAATACTTGGCTGTAATTTTAAGACCAAAATAGCCCCGAAGCCGGACAAAAAAGCACACAGTCTACGACAAACAAGCTTCCTTGGTAGTTAAAAAGTAGTTACTGGTTGTAGGTACTACCTGACAAAGCAGCAGCACACTGCCAGCTACTGATGGCAAATCAGCAAGCCTGCCCAGGCCCAGAGATCTGGCTTCTCCATACTTTGCCCAGCTTCTCGCCTACAAAGTGTTTCTGCTCAAATACCTAATTTTTTTTATTTATTTTTTTTCTCTTAGGAAGTTTGAGGAGCTTGGATTTCACATCCAAGTTTAGGATATCTTCAGAAGCACTTTTAGAAAAAAAAAAAGTACTTTTATTAGATGACATATTTCAAAAGTACTTGATAATAGTCTTCACCAATATGCAGCACTCCAAGTATTTTTCAAAATAGCAACGCTACACTTGTCAAAGTAATTTCTTAGAAGAGGTATTCTATTTGAACTCTAAACCTCTTGTTCTATCTTAAGCAATCTATTTCAACATAACATCACGTAAGAAAACAAAAAAAAAAAAATTTCAATATTTGAACATATCTTCGGTTAATTCTAAGGCTATGACTATGTTGGTGCAGATCTATGGTGGCACACGAATCTCATTCACACAAGCAAAATGATAAGTAATAAAACACTCATTATAACTTTAATTGCATGGTTGTGAAGGGATATTCTACCTTAGAGCAATTTCAATATAGTTAAACATTAATTTTAATCTAATTTGATCTTAAGTTTAAAGGTAGTTGTTTTGCTTTCCAAAAAGTGTAACCCATCCCATAATTGAAACTTTCATAATCATATTCTTATTGAGCAATATCTAATTAGGTTGAGTTTTTTCACACTTTATCGATGATTAGGTTTGGAGTGAGATCTTCACTATTTGATATGATATCTTTAATCAATAAGCTAGTTACACAAGTGTGATTCTGGTGAACTAACTCGAAGCCAAATGAACAAACACAAAAAGTAGTCCAATCAAATCCATAATTATAATATCATATACTCAACTCAACCTTTGGATCAAAGATATAATAACACCCCACTTAAATTAGTGTACTAATTTTGAGAAAGAAAATTGAGATAGAAGTGAGATGGGTTGTCAAGTTGTATGGTAGGTGACTAAACAACCACCTTGAACTCACATGCCATCTTGGTGTACATTATAAATTTTGCTTTTTTATCTCTTCGTGACTTCACACACCAAGCCAATTTTCAACACCTCACTCATGTCACTTTGGTGCCAAGATAAAATTATTGCCCCCATAGTAGGTTACTTTCTGTAGATAAAGTACAAACGTGAAATTCAATCACTGTAATCAATACGGTGACAATAAGCTTGTCCTTCTGCATTAATGGGAACTTATTCTATGACCAAAACAGACTGGAAATGAAAGGAACAAAGAAATTAAACTTGACTGAAACTTACAAGATTGTAGTTTTGTTTTAAAACACTTGTTGTAAGGCTAGCAATATGTTGGCATATCGTCGAATGTGTAAAGAATGAATGAAATAATAAGCAGAAACTTGTCTGTACACTCTAGAAATTTTATTGGAAAAACCATGGCGGGATGAAGAAGGTCAGTTAGAGATTAAACCGACAAGTGCCTCGTGCTTGTGGCTGCTACTGATCCACCATTGTTGCAATCCCAGATGAGCATCGCTGTCTTCTTCATCAGGAGCAGGCAGATTAAGGTCAAGAAAGTTGCGAATTTCCGGTATCGGATTCTCAAGAACTATGGTAGAATTGTTCCTAGCTTCATTGCCACCAAGTAGATGTGATCTTTTATGACCACCCAGTGCTTGGCCTGATGGGAAAACTTTAAGGCAAATTGGACATTCATGCTTTTTCTTTGCCCCACAACTTGTCTCAGCTCTATGATCATCACAATCAGCAACAAAGAAATGATCAGCAGAATTCTCATTGTTAATGGATTTGATGAGCTTACTATCTGCTGTTGGGTCAGGTGAATGCTCAGCTTCAATGCTATTTTCACTGCTGTCAATTTTGGTAGCAAAACAGCCTTTGATCTTTTTATGGCTAGCTCTGTGACCACCAAGAGCTTGGTATGAGTGAAAGATCTTGTTGCAAGTGGCACACTCAAATTTGCTTCTCTTTTGAGAATCCTTGTAGAATTCAGCATCAGAAGCATCAGTTGTTGATCTTTTCAAGGAATCTGATCTCAATTCAGGATCAAACGAATTGCAAACACTTTTCTTGCTTGTCGAATTCTGCTTACTAGAACCCAATTCAGCTTGATCTAATTCTGTTTCCTTCTTCAAGTTTTTGATCACTTTAGCTTTCTCAGAATCCAACTTCTTTTCTTTCAGCTTCTTAGCCTCAATCTCAGGTTCCAAAAACACAGAATTGTTATCAGAAGATTCAGCAACAGAATTCAAGACACCTCTAGAACCCACATCCCTTGAAAGCATCATCAAACACATGGCAACCTCTTCTTGTTCTTGCTCAATCTCAGAAGCGGAAGAGGAGCCATTATTTTTGTTATTAGCAACTGAAATAGAACAAGAATTTGCAGTGGGGGTTGCCATGTACCTTGTTCTTCTTTTCGATCTCCTCTTTCGATTTGGAGCTGCAGTTTCATTATCAGATTGACTGTCAGTGACCAACTTCTGATTAGCACTAGTCCAAGAATCTTGATCCTCCAAGCTAGTGTTATTATTAGACACTGTGTCTTTCTCTGAATTGCACTTCATTGGTTTCCAAGAAACAAAACTTTTGCCACAGAGTTGTTGTTGTTGTTGCTGCGAAGTATTATCTTCACTTGAATCCGCAATTCTTTTAGACTTCTTCGGGTTCTCTCTGAGGCCATAACCATTGGTCTCAGTGTTATTAACAGACGGAAGCTTTTTCTTTGCCAGCTGCTTGTGATGACCATCTGTTGTTTCAGTGATGGTGATCATATGAGACCTCATATGACCACCCAAGGATCTGCCACAGGGGAAGCTCTTGCTGCAGAACTTGCACACATGCTTGAATCCTCGATCTTGTTCCATTGACGATGATGATTAACAATTGGAGATCAAACAAGGCAAAGAAAGAAACAGCTTCAAACGTGATCAAAGAATTTGAAACAATAATGCTACAATTCTCGATCTCGTTACACTGAAAAAGAGTCTAAAAATAGTGATGAAACAGAGGACCCAGATCAGAAAATCAAGGCAGAAGCTGAAAATGAAAGCAAAAACAAGATCTGTTTTGCCGAACAATTGATCACAGAAAGGAACCAACAAGCAACAACAGGCCTACTAGCAGTAGATAGCTTAATATTCTAGGGGGTAGTTGAACGTTGAAGAAAAAATCAAAGTTCGTAAAAAGAGGTTAAAAAACAAAAATAACCCAATTAAAGGAGGAAAATTAAAAGGGAATTAAAGAACACAGAGAGAAAGAGGGAGAGAGAGTGAGAGAGTGAGCGTTTCTTTCTCTTTGCTCTCTCTTTCTATTAATTTGTTTACTACTCAACACATGGAAATACAAAAGACACTATATTTAGGAGGAGAAATCCATGCATGGAAGCAAAGATAAAAAAGAGGTAAAGGGAAAGAAAGAGAGCATAGCAAGCAGCACGTGTACTCAACTGAGAATCCTACGCCACCTCAAATCCAACGACTGTTATTGCTCCACTTGAGCAATATCCCTAAACTAACTCTTAACTATTCTTTCCTTTGTCTTGCTACTCACACACTCATCCTACTGAAAGGTTCCACCCTCTGGCCATTATTCTCTTTTGCTCTCTCTTTTCTCCCTTTTTCACTAATATAATGCACTTTCTGCAAATATTTACTGTAATGTTCTCTAGCCAATTAATGGATCACAACTTTATAATGATCTAGTCAAGATTTTAACCATGGTCTCATTTATGCACATTCTCTTTTAAATGTGCGTATGTGTGCCACATGATAATTTTTAACTATAGTACCTTCCAATACCGTTGTCATCACTATTACATAGTTTGTCATAAATTTCACATTAGAAGTTATTAAACCCATAAATATAACAACATTTTACAGGACCGGTACTGCAGCAATTTCAATTTTGGAATTGTGTAATATTTGTGATGGTGAACTGGTGGAAATCTGCGGGGTGATTTAGTAACTCAACTCTAGCAGACCAAATTTGGCAAGCTATGGTTTGCATGGGGCATTAGAAGATGTACTTTGTGAGGATATTTCCTCTGGTAAACATTTCATTTAAAGGGTCCCATAATATATAAGGAGATGGGGACTGGGCAGCTTTTATGTTGCCGTATTTGTATACATATCCCGAGTCTTTTGCTGTACCTTGTATCCCCCTAAATCTCTCAGTAGGGTGAACTGAATACACATATATATCGTGAATGAA
This sequence comes from Citropsis articulata, assembly GCA_030449925.1. Taxonomy (NCBI): domain Eukaryota; kingdom Viridiplantae; phylum Streptophyta; class Magnoliopsida; order Sapindales; family Rutaceae; genus Citropsis; species Citropsis articulata. Next base: position 1,497,759 of record JASUUH010000019.1, on the reverse strand, counting down.
TTTAAAACATCTAGGTGGCCAGTGTCAATAAATATACAGGGTAAAAATAACATAGAAACCTTCCTGAAAATGAGGTTTCATTTTGGTGCAAATTATCCACATGCTTTGGAAATTCCCAATTTTTGCAGCCAATCTTCTGTCTGCAATGTATGAATATTTATACTTCACATCTTCCTCGGTTGTGCTAGCAACGTGGGGATGTTACAACTTACAAATATATTCGGGAAGTATAAAAAATTATAGGAAAAAATTGTGTGTATGCGTGCGTGCATGTGTACATAAGATGATTTCGGTTTGTTTATAAATTATGGGTTCTCATAATTAAGCACACATGGTTTGAATTCCAAAACTTAATTAATAACGAAATTATGATATATATTGCCTACATATGAGACAATATTCAATTGATTGTTGAAGCCAAATTGTATTAATATTGAGTCAATATAGAATTGGACAGTAAGTTCCATATTGTAACTATTGTGAAAATCTACCAAATATCATAAGTAAAGCTAGTCACTTAATGCACAACTAGTGCCATTGTTTTCATAATAATTTAAGCTAATTAATATAAAGTAGCTTTTGAGTTTGGAGATCACCAATCCTTTCATATTACACAACCTGTATTAATTAATCAAAACAAGCTGTCTTTGTGTTTGGCTGCATTATCATTTCAATGCAAAATTAAACTAATGGTTGGATTTTAGCTCATGTCCACTACATTATTGTCAGGGATAGGCCAGCGTGGCCATACTGACCGGCCTTAATCGGCTTGCGTTGCCCTAATCGCAATGTTAATGTCTTATTAGCAGCTGCTAATCACATTTTGTTTGTGATAAAATCCCCTTCTTTGGTGCCCCATTTGCCGGCAGTTTAGTACAATGTTTAGCTGTAAGTTGTGTGTGTGTGTGTGCGTTTGTGTGTGTGTTTTCTAGTTCTTTGTTATTGTTGTTTATGTAATAGGTTATACAAAAGTTGCCAAAAGAGAGGTGATTACAGAGAAAAATAAGCACTCCTTTTTTTTCCAAATAAAAAAACTCTCTTATCACTTATCAAGATCATGTGCATGCACATTATGTGTATTGCTATGCTGCTGGCCAGTGAGAGTAATGTGAGAGTTTGTGCTTACTGCAATGCGTGAGCCAATTATGCCTTGCCTTTTTCTTTTTCTATTCATTAATTTTTTAGCATTCTTTTTGGGCCATGATTCGTTGCTAATTATTGATTAACAACTTCAATATATAATACATAATTCTCTACACTACATGCTTAAAGTATATATATAGACTGTATATATAAAAGAAAGTATTAAAGAAACCACTATAACCCATGTGCCCTTGGCTCAATTAAGAATCAACCCCTGTCAGCTGATCAGGTTTGAGTCGGGAAGTTTCTACCTCGTGAGGAGGATCATTCCGATCCGAATCCGGAATAGCCTAACGCAGATGCGACTGCGACCTGTGATCTAGATCAAAACCACTATATCTGAGACGATCATTGGATGCAGATAGTTAATAATATGAAATTTTTATCTAATACAAACATTCGCAAATTTTGAAATGTGAATTTTAGAGTGGGCGAAGTTATCTAGTTAAATAAAATGCTAATCTAATCTCAAATTCACAATTTACAGTGTGCATATAATATGTTGGGCATGTACCAGTGGCTATTGGCCACACAGACAGTAAAGAAAGAAACTTGACTTTAGAGGTAAGAGTGCTGGTCCTCCAAAAACAAAAGTGATATGCTAGAATTGACAAGTAGACACCTTACAAGAAAAGAATTGGCCATTCTTTGTCTTGTGTTCTGCCATTGCTAGGCCTTGTAAATATATTTTAAAACGACGATACAAGATAAGATGCCTACTTTGGCTTTATGCTTCTTCATCTTGTTTCTTTTCTTCTCTTCTCTTCTCTTCTCTTCTCTCCATGATATAAATTCATCACTAGGATCCATGACCTAACCTAATCCTCAATCCTCATACTGGTGGTGGGTCACCATTGAAATTGAACTCAGCAACCTATTGGCAATGTCCACCATATTATCTACTATATGCTCTTCTATTTAAAGAGAGATATACAGTGACCCCATTATTATTATTATTTTTTTTATTTTTAGCACCCCCGAGTTTTTCATTATAGACTCCGAACTTATCCATTTAATATAATTTACTATGTATGTAATACAACAAAAGTTAATTTGGGAGTTCATAACAAAAAAATTTTAGAGGCGAGAATTTAGAATCTACAACGATGAATAATGCTACAGACACAATATACCTAATAAGTGATAACAACACTTAAATTTCAAGGAACAACATGAAAAGTATTTGGTTAATTAGATTGATCACTTGCCTAAAAGGTTTTATTTTACAATAGTTATTAATTAGAAACTATAACAACTCAATCAAAATATTCCTTGCATTGATATCACCAATGAAAATTATGCTTATTTATTTTATGGTAAAAATATTGAGGGCCAGTTTGGTAATGCTGTAACTTTTAAAATAATTGCTGTTAACTGTGCTCTAGAAAATAATCAGCTGTGATGAGAATCAATTAAGTGTTTGGTAAATTTTATTTTAAAAAATACTGTGAATTTTAAAAGCAGTTATACGTGTTTGGTAAATCTTACTGTTAAACTGTTGTAAGAAAAAAAAAGACTAAAATATACATAAGATAGCATAAAATTTACTTACACATATAAAAATATATATATACAATATTTTTAATTGTGTATTATAATAATTTTAACTAAAAATAAAATTTATACTATAGTGATTTTATTTCTTTGTTATCTTAAAATAATTGATAATTAAAAAACCAACTAAAAATTTTGTTAAATAACATTAAGCAAAGTATAACTACGTATTCTAAAAAGAAACATAAAAAAATTTAATGAGTTACAAAAACTCAAAACAAAAATAAATAATAGATTGTCATGCAATATCATATTCACATTAAATTTGCAGCAATATTATTTCTTAGAAAGATAATTTCGGGTTTAAGTAATAATAGTAAGGATATTTATGAAATTATATGAAAAGATAAAATTGATTCTCAAAATCTTAACTATTTTTCGCTTTTCAAAATGTAAGAATACGATTTTGACAAAAGTGATTTTGATTTTTTTTAACCAAACACCAAAATTAACTTTTAGATTTTTAAAATTACTTTTGACCCTCCCAAAAGCAATCCCAAACGGGGCTGAAGCTAACAGAACTTAATTAGCTCTCATCTATTACTCTATCTATTTCAGTTTTGTAAAAAATATAAGGCCTAACTGATGACGATGTATTAATGAATACGCATTGAAGGCATGTAGGTTACGCAACATTTTAAAATTTTATTTCAAATTTCATCTAAAATGATGTGACTTATGATACGTAATTCTTTAAATGGTTGATAATTTTTTATAATTTTTTTATAAATTAATAAATATAAATTATTTCACCAATAAATAAATATCATATCGTTCACCATGGTAGCACTAATCATTAATTTATAGCCCACTTTACCAGAACTTCTTCACCATAATGTATAAATCTTATTCGTAAGAGAGAGACAGGTCAACGGGAGATCCCTTCTTTAACTATCAAACTATACAAAGAAAAATCTAATAAATTGCTGCCACTTTTCTGAATAAATGAATTTAAAATATAAAACAAGCAGATTATTAAATGGAAAATATAGTTCGCTGGAGATGCAAAGATACATATAAATTTTGGCCATGTGGCTTCCTTCACTCAGTTAAGCAAAGGGGGTTTGGCCGACATCCAGCAGCAGTACTGATTAAAGATATAATTAAATGATTAGATGTTGAGTTGCATGCATGAGTCACGAATAAGCGTTTTAAGCTTTAATCAGAATATTGAATCATTAATCCAAATACAAAATTAAACAATGAAAGCATGCACAAGTGAAGTAAAGGAAACCAAAAAAACAAAAAACAAAAAACAAAAAAATCATCTCTTTTCTGACGGACCTTTCAGCTCTGAAAGTAAAGTTCTAACATATTTGATGGATATATTATAAACCTTATTCTACTTTATTTTATTAAACTAATTTATGATAGAAAAATGTTTGAGCCATTTTTTTTTGGTTTGTTTGGGGGGTGCTGTTATGGGGCAGCTTGGCCGATAAATGACCCCATATTAAGTTAAATGTTTCTAAATATTTGAAAGTAAATCTTTTCTCGCATAAGCGTATAAAGAATTTTAACCGTTTCACATTGTCGATCATGTTATTATAAGAATATAGAATATATGTATATATATATAATGCGAAGACAAATTATACCTTCTGAATTATAAGAAAATTATAATTATTAATAATATTTGGAACTAATGAGCAGCCCTTATTACAAATCAAAGGCTTCTAGTAACAGTTAGGAGATGAGATATAGAAAAAGAGGCAACTATATGTGTTAGCACCTAATACATTTTAAAATAATATGAGCTGATAATAAAAGCACAAGTGTTGCTTCATAGGGGTAATGATGCAAAGCAGCATGTGTGAGTGAGCAAGATCTCACCAGAAATGCTTTGGAAATACTCAAAAGAGCCGATCCGAAATTCAGGAATAAAAATAGATGTGTTGGTGGGATCCATTTCTTGCCCGTCTTAGATTTTGGATGGCAAGACACAAGTTGTTTTGAGTTAGCACAAGCACACACACTAGCAAAAGCACTTTTCGCTCTCTTAGTGAAACTTTGTTTACTATTTTCTCCTTTTATTTTAGGGAACCAAGCAAACAAAATAAGTCATTTTCGCACGTATAGTTACATGCCTACTCCCTTATCCAAAGGCCAAGGCCATGTGGGTGTTAAAAACAAATTTAAATTTAGAAGAAATTAAAAAAAAAAAAAAAAGTGTTCCGTTATATATCTGCTGCCATATAGAGCTGACCAAACGAGGAAGCCGACTACATGCAGTGAGTCTGCGCATTAATAAGTGCTTTACTAAAAGTTGAAAATTGATTAGAAAAAGGTCAAATGAATATTTTAAGCAATCTATCTTAATAAAGATTTTTATGAATTTATATTTTTACAATTTCCAATAACCTTGCCTGGTCCATGCGTGGTGTTGATAGTTGATTTTGCAGCAACCTTGCCAAGAAAATGAAATTATAACTTAAGAAGCAGAAATCTAAACTGCTAGCCCGCCATATAAAAAGGAATTTCAATAACATAAAGTTGACAGTACTATATAAATTATGATTTAGAATTGGCTTTAGTTATCTTACATGATTATATAAGATAGCAATTTTTAAATTTGGCTTCTTTTCTTGAAGGAGTGGTCTAAGGACTTGCATAGAGGGAAATCTACCTTTTTTTTTTGTTTATTAAATTATTTGGTATGTGAAGATCACATTAAGTCTCGACTAATCAGATTCAAATCGGGTAGGATCACTTAGGACCATAAGGGTGGCAAAACTCTCCCAACAAGAACGCAGCTGCATTTCCAAATCTCGAACCAAAAACCTTAGTTAAGTTAGAACAACCGTATATCAATTAATATACAGCTTATTGGTGGAAATTTACATGTTATCGCAACTTAAACATAAAATAAATAAGGTAGCCCTTTATCGATCCGTATGATAATTGTTGAGTTTGTTAAGACTGCTTCTAAAATTAATGTTGGGCTCCTGTCTAAAACTCTTTTATTAACAGAATACCAGAGCTAATCCACTCTCTAATTTGTGCTCCCTCTAAATTGAATTCACATAGACTGAATATTTTAAGTTGAGCAGTTTCTCTCACAAAAATGAGATTTTTGATTAATGGGTTCTTATTAGTTATATTCCGCCTGAAAATGATAAATTTAGTTATAGCATTAATCCATGTTTCTAGAGAATATATTCCGTATTATAGTAGCACTAGTAACAATATATATTTATATGTTATTGCAGAATAAAAAGTTAGTTCCACATCATTTTGTCAATACTTTTGAAGTCCTGTTTCTGTAACTCATTTCACATTAGGTTGTTACCAAGACCCACCAAACCAATTTTTTTTATTAAAAAAATTATTTAAACCATTTTTCAGTAGAGTAATTTCTTTGCAAGCATATATTCTTTTTTTATAATGAAAAACTTTGATTAAACGCTTTAAATGAAAAGACTTACGTGAGTTGGAATTCCTTCCAACTAAATTATACAACTGGGATTGCTAACAACATATTTAGCTAATCTGTAAGTGATGCCATTAGTACTTCTCAATACTTGATTGAATGAACAACCATGTTGGAGTAAGTTAGAAAAAAAAGTTTACAACTCATGAACTAAAAAATTTACTAACGAAAACCCAACCACAAGTACTAAACACTTTAATGCGCTAGCCTAACTACCTCACCACACTCCCAAACAGACTATATAATCTTAAATCTCGCCAATTAATTATGATATTTCTTTCACACTTCTTTCTAAATCTTTCACCGAGTTGACAACAGTCTTTGAGTTGGATTCAAACAATTACCGACAGTGTCTATTGCCATTTTGATTCCCAAATTCATAGCTTCAGCCTCAACACATTCAACATCCATATGAAAATCTGTATTCTGAATTCCTGCGGCCATTATCTTCCCCTTCCAAGTTCTACCGATGGCCGCTGGGCCTGGCATTCTCTTTCGTCTTTCCAGCATTTGTAAGGACACTTTTATTAGACATTTTCTGCTTGAATGAGCTCTCTTCTTCTGTACCCCAATACACTGGGAACGGGACAATTGTAAATAACTTAATATTTGATTTCCTCCAATATTTCGATAACGTTGTATAATTTTGTGAAATACGAGAATGAATAAATGATAAAAGGGTACAGCAGAACAAAAATATAGAAAAAGAAACTGTTTAAATGACTTTGCCTGTTGGCCCATGCATTGTATTTGGATATGCCAGGGACCTGAAAGGATAAAATCCCCATTATCTTCTTCATAGTTTACACCTTACAATAGTAAATTTATGTCATTAAACTAGAGCAAGCATGAAATTTAAAATTTTAAATCGATGTACATTAATTGTGATAATTTAAAACGAGCTTCAAATAAAATGTAAAAGCATAAAAATACGCCAATATTTTAAGAGTTCAATCCTTTTTACTTGTTTATATTCAATGATTTAACTGTAATCTATTGTATATGACAAACCAACCTCCAGCAAACAACGATACTATTTTGCTAGAAATTCAAAAAAGGAAAAAAAAAAAAAATGGAAAGACTAAAATATTGAAGGTTGTTAACGACCTAAATATTCTAGTCTTTTCACACTCTTCGTACTTGATCTAGTCAAATGGCGTGACCCTCAGGCTTAGTTCAACCCACCTCTATGATCAAAGGCGTAGAACAAATCATGAACGATTTTTCAGCTACTGTAAATTCGAAAAGATACCGTTTGTATCCTTTCAGGCTTGGTTTAACTTTTCTTCCATTAACCTTACGGTGTTAGTAATCCTATTACTTGTTATTTAAAGCTAGAAATTTTTGGCTTTTGCAATATAAACTTGTATGTAATGTACATTTTATTGTTCCTTACAAATTAATTGCTGCTAAAATAGTTGTTGCAGCTAATACATTTATAATTTATTGTTATAATAGATAAACATTTTCTTGTTCCGTAAAAAGCAACTCAAACAGTTCCGGTGTCTTGGGCTACGGGCCCACCCAACAGCTGCATGATCTTGGTCCTTTTCATCGAACGGCGACTTCGCTGCAGACAAAAAGAGCGGGTAGGGTGCCCAAGGGGCATCTTAGATTCAGATTTCAGCCCAACAACACACTCAGAATATATAATTAAAAACTAAAATTATATTCCATAAACCATCAAAATTCCAAAAATAACCCTTATCATTCTCTGCTTTAATCCTCTTCTTTCTCAGTTTTCTTTTTTAAGTTTCTGATTTCTCTCGTCTCTCCATTACAAAAGCGGAGTAAAAGCACGAGAGATAACCGTCATCAATCTTGCTAACCTTGCTAATATTATCGATTGATGTAAATGTATTAAGATTTAAGAATTAATTATTTTGAATTTTATATTTACGAAATAAGTAAATCAAATACAACTGTTTCTATTGCTTATTTTAATTTTCTGCACTGGAGGAAGTAAAAGATTGTTGTCTTGTTTTCGTTCAATTTTCAAGTTTTTCATTTTTTTCCCCTCTCCCTCTTGTCCTTAAAAGTAATTGCTCCAATGGATATTTCAAAAATAAAATTATAGTGAAATGGAGAGAGAGTTTTTGTTCAATCAATCTCATCCACTATAAAATTTTGGAAAAAAAAAAAAAATTGTCCCCCGTGAAGGGCTGGGCCAAGTTTCAGGACATGACTCGGGCCTGTATAAGCCCGGCCCGGCTTGAGGATCAGCGGTTTTACAAATTTCAGTCGCAATAGAGACACAGACAAAGGAGGAAAGCAACTCCGCCGCTGTTCTGACAATGGAGTTTAAGATTTACAATACGATGACGCAGCAGAAGGAAGTCTTCACGCCGATTGTTCCCGGAAAAGTTGGCATGTATGTCTGTGGCATCACCCCGTATGCCCTCAGCCACCTCGGCCACGCTCGTGCCGCCGTCTCCTTCGACCTTCTCTACAGGTCTCCTTCTTATCTCATTATTAAAAAAAAAAAAAAAACTGAATTATGATTTTAATGTTATTTTTTTTGATAATGTACTGTACTTGAAATAGTTTTAAAGGGTTTAGTGTTGATAAATGAAACCACATTTTTGTTTAACGTGAACTGAACTTTGCAGGTACTTAAGACATCTAAAGTATGAAGTTACTTATGTTCGGAATTTCACCGATATAGATGACAAGGTGAGAATCTTCATTCTGTTTACTGTAGAATGCTAGGATGATTGTGTATCATGGTTTTAAAATAATGTGCATTTGAAACAATTAAAGTGGTTGGCTCATGTAATGCATTGATTGTATACCTTTTCCAATTTCAACAATTCATGGGCATCTGTTTTTCCGATGCATATCACTATGTGGGTGCTGTCTTAATAGGCACTTTTACATTTTTGCTGGGTTATTGTTTCCGTGAGACACGCCTTTTTTTTTTTTTTTCCTTTTTAGCATTTATCTCTTCTCCGTTCTTGATTCTTTTGTAAAGACTGCCTATATGTGGACCTGTGCAGATAATTAGTCGGGCAAATGATTCTGGGGAAAATCCTTTAAGTTTCAGTGCCCGATATTCTGTAGCATATCAGGATGACATGCTTAATCTGCAGTGTTGCCGTCCCAACAAAGAGCCACGGGTGTCTCAACACATTGAACAGATCAAGGATATGATAACCCAGGTTTTGTTCTTGCTATTATGTTCTATTTATCTACGTGAGATATTTGGATAATGGAAATTTAAAATTTGTAGAGATGGAATTCTTCTCAACATTTAGAATACATCATGTGGTTGTTATTTATGATAGTATTGAGGTATATTTTCCCTCTTCACAAATAACTTGGTATATGTTAAACCAACTTGGTCGACATAATGGTGATGTGCATTGATATGTTTGCTGCCTTTTGGTTATCCTGATATTTGAGGCAAATTCTTCCCTTTTTCAACCATTTTAAGTAAATAAAAAATCACTACTGATGATGAATTGTTCTTAGACTTAAATGAAATGAACGGACTAGAATCAGCAGTAGCCTATAAGATTTGATAGTATGGCATAAAGATTCATATATGAATGTATCAGCCATGCTTATCAATTTTTATTATTGCAAGTATAAAGATAGAATTTGAATAAAGATCAATCTACAATGGGGGTACTGAATATGGATATATAGATATACTTTAATCTTTAGGGCTGTTCAATTTGTGGAATTTTAATCATTCTTTGTATTATGCAGATTATCAACAATGACTGTGCATATGTGGTCGATGGGGATGTTTTCTTTGCGGTCGAAAAATCTCCAAACTATGGCCAGTTATCGGGACAGAGGCTGGAAAACAATAGAGCTGGTGAGCGTGTAGCTATTGACTCTAGAAAGCGTAATCCTGCTGACTTTGCCCTTTGGAAGGTGTGAATTCCTATTGAAGGTACTAAATGTTGACGTTTTTGTCATGACCATTCATAATCTGATTTTTTTCTAACTTTACAGGTGAAGACTGGGGAGCAAAGTTGGCCATGGGGTCTAGGAAGGCCAGGGTGGCACATAGAATGCAGTGCATTGAGTGCTTATCATTTGGGTTTCAAGTTTGATATTCATGGTGGTGGAATTGATTTGATCTTTCCGCATCATGAAAATGAGATTGCCCAGAGTCGTGCTGCATGCCCAGAGAGCAATGTAAGGTACTGGATGCACAATGGGCATGTTACCATTGACAATGAGAAAATGTCAAAGTCATCTGGCAAATTTTTCACAGTTCGCGAGGTGAGCCAAGTGTCTGTTTGGTGTGTTCCTTCTAATGAGCTGCAGTTTCATGCTAATATTTGTGATTGACGTATCTCACTTTTGTAGATTACTGAAAAATACCATCCACTGGCGTTGAGACACTTCTTAATAAGTGCACACTATCGTTCTCCCATCAATTACTCAGTCTTACAACTGGATAGTGCATCAGATGCCATTTTTTACATATATCAGGTTCGCAGCTCATTTAGATTCTGAACACTTTTCATCAGATGGTTGTTTCACTTATGCTGGCATGTTGATCTGTATGCACCCACTGCTATTCTTGTAGAGTTTGTAGTATTCCTCTCACTGAAGTTTAGACTAAACTCCATGACAACTTACCTAGTGATATCTGCCTTTTACGTTGATGTTTAAATGTTTTTAGTTGTAAATATCTGTTTGATGTATTTAATTGAAACTCTCCTCACTAGCAGATTTTCTTTGTTCTGCACTGCAACTGGTTAACTGATATAGTGGAAGAAATATAGTTTAGATAGTATCTCTTGCTTTATTTTCATCAATTGCTTATTGATTGCATGAATAACTCCGTTTATTAGGTTTATCGATGCTTTGAATTTACTATTGCATAGAAGTTAAGGCGGGAAAAAATGCATATGCATCTTTCTATCTATATCCATGCATTTGAGTGTGCTGTACTTGTTTAGACTTTGCAAGATTGTGAAGTTGCTTCATCACCATTCCAAGAAGATGCCAAAAATGCTAGCATCACTCCTGCTGCCGAAGACTGTGTCAAGAAGCTACGAGATGAATTCTATACAAGTATGTCAGATGACTTGAACACGTCACATATATTAACTGGTGCCTTCTTAGATGCCTTAAAATTCATAAACAATTCTTTGAACATGCTCAAGGTAATTATTTGATACTTTCTTGGACATGCCTTTCTCTCTCTCTCTGCCTGTGTTTGAATGTGTGGAATAATGTTTCCCCTCCCCCCCTTTTTTTGGTTATAATTGCAGAAGAAGCAACCCAAGCAACAACAATTATCCCTGATTGAATCTCTTCGTAAAATAGAGAATGAGGTTAAAGTAGTACTGGATGTTCTGGGAATGCTGCCACTTGGCAGCACTTACTCTGAGGTTAAGAGGCTTTTCTCGTCCTTTTGCTTGTTTTCCTTGATATGCTCCATTTGGTTGAAATTTAAGAGCAGAACAAAAATGTTTTTGAACAGGTTTTGAAGCAGTTAAAAGACAAGGCGTTGAAGAGAGCAGAACTGGCGGAAAATGATGTGCTGCATCTGATTGAGGAAAGAGCAACAGCCAGGAAAAACAAAGATTTCTCAAAGAGTGATCAGATCAGGGCTGATTTAACCAGAAAAGGCATTGCACTCATGGACATGGGCAAGGAAACAATTTGGAGACCGTGTGCTCCTGTTGAACAAGAACAGGAAGCACCTCCAGTGGAAAAAGAGCAGCAGTTGGGGGAGGAACAAAAGACTTGATGGTGGTGGGCTTAGCTCTCGAGAGATCAAAAAAATACAATATACTGCAGAATTTCTTCTACGTCTAAGATTTCTTCTTCTATATTATAATTGTCTACTTCTAACTGATTGACTTTTTTATTTTTTGAACAATTTGGTTTGATGGATTTTGACAAATACGACTCCAGACTCCAGAAGAATCTGTTCAATGGACCCCACCCCACTCCTCGGCATCAGGAAGAACTTGGCATAAGTTTCTATAATTTCTTCCGATCAATGTAAAGTTATTTGGACAAATAGAAGCAAATGCAGCAGCAGCTCCAGCTAGCCGAGGGGAACGATCATTTAGCAAAGTTCCCACTATCTGCAAAAGATAATGCATTGTATGTCCATCCAGGGAACCAATAACCGATTCAGATATAATAATATAATTTTGAATATTCTTGTCCTGGGTTCTACAACATTGCCACTTATGAATGACATATCAACTAGCAAGTACGAAACATCCTTGTGAAAGAAATATATCCCCGTGGTTAATAAAAATAATTATATATGTGTGTAGAAACATTTTCTATGTTAATAGATGGATATTAGTCAGACCTCTTCAACAGCAGAAGCAACTTTTCTTGCAACTTTTTCTGATAAAAACGGATCGATCTCCAGCGCACTTCCCACGGCCACAAGCGCACAGAAACGGCTTTAGAGAAATTGGGGCCTGGGAAGAATTTTTTTTTTATGCGGCCTCTTTTTTATTTTCTAATGTTTATTCCAAAAAAAAAATTAAAAAAAAACTCAAAATTTAAAATTTCAACAATAATAAAAAAGATCCTAAAAATTTTAATAAGAAAATTGAAAAAGTTAGTCAATGAAATATACTTTTGAGTAATGCTAAGTATTCCAACATATAAGTCTTAATTTGAATCTCAACTAATGTGATATTCATTTATTGGATGGTGATTAAGTAATTTTACTAGTTATGAAATCCACCATTCAACAAGTGAATGACGTATAACTTCGAGACTCGAGTTGGGGCTCAAATAATGAGATCTCTATCTTTATTGTATAGTTTTTACTTCCATTGAAACCATTGCAAAATAAACAAACAAATAAATAAGAATAATATTATTTTTAAATAGAATGTTTATGATGACATAATATGAAAAGTGGAGATGATGAATTGATGATTAAATAATAGATATGAGCTTTAAATATCGAGAAATTATTTTGTTTTTTTTTTTTATGAACCAATGAATATAATAGAGAGTCAGAAATTTTTTCATCTATTGATTTTTGAGATTATAATATTTTTAATAAAAATTGAAAGAAATACTAAAGTCAAAGATTCTAACGTTAAATAATTAATTTTTTTTGGAGAAATTGTAAAGGAAAATAATTTAAATCTTTTTTTTGGAAAGAATAATAATGAATTAATTAATTGTTAAATAATATTATTAATTATATTTCTTTAACATTAAAGTTGTTATTAAATAAATATTTTTTTAATAAAAAAATCTTAATTATATGATGATTATTAGTTAGAGAGATGTCTAATAAATTTTTCTATTTTCAATAATTCTCAATTAAAAAATTTATTCATTAAAAAAAAAAAAAAAAATGAGGCATTCCCAAGATACCTATACCAAATGCCCCTACAGGCGCAAGAGGTGAAATTACACGTATACGCTCGGAGACCGCGCTCTCAACAACGGATTGCAATGCCCCATATCTTTCTGGAAGCAATTGATCGATAACAATGCTTCAATCAGGCGCCTACATAATCAAAAGAATACAAATGCAATTCAAACGAATCATATGAAAACACTACACAATTTAACATCAAACCCAAGAAAAAAAAAAAAAAAGAAGGAATCAGAATGAATGCATAATGCAAGAGGTACAAGTAATTCCAAGTACTGAGATGCCACATTCTTAACCACCCGGAACTTGCAAGCAGTAGCAGTAGCAGTGGCAGTGTAACATAACATACTATAAATGAAACCAAATCAAATGATCAATGGAGTCAAACCTGAGGGAAGAAATTGGAGACAAGTTAAACATACCTATCAATCAATCGTTGCAATACTAATACCATCTCCCGCTTGAGTGAAATTGTCCCAACATGTTTTTTTTTTTTGGGTCTGATAGCTGCATTGAAGATACTAAACAGAGTACTTTGCCAAGTTCCGTGCTTGACACTTGACAGGGGGCTTGCACAGCCGTCAGACTCAATTCTCTAAAGGATGGGATTGTACTATATATGCGTAGGGACTGTGGGGACGTGATCGTACTTCATCAGGAGCAGGCATGCATAAAGGATCTCAGGAACTTGCTTGCTTACAGATTGCGGAACGTGATAAGGCAGTTTAAATAGCAAAGTTTAAACAGTTTGGAAGATTTTAATTAGTCAGTGGCCTCCATAAAGTTTTTAAAGCAATTACGAGGAGATGAGGGCATAAATAAATAAGTACATGAAAAAGAGGCAACTCTGTTGGCACTCCGCACCACTGCATTTTAAAACATCATAAAAGTGCTTGTCGTCATGTCGTGGGTTGCCTTCCTTGGGTGAGGATAAATTTCGGATTATCGAGAAGAATGATAATTTTTAAAATATTTTTAAATTATTGTAAACTTTAATTTATTTTTATTTTTTGTTTAAAAGATAAAGAAAAAAATTGAGGTGGGAAAGTAAAATTTTTTTTTTTTATCTTATTAACAAAAATAGAAAATATTTTAAAAATATTTTGAAGATTACCATTCAATGGAAGGGTAATTCAAAATTAAAAGTATGGCCAATAATGCAATACAACATGTATAAGTGAGCAAGATCCTACTTGAGCAAAAATTAAGAATACAAAAAATGATTAAACCTGCAATAAATGAAGGTAACCGAAAGATATAAATCTGAATAATTTATAAAATATAATTTTCAGTTAATTCTCATTTTATGAGAAAATTTAAATTTAAACAATTAAGAAAGAGAAGTAAATATAGATAACTATACGAGAAAGGCGGGTGTAGCGAGTTTTGGCATTAAGTACCATAAAAGAAAAAAAATAAATACACCCCTAACGTTTAGGTAAAGGGACAAAAATACCCCCTAACGTTTCAAAAAAGACATTTATACCCCCATTTACTAACGAGAACAATAATTTTTAACAGAAATTATTGTTGTACCCTTCTAGCATATATAAAAAAAAATACATACAAGTTTAACTTGTGGTATAAATACCATAAAATTTTATTGAAATTTTAAACTTATATATTTAACAATTTTTCACATGTTATCATTTAAATTTGTATATTTATAACTAATTTTTATGTTATTTATTTTGATATTAATTGAAATACAAGTTAACATTAATAACTAATTTTATTTATTTTTATTAATTAAATTTATTTGGCTTGAAGAGAGAATTTGATAAAAATTTAAATAGAAAAATTGGACAATGATGATATATTTATAATTTTATTAATAATATATGAACAAATTGAATAATCAATAATTTTTTTTATATGTTCGAAGGATGTAATGATAATTTCTATTAAAAATTACTGTTTCCGTTAATGAATGGAGATGTAAATACCTTTTTTAGAACGTTAAGAAAATTTTTATTTTTTTACCTTAGAGGTGTATTTATCCTTTTTCCTACTATAAAAGTGCCTTACTGCCTTCTGCAAAAGTGTGAAGTGCTTTACAAAAAGCCGTAAAATTGAAAAGGTGAACCATAACATAGAAGGTTTTTGACAAGAAATCAACACAACTTCAAATAGCGTTGCCTGGGCCATTGTAGTTGATTTGATTTACCAACAATGTGCAGCAGCGGTCGCTAGGGGTGGGCAAATTCGGTTTGGATCGGTTTGAGACATATTATCAAACCGATCCAAACGTATCGGTTTGAAATATTTTCAAACCGATATCAACCTAAAATTTTTTCAAACCGAACCGATCCAAACCGACTGGATCGGTTTGGATCGGTTTGGATCCTCACTATTAGCTAAAAGTCCACTTTTTTATATTATTGTACCTAAATTATTTGTTATTTTTTTATATCCGTAATTTAAATTGATACCTCTTTTATATTATTTATATCTACTTTGATATCTATATAACAATTCAAAGATACATCCATATAAGTTCACAAAGATAATACATCCTAATAAAGAAGTTCTAAACCTGTTCATTCAAAACAAACTTACAAAATTAAAATAAACTTGAACAACATTTGACAATAAAAATATTGTGCATCTAGAACAACCACTTATGGCCCAATTATTTTTGATTTGTCAAAATCTACATAAAATGATAAATATAATTAGTTAGATTGCTTAACTTAGAATATAATGTAATTATATAATATTTTTGGATTGGATCGGTTTGAATCGGTTTGGAATCCTTCCAAACCAAATCCAAAGAATGCTTTGTAATCCAATAAACCGAAACCAATTTTTTTACTAATGAAACCGATCCAAACCGATCCAAATTGTCGGTTTGGATCGGTTCGGTTAAAATATGCCCACCCCTAGCGGTCGCTGCCGAAAGAGAAATTAAATACAAAAAATAATAGCTATTACCATGGTCCATTAGTTGATTAAAAATGTTGATCTAGTAGATACTTTCGTTAAAACCAACGGATATTATCAGGTATTCGATCCAATTCATACTTAGAAGTCAATGCTCATGTAGCCGGCGAGAATTTTTTAAGGGGGTGGCGGCGGGGACCAATTCTATACAAGTGGCAAAACTTACGGAGTTTTTATAACATTTCAACATGCTACAAAGGCCTACACATACTGTACAGCGGAAAAAGGTGGTCTCTCCCAGTGTAAAATATAAATCACCTCCTAAGGACCTACTGAGCTTTTCCCATCCCCAAAAACCTCCTTAATCATGCTACAAGTTGGTAATAAATCAACTTTATTTTGGTAACTTGGATAGCCAGCATCCCAAACTTTAGCGCTGGTCGGTTCCCATGAGTATTCATGGACACTGGTATTCCTCGTACTAAAGCTACTGTGCCATTGATCCTCGCTTTCAGCCTTCACCTGTAAAGCTGGCCCAGTGTCCGAAGATGTGCACGAGTCATCTTGTACTGCTCGGTCTCCTTTTTCATCTTGGGGCTGAAATGAAGGATCGGGACTGGAACCATTGTGCAGCTTCTGATTGTCAGTTCCATCCACAGTGTCCTCTTCATAAACATGTAAACCAGACTCTTGGCACCAATTATAACAAACACCCTCATTATATGCAGGTGTTTCAATAACAGAATCCTCATCTTCGTCGGATGTTCCAATTTCATTGTCACCAGAATCATCACTTCCCTGCCACTCATCATTATCACTATCAATTTTCATTGCAGGACATCTGTTCTGCAGTGCCCGCTTTCGAAGCATGAAGACGTTAAAGTAATAACTAACTATGTCCTTTTTGGTTCTTGAAGGGAAGGCTGCATAGAGAATGTCCCAGAATTTCCTACCCAACGAAATTGGATTAGAGTAGACAATCTTGTGAAATAATTTTTGCTCCTCATCACTCCATTTATCTGCAACTACCTCACCCATGTTAAGCAACCCAAGATCTGCATATCTTTCCTGCCCAAGGTGATCTCTAAGCTCCTCTCTTGCTTCGGTGATATGCTGCCTGACACATCTAACAGAACCCCTGTCCTCACAAAGACAGTCAGCTCTACCATTCCCAACTTTGCCATCACTATCAGGTGTTCCCAAATCAGGCATTGGAATCACACAAGTTCCCATTAAAAATTTTTCACATTCATTCCTATCAATGTGTTCAAAGCCAACTGCTACTTCACATCTACATGTATGATTTGAAGTTTCCTTGGCACACTGAGGGTCCCATGCTGGAATATCAACTTGATGATCCTCCCCGATAGGAACGGGTTTCTGTGGAGGGTAACTCATTAGCAAAGTATAGAGTTGCCTAGTTCGACGATCAGGGAAAAGATATTCCCAGTATAGTGGTTCATGAAATGGTGTCCCAGGCCGGGAATCTTCTTCACTGGTGCTGCTGGTGGGCAAGGATGAAATGGAAACACAGCCTGGACCACTGCTTTGAACATCCTCAGCATTCCCTTTATCTTCAGCAAGGATGCCACTGACTAGCTTTTCATCACCGTCAATGTCAATTCGAGTGACTTCAGTTCCACCTTTTGAATTACACATTAAATTTCATTAAAGTTACATCTACTTGTGAAGTGGTTATTCATCATAAGACTTCACATTTTCTATAAACAAAGAGAAAATGTTTTTAAAAGGAAACTAAATTAATACAAACAAAATACTCTTTCAGACTGCAAACAATGAGCTTTAGGCATTCAGAGTATACATAGCAATTTCCCACCAATTTGGATACTTTACCAACATACAGTTAGAAAGATTAGAAAATAAAACACACAAACATGACAACATCTAACAGTGGCTTCAACTACTTGTCCAGCAATTTAGAGAATTCCACAAGATGGAAGAGTTGATACTTAAGATTAATTAAGAGTAAAGTCTAATAATCTCTCTCACCTGAAATGTGTGGTACCAGGGAAGCATCTTCAGAAAGTCCAGACTCCAGGGATGAAAATAGCTGGTTACCATGTTCTTCTATTAGTCTTGAGTGTTTGGAAGAAACCTCAAATGTTTCCTTATCATCCAAATGCCTTTTCTTCACCATGTTTGACTGCTGTAAAGTTGACATTACTTAAAAAGCTGTAAAGCACAAGAACAGGCATGAATTAAATTAAACCCTAGCTATTGACCAACAAAATAAACAACTAACCCTACAAATTACCCACTGCCAGATATATGATTACAAAACAAGATAGCAGTTCCACATGAAATCTTGTTGACAAGACAATTCACTTGCTGTCCGCATATTCCAAATCTTTTATTTGAATAAGTTCAGTCCATGTCATAATTATTCAGGTACAATAAGATTTATTTTACATTGCTAGAAGAATAAATACCACATGCTCTAACAATTAACAAGTAGCTCTTTTGTCAACTTCCCAACTCAGCTCCCATGAAAAAAGTAAAAGAAGAAGAAAAACACTACTTTTGTAAAATCCATATGTATGGACGATGAAGCAACCATAAAAGTGATGTGTTTTGCAACCTTTTGCATTATTAAACAATTTTCACCATAAGTTCATAGCCGTCATTGCTCTTGGTATTATTATTGGTAACTAAAGATGGGCAGGACTGACTTATTGCAGGCCCCTTACAATCAGGGGCAATTTGGTAAAATATCTAACCGAATTTTATTCTTACGACTTAATGGCAAATATAACATACCATCATATAGTATCCAAAAAAAAAAAAGGGATTAATGGAAAAAGAACTGATTTTTACCTTAAATATAATTTTTACCTTAAATAAAGGACTTCAAATATAACAAGAGATCGGTCAGATTACTTGCAGCTCAGATTAGCAAGCAATCGAGGATTGAATGCGTGAATTATTCGATGAATTTGACTTTCGACAACTCAATTAATAAGCAACGAAAAAGCCCCAATTAAGAAACCCTAGCCCTAGATCTTCAAATTAGGAAGAAATTAACAAAATTAGATCCGAACCCGTGAACAAAGAACACCAAGTTATTACAAATTTACTGCAAACTTAACAGATCTGAAGATCTAAAATTCCCTAGAAAGAGATAAAACCCAGAAAAGAAAAATCAAAATTATTTACAAAATACTAACGAATTAAACGAGAAAATCAGAACCCATAAACGGAATCGCTCAATCTACAAAGGGTTTCGTAGATCTGAGATACAAATCACAGATTGAAAAAGTTGACCAAACCCTAACCCTATTTACAAATTCCAATCACGGCTACGGCCGATGCTGGGATCGAACGACAGATCGAAGAAAGTATATTTCGAATTAGAGACGAATTCGAAATTCCGAACTAGGAAATCAGATCGAATCAAATGAGAAGAGATCAAAGATCGAAAGGGCTTTTTTTTGGATATTGACAAAAAAGGGCATAAACAAAATTATTTTAATTTTTTTTTAATTTTTGGTAACTGAAATAAAGCATATAAATGAAAATAACTAAAAGGGCGCGTGTTTGGGAGTAATTACAGGGAATGCCCCTCCTATTATGGAAATATGGAATGACCGATTTGGTTTGTATCGTGTGGATAAAACATGTGCTATTTAATAGCAATTTGGTGGTGGTGATTTTGATTGGATTACACGCGGGTGACTGACACGTGTCATGTCCTGGAGGGAACGTGGAAAAGTTTCAAAATTTTCGAAAGTTTTTGGTTCTTTTTCTTAAAATTTTGTGTTGTTTGGGTTTCGATTTGGGTTTTAACTTAGATTCGGGTTGGAGAATTATTTCACCCATAAACGTAATCAACAAATAAAGCAAAATAAGATAAGTCCGGTTCGGTTTCAATGAACCAACCTGATGATATCCGGCCCGGTTGGCCGAATGGCCTCGCTTTTGACAGCTAAAATTTAAAATTTTGCCTGCTACATCTGTATGCCACAAGCAATAATTCAATCTAAAAATTGGGTTATATTGCAAGTTAGA
Organism: Citropsis articulata; assembly: GCA_030449925.1. Classification (NCBI taxonomy): domain Eukaryota; kingdom Viridiplantae; phylum Streptophyta; class Magnoliopsida; order Sapindales; family Rutaceae; genus Citropsis; species Citropsis articulata. The sequence goes on along the minus strand of JASUUH010000019.1, from coordinate 1,477,387 downwards.
AATTGGATTGTAACAATTTAATCTAAAAATTCTAACAACAATCACTTAAAATCCAAAAATCTCAATTCCAAACATCCTTAAAAACAAATATCAACTATAAGTTATCCTTAATAATATTTCAATAATTTAAAATCTCAATTCTAAATCATCCTTAACAATAAATATCAACTACAAATTATCCTTAATAAAATTTCAAGAAGTCTTTTTAAAATTAACAAAACATAAAATATGTATTGAAATTTAATAAAGCTACAAAAATTACAAATTTAAAAATTAAAATGGCAAATAGCAATCATGATTAATATATATATATATATATATAAAAAATTAAATCTTAAAAAAAAAAAAAAATTCAACCCGTTCGGGTTTCACTAGTTAACCCAAACCGAACCGAACGCCTACCCCTCTGACCACGTGATTGTATTATTATAATTAATTTTTTTTTAATGAAATAAAGAGACTCGAGACATGCTTATAAGTCGGGGGCCGGTCTGGGCTTGAACATAAAGCACACGTGACAGTCGAGTAGGCCCATGAAATGTCTTAGCTTAGTGCTTTTGCCACCCCATAAAAGGATAAGATTGGACGCTAGGATTAAGTATAGCGGCGGAATAATTTTGAAATTAAATATTTATTTTATGTTTGATAAGTTTAGTCCAATTGGATTAAAGGAGATTAAATTTGAATTTAATTTTAAAATTATAAGATTAATAATACTAATTTATACATGAATTTAGATGGGATAAGATTTAAAAAAAGTTATCTATTTATGAAACTTTTATTTATATAATTTTTTATTTACACCTAATATTAATTAGTTAATTAAAATTTTATGTATGATTTGCTTAAAATTTATTTTTATTTATTATTTATGATTGAATTAAACTGACACTTTTACTTCTACTAAATCTTGAGATTAAATTTTCATTACTTGTATATTTAATAATTTATTAATAAAATTAACATTTAATAATTTATTGCATTATTTGATTGTACTAAATTTAATAATCACTAATATAATATTAAAAATAATTGTAAAAATGATTAATACCATTAATTAATTGATTTTATAAAATATTTTTAAATATTTGATAAAAATTAATTAAATATTTAGATTGTTTTATGTATTTTTATTTGATTATTATATTATGACTACCCAATAACTTATTTACAATATATTTAATTTTCTTATTAATTACTTTTTAAATTTATTTTCATTATGATTATAAAATTTCATGAATAATTAAATATTATTTAAATATCAACTTAAATGCTCTTTGATCTTATCTAAATATAATTTAATTTTATCAAACATAAGACTATAAAATATAATCTATCTTAATCCAATCCAACTTAATCTAGTCTAATCTCAATAATTAGTCTAATTCAATTTTATGTGCCAAACCTAACCTAATAGTCTTAATAAATTCCCCTTTGTGAACTTATTGCTTTAACCTCAATTTAAACTTACTGCTTTAATCTTAGTTTAGTCACATGACAAGGAAAAAAAAAAAAGGTTCTTTTTCCTTGTTCATGCATCACTCTCATCATTATGAAATGCTGCAGTAGCTTTACTTTTTGTTTCAAGTAATTAATAAATAATCTTTTCCTTTCTTAATTCTTTAATTATTTGATAATTTTAATTTTTTTTATTTGAAATGGCAAAAGAAAGACAGAGAATGTACAAGAAAAGTGATTTTTTACGAAAAACAAATTTTCAAATAAAAGGAATAATTCATTGAACAAATCAAAATATCAAAAAGTTAAAGACAAAAATTGGGTGCAGATTACTAAATTCATCAAGATAATCAATCTTTTGCTTCTTTTTTTTTTCTAAAAAAAAAAAAATTGTTTAGGCATAAGAGAAAACGCTTCATTGAGGGTTAATTTCGGAATTAAGAGGGATGTGAGCGATGACTATGACTGCACAAAACGGCCTCTGGGGGAGTGGGGGTGGAACAAAGTTTCTAGTCTTTATTTATGGGGTATTTTTTTTTTTTTTTTTCCCCTTGTAACTGATGTGATTTCAAAAAATCAACAGGCATAATACAACGGGGCCTGAACTAATTCAAAGACACAACAGTGCTGAGCCTAGCGGGTCTGTCTCTTTGAACAAGTCTTAATTAATTAAAAATAGAAAAATGAATGACAGAAGTTCAAAAAAAAAAAAAAAAAGTGGAATGCATGCCCGCACATTGATTTTACTACAAAGATTGGTCCTTCTGGCTTCAGAATCCTTAACTTCAGAATTAATTAATCAATCATTAAGTTTTTTAAAAAATAAATAAATAAAATGGGAAAGTCATCGAAGGTAGCTGTGGTTGCTCTGGTTTGCTTCTCCTGCCTTGTCAGCATCGCCGGTGCCCAAAACGGAAACGTACTCATGGTGTGTGATAAATTTTATCATTCGTATCAGTATCTGTAGTTCTTATCTCATATCAAAAATACTACAACACTTTTGAGGGTATATTAATCATCCAAAAGTTAATGAAATGTATCACCACCAGATTAGTTCTTGGTTTAAATATGATGAGGTTAAAAGGGTAATATGGTCTTTTCATAGATACAAGTGATAATTTAAGGGTACATAATGATAATTTAAGGGTACATAAGTGATAATAAGAGAATTTAAAGGTATACAAGTGATAATTTTTAAGGGTAAAATCGTCAATTCACTGTAATTCTGTTAACTTTCAAACGGTGACTAACGGTTTAGTGGTCGATTGATATATTTTGTCAACTTAGGGTGAACAATTGATACACCCTCAAAGTGTTGTAGTATTTTTTATAACAGAGCAAATATAGAGTATACAAATGATAATTTCCCATTTTATTATTACAGCATTATTTTCTTTGTACTAAAATTGACACGAGTTTAATTACTTTTACAACATTATTTTCATTGTACTAAATTTGACACGAGTTTAATTACTTCTTTTTTTTTTATAAGGAATAAATTTAATAAGTCATCTTGATATTTTTATTTTATTTTATTTTATCAAATTAAATATGAAAAATTTATTGGTTGGTCAAAAGCATCACAAATCTCAAGTAATTATTCTTGTCATTAATTACTTACAGGTGTTGTTAAGTTAAATTATAATGTAACTTACATTAATCCAAAAGTTGTGATTTGTGAGTTAAAAAGTAATTTAATTAGTTATACTTTTAAGTTACTATTTACAATTTAATGAGTGATGTAAGTTACATTATCATGTAACTTAACAGGTCCATTACTTACACTTTTGAACTACTTTTTATGTCACATAAGCCGTCATTTCATATTGTTCAATAACATCTGTAGTAAAATTTATACATGTATGAATTATGATATAGGCCACAACTATAATACATGCATGTATGTGATACATACAAGCAATACAAAAATAAAAAAAACAATACACAAAAAAAATAATTGAGAGCAACGAGTTGCCCCTTTAATGAATTAAATAATAATAAATATAATAATATTCAAATATAATAAATAAAAAAATATTAAAACAATTATTATTTTAATATTAAAGTGCACATAACAATAAAAAATTATTTTTATAATAATAAAAAATGAGTTTCAAGTTTAATGGTATGAGGATCAAGTTAATGATTATGGTTTCATGTTTATTAGTCTATTATTTTTATTATTTTCATAGCTGCAAGTTAATAATCTCATGTTTCATGTTTATTGCCCTAAGTTTCAAGTTCAATGGTTAAGATATCAAGTTAATGATCGTAGTTTCATATTTATTGAGCTATTAATTCCATGATTTTCATAGTTTAAGTTAATGATCTCACGTTTCATGGCAATTGCTCTTAAGTTTCAAGTTCCTCCAGTTTCAAGTTTAATGATCCCAATATCAAATTAATGGTGAGTGTTTCATGTTTATTGGTCCATTAATTGTATGATTTTCAAGTCTAAAAGTTAATAATCTTAAATTTCATGTTTATTGCCCTATATTTCAAGTTCATTTAGTTTCTAGTTTAGTGGTCCAAGTATCAAGTTAATGGTCATAGTTTCATGTTTATTGGTCCATTAATTGCATGATTTTCATAATTACAAGTTAATGATCTCACGCTTCATGTTTATTGCCCTAAGTTTCAAGTTCCTTAGCCTTCAAGTTTAATGGTCTATGTATCAAGTTAATGATCGTGGTTTCATATTTATTGGGCCATTAATTCCATGATTTTCATGATTGCCAGTCAACAATCTCAGGTTTCATGTCAATTGCTCTAAGTTTTAAGTTCCTTTAGTTTTAAGTTTAATGGTCTCAGTATCAAGTTAATGGTGAGTATTTCATGTTTATAGGTCCATTAATTGAATTATTTTCATGGTTGCAAGTTAATGATCTTAAGTTTCATGTTTATTACCCTCTGTTTTATGTTCCTTGAGTTTTAAGTTTAATAGTCTAAGTATCAAGTTAATAATCATGATTTCATGTTTATTGGTTAATTAATTACATGATTTTCATAGTTGTAAGTTAATAATTTCATGTTTCATGTCAATTGCTCTAAGTTTAAAATTTTTTTGGTTTTAAGTTTAATGGTCTCAGTATTAAGTTAATGATGGGTGTTCCATTAATTGTATGATTTTTCGAATTGCAAGTTAATAATCTCAAGTTTCATATTCATTGCCTTCAATTTCAAGTTCATTTGGTTTCAAGTTTAATGATCATAATATTAAGTTAATGGTAGGTGTTTCATGTTTATGGTCTCATGTTTCATATTTACTAATTTTTCAGGTTTCTATTTCTTTTAAATCTAATAATAATAAAAAATCTCAACCATTCAATCCACTTCATTTGATCCAATGGTTATTTTTTATGCATGTTTGAGATACATGCATGTACTGTAGTTACGCCCGTATGATATATCATTATTGTTATATTTATGTTTTGACGATTGCTCCTTGAAAAATAATATTAGGTGTTACACTGCAGCAAAAAGTATAAACATCTAATAACAAAAAGTGCTTGAATTATGTCATCTACAAAGCCTTTTGCCAAATGGCTTAACTAATTGATGAGATCTTCTTAAACATATGAGTGTTCATCAATTACAAGCAGGTCGAAAATTGAAAATATGTATTGGATCTCTATATCATCTGATGCCGAAGAGAACATAAAGCATGCAAATCCATGGAGCAGGATGGAGCAAGGAGCATGGAAACGATAAAAAGAAAAAAGTCTAAGAACCAGGAACCAAGAAGAGTAAAAGTGAAAAGAAGAAAGAGACAAAAGTTCAGGAATCAGGAACTAAGAACCAAGAACCAAGAAAAGAAAAAGGAAAGAGACAAAAGTCAAATAACCAGGAACTATGAACCAGGAACCAAAAAAAAAATGAAAAGAGACAAAAGTCTAAGAACCAGGAATCAGGAATCAGGAATCAGGAACTAAGAACCAAGAATCAAGAAAAGTAAAAAATGAACCAGGAAGGCAATAAATAAAAGGAAACATGGCTTACAACAAACAAGGAAGCAAAGCATAATAAAATTCTAATTAATTTAGAAGCTTCGGAACCTATATTGAGAAGGAGACAAAAATAGACTCGAAATAAAATTCTAACTAAGTAAGAAAATTCGATCAAAATAAAGAATTAATAAAGACTTAGGATACTAAAAATTTGTATTATAGATAAAGCGCTCTAAAGGTATAAAAGCAAGCGAAAAAAAATTTAGAGGAGAGTAGTAAGAAAGAAAAACTCTGTTGTAATCATTATTTAATAGTGAAGTTTGCTCTCTTGACTCCCATAGATGTAGGCCAAGCACTGAACCACGTAAATCCTTAGTGTTTTGCTCTTTATATTATCCTTTTTATTCAATTCTTTGATTGACCAAAATTAGCATCAACATATTGGCGCCGTCTGTGGGGAGGATGTAATTAATTGCAAACAAAAAAAATCACTCGACTTAACATCATGAGCCAGCGAAGCCATTACAGCTATCGCAACCATAGGTTACCGCAGGTCCCAAGCTCCCCAAGGAGGCAATATAGTAACATGGGCTCGCAGCCACCAGTTGCACAACAAGTGGCTGATTTGAGACAAAATATGAATTTAGTGCTTTAATATATAGAAGATCAAATGAATGGAGGATCTGCCTTGCTAGTGGAAAAGCAACAACATCATCACCAATATCATGATCAGCATGGTCATGAAGGAGAAAGATCTCAAGATGGCTCACGAGTCAAGAGTCACGCCAATTATACTAATTATAAAAATGTCGATCTACGACAAGCATTAAACTTTAGAGACCTACGGAGAGATTAAATGAAAAACACCAGTCTAAAATCCAATCCAGGGGGTGTAAACATGTTGAGCCTAGTTCTAACTCGGCGAGCTTGGAGGCAAAATTGTGAAAGCTTAAGAAAAGAATTGATGATAATGAGAAGACTCCGGTTGGACCATACATGGAGGAGATAGAATCTCATTTCACTAAGAATATATTGGATACACCTTTTCCTCTAAAATTTAAGATGTCCCAAATAAAGTTATATATTAGGGAAGAAAATTTGACAGAACATTTAGAGACTTATAGATCTTGGATGGAGCTGCAAAGAGCATCAGGAACAACCATATGTAGGGCCTTCTTGCTGACACTTACTGGAGCAGCACAAAGGTAGTACATAAAAATAAGACCGGGATTGATTTCCTCATTTGCCCAGCTAAGTCAAATATTTATTAGCCAATTTGTTAGGGCTAGAGACCATCGGCTTTCGCCGACTCATCTTCTATCGGTTAAATAAGGGAAGGATGAGTTGCTGAAAGATTACATTACTGGTTTCAACAAAGAAACTGTAAGGGTAGAGAACTATAATGATGCAATGGCCTTGATTGCCATTATGGCTGGATTACAACTAGGAAAATTTCATTACTCGCTCTCACCAAGAACTTTCACAGAGTTGTTATCAAGAGCCCAAAAGTACTCTAATGTGGATGAGTTAACTAATGCGAAAAGAGGGGCTGACTCAGACTTACCAAGAGTGAGAGAAAAGAAGAAGAGGAAAGATGAACAAATTGAAAATAAAGAAAAAAATAAATAGACTAGAAAACAAAAGCCCAAGGATTCTACAGGTTTCCAGGGTATACACCGCCTAACTTGCCTAGAGAGTAGGTGCTGATGTAAATTAGAAACTTAATTTACTACGAAAGCCCATGGACATCAAGACAACACCCAATCGAAGGGATAGAAGTAAATTTTGACGATACCATCGAGATCATGGCCATTATATAGAAGATTGTTTTGATCTCAAGGAAGAAATAGAATCTTTAATCTAAGGAGAATATCTTAAAGAATTTATGAGGAAAGATGGCGGCAGAATACGCGACAATGAGCCATCCCATGCTCTAAAAAAAAACATCATCTACAGCCGTACAAGCAAAAAGCCAAAACATTGCATGTAGCACACCCATAAGGACCATATTCGGTGGACCCCCAGGTGGAGGAGATCTAATAGGGCTTGAAAAGCTCATACTAAAGAGGCTAGAAATGCACCAGGAGTTTCTATTATAGATTTAGCCAACAGACCTAAAAAACAAGCCAAAATAATATATAACACAACCGCATTTACAGATGAAGAGGTAAGATGAATACATCAACCCCACGATAATGCCCTAGTCATCTCTATAATCCAGGTAAATATGAAGGTCTATAAAGTTCTGATAGACAATGAAAGTTCGACAGATATTTTGTATACAGCAGTGTTTGACAAAATAGAGATTGGAAGAGAAAAATTAAAACTAATATGCACACCTTTAATTGGTTTTGGAGGAAAATATTTTATCCCTTTGGGTAGCATAGAGTTATCGGAGACAATGGGGGAACCACCCTACCAAGTTACTAAGATAATAAATTTCTTAGTAGTGGAACATCCGTCGGTTTACAATGCCATCTAGGGAAGGCCTGGTTTAAACATGCTCTAAGCAATAACTTCAACTTACTATTTGATGATAAAGTTTCTAGTAGAAGGAGGAGTTGGAGTCTTAAGAGCTAATCAAGAGGAGTTCAGAAGATGCTACGCTATAGTTTTAAGAGGCAGGATGGGCAGATATAAAAGCCTACAGATTATGTTTGACCCAAGGAAGGAAAAAGGTGAGCAAAGAGGTTCTTTGGTAGAAGAATTATACACTGTCCAGCTGCAACAAGGAGATAAAAGTAAGTGCACCCGAGTTGGCCGATCGTTGACTCCAGAGCTACGTGTACAAATCAAAAGTTTCCTTAGAGCAAATTTTGACGTAATCTCATGGTCCCATGAAGACATGTATAGTATAAAAAAAAAAAGGTCCTTTAATCTAGAAAGATATGAGGCAATTGCTAAGGAAGTTGATAAGCTGCTAAAAACAATATTTATTAGAGAAGTGCATTATCCTACCTGTCTAGCCAATGTAATAGTGGTTAAAAACCAAATGGAAAGTGGAGAATTTGCATAGATTTTACTGATTTGAACAAAGTGTGCCCGAAAGACAGCTTTTCGTTATCCAGAATTGACCAGCTAATTGATACAACTGCAGAGCATGAATTACTCACGTTTATAGATGTATACTCGGGTTATAATCAAATTCAAATGCATTTTTTAAATAGGGAGAAAATAACGTTCATTGCAAATAAAGGCTTATACTGTTATAATGTAATGCCTTTTGGTTGAAAAATACTGGAGCGACTTATCAAAGGTTGGTCAATAAGATATTTGCTGGACAGATTGGAAGGAATATAGAAGTTAATGTAGATGACATGCTTGTTAAAATCAAGAAAATAGAAGATCACATTATAGACCTAGAGGAAGCATTCAAAATTTTGAAACATTTTAATATAAAACTTAGTCTGAGTAAATGTGCTTTTGGAGTCTCCTCTAGAAAATTCTTAAGAATTATGGTCAGTTAATGAGGAATAGAAGCTAATTCAGAAAAAATCCAGGCTCTGTTGGATATGAAGTCATCAAAGACGATAAAGGAGGTCTAAAGATTAACACCGAGGGTTGCTGCTTTGAGTCACTTTATTTCACGAGCAACAGATAAAGGCTTGCCATTCTTTAAAACTCTCCATGAGGGAAAGAATTTAGTGTGGATGGATGAATGCGATTATTTTAGGAATTGAAAAAGTATATAAGCAGGCTATTAATCTTTTCTAAACCAATGCCAGGGAAAACTTGTATGTTTATCTAGTTATTTCAGACTCAGTGATAAGCTCAGTATTAATAAGAGATGAGGATAGAGTACAAAAACCTATCTATTACATGAGTCATGCACTATTAGATGTTGAAACAAGATATCTGATGATAGAAAAAATGGCCCTGGCGTGGTGATCCCTGCTAGGAAATTAAGGCCTTATTTTCAAGCGCATAAGATAGTGGTACTGACAAATCAGCCCCTTAGATAGGTCATGTAAAAATCAAAAGTGTTAAGAAGATTAGTCCATTGGGCAGTAGAACTAGAGAGCATGATATTCAGTATCAGCCCAGAATGGCAATTAAAGGACAAACTACTATAGATTTTATGGCAGAATTTATCAGTAATTGACTCAAAAAGGAAAGAATTAACTTCGGAGCTTCACCTTTATCAAATCGACAAGGAAGTGGGCAGGACTAATTTTAGTGACTTTAGAAAATACAGAACTAAGTTCTGCCCTTTGATTTGGATTTCAAACCTCCAACAATGAAGCAAAATATGAAGCATTACTCGCTGGACTTAAATGGGCAAAAGAAATGGGGGCAGAAAAACTAGAAATATAGCGATTCACAATTAATTGTGAATCAGGTTAAGATAGAATACTAGGCAAAAGAAGATAAAATGATGAAATATCTTGGGAAAACTAAAGACCTGCTTGAAAGTTTTGTGGAATACACTATAACACAAATCAAAGGAAGAAAATAGTAAAGCAGATGCTCTTGTCAGATTAGTTTCAACTACTGACACGAGCTTGACCAGAGTTATTCCTATGGAATTTTTGCCAAGCCCAAGTATTAATGAGAAGGAGAGTGATAAGGTCAATCTTATTACTATAAGTAGGAGTTAGATAGATCCCATCATATATTATTTTAAAAATAAAAAGTTATTCGACAATAAGTAAGAAGCAAAAAAGGTAAAATTGAGGTCAGCACGGTACATAATTTTAGAGGATGTGTTATATAAAAGGGGATACTCGTTGCCCTACCTTCGATGCCTGGCTCCAGATAAGGCAAGTTATATAATGAGGGAAATCCATAAGGGAATCTGAGGCAATCATTTTCGAGCTAGGTCGCTAGCTCTAAAAACAGTTCGCTAAGGATACTTTTGGCCCACGATGAAAAAAGATGCATACAAGTTTGTCTAGCAATGTGACAAATGTCAGAGATATTTTAATATCCATCGCTAGCCTCAGAACATCTCATTCCAGTCACCAACCTCTGGCCGTTTACACAAAGGGGTATAGACATCATTGGTCCAATGCCAACAGGCAAAGGACAAACCAAATTCGCCGTGGTGGCAGTGGACTATTTTACTAAATAGGTAGAAACAGAACCTTTGGCGTAAATTACAAAATAAAAGACAATGTCTTTTGTATGAAAATCTATTATATGCAGATTTAGAATCCCTCAAGTTATTGTTACATAATGGAAATCAATTTGACAATCCACACTTTATGGGAATATGTTAGAGTCTTGGAATTAATAATTTCTTTTCTTCACCAGCCCACCCTCAAGCCAACGGGCAAGTAGATACTATAACTAAAATAATTAAGAACCACTTAAAGACCAAGTTAGAAAAGCACAAAGGAGCTTGGCCAGATTAGCTCCCATTTGTATTGTGGTCATATAGGACAACACATACCATAACAATTGGAGAAACACCATATTCCTTAGCGTTTGGTATGAAGGTTATGGTTCCAATTGGAATAGAGATGCCATCATATAGAGTGCAACACTTTCGGCCAGAGCAAAATGAGAAGCAGCTAAAATTCAATCTTGGTTTACATGAAGAAAAGAGAGAACATGCCCAACTTAGAGCTGCAACGTATAATCAAAAGGCAACTCAATATTTTAATTCAAAAGTAAATCCAAGAAGCTTCTGAGTTGGGGACTTAATTCTTAGAAAAGCATTTTAGAACACCAGAGAGCAAATAGTTGGAGTGCTAGGACCGAAGTGGGAAGGTCCCTACAAAATAACGAAAATTAAGGATATGAGTAGATTCATGCTCCCGCATCCTTAGAATGCAGAGCAATTAAGGATCTATTATCAGTAAAAAGTTTATTAATTTTTTAGTAGTAATAATAAAGCCCTATTTGAGCTATTAGAAAATTTAGTTGTTACCAGAGGACTGTTCACAATCAAACTTATTGCTATTTATTAATAAAGGAATTTTTTCACAATCTATGCTGTTTTTCTTTTTGTTTCCTGTTCTAACCAGAAAGAAATAGGAAAAGCTAAGAGTAAATTTTAAGCAATTTCTCAAAACAAAGTTAAAGCATGCAGGAAAAATTAAAGCAATTATTAAAGCAAGATTCCTGGTGCAAGAAATAAGTAAACGAAAAGTTAAAGTAAGAAAGTCAAAAAGAAAAGTTAAGGCAGGGAAAGTTAAAGTACATTTCAAAGCCTAGTACAGAAAAGTTAAGCTAATTTCATAAAATTAAGCAACTTCCCAAAAGTTAAGTATTAAAAGTTGAGCAAATTCTAGGTTCAGGAAAGGCTTACTACATGAAAACATTAAAGAAATTCAGGTGAGAAAAAAAAAAAAGAACAACAACTTCATAAGTCCATTATAAAAGAAGTAGGAAGTTGAGGCATCTTATAATCCCACCAGCATGGTATAAAAAAAATAGGGCCATCATGTCATGATCAATCCTCGTCAATAATGACTTTCCATCAATGCTTTCATCTTAGCAGCACCTTTAAAAATATCCTCATAAATAATGTTAGCAAACTCAGCAGAAGTCTTGTGTTCCCCCACAGCTAAAGCTTTGGCCGTGTACATTTGAAAATTAAGTTGATTGAGGGAATTAGACAAATCTTGAATCTCAAATTGGAACTGAACCCTCAAGTTGTCATACTTAGTTTTTAGGTTGTCATAATTTACTTTTAGCTACGCCACCTAAGCTTTTTCTTCAGCCAAGTTTTCCTTTAGCTCAGCAATCTGCCTTTCAGAAGCTCGCTCATATTTAATTAGTGTGTTCCTTTCTAATATCAAATTTTTAATTCTTTTTCTGGATACTTGGATGGCACAAGAAAGCTATAGTGAAATAAATAAGAAATTTTAAAAGATAAACATCTTGTTGAAACACCAAGAGTAAAGAGGCATAAGGTACCTAACAGATTTAGCATGATGTCGATTGGGTTACAATTTTCAATATGCCTCACGTCGTTGGAAGAAATGTACTGAGGCCAAAGTTGTTAAAAGAATTAAGATACGTCTGTCCAGAGTCCTCCCAAGCAAAGTTAGGTAAGCCCTTCACCGCAAGCAAGGTCTCTTAGCTGGGGTCTGATAGGAAAGGAGCAGAAGCAAATATGTTGGCAGTGGCAGAAGAGCTAATAGATAGTGGATACACAATCATGTTAATAGTCGGTACATGCCAAGTCTTTTACTGAGGATGATTAGGAATAATAGCTTGGGAAGAAACCCTCCAACATAAAAAATAGGCTTGTCCTTTAGCTTTCTACTAATCTTAACAAGAGGAAACTTTTCAATCTTCTTCTTTTTGCGAGCTCCGTCATTTCTAGAAGACATGGCTAAAAAAAATTACATGTTTCTACATGACCAAAAATACATAAAAAGAGCAAAAACTCACCTCTAGGAGAATCTATAAGGTGTACAGGAGAGATAAAACTAAAAATTGATAAAAAAACTGTTAACATATATGTTTCCATAATATTGAATTTGATGATAACAAACAAAATTTAAGAATGATTTAGTTTTTAAAAGCTCAAATTATTTTTTATACATTTTAAATAAATCATTATTTTCACCTTAAAAAAGTTTTATATTTAATAAAAAATAATTTTATGAAATTGATTGTTTTTCAAATTTGTGGTCTAATTGAAAGAGTTTTGAAAATTTTGAAATCAACAAATATTGCTTGGAATTATGAGGAAGGACTTATTTTGAAATATTTTATAGTGTTTTGGGTCATAATATAATTTTAAAAAGTTATGGGAATGACAAACATTATTTAGTAAATTTGAAATTAGACCTTTCTATAAAGTTTTATGACTTTTTTGGCGATAATGCAGTCATAGAAAGTTTTGAGATAAAACTATAATTTAGAAAATAATTCACTGTAGCAGTCACTGTAGCAAGTGGCTAACCGGATTGAAGAAAATAGCGAACCGGTTATGGACAGAAACTCTCTGGAATAAAAGCGGCTAACCGGATTCAGAAAGCGGCAAACCAGATATGTAAAAATTCAAATTCTTGAACATAACGGTAACATAAAATGACTAACCCGATTCACAAAAGTGGCCAGCCAGTTATCATCAGAAAGTCAATAACGGCTAGTTTTTTTCTTCAACTATAAAATGGCTCAAATCTAATTCATTTGAGATTATGCAACCATTGATATTTTGAGCAATTCTCTGTAAATCTAAACACATAAATTTTGTATTCATTTCATTTTTATTCACACATATTGGATTTTCATTTGTATTCAAATATATTGTGTGAGAGAAAACTTTGTAATTATTTTTGTAAAATCATATTAAGAGATTGTAAGTGTCGGGATAATCTCTTGTTGTAAAGGTCCATTGACACCTTGGAAGTCAATTGTAAGCGTTTGAAGCCTTGGGGGGTTTGGATAGTGAAATCCTTAAGCCCGGTGTGCTTTGAGGCATGGACTTAGGTGGAGATTGCCAAACAACATAAAAATTCTTGTGTTTGTTTTCTCTTCCCTTACTATTTTATTATTGTGCTTTATTGAATTTATTATTTTCTATTTCATTAAGTCATTAGATTGAATTTATGTGTGATTTGCTTTGATTAATTTTTAAAAACCCAATTCACCCCCCGGGTTGCATAACTCGCATTTCAAAAACCGGTTGGGAAATATATGTCCAACATATGTGTTCTGACGGAATATTGAGAACACTTAGCAACAACTCTTTTTCATTACTAGAAATAGGAAGATATGTATCGCAAGTAGCTGAAAAAAAGTAATGCTGCGGTAACATATTAAAATAGTGCCCAAACAGTTACTTGGGGCACAAAAATGGGTTTGGACCCAGCATTTAAGGTTTATATCACTCAATTCCCCAAACTCTTAGTCTCTATCAGCAAAAAACCATGAGTCTTTCCAAGACCCCCAAAAGATTTCTTTTGGAAAATTAAAGGAGGAAGGTTCGGCTAAGTGCGCACGTAATACCAAACCTTAATGGGAGGGCCATTAAAATTGTCGGAAAGTGGGGCCAAGAAGGTTTCTTTGTTTCCAAAGAATGTACATGCTTATCATAGCACGCCATATAATCGAACTTAATTAAGCAGGAGCGCACTTGAAATTGCTAAGCATGTACCTAAAAAAAAGATAGAAAAGGAGTCTCACATCGTGGGTAAAAAAATCAAGGTGTATGGTGACAATGCCGGGAGGAGGATGGTTAGGTTCATCATTTCCTCCAGCCCTTTCTAAGGAAATGGAACGAGGTATGCCATAAGAAACATGGAAGGATTTAAGTGACATTTCACTCATATGGTTAACCTCTTCATCTGTGCTCTACTCTGTTGAGATAGAAGAGGGACTGGTAAAGATAGAAGAGGGAAAAAAAAACAGAGGTAAAGTTTTTGGTAAATGATTGATTAATTCCAGGCTGATAATCATCCTTCTCTAGAGGATACTCATAAAGTTCAAATTCAGAAAAATCTAGAGAATCGGATGACATTGTTGATTTAAAAAAAAGAAGAAAAACAAAGGCAAATACTCATAGAAAAAGAGTGGATAAACGAGATTAAAAACAAATTAACTGTTGAATGAGAGAGAAAACCAATTTTTACAAGTAAGAGTTGGATTCATTGATGGATAGAAGAGGTGACAACCAAGGTATAAATAGGTGAGGAGGTAGCTATTTTAAGCTTGAACCATAAAGCTCCAAAAGAGCTAAGGGGCAGTTGATGCCAAAGAGAAAGTGAAGCATGCAAATCCATAGTGCAGCATAGAGCATAGAGCACAGAAACGATAAAAAGATCAAAGTCTGGGAGTTAGGAACCAAGAAAAGTAAAAGTGAAAAGAAGAAAGAGACAAAAGCCTAAAAACCAAGAACAAAGAAAAAAAAAGTGGAAAGAGAGAAAAGTTCAAGAACCAAGAAAAGTAAAAGTGAAAAGTAGAAAGAGACAAAAGTCCAAGAACCAGGAATCAAGAGCTAAGAAAAGAAAAATAGAAAGAGACAAAAATCCAAGAACAAGGAATCAGGAACTAAGAAAAGTAAAAAAATGAACCAGGAAAGCAACAAATAAAAGGAAACATGGCCTGCAGTATACAAGGAAGTAAAGCGTGATAAAATTATAATTAATCTAAAAGTTTAGGAATGAATGAGACGAAAATAGACTCTAAATAATATTCAACGAATGAGACAAAAATAGACTCTAAATAAAATTATAACTATATGGGAAAAGTCGATCAAAATAAGGAATTGGTGAAGTCTTAAGATACTAAAAAATTTGTATTATAAATAGAGAGCTCTAGAGGCATAAAAGCAAGCGAAAACAAAATTTAGAGGAGTGTTGCAAGAAATAAAAACTCCGTTGCAATCATTGTTTAATTTTCTCTTTTGATTTCCATGGACGTAGGCCAAGTACTGAACCACATAAATCCTTAGTGTTTTGTTCTTTATATCATCCACTTTATTCAATTCCTCGGTTGACCAAAATTAGCGTCAACATCATCAATTAGTGTTACACACACGCTTTACTGACCATGAAATGGTCAATACTAAGTTTGGTGCTTTTTAGTAACTTGAATTCTTTTCTCACGCATGTGCTTTTATTTTTTTCTTTCGTGTTAAAAAATATAATGGTCATTTGCTGTTGAATATTTTTCTGTGCTAGTGTTTTTGCTTTGATTAACTGTCTATAGCAGTGGGGCGGTTCATGGCTAACTGATTGCCCCAGTATCACTGTATGGTTTAATTTTCTTCATATTTAAAGAAACTAATATACGTCTACACTTGTGCAACACTTGCTTTTAACTTTTCTCTTTGCTTTAGTCATTGCTTCATTGGGCACATTTTTAGGATTTCCACACAATATTTGTGGAGCAACTAAAGGTAACATACGTGTAAAATGTTACTTGAAAAAAAAATTGATTCGCTTTGAATCGTTGCACTCACTGTTTATCAACATATGCATAAAATCTCATTAGTATCCACCATGTTCTGATTTATATGCCATTAAGTTTGTATAAGCTTGCTATTGAATGTGTTAAAGTTTAAATTAAAGTCGCTGCATTTGACGTGTCTAGGTTAATTTATTAAGGGTTGTCACGAGTTGTTTTGATTCTTTATTACTGTTGCACTTGAAGCATGAGAAAACTTCAGTAACGTGCAATTAAAGTAAACATACGCTGACTCTTTTATATATATTAACTAGTATTATTCTTGAGATGGATAAATCATTTCTATCACGTGATAGATTGTCCACTGAATATGAAAACGAAGTTAAAGAATTCTTGTGATTTGCTATGCTTCGTTTTGACAATCGCCGGTCAATTAGATGTTCTTGTAATGAATGTTGCATCATAAAGATTTATAAAACAAAGGAAATAAAGTTTCATTTGCTTAAATTCAGGTTTCTGCCAACATATCAAGTTGGACGAGGCATGGGCAGAGATTGATCTAAATGCAAACTCTAGCAGTTGCCCATATCATTCTCAAAGTCATCAAGTTGAGGACATGGTCCATGAGGCTTACGAACAATGTGACAAGAATCTCGGGAATTTAGGGAATATACTAGAAGATGCTGATAAGCCCTTATACCCAAATTCGAAGCCATCTAAATTGTTGATGTTAATGAAATTATATAATATGAAAGAAAAACATGAGTGATCTGATCAAGGGTTTACGGTTTTGGAGGAAGTATTTTCTGACATGTTTTCAGAAACAACACCATTCCTAAGTCAATGGAGGGAGGCCAAAATTCTGGGGAGTAGAGCACTTGTTTCAGGTCGAAATTCTAATCTAACAATTGAAGCATTTAGACATGGGCCTATTGTATTTGTTTTATTGATGAATGTGAATATGTGATGAATCTTTTTAAGATTTTGCTAATGATAAAAAAAAAGGAGGAAAATGCATGGGAATTTATAATCTCGAAGATGGAAGCATTGGCAAACATTTTTTGAGCAATTATTATGTGACCTCGTCAATCAATCCATCTATATGGGGGGAACAAACATTCTAGCATCTTTGTTAATTTATCATTTCATTGGTTTTTAATTTATCAAATTATTAATTTATTAACTTACTAATTATTGGTATTAATTTATGCACTGTTATTTATGTGCAATTATTCAATACTCTTTAAACATCACCTCTTTGCTTACTTTAAAAAGAAACAAAAAAAAAAAAAATATTAAATGCAACATTAATCTTCTTTCAATATCAACAAGGGTGGGGATATTTGAACCTACCAAAATGCTCATTAAATCTAATATTTAATAATTTTTTTTTGTTACTAAAATGTCCATATAGAAAATTACTATCATAAACAAGACTACATAATTAAATTAACTGAAAAATTACAGTCTTTCTCTCGTATTCTTCATTATTCAATGTACTCCGTTCATGCTTTCTACGATTTTTTTTTCTTTTTTTGGGCCACAAATTGAATTTGTTTTTTCCTTGTTTATATTTTTGTTAATGGAACAAAGTTTCAATGAATTTTTAATACAATTGGATAAAAGCTTCTAGCTCGTAAAATCGCTTTTGACTTCCACCATTTGATTTCATCATTTCTAAATTCTTTGGATTGGACAATGAATTTTCTTGATTTCTTCTTAGTTAGTAAGCTTTCTTCTATATAATAAAATGAAAAGAACCCATGCAAGATCTGTTGCAATTACTTCAAATTTTTTATCTATTATAAATCTATATGCAATTTTATTATCAATTGTTTATTTAAATTTATTGTTTGTTTATTTAAATTTTTTAAAGGTATAGTTCCAAGCACATGAAATATCTGGGGGGAAAACAACTACTAAAAATTAAAATAAAAAGATTTATGGGATAAAAAAATGATGAGTAAAAGTTCAGAAATGAAGAAAAAAAGAACGAAGAAATGGAATAACGATGGAAAAAGATAATGATGAGAGAAATTATGATATTCTAACTTAATAAGGGTATTTTAGGTATTAACATGCGTCTATTAAGTAAAATTATATATTTTAAATTTTAGAATTGTGGTTATTAAGTAAATGGGTTTAATGAGTAATTTAGAGAGTTCAAATAGCCCTACCCTATCAGTAATTTTTTTTAAATAAGGAAATTAGTACAATTAAATGAAATTACATTGAATAGACTTAATTTTTTTTTCCTTGAAGCAATCGACTGTATTGCTTAAAAAATAATTTTCAATGTGCTTCCCATCTTCGATATTATAAATTCCTATACCCATTGTCAAGAGCGACTGCTGGTGAACTTCTTAAGCAAGCCCTCAGGCGAGCCCTTCAATTCAATGAATTTCTTCATGAATCATCTAAAATCTTTCTATCTCCCCTATCATCCCAAAACATTGCTCTGTTTTCCAAACTTTTGGCTTCCGTGGCCCCTCCATGTACCATCATCACTACTAAAATCTAACTCAAAAGTTTGAAATTTGATATGATATTCTTCAAGATCATCACATAATCTTGTATCGCCAATAATGCTCTTACTAATTCTACCATGTAACATTGGGACGAATAATCCATCGTAATAGACAAGTAAGCAACTTGTTTGGATATAGCGTTCATGAATTTTATATCACCATAAAAATTTATGTAATAAAATTCTTCTTGATAAAAAAAAAATTCTAAAACTCTGGCATAACCGATTGTGGGTATTACAATACAAGCCTGCCAAGCAGAATTAATAACCAATTTATAAGAAATTTATCGGCACCCTCAAATGATGCTCCAACCACCTGCTTAGTTGATTTTTTTATAAACAACATAAAATTAACAATGTTAAACACATTGAAAAACATAATTAATGGTTCATCGTTTAGGAGAGTCTAATTAGTCATTTTGTAGTCAATCTTGTTCAAACTTGGCGTTTGTCCTTTACTTCCATTAGAGAACTTCTTGTAATATTAATATCATAAACATCCACATAAATATCTTTAGGGGTTAATCACACATGAACAATACATGTTTTGACAAATTTCAAAATAGTGATATATGTTTTAAAAATACTCGATCAGGTGACAATGCACTACCATTAATTCTAATGAACCAAGGGGAAAATTGAAAAAATTTATTTATTTATTTATTTTTTGAGGTTAATTACACCTGAGGAATATACATTTTGACAAATTTTAAAATATTGGCACACGTTTTAAAAAAAATACTCAATCAAGTGGCAACCCATTAACTTTTATCATTAATTCTAATGGATTAAGAGTCAAATTAAAAAAAGGAGATTTATTTTGTTTATTTAATTTTTTTTTATTTTCCTCTCCCTCCTTCTTCCTTCGCTTTCTTCAGTTCTTTTTCTCCTTCTTTCTTCATCTTCTTCAATTCATATTCCTTTTTTCTCTTTTTCTTCTTCTTTCTTCGTCCTCTTCAATTTGATTTCTTGCCCCCTTTATCTCCTCTTTCTTCGTCTTCTTCAGTTCATTTTCTCCCCCCACCCCCCTTTTTTTCTCCTTCTTTCTTCATCTTCTCTAGGCTTTATCTTCTCCATGGCCATAGGACAATAGTAGCTGTGAGTTCGCGGAGCCAATGTAGCAATTTAATGCAACAAGAAATTTTTTTTACAAAAGTTAATTTGATTTAACGCAAAAAAGTCCTTGTTGATTATACTTAGATTTAATTATAGGCGTGCGCACATACATAAGCACACACACATATTAAAAAGTTAAAAATAAGTGAGTAGAGACAAAAATATCATTTTATAATTAATTGATTACTTCCATTAGAGTTAAAGGTAAAAGTCAACAAGTTGCCATATACTCGACATGGGCTGCCTTTTTGAAATATGTCAAAATAAGTGTCACACGATGATAATTAACCCTATCTTTAAACTTATATAAGTAATAATTAATTCAATTCAATCATATAAAATCATCTCATATTAATTATAAAATTTAAAAAAATGAAATCAATTAAAAGAAGTTATACCTTTGTTTATAGAGATGAAATCCGAAATTTAACAATATTTTCCACTTAAAATGTTTTTTTAATGTAAATCTTTCATGAATGATCAGCATTTGTAATGTCAAGAAGCAAGATGAAAAATTAATCTAAATTTTTTAAGAACATTTGCAAAATCTAGGCATCATGATATTTTCTTCTTTAATATGGCTCTACTTCACATCTAATCCAAGAAACATGTATAATTTTGTGAACATTTTAGAAAAAGAGACAATTGAGAAACAAAGTTTTTTTTGGAAAAGTTATGTATAATTGACTATGAAATGTAGGGTTGGCAAAACCCGGCCCCAGTTCAGGTACCGTAATGCCCGAACTCGGCCGGGATGTATGCCCGGGCGGGGTTTTAATTCGGGTATCGGATTTTATATTTTTTAATATTATGTGTGTATTTTTTTAAAGTTTTTAGTAATTTTATAAGTTTTAAATTTAGTTCAATAAAATTTGATAAGAAAATATAAAGTTCAATAAAATTTGATATGAAAATATAAACTTTAAGTATTTAAAACTTTATATATGTGTAGTAAATGAGTCAAATAAATATAAATATTTAAAAATATATATATATATTATAATATTTTTTTAATAAAATTTGAGTTCTGGGCTAGGTTCCGGGTTTATCAGGTGATGCCTAAGACCGGCTTGGCTTCATACCCGGCCCACACTGTACGGGTACAGTCCGGGTCAAGGTCCGGATCGTGCGGGTATTTTTGCCACCTCTAATGAAATGTCAACAACTTTTATAAATTTAAGGTATGTAAACATAACAAAGTGTACATCAATACGGTATACTATATTAATATACACTAGTATTAAAATATGACATAGTGGACATCATATTTCACCTTGCATATTGATTCATTATATTGGCAAGAAGATAATTTTGATATGTGTAGGATTTATTATTTTTCTACTTATTGATAGTTCGAAACTTTTATTTTACTCTATAATCTTATTATTTTTCTATATGCAAGATTTCGTAGATAACTCTACCAATAAAAGCATAGCTATTATAGCTCTTTTTTTTTCCCTTAAAGAGATGAAACTACAGATTTCATTAATAGAGTTTTAAAGAATAAATACATATATAGAGTTGGAATGTTATCCAACCATGAAACAAAATTAACTTGTTTTAAAGTTGTTTTTGCTAATAAACGAGCAACTTCAGTACAATTTCTTGAGATATAGTGAATTTTGATCTGTTGTAACCTCTTAACTCTCTAACAAACTAATTTTTTCCCCATAGGCTCTAAGTCTCCACATTTTATGAGAAGTTTTATGAAATACAAGTACATAAATGCTAACACTTTATATAAAGCAATTCTCTAAAATTTAACAAGTTTTTCCACTTGTAAAAATATTTTTTAATGTAAGTCCTTGATAAATGATCAATATTTGCAAACTGAACAAAGCAAGATGAAAAATTAATCTAATATAAGAAAAAAGTAATCACTTATTGATTTGTAAACATTTTAGAACTAAAGACAAGTAGGAAACAATGTTGTTTGGAAAAATTAAGTAAAACTAACTATGGGATGTCAACAACCTTTATAAATTTGAGGCGCATAAATATAAAAAAGTGTACATCAATATGGTGTACACTAATATTAAAATAAGATATAGTGGACATCATATTTTATCTTGCAATTGATTCACTATATTAGCAATAAGATAATTTTACTATGTGCAAGGCTTATTGTTTTTCTGCGTATTGGTAGTTCCAAACATTTATTTTGCTTTATAATCTTATAATTTTTCTATGTGTAGGGCTTCATAGATACCTCCACTACTGAAAGTATAGCTACTATAGTTGGATTGATAGATAAGAAAAACTTGAAGTTGAAATATCCAGAGTTGCTAAAAAGAGGAGTGCTAGCAACAGTCGCTTATATAGGGATGGCAATGGGCACCACCCGCAGCGGGTTTGCCATTACCAAACCCACCCGCAACCCGCAGTAGATTTTAATTTTTTTAAGAAAACCCACCCGCAGCGGGTTTTGATAATTACCAAACCCGCAATGGTACCCGGCGGATTTTTTACGAGTTTCTGCATTTAAAATTATAAATGTTTAATATATAAATTTATAATAGTAATCTCAAATTCCATATAACATACTCAATTTTATATTTAAACAATATAAATGAAAAATTAAAATTTCAACATCAATCCAACACAAATTCTGCATTTAAAATTATAAATGTTTAATATATAAATTTATAATAATAATCTCAAATTCCATATAACATACTCAATTTTATATTTAAACAATATAAATGAAAAATTAAAATTTCAACATCAATCCAACACAAATTCATGAATTCAAATATAAATTACACAAATCCATTTAAAAAACACAAACTAATATACAAAAATAACAATTATATTTCATTTTATCATTTAAAATAAGCTCCAAGACAATATATTCATTTCGTTCACCACCACAAACACCCATCCAACACGATGTCTACAATAATAATAAAGATTAATATTTT
The DNA here is from genome assembly GCA_030449925.1 of Citropsis articulata. Taxonomy (NCBI): domain Eukaryota; kingdom Viridiplantae; phylum Streptophyta; class Magnoliopsida; order Sapindales; family Rutaceae; genus Citropsis; species Citropsis articulata. The sequence goes on along the minus strand of JASUUH010000019.1, from coordinate 1,454,609 downwards.
CAAATATTAATTCGAAGAAAAATATTATAATAATAAAATAATTCATGTATTAAGTTTTAAAAAAATAGTACATACAAAATTATAATAGGTAGATGGGCATGCGGCTAAGTCAAAAGAAAAATGTCTTTAGTTTTCTTTAGGTAATGACTTTAGAATGAGAGATGAGCCACGTACATACATACACAACTTTTGGCATTTGGTTATTTGGTAATTTAAATAATTATATTATTTTCATAATACATTTTTTAGATTAAAATTAAATTAAAAATGTTTAAAAAAAATATTGCGGGTTTGGTGGATATCCATGCGGGTATCCACCAGATATAAGACTAATACCAAACCCACCTGCATCCATGTGCGGGTTTTAGTTTATAATACTAAACCCGCCCGCAACGGGTAAAATTACCCGGCTGAGTTTTAGCCAGTTCTTGGTATAATTGCCATCCTACGCTTATATGACACATTGTTACTTGCTTTTTTTGAAAGACATGTGTCTTAGAGTGTGAACAAATATGTCAGTTCCTTAAATTAGAAAAGCACTTATATTTTATTCTTTTACGTCCTCTACTTAAGCCATGAAAATTACAACGCTGCCCTTGTCTTCTTATCAATCACAGTTACGCTGGTTGATAACCACAATAGCTCATCAACCTTGGTTCGTTGATTGAATTATGCTTCTATCTTTTGCAGTTTCGTTTTCATTTTTTTAAATTAATTATTACACTTATTAGTTTTCACCAAAAAAAATTTCTCTAAATTATCTCAAATTATGACCAAAGCCTCAATCCACATTCTTTTTACCATTATTTTCATTAAAGCATTTAAGAATTTAAAATTTTAAAAATAAGATAAAATTATTATAAGATTATGATATGTCTAAAAATTTATTTACTATTACAGAGGTGGACAAATTTTACTGGACGGAGAATGCATTTCTATAACTATTTTGTAACTCTCTTTAGAACATTATGAAGAGAGAGATTGTGTTTAATTCAAAAGAGACTTACTGATACAGCGGAAGTTTATTGTTCAAAATATTCCGTTGATTCTAAATAATACCGGAATAAAAGAACGATTAAATTCACGTTGATGCAAAGAATGTCGCGAATTTAGAGGTTAAGACTCGTTGATTCCACAGAATGCCGAGAATTAACTGTCAAATACTCACAAAGAGATTTGAAAATTAAAATATTATTGAACTCAAAATCTATATATCTCTTCAAAAGGCTACAAGAGGGAGCTATTTATAGTAATAGTAACTATCCTAATTTATGAAGTAAAAAAAAATTCTAAATTGGAAAGAAAAAAATTCTAAATTAGAAAGGAAATTAGAAGTCTTAAACTTTAGTTAATAAGGAAATTAATCCTAGTATAATATAGATTCCTAATCTTCATCATTCCCCCCAGAGTGGAGAGAATTCGCCCTCGAATTCGGATTGCCAGCAACAACATCTTCATCATGATCACCTCTGTAAGGAATAAGATGCTTGACATTAAAGACATTTGCAGTGCGGATATGACTAGGAAGCTTTAATCTGTATGCATTAGGATTTATCTTCTCTATAATCTCTAAAGGGCTGATTTTCCTGGCAGAAAGCTTGTTGTACTCACCAACTAAGAATCTATCTTTTAGGACAGCCCAAACAAGATCTCCCACTTGAAATTCCAAAGCTCGGCGCTTTTTGTCTGCCATAATTTTATAACCTTCAGTCATCTGCTTCAATTATTCTTGCGTAGTTGTATGAATCTTCTTAAGCTGCTCAATAAAGTCTTCTGACTTGTTGCCTTTGTGAACTAAATCTGGAACTGGAGCCAAGTCGATGGGAGCTCGTGAATTATATCCGTAATTCACCTGAAAAAGACTTAAACCAGTACCACGCTTGACCGCTCCGTTATAAGCAAACTCGACTTGGTATAACTTCTGATCCCACGTTTTTAGGTTATCACCAACTAGACTACGTAGATGGTTTCCTAAAGAGCAGTTGACAACTTCGGTTTGACCATCTGTTTGTGGGTGATAAGCGCTTCTGAAATTCAGACGAGTATTAGTCAACTTCCATAATATCTTCCAAAAATGGCTAAGAAATTGTGTATCTCGATCAGATACTATAGAACTCGGTAAGCCATGCAATCTATATACTTCCTTGAAGAATAGGCGAGCAGCAGTTAAGGCGTCTGCAGTCTTCTTATAAGCAATAAAGTGAGCCATTTTTTAGAACCGATCCACAACAACAAATATTGAATCCATACCCCTCTGAGTGCGGGGTAATCCCAAAATGAAGTCCATGCTAATGTCAGCCTAAGGTTGTGTTGGAATTAGCAGCGGTACATATAACCCAGTATTAGTTGCAATGCCCTTGGAAATCTGACAAATACGACAAGTTTCGACATAGTGATAGATATCACGTCTCATAATAGGCCAAAAATAAGTGTTGGCTATTAGAGCCAGAGTTTTGTCATGACCAATGTGCCCTTCGTTATGTAACTCTGTAATTATTTTCAGTCTCAAACTTGAGTTAGGAACACACAACTGATTACCTTTGAAAAGGAATCCGTCATGTAAATGATAGTCTGATCGAAACCCTACAGCAACGTCTTCTAATAAAGGAGCAAAGAAAGGGTTAGTAGCGTATAACTCTTGAAACGTGTCAAATCAAAGGACTTGATTATACATTTGTGTCAACAAAGAAGGTCGTCGACTAAGTGCATCTACTACCCGATTGGACTCGCCAGAAGTATGCTTTATTACAAAAGTTAACTGCTGAAGAAATGTTGTCCATATGGCATGTTTGTTAGAGAGCTTATCTTGACTGTTGAGATACTTCCATGCAGCATGATCGGTGTATAAAACAAAGTCTTTATGAATCAGATAATGTCGTCAATGTTTTAACGCCTGGACTACCACGTAAAACTCCACGTCATAAGTGCTGTAGCGTGCCTTTGCTCCGTTTAACTTCTCACTGAAATAAGCTATAGGCTTACCCTGTTGGCTAAGAACAGCTCCAATGCTTACCTTGGAAGAATCACAATGCACCTCAAAAGTGAAAAATCTGGTAGAGCAAGTACTGGGGTAATAATAAACTTTTCTTTGATAATCTCGAATACCTTAGTAGCTACCTCTGTCCAAGAGAATTGTCCTCTTTTTATGTAATCCGTGATTGGTGCTATGATAGTACTAAAATGAGGAATGAATCGCCTGTAAAAAAAGGCTAATCCACGGAAACTTCTGGTGGCGGACAAAGTAGTTGGTTATGGCCATTCTCTAATAGTATCTACTTTCGATTGATCAACGAATATACCATCCTTCAGCACTACATATCCCAAAAATAATACTTTTCTGTCAAAAAAATAGACTTGTTTACTGCTATGTATAAACTTGCTGCTCTTAAGGCTGAAAGCACTTCTCTCAAATGTTGTAGATGTAACTCATGATTAGTGTTATATATAAGTATATCATCGAAGTAAAAACCCTAAACTTTCCAATGAAAGGGTGAAGAACTTGATTCATAACTCGCATGAAAGTACTTAGAGCATTGGATAAGCCAAATGGCATTACCAACCACTTGTATAACCTTTCGCGAGTTTTAAAGGCTGTTTTCCATTCATCTCCAGGCCGTATTCGAATTTGATGGTAAAAACTGCTGCTCCACTGAATTGATCTAATAAGTTATCTAATCGAGGGATTGGAAAAAGATATCGAACTGTAATTTTATTGATAGCTCGACCGTCTACGCACATTCTCCAAGAACTATCTTTTTTTGGAGTCAACAAAGCAGAGACTGCACAAGGACTAAGACTTTCACGAATAAATCCCTTTTCTAGTAACTCTTCCATTTGGCGCCTTAATTCCTCATGTTCTGTAGGACTCATATGATAATGAGGTCGATTTGGTAATGTAGAACCCGGAACCAAATCTATTTGGTGTTGTATGTCTCTAAGAGGCGATAAACCCTGTGGTAGCTTGCTAGGGAACAAATCTTGAAATTCCTCTAATATATGTGTCACAGCTTTAGGAATCTTCGAGTCACTGTAACTCTCCTTTCCCAATAAAATGTAGACTCTCTTTGTCTCTACTACAACATCTATAAACTGCATCTTCCCTAACAAATAATTACCCAAGTCTTGCTGGAGAGGAAGCTCCTTGTTAGGCAAGAGAACGATCTTAGTATTGTTAAACATAAAGCTGTAGGTGTTCCTCTTTTCATCATGCATTATGTTTCGATCATATTGCCAAGGTCTACACAGTAATAGATGACAAGCATCCATAGTCACAACATCACACCAAATTTTGTCTTTATAGATTGAACTAATGGATAAGGAAACTAAGTAACGTTTCGATACTGTCACTTGATTTCTTTTCTTTAGCCACGTGAGCTTATATGGAGTTTGATGAGGTTCTGTCTTTAAATTTAGCTTTGTTACGGCTTCTTCTGAAATGACATTCTCATAACTGCCTGAGTCTATGACCATACGACATACTTTACCCCCAATTGTGCAAGTAGTTTGAAAAATATTTGGTCGTAACCACTTGACCTTTAGGAGTGAAGAATGTGCGGTTCACGATCAACATTGGTCCTGTGTCACCATATTCTTCAACAGATTGAGTGCTACCAATACTATTAAAAGTTGGCTCTTCAGTGAATTCTTCAGTTTCTTCCTCCTGGTAGCCTTCACTTTCCTCTGTGCCTACGAATAAGTCTTTACTATATTTTCCTCTTTTTTTACATTCTGTCATTCAATGCCTACTTTCTCCACAATTAAAACAACGTTATCCTGAACCCGAGGATTAAGTTTTGCTGTTTTGACCAATTTCACTAGGTTTGTTAGTTTTTATTGGAGGATTTGGAGGGTGAAATTACAGAATTGGGAAGTCGGGCTTGAATTATCACGAACAATACTTTGAGAACCCCGAAAGTTTGAGTCGTTAGTACGTCGATTAAATTGTTTCTCTAACTGCAAGGCTTGTTGGTGTGCTTCTGAGACATAGTATGGATCAAGCAAATTCAACTGGTCTTGAAACTGGGATCGTAGACCTCCAATGTAGCGAGAAACTTGTTGTTCTTCTGTCTCTGTCAAGTCATTGCGTGCTACCAACCAATGAAATTTTTTGGTGTAATCATGCACTGATCGATTGCCTTACTTTAAATTCAGTAGCTATTGGTATAACAGTTTGGCGCGATTATGAGGCAAAAATGCTCCTCGCAAATGCTTCTTTAGCTTTTCCCAAGAATCAATTTCTTTTTACCTTGCCTAATCCTTGTGAACTTAGTTTATTGCCACCAAGCTGCTACTCTTCCACGGAATCGAGTTGCAGCTAGCGAAACTAGTTTATTTTCAGGAACTTCCTTGTATTAAAAAACTTCCTCAATGGCATTAATCAAATCCAATAATTCTTCAGGTCGACCACTTCCCTGAAATTCAGGAATGTCAATTCTCAACCCAGATTCCCATCTTGGATCATCAGTTGACTCAGACCTACGCCGATGCCTAGAGAATGGGTTAGCAAAGCTTTCACTTGACTTATCTTCGCGTTCTGGAGTATGGTGGCATTCATCAAGTATCTCTGTCATTCATGCCATTTGCGCAGTTAACATATCTATTCTCGCTGTCATGCTAGCCAGAGCTTCCTCTCTAGAAACATCATCTTGATTGTAAGTTGCAGCACGAGCATCATGAGCTTTTCTTGGAGGCATTTTCCAAATCCGGGTTTGAAAGGTAATGGGGCTAAATTGAAAAATTAAATAAGATTTTGGACCGAAACTATAATTAAGCAAAAGTTTTAGATTTCCAGTGACGGTGGTCGGAAATCGAGCAAGGATGGGTGGATTTGAAAGATTTTAGATTGATGAGTATGGTGGTGGTGGTGGTTTGTTTGAAAAGTTAGTGTTTTGGCCGGTATTTGTAGATAAGGGCAACGATTTTGGGGTTGACTTGATTTCCGACGATTGGTGCGTCGATCGACGGCGTTAACTGGCTAGGAAGGTTAAGATCGAGGAGAGGAGTTGATTGGTGGTGGTTGTCTTTGGCCAAAGCAGGCGGAAAGGTGAATAGATTAGGCGTGGCTATTTTGGTTGTTTTCGGATCTGTAGCTGTCAGCGGTGTCCGATGCTTGGGGTTTGATGGCCGGCTTGCTCTAATCCGAATGGTGGTGGTTGTGTCCGGATCGGTGACGGAAAGCTAACGCCAGCAGCCTTGGATAGTGGTCGTGAGCTGAAGTTTTTTTTTTTTTTTTTTTTTTGCTTCTATTTCGGTTTTTCTTTTAATAAAGCTAAACGGAAAAATTAAAAAAGGGAAAAAGGAAAGGTTTGGTGGTAGATGGGGTTAGAATAACGATACCAGGTTTTAGCTCTGATACCAAACTGATGCAGCAGAAGTTTATTGTTCAAAATATTCCGTTGATTCTAAAGAATACCGGAATAAAAGAACGATTAAATTCACGTTAATTCAAAGAATGCCGCTAATTTAGGGGTTAACACTTGTTGATTCCACAGAATGCCGAGAATTAACTGTCAAATACTCGCAAAGAGATTTGAAAATTGAAATATTATTGAACTCAAAATCTATATATCTCTTCAAAAGGCTACAAGAGGGAGCTATTTATAGTAATAGTAACTATCCTAATTCATGAAGTAAAACAAAATCCTAAATTGAAAAGAAAAAAAATTCTAAATTAGAAAGAAAATTGAAAGTCTTAAACTTTAGTTATTAAAAAAATTAATCCTAGTATAATATGAATTCCTAGTCTTCATCACTTACTTTTTATTTCATGTATAAAAATAGAGAAAAAGCAGGTAAGATAAGAAAGTTTGAGGGACTAAGTGATAAGGACAATCACTGTCATTTTTTTTTTTTAGCTAATACTCTCCTTATCATTTAGCCTCTCAAAATTTTCTTCTCTTACGTGCTATTTATATATTTTTATATATGAAAAAAAAGGTAAGTCTCTTTTGAATTAAATACAATCTCAAAAAATTTATCCTTAATTAGTCATTGTTAGGACCTTTGTAATATTAAATAATTTTTTCGACTTGTCATAATCCTATAATAATTTTATCTTATTTTAAAAAATTTAAATTGTTAAATGTTTTAGTGAAAATAACGGTTACAAAAAGAATGAAGATTGGTGCTTTGGTCAAAATTTGAGATAATTTATATATATATATATATATATATATATATATTTATATATTTGTGAAAACTAATCGGTGTAAAATTAATAAACAAAAAAATGAAAAACAAAAACTGCATAAGATGGAAGAATAAGTCAATCAACGAACCAAAGTTGACGTCTCGATGAGCAGTTGTGGTTGCCAGCGTAACTGTGAATGATAAGAAGATAAGGGCAGTGTTGTAATTTTTGTGGCTCAAGTGGAAGGTGTAAAAAATTAAAATATAAGTGCTTTTCTAATTTAATGAACTGACACATTTATTCACACTCTACGACACGTGTCATCCAGAGAAAATAGCGAGTGCAACAGTCGCTCGCATAAGCGACTGTTGCTAGCACTCCTCTGCTAAAAAATATAAATTAACCAATAAACTTAAAACAAATAATTTTTTTCTCTTTTATTCATATGGGAACTTCAAAAATATGACAGCCCACAAAAAAGTAAGAATTTATTTTAGAATGTCTCTTATTATACATCACAAATTAAATGGCAGACACAATTCTTACTAAGTCTTTGCATGACCTTTCTGTGGTTTTAATGAAAAATTATTTAGTTTTAGTTAGCGAGTGTAACAAATAAAATCATACATGAATATGAATAACAATTTACACGATCAACTTACATAATAAAGATTTTATGTAAAATTAGACGCATGACATTCGTACACTAGGTCATCAAATGGGACACCTTAAGAAAGCCATAACTGATACGCATTCAAATGAGACACCTTAAGAAAGCCATAACTGATACGCATTGGCAACCATAACATCTTAAAAAAGATTTGAATGAAAAAGCTAGACATTTATGAATGAAACTTATAAATGATTCATTCTTTTCTAATCCCTAATCTAAATTGACCGTACTTAACTCGTGTAGTAAGATTAAAATAACAAACATAATTAATTAATTAAAAATACGATTGCTAAAATTAAACTAAAATACAAAGAAAATACATTTATTATGACACATTAATGTCACAAAATTTAAGATCATCGTTAAGTGTCAACATAGTACGTGTGACATTTCTAATAATGAGTACATTAGCGATGAGATAATAAAAATTGATATATAATTACTTAATACATGAAGTTAGTGGTTGATGAGTGATGAAAGATGCAATTTGATATACAAATTTTACAAGAAAGCATTACCCTTTTTTATTATTATTATTTTAAGTTTTCTATTTTGCTTTATTTTATTTTTTGTGTGGCTATACTATATTTTGTTGAGGCCAAGCTAAATTCGTATAATAAAAAAAAAATCTCTAAAACCAAGCAAATTTCAAATAGAACTCTGTAAACTTGTCACTAGTCCAAAATGAAAAGTGTTTATGACGAACGCTTAAAAGAGGATTCGTTACACTTTTTGTTTGTCAAGATTGGAAATATCGCTGTATTTCATAATTAATTATAATAAAAAAAACGCATATAAAAGCAAGCAAATTTCAAATAGGAGGCGAGAATGACAAAGTTACAACTAATCCAACATGATAAGTTTTAGGGTAATTTTTTAAAACCTCCCTTGAGGTTTGGGGCTGTTGCAAGTAGATGAAGAAAATCACTTTATTTATAAAAGACCCCCTATAGTCAGTTAAATTTTTCATTGACTAACGGTTTACTTTGAAAAGACAATATTACCTTAATAATAGTTTATAGACCGACACAACTACAGTACAAGGGCCTGAAACTTATGGTGCGCAAATCACTAACTTTATTTTTTGACATTTTTGCCCCTTACAATTCTAAATATTTACAATGTCATAAGTAACTAAAACGATTATTTTACCCTGATCAAGTTGTTGATATTTCCTTAAAATCTTAAAAAAATAAAATTACAAATTGAAAAAAAATATATAATTATTTTGCAATATATTTGTTGACAGCGCATCAATCTAAAAGCTCTAAGCAGCACACACACAAACAGTTTGCATTTCTCATCATCTCTTTCTTCTTTCCCTCTACTCTTAATGGATTATGGAAGCTCAAATGAAACGCTAGCAGCAGGAACAACACAAGCAACTTTTACTGCCCATCCCCATCGTTACCCATTCAAAATGCATCATGACCATTTTCCAACAAGCTCCATAAACAAGAACAAATTTTAAATAGACCTACACATGAATTAGTGGGCTGTCAAATGTAAAAAAAAATTAAAAAATACGAACTTTTACTACCAATCCCCGTCATTACCCATTCAAAATGTATCGTGACCATTTTCTGACAAGCGCCATACACAAAAACAACAACGAATTTACCCAGAAGCAGTGGAAAATTTAATAGAAAAACAGTTGCATATTTACCTAGAAACAACATTAAATTTAATAGAAAAACAGCAGCATATTTATCCAAAAACAGCAAAAAAATTTAACCCCAAATTGTAGCAAATGAAGCCAAAACAGCAAAAAAATTTACCAAAAAATTTAAGCTTCAAACAGCAGAAAATTTACCCAAAAATAGTAGCAAGTCAAACCCAAAATAAATTCTACATAAGCTAAAAAAAAAAAAAAAATTCTAAGATCTCGATGACTTCCTTGTCGGGAAAAGCCAAATTCCTGATTTTAACAGAAGCTCATTATCATCCTCCTCTACTTCATTTTTATCTTTTTTACTTCACGATTTCTGCCAAAAAATTAAGGATTTAGGGAATTTTTTTTTAATTAAAGGATTTACGGATTTAGAATAATAGTAAGGGGAACATGTCACCTTTACAAACGATTTCCTTCTTTTTCTGATTTTTATTTTATAATTTCTTTATTTTAATAAATATTAAACTTTAAACCATTTAAATTGAATCCAACGGTTAGATTTAACCTCCTGCAGCATAAATTTAAATGACAAGTCATCCTAGGCAACGAAGCTATAAAGTGTTTGGCAATATTCTGAAGTGTCAATAATGCCCCCACTACCCAAACGGCAAGTAAACGGAGCAAAAACGTAAGGGATTTTTTACAAATATAATGATTTTCGCCATCTACTTGCAACAGCCTCAAACCTCAAGGGAGGTTTTTACAAATTACCCATAAGTTTTATGATAGAACATTACCGTTTTCCAATAAAATAAAGCAAAAGGGTAACAACTTCAAATTACTTTCAAGCAACTGTTTCATATACAGACCTGCCCATGACAGGCAATCCAAAATATATATCATTTACATGGAGATTCAAATGTGCTTGGTTTATCTGAAGAAGGCTCATAAATACCGCTACTATCTGTCCCAAGCAGAAAAGCTAACCAGAATTTACATTGGTCGAGACCTCATTTATCGACACCCTCATCGAGGCCTTTGGAACTTATCATCACGTTGGAATCAATCTGCTTGTCAAATTTCTTCCTCCTCCTTGCCTCAAACTCTTCAAATCCTTCCATCTAAAATTGGTAACGTTGTGAAGTTTACTTTTAGTAAAATTGTACAGGACATGGCGATTTTGCTGGTGACTTGAAAAGCAAGTGAAGCAGCAACTTACCTGCTGAAATTGATCCATTGAAATAGGATTGTTGTGCAGTGAAATATTCTGCAGAGCTTTGCAGTCCTTCAATAGATTAGCAGGTATCTGTAAGACAAGAAAGTGAGAATCGATCAGATGATTTCACAAATATTACATCTCGACATATATTATATAACTAAGTAGAATAACACAATCTAAATTATGGAAAGATATTGCTTTAACTATCATACAAATATTAAAAAGGGAAAGAATGGGCATTCCCAGATACTAGCTGCTAAGAAACTGATCAGCTATAGAAAGACTTAAACATGAAAATGACAGTTAATTGCTTCTACTGTCACATATGTAATAAAAAAAATCACAATGTCATTACCGTAAAGCAACTACCTGGCCGATGTTATTATCGTTTAAGCAAAGCGATTTCAAATGAATGAGATTACAAATAGATGCAGGAAGTTCCCCGATAAGATTATCTGCAAGTGCCAAAATATCATGCAGCTGAGTGAACTAGACATTAATATTATATTAATAATGCCACCCCAGCATCAGCACCACACCAAACACAAAGCAGAAGGAAAGTATCATGAAGAGCACAAAATAAACTAAGAGGTCAACAAGGCTCGGTGCATGCAAACTTGCAATTAACATGAAAAAAAGAATATGAAAAGAAGAATAACTCTGTAAACATGGAGCATTCATCAATCAATACACAGAAAAATGTTTAAGTTTGATTAAGATGCCACCAAACCACAGAACATCAACCCAATACCATCAAGTGTTAAAGTTAGGAAAGGATTAATCCAACACTAGTCAAAATTACTTGAATGGACACAACTGGATAAAATCATGATCATTGGCAGCACTTTTGACAATAAACCCTTAACCACTTTTTCGTGATAAAGAAAGATTCATGCATGAGCTTAGAACCTCAAAATTCGCTAGTAATTCCAAGTCAATTAATCATTTTTGCTTGTGACAAGCACCAACCCTGGGCCTTAGTGAATTTTCATCACTGAGTATATTCTATGGAATATTATTGGTTATCAATTTGTTATCGTGCTAATAACATCAGTGGCTACTGGTTAGGTACCAAAATTTTATTGACAATGCACAATGAAAATAACAAAATAGCATATTTTAGTTAAAAAAATTAATGTAAAATGATCTCAGAAAACCACTACATCAAACAGTAAGCAAAAATTTTGCCCACGCAAAATTACCAAAGTTGAAGAATTCACATCTTTCTAACATTGAAACCTACATATTACCTGATCCTAAACTGAATATAACAGTTAGAATTTGCACAGTGGGCAGCAACTAAAAAAATTAAGATAATTAATTCACTTACCGTTTGCTTGTAATTCCTCCAAAGAGTAGCAACTACCAATTGATTCTGGAAGAGACTTTAACTTATTGTTTGACACATTTAAAAGAACCAACTGCATAACCAGATAATCCAAATTAGGACCTGGAACTTAAGGAGATATGCTAAATCAATCATGTCCCAAACATAAGTACAAGTAGATAAAAATTTGCTTATTTTGTTTCTGAGCAAAAAAAATGAGTAGATAAAAGTCTGTATCCAGAAGAAAGAACCAGTTAATATATATTTAGTTCAATGAGTTTAATTGATAAGCACATGTGACCTCAACTTCTTACATCATACAAAAAGTCCATCTAACCAACAGAGAAAGGAATAAATATGCTGGAAGGGATTTTCAATACCAAAGCACTCTGTTATTGACTTATAATCACACAAATAATAGAAAAAATCTAATTCGAGTCCATCTTGTGAGATCGGATAATAAAAGACTTTCAAGAATGCACCCCAATAGACATTATCAAACTTAACTTCCCAGCTAAAAGATTCGCTTCCCAGCTAAAAGATCCCTTTTCAAAAATGAAATTTTATCTTCAATGCTCTTAGGACTGTCATTGGCTTATAATCACACAAATCATAGAAAAAGTCTAATTCAAGTCAATCTTGTGAGATCGGACAATAAAAGACTTTCAAGAATGCACCCCAATAGACATTATTAAGCTTAACTTCCCAGCTAAAAGATCCCTTTTCAAGAATGAAATTTTATCTAAAATGCTCTTAAGAAGGTCAAATGGGCATCAGATCTTCTAAAATCACTACATCCTTTCCTTTCTCGAGGTCATGGCAAGAGATAATGCCACTGAGGTGAGTTTCCTTTCTACAAGGAATTGCTTACTCATGCTAGTAATCTTTATGGAAGTTTAGCCTGTATGAAGCAACTCCAACAACTTAAAAAATATATCTAGGTAATTAAGTTCCAAAATTTAATCTAACTCACACATGCTATTGTAAAAAATCTGCACACAATTTGCTTTTCACTAAAAATGCAACTTACATTGCGCAAGCTCCCAATAGTTTCAGGCAAGCACGTCAGCATGTTTCCTAAAATGGATAACCGCTCAAGCCTTACCAGCTGGCCCACTAGACGGAAAAATCAAAATTCAGTTAAATTAGCTAAACAGTGTACTTAAAAAGATATCCACCGATGGATTATTAAAAGGCAACAAAAAATAAAAAATGAAAAAATAAAAAAAGAAGAATGAAAATGACCAACAACTCTATTTGCAGATGTAGGCATGAAGGTAATTCAACAAACCAAAAAGGCATTGAAACTAAAGTAATATAAGATCTCTTACTCATTTAGAGAAGAATATTTACATTCATCAGGCAAGGATGTAATTCGGTTCCCATCAAGAGTCATCACTTTTAGAGATTGAAGTTTTCCCAGATTTACTGGCAGTCGCTCAATATGATTATCATCTAACACCTTAAAAACAGGGGAAAAAATGGATACTTTAACCAGGTTTCCCCTAACATGAATTAAAAAACCACTATTCAATGAATACATTACTAAAATTAACACTAATATGTATATGCAGATTATAATATCGTAACTCATATGTCAAAAGGGCTATATAATAGATAAGCTTCTCTTGATCTCCAAAAGCAATGGTTCTACTAGAAGAACTGCAAATAACATAAATCGATTTTGAAGGTAAACCCAAATCCTTCGTCCATCCAAAGTCAAAGCGAATAAAATACATATGCCTATATTTTTTTATATATATATACATATGTATATATATATATATTATAAAATACGGAGTAGTAATTCCATTACAATCAGTGTTTGGTTGCAATTTTAGCATTTCATCCCTGTTCAACAAGCAGAAAAAGGAAATTTGAAGCTTTGAAACTTTGAAACTTCTTAAATATGGTTAAATAACTTCCTTAGCGGTTCTTTTAAATTATGTCTCAGGAAAGGAGCCATTAAATGTACACTGATGTGAAATGCTAAGCTCACCAGGCGCTGTATGTTGATTAATTTACTGATCTCCATGGGAATGTCAACTGCTCAGAGAAGGGAAAATGGGATCAGATAAACTCTAAGATACAAGCTGAGGATAGCAGAGGTTTCCAGCAAATTTTAAGAAACAAATATTGTAGTATTGGTTACTCACTACTGATTCGGAAAAATAATAAGACAGCATTACCTATTTTGTTGTGCGTCAAGTCAAGTGTTCGCACAGATTTGTCCAGATTAAGAACATTGTCTGGAAAGGTCTATTCAAGGAAACGTATAAAGTAAGAATATAATACAAACAAAAGATATATGCAAGCTTCCAAAACATAACACAGAGAAACTGATGTATTATTCGGCAAGTATACTGCATCATACCAACACCATCAGTATTCTTTACCACATTGGCACTTGCTAATTTCTGATGTAAGAACACTTTCATATCATAATATACAAGTTACAAACTGGGTTTGGCTTTTTACATTTCCTATTTGTCTTTACATAGAAGATTTGAGACTAAAACTAAGCTAAAAGGTTAAACCCCGTTTCAGCCCACCAATCACCTCTTAAGTCAAAGCACAAAGACAACTATAGGTTTAATATGATAACAAATAAACCTATCATTCCTTTTACAGAAGTAGATAGCACTATTTATTTTCACCAGGTTATCGCCCAAAAGTGAAGCTCGGAAAAAAAAATGCATATCTGCATTCTTTCTCCTGAACTTTGCAAAAATATCTAGTAATAACTGACACAAGCTATAACGTCTGTTGACCAATGTCAAACAGTCATCAGAACAAATCAAACCAACCTAGATGAAGGCACATCTATAACCGCAAACAAATGTTTCAGTTCCACGTCACGTATAACGTAGTACAAATCCAAAAGCTCACTGATTAGCAATAAAACAAACTACCTTCTGTGCGGGTAGGGGCGGATGTAGCCAAGTGGATCAAGGCAGTGGATTGTGAATCCACCACGCGCGGGTTCAATCCCCGTCATTCGCCCATCCATCAATAAATGGACCATTTGTTAAGGCCTGGAAATGCATATCAGATTCTAAATGGCAAGTGGCACCTCATATCACCATATCTTATTTTGCCAGATTACATAGCATGATTGTTGCTTACTCCAAACACTAAATTACACGTGGGAAACCAACTGATCCCCTTACTCCAATTACAAAACCCCACGAAATGAAACCAGAAAAACTCATTGGTTTAGTAAACTCAAGACACTTAAATCACATCCACAGACTGTTAATTCAAACCCCTCACAACAACCATCATAACCCAGCAACCAAAACACACATGTACACATAACAGAAACAAACATAGATACTTGATGGGATTACAAAAAAATAAAGATTAAGAACATTTGATAAGTTAATATAAAAAATAGAACAAACAAACGCTGCTTGCCTTCAATTTGGCGTCACGTAAGGCGACAATGCCCGTTGATCGCCATCGAGACATTTGGTTGGCTTTCAACTCGGCGCTTTTGCTCGCACAACACCCCATGTTAACAATAAATCAGCTGATTAAGCGATGACGATGATGATGAACAACAATTCGATGATCAACGGACAAGAATAGCCCAAAGTGAATATCGTAAAGAATCAAGCGATTTTGATTAAAGAATTTTAATGAAATGGGACATCGTCATTCTCGCTGCTGGTGTTGTTGCAGAGGATTTGGTGAAGGGTGGGGTCAATCTATTTGTCTTCGTCGTTTGAAATTGGATGACACAACGGAAAGCCGCGTTGTTGTCATCTTGTGCATATGTGACGTTTTTAATTAATTATTTATCGTTTAATTAAAAAATAATTATTGATTGTTTATATCCCTAACTTCCTTTCTAAAATTTCTATTTTTTTGGGTAAAACAATCAACTAACATGCATACGATAATTAAATATAATATAACCGCTGCTTACATAATAATTTTTAAAAATAAATTCTACCATATTTTTTTATGATACCAAATTAAATAATGTTTTCACCCCTTTTTTTGTTAAAATTTCCTTTTACATAAATTTTTTTTTTTTAATTTAAGTCATAATTTTCGTTTTATAGCAGGGAGAGCACAAGTTTTTGCACTGGATGACATGTCGTTTATATATTCAGAAAATAAATGATAAGTCGTAGTATTTTAGTGTAATGGCGTTTATAAATTCATCAGAAATATGACATCTCTCATAATTTATGGAACTTATATGACATGTCACTTACTGTTTTAGCACATGGATAGCACAGTTTTTTACTTTCATTCGAGAGTAAAAATAGTATTACGTCACGATAAGTGAAGGTATTATTTGATGTTACGGTAGCGAATCCTTTAAGCTAAGTCTCCGAAAAAAAAAATTATAAATATAAAATAAAATTTAATAGTATAATATATGTTATTTTAAATAATAATTATAATAAAAATAATAAATTTTTTTTAATTTTTTATGACATAAGTGATATCACATAATTTAATTTTCAAATCACAATAATTAATATATAACAAATACTATAATTTTTATATTGTAAATACTCATCGTAACTTTTAAGTTGTAAGCGATCTCAACGTCAAATAAAACTAAATTTATACAATAAAGTCATGTTAGATACATTTGTATTAATATATTATCTTTGTTTATTTCACAATAATGATTAACCTATTTTAATGTGGATGAATGTATATATTTTCTTAAATAAATAAGTAAAAATTTTAAATTAGTTATAAAATATTTTAAACTGTTTTATGAATTATAATAAATTAGAGACTATTATTTCATAAATTATAGTTTAATTAGAAAGCCTACGGTTTTAGCGTTGTTAACATGTAGGAAAATTCGTTTGATAAATTATTGGCAGTGTCCGCAAAATTTGGTGTTCAAGTCATGATATTTATTTATCAAAAAAAGACAAAACAATTAGAAGATTAATTTCATATAGCAAATTTTCAAAATGATCGAAACCTTTTTTTTTTGAAAAAAAAACTTTTGTAAATACAAATACAAGTCTTTCCTATTTTTATGAAATTATTTTCAAAAAATATTTTCGTTGCCGCCTCAAAATCTTTAAATAGATAAAACCCTTAATTTGTTTTTGAATTAGAGAAATCTTCTTTCTTAGGTATCGTTTGATTTTATTCAAATCTAAATGGGTCAATTTTTAAAGTTCGAATGAATACGAAAATCTAAACGACACGCTTGCTTTTCTTTTTAATATCTCGAATATAAGTGACATCTTGTTTGCTTTTACAATAAAAACATCTTAAACTTTGGTTATTCGACATTTATATCCTCAGAATTAAAACAAAAAAAGATGATTAGATTTTATAGTTTAGGAAATAAGTTTATTTTACGAGATATTTTTAATATAATATTTATCATTATTCAGACATTTTCTCATTCAGATAAAAGTCACAAAAGTTTACTTTTTCTATTCAGATGTAAATGTCTGAAAATCAGACATAAGTTCTAAAAAACAAACAATTAAATTTAAAAAAAGATCTGAAATTAATAAAATTTGAACTTTAGACATTTAACAAACAACCTCTTAGGTATCGTTTGTTTTTTCATTCTAAATCTAAATCATCGAATTTTTCTAAAGTCAAAATTATCAATACTAAAATCTAAATAACACGTTTGCTTTTCTTTTTTTAATATCTCGAATATAAGTTGACATCTTGTTTGCTTTTACAATAAAAACATCTTAAACTTGGTTATTCGACATTTATATCCTCAAATTAAAACAAAAGATGATTAGATTTTATACTTTTGGAAATAAGTTATTTCTGAGAGATATTTTAATATAATATTTATCATTTCGACGTTTTTCTCATTCAGATAAAAGTTACAAAAGTTTACTTTTTCTATTCATATGTAAATGTCTAGAAATCAGACATAAGTTCCAAAAAATAAACAAATAAATTTTAGAAAAAATCTGAAATTAATAAAATTTCAGACTTTAGACATTTAACAAACAACCTCTTAGTCTCTCTTTCAGACTAAAATTCTCTCGCTCCAACGCCATTAACAAACAACACAATCCTTACCCTGTTTTCTTCAATCTAGACTCTTCAAAAATTCTTAACTCAAGCTCGTATCTGACCGTTCATTCAAGTCCAAAGAACACAACAGCCTACGCAATTTTTAACCGTCCGCTATCCAAGAAATTTTGGTTAGTGTTTCACATATTGTTTCTGCTTGCTTTTGGTAATATTTGCTCGACGTGAAAATAGGGCAAATTTTTTTTTTTTTGGGGCATTGGCTTTCGTTTTTGTTATTGTGTAATTATTTTTGCATTATCTTTTATTTGCTTTCTAGGGTTTATCGTGATCACTGGTTTTGTTTGCTTAATTTAATACCAAAAAAATTTAGGGCAAAGTTTTGGACGTTTAGCTTTCTTTAGTAGGCTGATTTTTAGTCTCATTTTACTGTTTCTGTACATTGGTAGCGACAAAATTTGTTTTTTTTCAATTTTTTTTTTCTTGTCTTGTATTGTTAGGATAAGCAAATGATTACCAAATGCTTCTATGTTTCTTAGTTCCTCTTTTTAACGGAATTTGATAGTTTGTTACACTATTCTTGCAGTGAATATGGGGAGTGATCATAATTTGAAGACGTGGGTATCCGATAAGTTGATGTCACTGGTTGGATTTTCTCAGCCCACTGTTGTCCAGTATGTTATTGGACTATCCAAGCAAGCGATGTCTGCAGCTGATGTGCAAACCAAGCTGGAGGAGTTTGGATGTTCTTCATCAACTGAAACACGTACATTCGCTCAAGAACTTTTTGCCAGAGTTCCCCGTAAAGCTGCTGGTTTGAATGTGAGTTATTATTTGTTGTCATTCTTCTTTTCTCTTATTCTTTCAATCCTTGTAAGTTGGCAGGTTGCTGAGACTTTACTGTCAAATTTTATTCCTCCGGCAGAGTAACTCTAACATCACTTTTTGTTGTATTCATTTTTGTGGTATATCAGCTTTATCAGAAACAGGAAAGGGAAGCTGCTCTATTGGTGAAGAAGCAGAAGACTTATACTGTTTTGGATGCTGATGATGATGCTGATGATAATGGTGGAACTGCCATTGTTGATGACAGACCTTCTGTTGCATCTGAGTCCAGAAAATCTAGTAAAGAAAAGAAACGGTTTAGAAAGAAGACAGGAGTTGAAGACGATGATGATGATGAGGCATAGTGTTCACGCATTTCTTTCTCTCTCTCTCTCTCTCTCTTTTTTTTTCCGGAGTAAGATGTTGGTGAATCATTCTTTTAACGATTTTTTTCCCCCTAAATACAATGCTTCAGGGGATTGCACGTGCGGAACAAGAGAGACGGCAGGTTAAGAGACGAATTTCGAAGGACATAGATGATGGTTCAGATGTATGTTGTCACTTATACAATGCATATGGTTTTACTTGGAGTTGATAAGTTGCTTTTTGCTTCCATTTGAATCAGAGTTTCCATTTATGATATTAGTTATCATTTTCACTGGAGGGAGAATGGACATAAAGATAGAACTTAATAATTTTTTTATTTTTTTTGCCTTATTATACTTTTAGCCATGCTTTTTGTTCTCTATTTTTGCTTCATTGCTATATAAGAGCTGTATCCGTTCTCTGTTTAGCTGGCTTGCTGGCATTTGTGATCTTTAATATGTTTCATGCCGTAGCCAAAATCTTTGATGTATTTTCTGCCGTAGGCAAAAAATTTTAGCACGATATTAATGTCATGCGGTCATTGAAGTTGATCTACTCTCCTCCTTACTCCTGCCCCAGGCCCACATTTTTTGTTTTTGTTTTCGTTTTTAGCATGTCCCGTTGGGTGTCATACTTGGGATTTGGTTCTAGAGAGGAATGCCTCTCTTTTTTTGTTTTTTCTTTCAAATTATTGTCCGCATTACTTTTCTCATCCATGTCTAAAATTTGTCCTTTATATATCTGGTCTGCAGTCAGAGGAAGAAAGATTGCAGGATCAGAGAGAAAAGGAGCAATTAGAACAGCATTTAAGAGAACGTGATGCTGCAGCGACAAGGAAGGTACAATATTGCCCTTTTTTCTAAATTGCTTTTGACTGTATCAGTGTTGGCAAATCTTAGGACTGTTCATTTTGTCTGAAGTTGAATTATACCATTAAACCATCATGCCTTATGCTGGGCAAGCATATCCTCTATTGTGTCATCTTTTATTAAGTGTTATAAGTGATTGCATTTAGTTTTAGCTTCATGACCTGATTGGCCTAATAGCCCATAAATCATCTTGGCATGTCTTGACAAAGCTATAATAAATTCCATATATACCTGATATGGAGGTTTCACTTGCCTTGTGGTTATCTTCCAACTCTCTAACTTTTGGGGTTTGGTTTTGTCATGCTTAGAGGAGGTACCTGTAAGTGTGAGCAACACCTGCATTGTAGCTTATATTGTTGATAAATGACTTCTTCCATGCTTCTATGGTTGTTCATAGATGTAGGTAGATGTATGAATATTGTAAAACTCTATTCCCATAATGACAACATCTTTAGTGCAGTTAGCAAAGATGTATAGATCTATGGGTTTACAGATTAGACTACATTCTTTCCTTTTATTCCTATATCACTAATGCTTTTTTTTTTTTTTTGGTTGCTGATTATCTCTTTGTTATTAACAGTTAACAGAGCCCAAATTAACGCGAAAGGAGGAAGGTATAATATTTTGAAAGTTTCGCTTTCTTTTTGCCTGTGTGCATACATAGTGAACACATAACATTGCATGTAAACACTCATAAGATCCACTATTTTTATCTATTGATGCAAATTTTTATTTTTTTATTTTTTAACAGAAGAGGCAATACGGAGATCAAATGCTCTGGAAAAGGATGATATTGAATATCTAAGGTTTGTACTCCCTTCTGGAGTGTGTATGTGTATGTGCATGCTGTATACTTGTATGTCCATGGCTGATAGCTGATCTTGATAACTTTGTAATCAAATTTTAGCCCATTAAACCTCATTTCTCTTCAAGTTTATGGCAAATTTTCTTATAATTAAAAGCTATAGTTTGTAAATGGAGAGACTAGATTGTGGGATCTCTGGATGACTCTCACCTGTATGCGCTTTACTAGGTGTAATTAGGAAATTATGTAGAAGATGGAACTTCAATCTCTTTAGGTATTCAAACAATAGCAAGGTTGAGGAGTGTGTTATTCATCTTTCCTTGACTAATGCCGATTCTTTTAATTTGTTGAAGGAGGAAGGTAAATGTTTGTCTGGAGAATCCTTGCAGAACTTTTGTTTTAGTTCTTTGGTGGATGAGTTTTCTTTCTTTATTTTCTACCTTTACTTTTTTTTATCTTATGCCTAATATTGTTAGAGTGTTCTTTGGATCTAGAAACATGATTAAGAAGAATAGACCGAATTTTGCCTCTCTTTTTGGTGTGTGATGTGCATGAAATGCATGGAAACTATTCATAATGTATGTCCTCCAGAAGCAAAATTCTAGGTCAAAGTTGTCAAGAATCCAAAACACTCTTGGTTGTCCTTGGCTTCATGGAAGAAATTTTTTCCTTTGGGGAAGGTAGGAAAGCTTTGTATTTGTGGATAAGCTGTGTATCTGCAATTTTGTGTGTGATTTTATTTGAAAGATTAGAAACTTTTGGAAAAGCTAGTGGGAGGTAGGAAAGCTTTCTTTTTCATCTGATCCAGTGTGTGATATTGTTCCGAAGGATGATCTGGATATGGGCAGTTTGAATAAGATTTCATTCTTGAACAATTTTTTTTTTTTTAATTTCATCTATTTCATGACTGGAATAGGAGATATACCACGTGTTTGCAATTTCATGGATTATTTGGTAGGAAAGATTATAAACCTTTGGAAAACTATCCAAGAGGATATTGAATTTCTGTGGAGCTAAGCCTATGTCATGCATCAATTTGAGGGTTGCTTTCCAGCAAGTTCAGTATTCTGCTTGTTTGGTTTAGTAAAAATGGGTGGTCAGTTCAGAATATTTTAATTTTGTTGGAATGTGTGAATACAATCTTTTTCCTCAGTGAGGATAGACATCCTTTTGCATCTTCTCTTGTAAATATGAAGATATTGGTGAGAAGTTATGTTTCAAATAAGAAAAAGGTCAAAATTCTATAAATCAAGCCAAATTTGAATTAATATTGGACGTTGCTACTTATCGAACAATCAATCCCTTTTGTGTTTGATATTGGATGATATCGTCAAGTTTTTATTTTAATTTAATACCTCATTTTCAGCTTGTTTCAACAACCAGTTTGATCAGATTTCTGGGATTATCTTCTGATGTGAGGATGGCATTGTAGTACATACTCTTCAGATTATAAACATAGGGAAGGCATCTATTAGATATTAGTTTCTGTTCTATAGGCATTCTCTACTTATTCTATTTTTGTCTATCAAGATGTTCTTATTTTATGTCATGCAGTACTGATATTCTAACTCTCTTCTTATTGACTGATTCAGAAAAATTTCAAGACGAGAATACCTGAAAAAAAGGGAGCAAAAGAAACTGGAGGAAATCAGGTATTATGGATTTCTTTTGGGATGTTGTTTTAGTTAGCTTGCTGTTCAATCTGTACATGATTCTCTTCTTAAATACTTTCTAGCAGTTTTTTGAGGGTTTATGTTGCTTTTATTGCCTTTTCTTTTTCTCAGTATATAGTAATCTGTATTCCAGGGATGATATACTGGATGAGCAGTATTTATTTGAAGGTGTGAAGCTTACTGATGCTGAAGAGCGTGAAATGAGGTAATTATTGTTAATTTTGCCTGTGGATATAGTGCTACATGTGATATAATATTGTACAATTTTTTCCTGTTTCTGGGGGGAAAGAAATTTAGAAACTGAAAATTGTACTAATGAAAGAGGTTCCAAACCTCCCGCGACTCCACAATTGTGTTTTTACTGGGTAGTGAACTTCTGTAAGATGATGGAATAGTTTTTGGCATGGACAAACAACAAAAATTAGTAAAGAAGAAGATGAATCAAACTAATACCAAAATTCTGTTTTTTTGTTTTCCTTTTCTTATCATTTCAAGGAAACTTTGTCAAACTAAATCATATTAGAAAAAACAGAAATTAGTGATTGAAACTTAGCATTTTCCCTAAACTTTCTATGGTAAATTAGATTAGCTTCTTTTACAATTTTAACTAGATAATTTTTCTCCCACTTTTTTTTTTCATAACTACCCAGGGTTTCGATAAATTTCGTAACCAAGAAATTTCTTGTTTGGTAAAGTAACCCATCAATTTTGATTCAGAATGGTTTGTGGGTTTCACAAACTGTTGTTTCTTTATCATTTCTTAAGTACTTCTGATTTTTAGATTGACATATTCCATATTAATAACTTGGTAATTTTTTTTTTTTCTTGCCACCAAGGAACAAAAGATTAAATAAAAATATAAGAAATATGTACAAGGATTAGGAGGACTACAAATCCACAAAATAAGGACGAGAAGTCCCAAAATAAACAAAACACTTAGAAACTGCAAAGATAAAATATCCCTAAACCCAAAAACACTAGCTTACTAAGAGTGCATCCCTGTTAAGATGTAGAAGCTTCCCAATTAAGCAAAACAAAAAAGAAAGAGATGTCTTTGAATTCAGTAGTTACCAGAGAATCTTTTATAACAAAGCCAGGGAAGATAACTTGGTAATTTTATGAATCCCTTTTAGTTGTCTAAGGATAATAGCTCTAACTTTCATTGGGTTGAATTTTTTTCCCTTATAATGCTGGAGAAATTTCTAATTGTAAATGTTGTGAATTACGTCCTTTGGCAGATACAAAAAGAAAATATATGAACTTGTTAAGAAGCGGTCAGAGGAGGATGAAACACAGAGTGAGGTAATTGACAAGTCATTGGGTATATTTATTTGCCTGTGATTTTTCAGCTTTTCTCTATATTATTGTTGTTCCTGTAGTTAGTCAGAAGAATAACTGTTTGCTCATTGCATGCATAATTACATGTGTTAAAAAGTTTTAATTGGTTGCTGCAAAAAGTGACAGTATGTAGTGGTTGTAGGCTTGTAGCAGGCTAATGCAGCTTATCAGTTTACCTGAAATATTGTTTATTACATCAGTCATCCATTTGAGTATGATTTTCCATGAATATAAAGTAACAATTTGTGATGATTTTATTGGTTCTGAACTTTTTTGTTTTTATTTCAAGCCGCTATAAATTCCTATTTTTTCATATGGCAAGTACTTCCATTTGAAGTGGTATAGGAATAAATGCTGCTTCACCCCGTCTGCAAAAATTGCCATATAGAAAACCTGTTTTTTGCATGGAAATGTGTCAGTTTTTGAGATATTTAAACCCTTTTCTTAAAGGTGTACTTATATTTAATATCTGATGATCTTCCCTTTCTAAGACTTTTCTGTGTTTCCTTATTACGGGATAGCTTCGTACGTTAGAAGTCAAATTTCCTCAAAGCTGAAAATTTTAAATGTTCAAATGTGGAAGAGCTTAAAAACTTGTCAAATCTCTTTCTTCTCTTTTTTCTTGAATATAATCTTTTTTTTTTTAACAAAAAGTATAAAAGGGCTGAAAATCTGGTCTTTAATTCACAATTAGTAAAGAGAAAGCCTCTTTGAAGAATTGCTTTCGTACACTATTGTATCTTTGTTGGAATAAGATTCTCGTCACATTCTCTACTCAAAAAGCTGCTATCTCTTTTTATTGGAGTTACACTGACTTTTATATCGTGTGTGTGTGAATCTGCTTCTGGGCATACATTTGCATCCTATTGTGGCCCAATAGATGCAGAAGGTCATTTGATTATAAGTTTTAAATCAGCTTTGACATGACACTGGACTATGATTGATGTAACAATGTTAAATCTCGTACGTGTGAAGACATTCTTACTGGCTTTTAACATCCAACGAAACAGGCTTTAGTTTATATCGTCTTAATCAATGTTCATTATGTTTATTGATTATTAGTTCTTTCTGATCGCATGATATACTTGCCTACTGCCTCTCTGGAATGCAGTATAGGATTCCAGACGCCTATGATGAAGAAGGGCACGTTAATCAGGAAAAGAGATTCGCTGTGAGCTTGCAGCGCTATAAGTAAGTTGAAAAAGCAAGTTTCCAAAATTATCATAATCACTTTAAATGTTTTATGCGATGCTCTTGAACTGGATTTTCTTGGAAAGGACTGGCAGGCATCCCTAACATGTTAATTTCATGGAAACATAAATTGATTTCTCATGCTAAACTTGATTACATTGCCTTGCAGTCTTGATAGTGCTGGGGACAAAATGAACCCATTTGCAGAGCAAGAAGCTTGGGAGGAGCATCAAATGGGTAAATCCTCACTAGGCATTTCGCATTTTATTAGCTCATTGCCCATGCACCTTTCTCCCTCTCAATTCAAATTTCCGTTGTTTGCAGGAAAGGCATCCTTGAAATATGGTTCAAAAAATAAAAATCAATCTAATGATTATGAGTAAGTTTAAATAGCAAATCATTAATTTTGCTTTCTTAGTTAACCTTTTATTTTCCACTTTCAGTGTCCTCCATTTCTCTTTCATATTTATGAATTATTTAGTATCATTAAAGCTGATTGCCCCAAAGGGGTAGCCTAGTTGGTTGACAACTTGGGATCTGGTGCTTGGCAGTGTCGAGGTCATAGGTTCGATCAAGAAGGGCATGTTAAATAGCCTAGTTGCCCCAACCTCATGACCCATAAGACAACCAAGGTTTAATATTAAATGTTTTAGGGCCTGGCCTATGGTCCAAGTCCGTGCGGGAGTCTGGGTTATCAAAATCATTAAAAAAAATAATAATAATCATTAAAGCTCATTAGCTTTTTAATTGCAGCCAAATTATAGTAGTTAGAGATCACTGCTTTCTATGTTTTTCATAATTGTTATCCTTATAATTTTTTTCAAATCCCCCAACTACAGATATGTGTTTGAGGACAAGATTGACTTTATTAGGGATTCTGTGATTGATGGCGAAAATGTAAGTTCAATTACTTCATTTCTTGTAATATGTTTTATCTGGTTATTCTAACATTGTTAATTTCTCATCTTATTTGTTTCTTATTTGCAGCTTGATGAGTTGCACAGTGAGTTACCTGACAAGTCTAAGGAAAAATCAGCCTTGGAGATGCTTCAGGTGTATATTCAATCAGTCATTTCCTTTTATACTTCTTCCTATATTTTATAGGTTAAATCATTTTGCATGAATGTAATACATTTACCATAGAGATGAAGGCAACAAAACATTTGATGCTAGTTGAACAGGAAAATGAGTTGGGGAACTCATATAGGGCCTGTTTGGAATTGAGGTATTGTGGATTGAAGTGTGAAATGGAGCCACTAGATTTCAAGTCAGTGTTTAGTAACACTTCTAATTGCATTTCCTTCAAAATTAGCCTGAAGCACAGCATTTACGAACTGGCCATTTGTCATCAAGTAATTGTAGACATTAGATTTCTTTTTGACGTATCAGTTTATGATATTATTTGGTTTTATTTGTGGCTCAGACGTCATAGTGGTTCTGATACCTGCAACCTTTGGTGATATAGCTAATTAAAGTTAAATGGAAAAATCTCTAATCAGAATTTATTTTTAGAGTCTTGTTGTACATTTTTAGGGTAACTTATAGTTGTTTTCTGAATTGATCTCATCTGTTGTTGGTTGTGGTATAAATAAGTCATCTAATAGTTGCTGTGGATAGCACTTGGACATGTAGAGGGATAAAGAAGCTTGCCAGTGTGAGAGTTGAGCTTTTGGGATTATTTTTTTGCAATGAGGGACTGAACAAATTGTTAGAACAGAAAGCTTTGTTAAAGAAACTAGTTCCTTCAGGATGGATAAAATATTGTAATGGATTTCAGTGTCATTTTCATGCTGTGGTTATGAATCTTTATTTTCCAAAGTTACTCTTCGAGTAGAATTTATTTCTTGTCTTCTTTTGATATCTTGCACAAAAAAGAAATAAATTTTAGGTTTTTCTTGGTAACAGTTACTTACAATCGATTCTTTAATCTGGTTTAATGAATTTTAGAGGGCGGATGCGAAATTGTTGGTTTAGTTTCACATGAATCTATTTCATAGTAAATTATGATTTAATGAAAGATTTTGTAAGGCCTTCGTTACTTCTTATTAACTGTTTACCTTTTACTTGTTTAGGAAGAGAGGAAAACTTTACCCATCTATCCATATCGGGATGAGCTGCTCCAAGCTATTAATGAATATCAGGTTATATAATTCTTTAACAGTTGAATCTTATTATTTGCATTTGCCATAGTTCCTGGACTAGTCAAATTACTGTAGTGAAAATCAAATTTGAACTTGAAAAAGACAATTAGTGAACAGTTTCCTTGAAGAAAATTGATTTTAAGGGGGTAAAGAATCAATGATTTTGGACTTTTAACTCTTTTATAATGGTTCAGTGGTGTAGTGTGATTGAAACCTGACCTTTACACAGTTCTGATTGCTTGCACGTTTCGTCTAAGTTTTAAGATATTTTTTTTGTTTTTATTTGTTTATTTATTTTTTGCATGCTCCATTGCATTAGAATTATTTGTATTGGATTTTTCTACCTCCCTTTGAACCACAGTGATTCTTTGGCAAAGTGCCTGTACGTTTTAGGTGTAGATTTTTCTGTCTTAGACAAACAAACGTATACCTGAATGCGAATGGGAATCGCCACATTTTCACCTCTGCTGGGAGTCTGTATGATTGAGTAAGATTAAATTTATGTGCTAAAGGTATAAGTTTTTATGATCCTGACTTGTGATTTTTAGGTCCTTGTTATAGTCGGAGAAACAGGTTCAGGGAAGACTACACAGATACCCCAATATCTTCATGAAGCTGGTTACACCAAGCAAGGAAAGGTATAAACTGTCTTTTGACATCTTCTTGAGTTGCTATAACTCTTTGTGTACTCATTAACAAATTTTTCATGTGACAAATGTGCTTATATGGATTTGAATGGTCATAGATGTCTCCCGTTCGTGATATTCTGAACTTATAGAAAGTCTACATATCTCAATAGTAAATAATATAAATCCAACAAAAAGTTAGTGATGTTTTATCTTGGTTGTAAGTAATATGGTAAATGAAATGGGGAAGGAGCAAAGTGAGTGTGCTTTCCTTGTCACCATATGGGGAGAATCTAATGTAAGTGTGCTTTCCTTGTTACAAATGGCTGAATTATGTCTCCTGAAACTTTGACAATCAGCAATAATCTGCAAAAATTTGTTTGATTATGTTGATTAGTAGTCAAATCAACTGTCGCTGTTGTTGTCATTGTTCTAACTGGACGAATAAGAATTTGTGCGTGACTCTGGTCCTATGTCTTCTTTTGCTTCATATCTTGACTTGCAACTAGTTTCTGACTTGTTTTAATTTTTTTAAACTTCGGATTCCTTTTCTTCTATAGGTTCCTGTCGTTTATATTGCCTAGATTGCTCAAAGCTTGTTGCATACTGTGGCTTCAAAGACAGAATTATAGTATGATGACTCTATTAATGTTTCTTGCACTCATGAATTTGTTTCTGAACTCAGTTCTTACTTGCTTAATACATGGCCTGCTCTTATGCTTGTCTTCAAAGTTTTAATGACCTTTTGTTTCATTTTTTGGATTCTTGGAAATAATTTGGAGTACTGCTTAACTTTTCAATAAATTGCAGCTGATTACTTTTAGATTGAATCAGCTTAGTTACTTGATGTGGTGTGGCTATATTTCGTTAAACTACTCCCTGGTCTATCTTTTTGCTTTCTTTATTGGTGATTTTGGATTTTTGTCTTTGTGTTTTTTAAGTCAGCCAACCCATGAAGTGCCACTTGGGGTTGCTTTACTTAGCTGGCCAAAAAATTTCTTGAGTTAGCACAATTTTGTTTTGTAACTTTGATAAATATTTGGAGGTCCTAGATGAAATGTTTAATGTTATTAATGTTCAAATAGGTTGGATGTACTCAGCCACGGCGGGTTGCTGCTATGAGCGTTGCTGCTCGAGTTTCTCAGGAAATGGGTGTCAAGCTTGGGCATGAGGTATGTATATGCTTTTATTTTTTTAATATTTTTTACTTTTTTTGGTTTGGTGACATGAAATTAATTGTGTATTAATGAGAAAAATATTGGTACAAAAAAGGAACAGTTGTCCACTGAAGACTGGTGCATTGTCAAAGTTATGCTAATTGCCTCATAGTTATACTAGCTACCTTGTCTGCTTTCTTTTGTAATTTATGTTCAATTATCAACTTAGAATTGGTAAAAGATAATTGTTATTTTGGTTGTAGGATGGTCTATGTTCTTTCCTTTTTCCCTTTATCATGCTACAAAAGTTATTTGTATTCACTCTGATTTTGGCTGCCGATTTCTGTACCCAGCACCAGAGACAATATTGGTGGTCTTGTTATGCTTATTGACTGAGTAGCAAATCTGCAGAATTTTAGAGAGATCTCTAGGTTTCTTCTAGTGCTAACAGTTCACTCAATGATTAGTGGGTTTTGGGAGCATCCAACTTGCTTATTTCAATTCTACCACATTGATAACCACTCAGCTTTATTTGAATAGAAAGCTTTTAGTTAGAATTTCGAGGTAACATGAATAATTTGCATGAGTTAAATTCCCCATTTACTGATTGTAACTTGGTGGTCAGACTTTTTCACAGTATCTGATTTCTGTTGGCAATTTCAAATAGTGAATTATCTTCCCATTTGAGTTTGCAAATTTGTATAAATTTGATTATGTATGTGCGCGTATAATCTTATTTATTTAAGAAAGGAAAATTCAATGGATAATATTTCTGTGGCTTTTATATTCCATGGCATGTGGATGTAGTCATAATTTCATCTGAGAAATTGTGGACAGTAAAATGTTCTGAATTTCATTTACAGGTTGGTTATTCCATTCGTTTTGAAGATTGCACATCAGAGAAGACTATTTTGAAATACATGACAGATGGTATGCTATTACGCGAGATACTGAGTGAGCCAAATCTAGAAAGCTACAGGTCAGCCATTTTTAATTACTCTTATATCTTTTTCTTTTCATTCCTGTAATCAATTGCACTGGCCTAGTGGTAATGTGTATTAAATTTTCAGCGTGTTGATGGTAGACGAGGCACATGAAAGAACTTTGTCAACTGACATTTTGTTTGGACTACTAAAGGTAAGTGGTAGTTCTGTAATTCCATATGTTTGGTTGCATACGAACATACATATAGTTTTTTAAAATAATTTTGAGTTTTCAAGAACTTTCTCAATCTCTCAATTTAAGAAAAGAGTGGAAGGGAGATCGAGAAAAAAGAGAAATGTCTCTTGTTTCTAGTATCCAAATAAGAGAAGTTACCAGTGCACATTCCAAAACTTCCATTTGCGAGTAATGCATGTATTAATTAATTTGGAGTAACTTTTCTGTCATATAAATTTATCCCCACAATTTTTTTTAATAAGAAATTTATTGCCATCCTGAATAGTTATCTGACTGTTACTTCTTGTGTGTTGATAGGATTTAATCAAGTATCGATCAGATCTTAAGTTGCTTATCTCAAGTGCAACACTTGATGCAGAGAAGTTCAGCGATTATTTTGGTTCAGCACCAATTTTCAAAATTCCTGGAAGGAGATACCCAGTGGAAATTCATTATACAAAAGCGCCTGAAGCTGATTATATAGATGCAGCTATTGTCACTGTGCTTCAAATCCATGTAACCCAGCCTCCTGGAGATATTTTGGTCTTTCTCACTGGCCAGGAGGAAATTGAAACAGCGGACGAAATATTGAAGCATAGGACGAGGGGCTTGGGTTCAAAAATTGCTGAATTGATTATCTGCCCTATCTATGCAAACCTACCAACTGAGCTTCAAGCAAAAATATTTGAACCTACTCCTGAAGGGGCTCGGAAAGTTGTTCTTGCGACAAATATTGCTGAAACGTCATTGACTATAGATGGGATTAGGTATGTTATTGATCCAGGATTTTCTAAGGTGAAATCATATAATCCAAGGACTGGAATGGAGTCTTTGTTGGTACACCCAATCTCCAAAGCTTCAGCCATGCAACGTGCAGGTCGGTCTGGAAGAACAGGTCCAGGTAAATGCTTTCGGTTGTATACTCTGCACAATTATCACAAGGATATGGATGATAATACCGTGCCGGAAATACAAAGGACCAACCTCGCAAATGTTGTCCTTATTCTGAAAAGTCTTGGGATTGATGACTTAGTAAATTTTGATTTCATAGATCCTCCACCAGAGGAGGCATTACTTAAAGCCCTTGAACTGCTTTTTGCACTTAGTGCATTAAATAAATTGGGTGAGCTAACAAAAGTTGGCAGGAGGATGGCTGAGTTCCCTCTTGATCCTATGCTATCTAAAATGATAGTTGCCTCCGATAAATACAAGTGTTCAGATGAGATCATCACCATTGCTGCAATGCTTTCTGTTGGAAATTCAATCTTCTATCGTCCAAAGGACAAGCAAGTACATGCAGACAATGCAAGAATGAACTTCCACCTGGGAAATGTTGGGGATCATATTGCTTTGCTCAGGGTTTGTTCCTTTTCATATCTCTTTTTCTCTCCTTTCTATAGGCATGCTTTCCCTTTCCTTATGTTTCTGGCCATGCATTGTCCCTGACGCCTTCACTTAAGATAGTTGATTTCCCTTTCTGCCCCTCATTTACTTTCCAAATTTATATATACACACACAAAAGAACATTAAAATGACCAACACACAACAGCAGAATTTTAAATGGGAAAGATGGTGAAGATAAAAATATATTATACAAACAGCTATTGTAGGCTTCTGAGGTTGCATCCTTAGGTTTTAGCTCCATTTGTAACTTTTTGGTAAATGTATTACTTGATCTATGGTATGATCCATTAATTTATCGATTCTTTGGCTCATGTATTGAAACTCTTTTTACTGTTTTCCAGGTGTACAATTCTTGGAGGGAATGTAATTACTCAACACAGTGGTGTTATGAAAATTATATTCAGGTATGTTATGGTAATTGAAAAGCTACCTCATCACTGCTATTGCTGGAAATTCTGAGTACAGAGTTTATTCTGCCCACTTTTATATTACTAGTTTAATATCCTTTCAATTTTTACGGTTTCTACGGTGTATTCAAGCCCAAAAATGAAAAAAAAAAACATGATTAACTGTTTGACTCCTAAAAATTTTCTCCCATCTACTGTGATTTAACTCTTAGACCACTGATCCATTATTTTTCATTTTTAATAATGCATTCATTAGATGTCAAGTCTGGCATCGTTTATATAAGGTACTTTTTGATGAGTGTATAAAGGTGTTTACACTTTCCATAGGCATATCTTGTTGATCGTGATAGTTTTTTTTTTTTTTTTCAAAGAAAAAAAGCAAGTAGATTGTGTATAGGAAAAAAAGATTTAGAAAACGTGAACAAGTTGTCCACTAGCCCTAAAAATACCTTAAGAATTGACAATTAAGTGAGCATATTGAAAAAGAAAGCTTTTACCTTAATAAGGCTAAACAGTATTAACATCTGAAACAAAGGCAAAAACCTTCCCAAAAGACAAAATCAACCTAACATAAAATTCTTTCTTAATTTAAGTGTGTGAAAAAGGACGAAATTCCTTTGAAACTGAGGCGAGATGCTAAAAACCAAGTCCTATTCCATGATTATTTGACATCTTCCTTTTTAGAATCCCTAAAAATCTATGGTTCCTTTCTAGCCAAATAACCCAAAAAATGGCTAAAACACTACATATCCATAGCACTGTTGTTTCTAGCTTTTTCTCCTTTATCAAAAGCTGATACGTCTTTAATAAGCACCGAAATACAAGAGTTTGGAGAGGCCCATAAGACTTTAGCAGCTTGAAATAAGGCATTCCACAAGCTAGATGCTACTTTTTAGTGAAGAAAAGAATGATCAACAGTCTTTACACAACATACCAAGAAGGAGCTAGGACTAGATTAAGAATCATTTTCTGAATGATTTCAGGTGAGTTTTGATCATGAGCAAGAGCCCACTTACCTAGGCACATTAACTTTTGAGATAAAGTTTGCAGGAAAAAACTATTGAGTGATCATCTCTAGACCAATTGAAGTATGATCCACAAGAAAAGGTTCATGATGATTCAATCCTCCTTACTCTTTTATCTACATTCATTTCATTAATAAAGTGTTACCCAAAATAGCCATCAGATCCGAAAATTCTTCTATTTCTCTGTCAGCATATGCCTGAAAGCTAATAATAACTCTTGTAAGGTACAATTCTTTGTTGGGGCTCTTTCTCATGATCGAATTAACACATCTGAAATCATTCAGAAAAGGATCCTAACTAGTCCTAGCTCCTGCTTTGTGTGTTATATGCAAGAATAGCAAAGAGACTGCTGATCATCTCTTTCTTCACTGCAAAGTAGCTTCTAGCTTGTGAAATTTCTTAATTCAAGCTGCTGAAGATTATGGGCCTTTCTACGCTATTGTGTCTCAGTGTTTATTGAACACATGTTGGCTTTTGCTAAAGGAGAAAAAGTAAGAGTATTGTGGAAATGTAGCATTTTGGCCACTTCATGGGTTATTTGGCTAGAAAGGAGCAACAAAATTTTTGTGGTTTCTTAAGAGGAATATGTCAATTTTATGTGGGATGGGGCTTGGTTTATAGCATCTCTTTGGACCTCAGTTTCAAAGGAATTTCAAGACATTTTCTGTTCTCTCCTCCCCCCCCAAAAAAAATACATTTAAATTGGGAAGGAGTTTTAGGTTAGGTAGCGTTTGTCTTTTGGTTTTAGATGTTGATACTGTTTAGCCCTTCTAAGATAGAAACTTTCTTTTTGGAGATATCTTTTTTGCAATTCTTAGGGTGCTTTTGGGGCTAGTCGACATCTTGTTCGCCTTTTATAAATTGTTATATATTCAATCTAATTAACTTTTTCTTAAAAAAAAAAAAAAAAGCTCTGAAAAAATTGATTCTGATTTCAAGATGAAGGGGATGAGCTAAAATCCATTCTAGGTTTGATAGAGAAATTATGATCAAGAGTCAATCTATGTTGTCTAGGAAACAACTATCGGATAGGAACAGTGCTGGACCATACATCTTCCTGAAATCAAATCTTTTCTCCATTTCCCACCTCAAATCTTGTAGGCATAAGAAAGAGAGGGTACCCAAAGAGATGGACTTCCTGGGCTTTAGTTGGACTCGTCAGTGATCACCTTATAATCCCATTTATTGCCTTGGATGCGGTACCTAGAAAGGCATGATTCTTATTCATCACATTGCCAATACCCATACCTACATTTTTCTAGTATCTATAGAATATCCAGGTGTTTTCATGAAAAAATTTTCTCCTTGAATCTTACATATAACTTTGTTATTCTGTTAGTATAGCATTTTTGTTTTGATATATTCTTCTTGTTTATGCTCTCCAATATCTTTCAGGTTAGGAGTATGAAGCGTGCCAGAGATATACGGGATCAGCTGGAGGGGCTTCTTGAGAGGGTGGAGATAGAAGTTACTTCCAATCTTAATGATTTAGATACTATAAAAAAGGCCATTACATCTGGTAGGAATATAACTGCATTTTGGTATTAATATTGATTAAAGAAAATTCTTCTTGTGAGCATTGTTGAATTAAATGCTTATCATTGCCTTTTTCAGGCTTTTTCCCTCATTCTGCAAAGCTTCAGAAAAATGGATCTTACTGGACGGTGAAACATCCACAGAGAGTTCATATACATCCCAGTTCAGGGTTGGCGCAGGTAACTACTTTTGTTTTTAAGTGTTATTATGATTAAAGGTTTGGCTGAAGGGGGTGTCGCAGAGATTTTAAGTGCTAGCTATTTTTATTCTAAGCATAATTATCGGGCAGTCACAATCTTGCTTTTCATGCATCCTTCTGAGGAATTACAATGTATATATTTGAATGTAACTCTGCAAATTTCTTGTATGAGTCCTCAAGAAATTATTTTTAAAGGAAACAAAGAGCTCTAGTTTACAGGAAATGAACATAATCACTTTTCCTTCTAGTGGCAATTAAAATTATGATGTTAGGATACCTACTACTTTGCAATGAAAGAACTGGAGTAAGAAAAATTTACCCTTGAGGAGACAATGGAGGTCCCTCATAAAAGTTAGATCATATCTTTAATGGTGTCTCTGGTTCCAAAAAAATCTTCTATTTCTTTTATTCTATATACTACTCATCAGAACAATTGATGCACCGTTTTAGGTGATATGTCTCTAAACTCTCCAATGCCCTTCCAAGTTATGTCCACGTTGTGCCAATAGTGTAAAAATTCACTTCTCTAGATCAACCAGTTAAAAATAACATTTGTCCTGACAGAGCCAGTTTTGGGAACACATCTTGTCCATCTGCTTAAGTGAAAATTATCAATCCTTTGGTTGACCATTATATAATGTTATTGCTAGCGTATTACCAACCAATTTTTTGGTCGAAAAACAAACCATGATGATTCATTAAATGACTGCAAGGACCTTTTTTACATTATCAGGTATTATCTTTGAAGCTTGTGAATAGTCAGTGAACTGGAATCAGACCAGCCATAAAAGTTTAGTCAGTGAACTAGAATCAGGCCAACCTTCTGGCAGCCATGTCACTGACTGAATGCTTGTTATTTAAGATTCTGGATAATGCAAATAAATAAAGAAGAAATTTCTGATTAGATTTGAGTACCTTAGTTCCTATGTGCTTGCTAAGAGTCTATTAAAACATAGATAAGCAGATGGTAAATACAGCCCTCTGGCTATAATATTTACTGGTTCTTTTTTTTAATCTCCATAAACTGGGTTTTGGGTTTTCTATTACTGAACACAACACATTGTGTTTCACTTTTCGCATGGCATATATTTGATGGCAATTGAATATGATGACTAATCTACCATGTTAGTAATCTGTTCTCTTTATTGGTTTGATTCATTATGTATTTAACCATTGTGACATTAATTTCTTCTTCTTCCTACGCTGTCACGTGTGCAATTAGGTTAACAAACTCATTGAGGTTTTCTTTGTCAATATTATGGAGAACAACTTCCCTGTCTTGTGCTGCCAGAATCTAGACAACAAATATTCGCTTATGGATTCCTAAAGGAGTCTAGTGTTATTATATTGATTTTGTGATGTCAGCTGTGATTGAGTTTGTTTCCACTTTTCAGGTGCTCCCAAGATGGGTAGTTTACCATGAATTGGTTCTAACAACGAAGGAATATATGCGGCAGGTCAGTTTCCACCATTAGCTAGTTTCCATAAACTGTTACGAAGACAGGGGCTTTGCCTAGCATATAGTGCGTCATAGCTAAAAGTGAAATGAATTGCAGGTAACTGAACTAAAACCGGAGTGGTTGGTTGAAATTGCTCCCCACTATTATCAGCTCAAGGATGTTGAAGATCGTATGCCCCCCTTCTCTCTCTTTGTCTCTATATGTGTGCCTGTGTTTGTATGTGTGGTGACATGGGTGAATTCTGTCGAGCCTAAGTTTCTTAGCTTGGGTAATTGATTTTTGGAGTTTGCACTAGCATCTTCTTTTCCTCTGTTTTCTTTTTGGATCACATAAAATAAGTAACCATCCAGAGGAACAACCATTGATCATCTAAAATTATTGTTTCACTAAAAAACAATTTATGATTTCACAATTTGATGATCTTTGGTCGGCTGACTTATGTTATTTCTGGCAGCAATATCCAAGAAAATGCCACGAGGAGCAGGACGTGCAAAGGAGTAAATTGATCAAAGTGATTGATAATTTTGTGGACATAACTGATAAGTTAGATGTATCTGAGTAGTTACTGCTGTAAATTGATCTTGGGTGGCGGCCTACGATTTCGTATTGACCTTGCACAAAAGAAACAACATACGCCCTTTTATTTTGTAAGGCGGATATGATGACAGTGTGAGGAAGAAAGAAAGAGAAAAAGACAAAGGAAGCGGAGAAAAAGAAAGAAAGGATGCCTGTTCAAGAGAAGGAGGAGACAAGCCTGATAGTTATATTTGGAACTTGCTGCTGCCTACACAAGGATCTCAGCAGATTTATATAAGTGTACGGAATAGAACTCGCTAGGTGTTTGAAAAGAAAAGGGGAAAAAAAGGAAAAAAGAAAAATAGCATTAGGAGACCAATTACGATTATACATTCTTCTTTTTTTTTAAATTAGGGAGGCTGGTCTACCCTGAACGCCTTTGTACCTCAACTAGTTTTGTTCATAACTGAGAGGGAGAGTTTTATGGTGAAATTATGCATTTTATTGCTATACGTGGTGGTGTCCATGAATTAATGATTTTGGAAAATTTGCAGTTTTCTTTTGAGTTTTACTACCTTTGAATTTTTTGACAAAAGGAAGACCGTGTTGTTTACAAATTGAACCTACCTCGTCTTTACTGGACAACTTTTTTTAAATATTTGTTGTATTTGTTTAACTGATTACAACGCTTTTTTCATCTTTCCTTGGTGTATATCAGTATATGCTTTTGTTTATCAGGTTTATTCATTCCAAATTATTTTGATAAAATTGATAATGCAGCAATTAAGTTAAGATGATATTCATCCGGTTGGTTGCGTGGTACCCCCAATAAATCTTGGCGTATTTCATCTTCGAATCATCACTTCTACATCAATAGTTAACAATATGCAAGATAACAAACTTTGGAAATTTTGCATAAATTTTCCTAGAAAATGTTAGGAGTAAGCTAGTGGGTTCGGCAAAATAGAATGGGTGGGAAAGGGAATTGAGTTGTCGTAAAGGTATAACTAGAAAGAAAGAAAAAATTAAGATTAAGGTTTTGTTTGGTGTTGATGTGTCGTTGTTTAAAATCTATAATTGCTGTGAAAAAATGTGTTACTACAAGTTAATAGTGCATTATGATTTTTTTTAAATAAAAAATTCCGATAAAAATAGTATAAGGGATTTTTTCACATTTAACTTTTAAATTCTAAACCACAGCAACTTTTAGTTTAAAAGTTATAATTGTTGAATAGTAATATACGGCAAAGTCTCATTTATAAATAGATTTAAGAGCTTGAAAGGGAATATAAGGCTTATTGTAAGGGCATCGTAAAGAAAGTTCATGCTTCATAGTCCATCGAAATTTCCAATGATATGACAAAAACTATAAATTTAGAGCCATAATGTAATGAAAACTTAAAGAAAAAGATTCAAAGAATAAAATTGCTTTTCTCAAGACAGTCCTAGCTTTAGCCCTCGTGAGGGGAAACTCATCCTTAATTCCTTATGCCACGGCGAGAGTATCTTTGTGCCAAGGATCCAATGGCTTACCAATTGAGTAAACAATAAATCCAATCTCCCTCAGCTTTGCAACATCTAAAATGTTTCGGCCATCAAATATATATGCAGGCTTCTGCATGTTATCGAAAATCTTCTGGTAATCGAGTGTCTTGAACTCATCCCATTCTGTAAGAATGCAGACACCATGAGCATCCTTAGCTGCCTGATATGCATCCCAAACCACGCTCACTTGCTTCGAAGCAGGGGGGCTCAGCGGCTGCAGGTGAATTGGATGATCCCAATCAAACTTTTTCATCGAAAGATCCCTTTGGATTTGATCTTCAGTGACCTGTGGATCGTATATGCTCAGCTTTGCCTTGTCTCCCAACAACCCTTTGCACACGTCTGTTGCCGGAGTTTCCCTGGTGTCACCCGTATCCTTCTTGAAGGCAAACCCCAGAATCGCAATCTTCTTGCCTGAAACTGTATTGAACATTGAAGAAACAATCCTGTTCACGAAACGATTCTTCTGATAATCGTTCACCTTGATGACTTGTTTCCAATAGTTAGCGACTTCAGTGAGGCCATTGCACTCACAAATGTACACCAGGTTAAGTATATCCTTTTGAAAGCAAGAACCACCGAAACCAACACTGGAATTCAGAAACCTGGGGCCAATTCTTGTGTCCTTGCCGATTGCATGAGAAACCTGAGTGACATCTGCACCGGTAGCCTCACAAAGAGCAGACATGGCGTTGACAGAAGAAATCCTCTGAGCCAAGAAGGCATTAGCGGCCAGCTTGGAGAGCTCGGCTGACCAAAGGTTGGTTGTGATGATCCTGTCCTCAGGAACCCAATGTGCGTAAACATCTTTCAGTGCTTGAATCGCCTTTTGGCCTTCGGGGGTTTCCCTGCCTCCAATGAGAACCCTGTCAGGATTGAAAAGGTCCTGAATTGCAGTACCCTCAGCAAGAAACTCCGGGTTTGATAGAATCTGGTATTTGATTTCCCTGCTGTTGTGAGTCAGGATCTTCTCAATTGCCTCAGCTGTTTTCACCGGCACAGTAGATTTCTCAACAACAATCTTGTTGGATTTGGATACGTTGGCAATCATCCTGGCTGCGCTCTCCCAGTATGTAAGGTCTGCAGCTTTCCCAGCTCCGAGGCCTTGAGCTTTTGTTGGAGTGTTAACAGAAACAAACACAATGTCCGCCTCAGCCACATGCTTCTCAATATCAGTGCTGAAGAAGAGGTTCCTGCCTCTGCACTGCCTCACCACGTCTTCGAGACCAGGCTCGTAAATCGGAAGCTGGTCGCTGTTCCAGGCTGCAATGCGAGAAACAGAGATGTCAACAACAGCAACTTCAATTTTGGGGCACTTGAGTGCAATCACCGCCATGGTTGGACCCCCCACATAGCCAGCTCCAATGCAGCAGATCTTCACCATTCTTTTGGTCGTTGTTATAGAATCTGAAATAAAAAGACCGTGACATTAGTTTAAAACAATTTATTCTCAAGCAGTTGAAATTTGATTTTTTTTTTTTTCTATCATGAGCTTTAGAAAAACAAATTACAGGGTATTGAAAAAATAAAAATAAAAATCTCCAAAGGGACCACAGAAACAAAAGAACTCACATCAATAAAATAAATTAATTCACCATAAAAGGGTGGCAACAAAAAAGTACCTTGTTTATTTCAAAAAACACAGGAAGAAAGAACCCAATAAGAGAAGAAATTGAAAGGTCAGATGGCAAAGGAGAAACAGAACAAACGTTGCTGGTAAGTGTAGGCAGAGCAATCTGGAGCTCTTTATATAATACAAGAATAAATGAAGGGCATGTGAATTGAGAGATCTAGCAAACAGCTTTCACAAACTGAAGAAAAGTCAGATTAAAAAGCTTAACAACTGGAACATTCAACACGTTTTCAAACTGCACCTCCACCTTTCAGTACCAAACAAACAACGCAAGTTCATGCATGCTCGTTGCCCACCTTTTGTTCGTTTACTTGTAAAATAAATAACCAACGAGTCAAAAAGAACTTTTGATATTCTGAATTTTAATGGTTTCCCATTTGTTAAAAGTTTATAAAACTCATAAAAAGATGGTATTTGAAGTGCACAAATGACAGAATCCATAGATGGTAATACAAATGGCTGACTTAAAACGTGGGCTCTAAACTTTTCACGGTTCAAACACTGTGTACTGAAAAAAAAAATTACTAAAGGGAAATAAATATAGCAACAAATGAAATAAAAAGTAAAAAAAAAAAAATTTGTTGTAGTGCAGCCACTTATTGATGATTGACATATATATTGTAAATCTTATACAGATAATATGGTTGAAAAATATATTTATATATCAGTGAATATTATTTGGATGATGTGGTATATCACAAATATTTATTTATTCATTTTTAATAAAGTAACGTGACAGTAATTTAATCTCGACTCATATGAGCAGAATTTGAACAAAATATATTACTTACCATCACAAAAAATGTGATTGGTTAGATCATTTAGCAACAAATGTCTTTTAATTTCAAGCGCTCACACCTAAAAACCAATAATAATAAATAACAATAAATATGTGTGTGTGTTTTATGATATATAGAATCAAATCTTTATCTTTCGACGTATTCTCGGAATTTCTCTTTTTTTTTTTTTAATAATAAACTTCAAAACGTACTTTAACATACCCTATAGTATAGATCCATGTTTCATGATAAGCCAAAAAAAAGTAACTAAAAACAATCATTTCTAAAGTTCTTTTTTAAAAAAAATGACTAGAGAGCAAGTTTAGACGATCTTTATTGGTAATGTTTCAAGAGGAAACATGGCATGTCAACAGCCATTAACCAAAAAACCAAATGCACTTACTCGAGAAGCTTAAGAGTCCAGAAACAAAGTGCTTTTACATGTTGCTAAAAAGCGCTTCTTTCCAGTTACAAATAATATCAACAGAATAGAATAAATTAGATAAAGCGGCATCTAAGACTAAGAGCCTTGATTACGAAGGATCAAAGGGGGGCATGAAACGTGTTAGTACCTGATAAAAAAGTGCCCACCAAAAGTTCTGCGCCAGAAATTAAGTTGATGGAATCACGTTAAGTAAACTTAAAGAATGATTTCAAGAAATATTAAAAAGAAAAAGCAAAAGAGATTTGGTTTGAAGCAAGTTCAGGAGATTCTTTGCATTGCATTTTATATTGGTTGTGTTTTGGTTTGTTTGTATTATTAATTAATTCACTTGACTTGTTAGTTTTTCCAACTCAGATTTGATTCGAGTCCAGTCGCAGCATTCTTAAATGAAAGTCACTCAGATGACCACACGTGCAACCGGAATTTCCACGTGGTCCAATGATAATATTTGAGGTTGAGTTTGTGTGAAATGAGTTGAAAAATATAGTTTTTTTTTTTTTTTGGTCAAAAATAATTCCATGTGATGACAAAAAATTCTTTTTAAAAAAAATCCATCTTATATTATTTATTTATTTAGTTGAAAGCTGAAAGTAGAAGGGGGAAAAAAATGCTTTTTGAGATTAAAAAGCAATTGAAACATTTTTGTTAAAAAACAACATTTAAAAAATAATTAAAACAACATTTTTTTAAAAAAATTTATTAATTTGTGAAGAATGAGTAAAAAAAAAAATTCACTTATTTTAATTTAAGTTCTTAATGTAGGCTGTAATAACCCCAAAAAAAAAAAAAAGAGGAAGTAAAAGTAAGTCATTAATGATGAAGCTATGGCTGTTCTGGATATGCAAAAAATGCATTAAGGCTATTATCTTTCCTTTACAGAAATTCCAGAATGAAAATTTAGAATCATCAAGAGAACACACAAAATATTCTTTTTATTTCCTTGTAAAAAGCGAAAGTGCATAACAGACAAGAAATGATATGATATAGTTAATTTTGGTGAATGTGAGTTTGTGACAATAATGGATGGTGAATTCTTTTTTAAATGGCAACAGTTAGAAAATTCTAATGATAAATTTAGTTTTTAGGGGTTCGAATCCTTTCCTCAATTTCTAAAACTTTTGTGTTGGTCAGACTCAGACATCTTCTCGTTTTATCTTCGAGGCGGAGGGTTTTCATGGATTTTAAAAATTTATTTATTTATTTATTTCGAATTTTTAAACTAAACTTAAATCCATACTTTAGGCTGGTTAGACTGTCTTGAAGAATCAACATAATTTTTGTTTTTGCTTTTAATTTATCAGTAGTTGTATTATTCTATTTAGTGTAATATTAAAAAAAAAAAACATGTTTCCCCTTGTGTTTACTTGTTTAGTTAGCTTTTATTTTTTTGACTTCTCCATTAATTGTTTTGTTCAACTTTCGTTGGTTAAGTTCATCAGGAAAATCAGACGAAATTTCACAGACAAATAATGAAAAACCTGCCGCTGCCCACTGGTTAATCAACTTAAATCATACGACCCTTATGTGGTCTTATTTTATTTATATAATAAACAAATGTAGCAGCATTGCTTCTATTTATCATGATTATTGCACGTTAAATTCTATTTTCATAAGTTTGGTAGACTAGAAAATTGAGTGGTGAAGAACCTAACATATGTGTTGGTATTTATCTTCATATCATGTGCTATGCCCACACCAAATTTTTGTTGACAAATGATTTCGATTTGAGCTTCGGTTAAAATTTTTCTCCAGGGCTCGCTGCGTGGTTTTTTTTTTTTTTTTAATTACATGAGACTAATACTTAGATTACAACTCATATTATATGAGATTTACAACTGATATTTACAATCAGACAATTACTGGAATTAGTTTACATTAATTCTTATATAATACTGCCCAGATTTTACCCTCTCTAATATTCGAAGATGTCTACTCCACTCACATTTCGAAAGGTAGAAGATTGTCTTCACTTAATTATATATCATAATTAAGGAATGAAATAAACCCCTACATGCGTCGCGGGAGCTCGAATCGCTGCACTCACAATATTCTAACCACTGGGGCAAAGGTCCAATGGTTGCTCGCCGCGTGGTTAATGCTTAAAAGTTAAAAAGAGAAGACTTAATGCTTAAAAGTTAAAAAGAGAAGACTAGCCCAACAATACAGTTAGCCATAAGATCAATGATTATTAGTCTTACATTGAACGAATTCTCGACTTGGTCGTTAAATCAATCAAATCTTTGCAACTTAGCAACGCGGACCACAATCAATGGAGCAACTTTTGGTTTGTTTACTTGGAAATTTTCTTCAGCCTAAAGCAATCAATTTGTGCCATTTATATTCTGTTTAATCGACCACTTTTTTTTGTCTCATGGGCTGTTTTATGACTTGATTGATGATGGCTGAAAATTTAGATCTTGAATAAAACCATTTATTCTACGCCATACAGAAAAATTGGATTTGTCAACCACATAACTGTTAATCAGAAATCTATCGTTTTCAATTCATTGCAAGTTTTATACAAAGTTTTGCGAGTATAACCAAAATAAATAAATAAATAAAATTACAATAATATTGCTACATTTGTGTTTCCCTACCGAAAACAATACAATTTTTTAATTAATTCCGCAGCCATTTATTTTTATTTTTTTAATGCTGACTAAAAGTAATTGATTTGAGCAGTTAGAACGAGCTTAGGCCACCAACAACGCCACAGACTCATAAAGCAACATGCTGGAAGCGTTGAAAACAAAGCAATTTTCTTGTCAAACTTCTATCTGACGTCAACTACCAAGGAAATTGTCAGTGTCTTAACACGATATCACATTCAGAGCCCAGTGAAGAAACCAACCACTTCTCTCGTCAGAAGATGGGGAAAGCCTCGAGGCCGAAAAACTTACCCACTTCCTCCGGTCTTTCAGCTGGGAAACAACCATCGACAGACACTCCACCGGTTCAGACCCTGAGCCCCCTCTTGATGCTGAGCCCCCACCACAACGGTAGCAACATGCTGGACTCTTTCGAGCTCCGAGCCGTTACTCGCCAACTCAAGAAGGCCATGCTCGGTTCATCTGGATCTTCACCT
This sequence comes from Citropsis articulata, assembly GCA_030449925.1. NCBI lineage: Eukaryota > Viridiplantae > Streptophyta > Magnoliopsida > Sapindales > Rutaceae > Citropsis > Citropsis articulata. Next base: position 1,410,472 of record JASUUH010000019.1, on the reverse strand, counting down.
ACTTACCTGAACCGCATGAATTCTCCATTCTACCGCCACCGTTTAGATTGCATTTACAGAGAACATGCCAAGACCCCAAGGAGAATCATTTGCTCAAAAACAACAGAAGATAACCTCAGCAGAAAGGTGAGCGTGAGCGGAACAAGACTGGCCTCTGGGGGATTTGTGACGAGACTCTGGAAGAAGGTCAAACAAGGGCTTCTATGGAATAAGCAGAGAAAACACAGTCTGTCAAGTGATAAACACTGTACAGAATATGAATAAAACCATGACTCGTGTAATCTCACATCAAGCAACTAAAAATGTTGTCAATACAAAATTTTCAAAATTCTATCTTACAAAAATTTTCGGTAAGGCCCTCTTGTGTACAAAATTACATACACACTTCCTGCTAACATCATTGCTTTCTATGTATAACATTCTAAAAGACATACAAGAGTGGATATAAAGCAAATTAATATTTTAAAAAATGCTGGTGCCACCAAAAGCTGCATTACCAGCTACAGTGGTCTAAGAAATCTTTAAGACAGCCTTAATGCCATTTCTTGAAGAAGAGCTCTTTTCTGGGAAGCATTAATAACACGATTGGTTTCAGCACTCTCAAGCACATCCGTAATTATGGCAGCTGCATGACCAAGAGGTTCCTCAGCTGCCCTCTTCAACATGAAGGCCTGCACAAACCAGAGGAGTTAGATGAACATTCAATGGTTGACACTTGGAATTCCCCTACACAATCACAAACTCGTCAATAGCAACTTAAAATGTGAATTTCAACATTATCACACTAACAGCACAGCTGAAACCAAATTAAAGCTAAATCAGGTCAGAAAGATTATACCTGCCCATGATGTGATATGGCTAATGTACACGGTTGTTGAAACCAAGGTTCCCCGTCAATTTGAACAGGCAAAGGAGCAAATAGTTGTATCTTAATTGACTGACCCTGTGCAAGTCTTCGAGCACGAGAAAGCCCTACCTGTTCCCACACAAATATCAGCTCAGAAACATATAATCAACGGAAGTACAAAGACTCCCCACTACTTGAGGTCAGAATCATACACCAAGACCATAACATGTTATCCACCCAACATAGGACAAGAAACTAGTCATCGCAGTAAGATACCATTAATTAGTAATGATTTAAATACACTGAAGTATCACATTTTGAAGTACCACAATACCTGAAGCTTTCCAAGGTGCCATGTTCCAGATATGCTCACAACCTCTAGTACTTTGTCATGCATAGATTGGGGATCAAAATTATCATAATTTTCGTCCTCATTTTGCCAAAGGTCTACACCACCCATGTAACTTCCAATGTTTGCAACAAGTACACCTTCTGCATCCTGAAAAATATTTAAGAGAAATCATATAGACTGCAGCAAGATTACCAAACAAAATTGCGACTGGTAGCAGATAGAAGAAAATCCTGGAGTTAAAACCTTTTTTTTTCTTCTAAGATAAGAACAGCTGTATTAGAACATTAACCTCTATAAAAATGAAACCGGTATACAAGAAAAAAACATCTCATAGCATTTCAATACCTAAGAAGAATTTTTTTTTATTGGGCGGGCGCCCTCATAGTACCTCACGATGAATATCCAATCAAATAACAGTTGCATTAAAAAAAGAAATGTCTTATTCAACAATAAAGATATATCTAGGTTACACATTCTTAGATGTTGCTACAATTAGATAATTTAATAGAACAAAAATTAGCAATCTTTAATAGAACAAAAATTATCAGTCTCTAATGCCCGTAAATTCATCATTTCTTCATCATATCAAACAATATACCTACATCCATAGCTTAACCAACATGGTGATATCACTTGATTTTGAGGTCCACTTCCTGTAGCCATTGCATTAAATTAAAACCAATTCAGTACCCACCTCAGGGACTTCTATCTCAGTACCATCCACAACAACTCTAACTTGCCAAGGAAAATCTTCAAATGTCCTGTCCATTATACTCTTTGCACCTTCTCTTGCATACAAAACTTTATTCATGAACTGCAGTTAGATTGAAATAGTTTCAGCAAAATAGAAATGGGGATCATCGCAAAAGATAATAAGATCATCGTGAGACAGGCAGGAACTATAACGACAGAATCTACATCAATTAATATCCTTGCTCTGTTTAAACTTCTCATGTCATCATATATACATGGATACATTTTAGAATACCGTGCCCCTTGTCCAACAGAATATAATCAAGAAAATTTCCCTTTTCACTTCAAAGCAGCACATGATCAATAGTTTCTACAACCTTTCTGCTACCACAAGCCATATGAATCATTGAAGTCTCACTATCTCAGCAAAAAACAGTGAAATTAAATAAAATGCACAAAATACATAACTAGTTGATGTGCAAAATAAAAAAGACCTCATATATCAGAGTGAAGTTGACAGACTAAAAATGTTCAATCATTTATCTATGCTTCCTGTCTCAATTCTTACTGCCATACATAATTCATTAAATTCATTTTAACTTTTTGTGGATGAAATTAGTATGTAGAAATGCCTTCTATGGCATTCAATAAAGGACAAGTAAAACACTATTGGTTTTCCCACTGCATCAAGTGCATATAGATGTCTTTAAACAAACAAGAAATCTGGCCAAAAGTTTTTATTGCTGCTTATTTTGCAAAGCAGCTTATAGTCCATATTAATCAAAGTCTGTAATAACCTGATTATAAAACTTCTCTGGATTCTCCTCCCGCAGGTTGTGAATGTCCAGAGCAACCTTTGCATCACAACCAACTCCTGTAAACAAAGTTGCCAGAGTTAGAGACTATAACGAATGTGAATGTCTAACAGAACAACACTTAAGATATTTAACTAACAGAACAACACTTAAGAAATTTAAGGGGGGAAAAAAGAATAATATATTTCAACTAGGATAAACGTAAAATCATACACACTCTAAAGTTACTGATTGAGTACTAATATGAATATCACTAAATACAATGCTCCGTCCTAAGGATAAATCATCTATAGCAAAGAACATTGAAGCACTAGATTTCCAAGAAAAGAAACCAAATTCTCCTACAGGTACCAGTGCTGAACTGATGATATTTCATCCAAACCCTATAGTTCTGCCAAGACTTGTTAAGGTCCAGAAAATGAGTTTAAGTTGAACATGAAACTCAGGATCTCAGATCAATAGTCTAAAAACTCAATCTGATTTAGCCTACATGTAAACCAATCCAACCAACATGTAATAGTTGATTCCCATAGCCAGCATACACTATTCATAAATCAAGCCTCTATTCTTTGCTGCGGATATCTTGTATCTACACTACTAAATTCTGTTAAAATATCGCAAAATGTAAGAGGTCATTTACCAAGATAGTTGTTCAAAAATTTTGGTGGCTCGATTAGCTTCCCTTGTTGATTCAAAATTGCTACCTTCCACCTATCAAGTATGGTTACTGCAGCATGTTCTATGTGCTGTAACATTGTGCAAAGGCCTCCATTTCTTTCCACGGAACTCAGCCCTCCTCCCCAAGACAGTACTCTGGCCAGATCATTTCCGGTTCCAGCAGGTAGAATAGCAACTGGGGGCGGAGAAACAAAATTTTGCTTGTCTATGGCATTCAGAACCCAACCAACAGTACCGTCTCCCCCACAAACAAGAACTCTGAAGTGAGGCACCTTCCTGAACAGAAAAAGACCCACTTCTGGTCCTTGAGTTGAGCTCAACTCAACTACCTGCAAGATACAACATGATGAACAACCCTGAGAAGCAGCAAACTACAAACTACATCTGTCATAACAATGATAACGGAGTCACACAATCTTCAGAAAATAACCACGGAAGGTCCTAGTTGATTGACCGTAAGCAAATACAGTTTAACTGAAAGGTTATCTGCTGAAATAAGGCAGCAAAATGACAGTTCACAATTCAAAATAGTTCCCATTAATTGGAGGGAAATGATTGTCTACTCTACCAGGTTTATGTATCAAGGAGATTTCACATTCTTAACTCTGAAATCTGAATGACAACAATTTATAATTCTTCTCCGCCTATAGGGTACAATTCCATCAGTATTGAAAAAAAAAAAAATGAGTTCATGCAAAATGGGGAATGAGTTTAGTAGATTAACAACCATAGCAATGATGTTACTACTAGGCATTACTTTATGATAATTTTATGTCCACACAAACAAAGAGCAGGAAATCAAGAAAACAAACTAACCACAGAAAAATATTTTCAACAATTTATAAACCTTGCAGTCGCAAAATCTAAAACGGTCTAATTTTGCTTCACTGAAGGAAATCTAGACATCAAGCTAAATATCTTTTGTCCGCTGTCAAAGGGTGATGAAGATGAGTTAAAAGTTGTGGCAATTTTAGGTGATGTAAGGATTTTGTTTATAGCCTCACAAATGTCTTCTATAACAACTGTACATAAATAAAATCCGATTTCAATATTGCATATACCGCCTCAACCTAAAAGAAATATCAATAGGCATACTATTCGTTTATTCAGAGGGAAAAAAGATCAGCAATATAAATAACATTGAATTATTAAGGAATATTTGTGTTACTATAACAAAACCTGGACTGGATTCAAAAGAAGGTTCAATCGTTGCCTAAGGGAATCTCCACGTTGTGCCCCACTCTTCTTGTTGATGAAAACTAACAAGGGCCTTGCATCAGGAGGCAAATCAATCAACTCATATTTCTGCTTCAGCTGTAATATCTGAGACTCATCCTTCTGATTAATAGACCCACTTCTTTTGAAATTTGGCTTTGATTCTATTTTCTTATCCAACTCACCATCTTGGTGATGATCCCCCACATTTGTACTACCATTACAGTTTTCCTCCACTCCATTTGAACTATGTACTGTTTTATGAGCGTCAGCCATGCTTTCTGAAGATGTATCACCGGTACTACCACTGTCAACTGGGTCAATTGAGGGTTCATTACCGTGCTTGTATTTCTTGCTTTGACTCCTAATACTTGCACGCACTTGAGAAGCTATCTCATTAGCCCCATGTGTGATTGAGCTTAAAATTCCACCCGCTAACGTATGGTTCAATTCCTTAACATACAGTGGTGATAAAATCAACCTTCTAAATGGGCCCAAATCACAAATATCACCGGTCTCATTAGACATATTATTATGGCAATCAACATGTACAAGTCGTTGGCACCACAAGCAACACCATATGGGTGATCCACCGAGAAAAGATCCACTACATGGCTCTTCACAATAACTACAGAATGAAGCTTCACTAGGTTGATCTGTGATCTCAGTCCACCGAACAGACCACTGGTGGATCACATGCTCAAAACCAATCATAGACACACACTTACAATCCTTGTGGGCACTCAAAGAACAACTCAAATGCGCTGCTGCACCACAAATGCTACAGCGATGAATAAAACTGTCTGAAGCCACCGTAGGCCCAAGTGTTTGAGAAGGAGACATGGACTTCAAGCAAACACAACAATTTAAGTTCTTTCCACGAGATACAGATTCTAGAACCCAAGTATGCGGAGCCAATGGAACCTTGTGCCTTGTCTTTGGGTTCTTCTTTGACCTTGCTATGGCTTTCATCCAACCTAAATTACTGTTTCTTCTCCATTGGAAGGCTGTGTAGGCTATAGTCAAAATACCAATCAAAGCAGCAATAAAGCAAGACAGAATAAAAAGTCGAGACTCTGTCATTTCAGCTTGGCTCCCACTGCTCCAACCAGGGAGCCACAAATTCATTTCTCTATCATGCTCCATTCTTCAAACAAAATCTTCTCACATTGTACAAATGCAAATATAAACCAAAAACACAATCTAACCACCAAGCTGAAGAACAAGAATTTCACATTGATAGAACCTAAGTAAGTGCAAACCACCAGTACAACAATATCATTCAAGGATACAATCTCAAACCAATTCTATTTAAGTACACACTCCAATTTGGGGGGGAGCCATTTTACACCAAAATCCCAATTTCCAAGCCATAATTGTTCTCTTAAATCCACTGGCCGTCCCACAAAGGATTCATTTCACGATAAAGCTCGCTTTTTGCAGTCTCCACACTGGTAAATTTCTGATTTACTAACCTCGAAAATGGACAGAGGTGGATGAAGTACCTGCAACAGCATCGGAAAAGGGGGAAAAAAACAACTGTTACACTCAACTGAGACTACACAAACTTTGTTCAACAAAAAAAATACAATTAAAAAACATTGATAATGCAAAAACTACATTATGCTCGACTCTACAACAACGAAAACAGAAAAATAAATAAAAATAAATCCATCAGCTCTACGTAATCAGAAGTAAGACGGCATTGCTCTGAAAGTCATAAATCACTTAGGAAAAGCAAAATAGAAAGCAACGAGACTCACAGTGAGAGCCAAAGAAAGAGACAAAAGAGATCGATAGAATCAGAGCAAAACCCTAAGATTTCGTTTGGTGCGGTTTGGTTGATCACTTGATCTAGAAAGAAAAAAAAAGTGAAGAAGAAACAAACTTTTTTCACGACCAATACGAGAATCGAAGCAATTTCAAATCAAAATATTCGAAATTCGAGACATAAAGCAAAGGCCTAAGCAGTGCTTGCGAAATTTTTACAGCTTTGCAATAATATTATTTGCGATCTCTCCAAAATTTATATATATAAAAAATTGGGGGTGGACATACATACAGTAGTGGCGAGATTCTTTATTTCCGGCAGCGCGGGGGAGTCGTGTCTAGAAAGCGCGAGGGGAAGGTGTGTAAGATTCTGAATCTTTTTGTTCAGAACGTGCCACGTGGCGTCTATTAAAGTTCGGGTCAGACCCCACTGTGTTGCCGTGTAATTGAGTTTTTGACGGCTTGACGCGACGAGTCCCTTTCCGTTACTTTTACTTTGGCGCTGGAAACAACGTGTGTGCGGTCTCTGTGCCTCTGTCGGGCGTGTCCGTTGCCATCCTGTAAACGACATGTCGTTTTAATTACTCGGCACAAGCACCCAGGCAGTGGCGCGGAGCTTGCGGATTGGGTGGTGATGTAACCAATGTTAGTTGCACATTGAATTGGATTGAATTTGAGGGTCCATTTGGTGACGTGTCCCCCGTCCTCGATTTTGGGGTGTTAAACGCGTTCGTCCGGTCCACACCCAGACTGGACCTCGGCAGTACGCGACTCAGTAACGAAAGCCGACATTTCACTTAACTTCTGTTTAATATTGAAATATTGTAATTTTTAAATTATAATTATCATAAAAAAATATAATTATAAAATAAAAATTAATAATATGTAATAAATATATATTTTATATAATAATTTTAATACAATTATTAAAAATATAATAAATTTTTTATCATATAAATAAAAATTATATCAATATAATTTTTAAATTACAGCTATCAGTATTTATTAAATATTTTAGTATTGTTTAAGTTACAGCTGTCTAACTTCAATTTCAGACATACCTTTTATAAATTTGAGATTTCGCCTTAAACACGAAATTTATGAAAAAGTTGTAAAATATATATTATTTAAATAATTATATTTATTTGATCTACTTATTACATGTATTTATATTTTTAAATATTTAAAATTATATTTATAAGCTCAATTTTATTAAAATAAAATTTAAAATAATAAAATAAATAAAAAATTCACATGTGTATAATTATTAATATAAAATCCGAAATTTTTAAGTCCACATGAAAAAGCTTAGCCTAAATCCAACTCAAATGTTCAAAAATAAGTCTGGGCTGAATGCAAGTATTACTGTACCTAAAATTGGCCTGAACTTTTATCATCCCTAATCCTCATGGGCATTTTTTTAAATGTGAGGGAAATTATCTGCACCACTTTTATTTTGTGATATATATATCTAATTATTATAAAATTTTAACATATATTTTGTACTATTTTTATTTTTTAACTTATATCAATCAACCACTTTGATACTAAAAATAATTATTTTACCCCTAAATGGATTAAAATAAAAAGAAAAACTATAATTATAAGGATACCCTTAAATTCAATAAAACAAATAAATCTCAAAATCTAAGATGATATTTTTAAATAAAATAATAATTATAAAAAATAACTTCTTGTAATTACAATTTTTTGTAATTAAATTAAGTACAAGGAATTTTAAAAAAATTCACATGAAGAGAAAAGTTCCGTATAATTATTGTAAACTTCCCTATAATTAATATTAAGAATCTTCCCCATACAAACTAAATGAAATTATGATTATAAAAAATTAATATGATAATTTTTAAATGGAATTATAATTATAAAAAAAATTAACATATTGGATTTAAGATTTATTTCTTTTATTAAACTCATAGATATTCTTATAATTATAGTTTTTTCATTTTTTTAAATTTTGTACAATAAAATGATCTTTTAATTCATTTAAAAATAAAATAGTTATTTTTTAGTGTCAAAATGGTTAATTGATACAAATTTAAAAATAAAAATGGTGTAAAATATATATCAAAATTTTATACTGATTAAATATTCATATGACAAAAGAAAACACGGGGATAATTTTCCTAAATGTAATAAATAACACTACAGTTAAGAATTTGGATACAATTAATTAAAAAAATTATTACCGTATAACATTGGCATCCTTTTATACTATGACTGTGTTTGGTACCCCTCATTGTGTGGTATTAGGACTCCTCATAATATTAGGGTATTATTATACAATGTTTGGTAAACACACCACATAGGATTGTAATATGGCTACAGTAAAATGCTAATGCGGTTAAACCCGCATAAAATAAACTCGTGGAGGGGGGGGGGGTCGGGTTTATGCGGGTTTCAAGCTATTTCGAAACAAAAAAAAAATTGCTATGTTCTCATCATCATTCCCCTTGTGCTCAACAGAAGCGAACTTCACAACGCTCCACCACGACGCCATCCGCCATCGCAGTCACCTCCCCGTGCAACACCCATACTCCGTGCGACCCCAACTCCATCACACTCCTCATCGCTGTAGAAACAGATATTTATAAAGCGAGAAAATCGTCATTTTACACTTCAAGTCTCACTAATATATTTTTATTTATTTAAGTATTTTGTTATTTAATTACGTGTTTCATTATAATTAGTTATTTTATGTATTTTAGGGGTATCACGATCATTTCAAACGAATGATCGAGAAAACCGGACGTCACATTCAACTCGTGACGATCGAAAACCTGTAGGAGCATAAAAGGAAAATGTCATCGTTTCACATATACTAACTATTCATACGATAAGATCGTTTTATACTATACAAATAGTATATCGTAAAAACCGCATCGCAAATAGTGGTCAAACCGAATCGCAAATAGTGTTACTGCTCAAATAGTGGCTGACTGATCACGACGCCACAATCCTGAAAGGCCCAAACTGCTTTTAATCCTCATGATTCACCTAATGTATTTATAAAAGGGGCTTCTAATTGATATCCCCGAATTCATAAGCTTAGATTGTAATTCCTTCTCTTGTATTTTCATGTATTTTAATAAATTTCCATTTTACCCTAGTTCAAATATGAGTTTAATTTACTTTAAGCTGGGTCATGAAGTCTCAACATGTTCCATGGGCTTTATTTGGTAATTTTCTTTTCCTCTAATATTTGTGGTTGTTTTGATTTTTCGACGACAACAATAATAGTCTTGTCAGACCGCCTGCTTAAACCGACACTAGTACAAGGTTATTATTATTCGCACCTTAGCACCATACTTATTTGAAGGTGGTTCATGAGGTGTGAACTCTCATGACGAATTGGTATTAATATAGAATATTTAGCCCATGGAGTACGTTGATGCATCCGATACCCAAGTGCTTTATTTCAATAGTCAATTTCAATTTATTCTTGCCATTGTAATTTAATTTCCAAGATAGTTTAAATTAATTTCACCACAAATCCAACCATCCATTTAAAGAAAATTAATTCACACAATTAAAATCAACCTCCTCAGGGATCGACATCACCATCGATCTATTCTACAACAGATTCGCGCATGTAGTTCAATAAAATTTGCACAACAAGTTTTTGGCGCCGTTGCCGGGGAGGTAAGTATTTTAATTCGTAGAGTTAGTTTTTTTTTTCTTTTAATATATATATTTTTTAATTTATTTTTAGTTGTTTTCTTGTAATTTTTTTTAATTTTAGTAATATTTGTTTCACGTAATCTCTTTTTCTTATAGCAATTGAGTTTATTTTCATAGTAAGATCAGAATAACGCCACAAGGTTAGTATCGTAATTTCTCCCTCCTGTTTATTTTTATTTGTTTTATTTTCATTTATTTTGTTCTTTGTATGCGTGGTCGAAGGTCATTATCACCTAATCTTGAGCCTTTAGACCTTGAGTTAGAAAAAACACTTCGCACACATAAACACACCGCATTTAAAAAGCAATTTGACATGGATTTACAAAACCAACAACCAGAACCACAAGAGAGGCCATTTAAGGACTATTTTAGTCCCTTAGCTAATTTGAGCACATCATGCATCAGATACCCAAATGTAGCTGCTATGAGTTTTGAATTAAAACCTAGTGTGCTAAATTGTCTCCCTACATTTTATGGCCTAGAAAATGAGGACCCATATAATCATCTGAATGATTTTCATGCTATCCGCCGACTTTTAAATATGAGAATTTTTCGGATGATGATGTTAAACTTAGATTATTCCCATTTTCTTTAAAGGATAGAGCTGCTCATGGTTTAATACATTGCCTCGCTAATAGCATTACATCATGGGAACAAATGGTAACTAAATTTTTAAATAAATATTTCCCAGCTCATAAAACCAACGCTATTCGCAGGAAATTTTAATTTACCCAAAGAGACGACGAGCAATTTTTCAAGCATGAGCGATTCAATGGGCTACTCTTGAAGTGTCCACATCATGGTACGAGAAATGGCACCAATGCCAATACTTTTGAGGATTATTGCCACATGTGCAAGAATGGCTAATGGCGACCAAATGGAGGAGAGCTTATGTCAAAAGTGCGCAGATTTGGGAATTCTTCCAGCCAATCGATAATTCCCAACAACGAGTCGATCACCAGAATACCAGGAGAATTAAGGAGTGAACGAGGTTAACATTGGTGAGTCAAGCTCGTAAATCAAGTCAAAGCAATAATCAAGGTCTTTCTCGACAACAAGATCATTGACGATCGCCAAATCAACAGAGCCACATGACCATGACTCATATTCGATCAAGCCAATGCCATAGAATCATGAGAAAACCATCAACCTACAATCCTTACTCCAACACATATAATCCTCGGACGGAGAGACCACCCCAATTTTTCATGGTCTCAAGGATTCCAACAAATGGACCAAAGCCCACCTCCACCAATTCAACCAAATGCACCAAATCCTCAAATTTCTCAAGCTTCTCACCACTATTTAGACCATACAATCAAAACCCAAACCACTCTCAACCTGCACTACGAGGATACATTCCGTAATTTCAAGAATTCTACTCATTCTAGAATCGAGCAGAGCCGCACCATTGATGAATTGCGAAACGAGTGAGGGCGGCTTCAACTCACAAGCTCAACTGGCCTAAGCCTCGAAAATGGTGGGACAACTTGCTTCTTCGGCTCAAACCTTGGCAATGACCGCTGAGAAAGGTAAATTCCCAAGTCAACCAAAGGCCTAACCCTAAAGCAAATGAACGGCAAGTACCACCACAATATCATGGAGAGGTCAAAGCAGGATGACCTCATGAAGGGAAAAGTCGATAACAAAGTGGAGATGCCAAAATCAACTCGATCAGACTGAATGTCGAGGATTCATCACCAAAGGAGAAAGAGAAACCAACTCATGAGAATATGTTCCTAAAGCTCCATTTCCTCGTGAGGTTACCAAAGGGAACAAAGGAAAATCCACAGTGTGAGATTTTGAAATCTTCAAATGTAAGTGTAAACATTCCTTTACTCAAGCTATAAAACAAGTGCCATCATATGCCAAGTTTCTTAAAGACCTTTGCACTAAAAAAGAGAAATATTCATGTTCGTAAAAGGCCTTTTTAATGTAAAATGTTATTCTATACTCCAACATAAAATACCTCTAAAATGTAAAAGATCCAGTGCTCCCCACTATCTCTTGTAGATAAGTGAACCACACAATGAGAATGCTTATTGGATTTGTGAGCTAGTAAATCAAGCCTTATTCTCAGATTTTAAACTTGACCTGGAGAATTACACCCAACCCAGTGTTACAACATACAGATCGGCCCACTAAAATCCTCGTGGTATTGTGGAGGACGTGTTATCTGTGTAGACAAGTTTTATTTTCCGTTGATTTCATTGTAATCGACACTCAACCAAGACAGATTCAAAAAGCACATCCCCATTATCCTAGGCCGACCTTTCTTGGCAACCGCCATGCTCACATTCAATGCGTAATCGAAATATGCAATTGTCCTTTGGCAATATGACCATGGAGCTCAATATTTTCAACATTGCCAAACAACCTCACAATGGACGATGGAATCATGATGGATTTATTGTAAGCATTAATTGATAATAATTTTCTTTCAAACCTTAGCAAGACCCTTGCAAAACATGTTTAACTCACTTTTTGGATTTTGATATTGACAGATCAATCGATGAGGTCAATGCCCCGCTTGACTCAAAGACCATCCATGGACACAAATAAATGGAAGTCAAGAGTCGAACAACTAGTGCCATCGAGAAAAAACTCAACCCATCATCGTAATCACCACCAAAACTCGAGCTCAAGCCATTACCCAACACTTTGAATACGATTCTTGGGAGAAGAAAGCACTCACAAGAATCATCTCTTCCTCCCTTGACGATTTAACAAAAGGTAAGTTGTCGGATGTTTTAAAAGAGTATAAAGGAGCATTGTGACGGACCATAGCAGACATAAATGTATAAACCCAAGAGATCGCATGCATTACATTCAATTGATGAAAATGCTAGACCTACTAGGAAATGCAACGCTTGCTAAATCCCAATACGAAAGAGGTTGTTCGACCAAGTCCTGTTTATTAGATGCAGGTATTATTTACCCCATTTCGATATAGTTCACGGGTCACCCTGCAAGTTGTTCCTAAAAGTCGTGAGTCATGAGTTACCAATGCTAATAATGACTGCTGCCTCACTAGAGTAACCATGTGTGGATGGGCGGTAACTTGCGATGGTAGACGTGACGATTATAGTAGCAATTGCTACACGTAGACCATTTTCCTTTACCATTTATCGATCAAATGCTTGATAGATTACAGGTCATGAATTTTATTGCTTTCAGATGGCTACCGTGATATAATCAGATTCGATAAGACCAAAAGATCAAGAGAAGACTACCTTCACTTGCCCTTTTGGTACTTTTGCATATAGGAGAATGCCATTTGGATTATGTAATGCACCTGCTACATTTCAACGATGCATGTTGAGCATTTTTACGATATGGTTGAGCGATTCCTTGAGGTCTTTATGGATGACTTTTACATTTTTGGTGATTCGTTTGATCGATGTTTACATCGTAACACTAGTTACTGCGAGATGTATCGAGAAGAATTTAGTCTTGAATTGGGAAAAATGCCATTTTATGGTAAAACAAGGTATTGTTCTTGGTCACGTCATTTAACAAAGGTATTGAGGTTGATAAAGCCAAGGTGGATCTCATTTCTAATCTTCCTCCACCAAAATAGTCGATAAGATCTTTCCTTGGGCATCTTTGGTTTTATAGGCGTTTCGTTAAAGATTTTAGCAAAGTTTACTGAACCGCTTATGCAATCTGCTTTAAGGATGTATCTTTTGTCTTTGATGATTCATGTCTTGTGGCATTTGAAAAATTAAAGCGATTGTTGACATCACGTCATTCGGAATTGGAATTTACCTTTTGAGCTTATGTGTGATGCATCGATTATGCGATGGGAGCGATATTAGGACGGAGAGTTGATCGAGTTCCCGTATGATTTACTATGCTAGTATGACATTGAATGATGCACAATTGAATTATTCAACCGAAAAGAAATGCTAGGTAGTGTTTGCATTAGAAATTTCGATCTTATCTCATTGGTTGTAAAATAATTATATTCACGGATCATGCTGCTCTTAAATATCTTACCATGAAAAAAGATGCAAAGCAAGACTAATTAGTTGGGTGTTACTTTTGCGAGAATTTGACTTAGAATTCAAGGATAAGAAAGAGCGAGAAAATGTTGTGGTGAACATCTTTCGGCGTCTCCGTGTTGACACTGTTATAGAACCATTACCCTTGAATGAGTCGTTTCAGGATGAACAATTAATGAGTGTGGAAGTAGTACCATGGTATCTTTGATATTGTTAATTATCTTGTTACGGGTAAACTTCGAGCATTGGACTAAGCGAGGACAAGGCCAAATTCTTTGAAATAAAGAATTTCTTTTGGGATGATCCTTATCTATTCAAGTATTGTGCGAGATCAAATTGTTCGACGATGTGTCCCGGAAGAATGAATTTCAAAACATTCTTTCGTTACGCCATGAACAAGCTTGTGGAGGCCAACTTGATGCTAAGAAAAGCTACAAAATTTTACAATGTGGTTTCTATTGGTATATTTCGAGATGCTTACACATTTTGTTCTTCGTGTGATAGGTGTCAGCGAATGGGAGCATAACACGAAGAAATATGATGCCTAAATCCAATTTTAGTGGTTGAAATTTTTGATGTATAATCGATTTCATGGGACCCTTTCCTCATCTTTTGGCCATCAATACATATTGGTTGGTGTTGACTATGTTTGAAATGGGTAGAGGCAATTCCGTGTAGGACCAGCGATCACAAAGTAGTGATAAGATTTTTGAAAAGCAACATTGTTTCCAGCTTTTGGATTTCCTCGAGCAATTATCGGTGATGGTGGTGCCCACTTTTGCGATAAATCCTTGGCTGACAAAGTATCGCTCGTAGTGGCAACCCATGTATCGTAAGGTGAGGTTGGCAATTGAGAGAAAATAGCACATTTTAGAAAAGGCGGTGAGGCCGCGGAAAAGATTGGTCGTTGCGGCTCGATGATGCATTATGGGCATATAGAGCGACTTTCAAAACTCAATTGGGATGTCACCTGCAGGCTAGTGTATGGAAAAGCATGCCACTACATGGAACTCGAGCATCGTGCGTCTTGGGCCATCGAAATTGATTTTGACATGCGGTGGCTCGGAAAGAAGATTACAATGGCGAACTTGAAGAAATTCGCAATGATGGCGTATGAAAATGCCAAGATTTACAAACAGCGAATGAAAGTCTTTCACGACAAGCAAATTATGAAAATCTTTTACTCGAGAAAGTGCTTTTATTCAATTCTCGCTTGCCTTTTATTTCCGGGTAAATTCGTTCTCGATAGTGCAGCCCGTTTGTTGTTCACCTTGTTTTTCCACGTGGGGCAATTGAAATTAAGGATCGAAGAGCGGCGTTACTTTTAAAGTTAATGGTCAAAGATTAAAGCCATATCTAGAATACCAACCACGTGAGAGAGAGGTGAAATAAATCGAGTGACCCACAAGTTTAAATTGAGGTTTTTCTTTTCTTTTCGGTAATTTGATTTGATTCTTTTCTTTCTTTTGATTATTCTTTTCTTTGATTGAAATTATTTTTGTTTAAGTGTGTTTGATTAACCATTAAATTTTTCTCTTAACAAAATAATCATGAGACAGTACCTCTTGAACACGATTAGAACACTTGGCGTATCAAACGCATCTCGAGCGGATCTGATTTTGTAAATTTCATCTGTCTGGGATCTACAACCTTGAGTTAGTATTCACGTTAAAGATCTAGAAAGACAACTCATGAAATAGAGGATGGTATTTTTGATGCGGAATTGGAGCTTGAGGTAATTCGATTAGAGGGCGATTTTAATTTGCTTTGTGTGTTTTATTTTGTTTTTATGTTTGTGTGTTTTAGTTTGCTTTGTGTGTTTAAGTTTGTCACCCGGTGAAAGGCGGATAACGGTACTCGTGACAATCAAGTCGGATTCTTAAGTTTCCCGCGATAAGCGATATTAAGGGCGAAGGCATGGGCGGAGGCAGATTTTAGCAAAGCTTCACAAGCGATTCCTTGACTTCCTCGAGAATGCACTCCTTTCGATCTATAAAGCCCGATCCGACGCATGCGATTGCTTATGAAGAATGGCATACTGCGACATCCATTTGGTTAATCGAGGCCAAAATGCGCTTGGCGGTGAGTTGCCTCTAAATTTATTGCATACATGCTGGTTGTGGTAAAGGAAATTATGCAAGAAAAGCGAGCTAAAAGACTTTCATTGCTTGTCATAAGTGTGCGAGCGATATGCAATAAAAACCATGTTCTTTAGGAATGGTGTCGATAACGAGGAAGATAAGATTAAATTCATTAGGGATGGCTTGAATAAAGAGTCATTGGATAATATCATACATCTTTTGAAAGCGCATCCGGTGGATACGTACAAAGCGATTCTCGATTATGGCCATTATTCGAGAAAGAGCGTGCGATCTGATCTCGGGAATCGACTATAAACGACCTGTTTGCGGTTGTAAGAAAAGCGGATGGGAAGCTATCCTCGACCCGTAGAGGCGTTCAAGCCGTTCACGGGCGTAAAACCGAGGAAGATGTGAGCGCGATCGCACTACTGTGAATATCCTTTTACTTTCTTGTTGTTTTATTTCCTTTGTTGTTTTACCATTCGCATTATTGCCTTTAATAATTTTTGTTATCATTGTTTTCTTTTCCACTTTTTAGCTGTTTTCTTTTTACTCTCGAGCCATGTATGCCTTCTGCGTTAATTGACATTGACATAACGCCATACTGTTGTGACTGTTGTCACTAAGGTTTTAAATATAATTTTTGTTATTGTGCACTCTGAGTTGTTTTTGGCGATATCTAATGGCATTACTCGTGAACAATTCGAGAACATTTGTGTGCTCTGGATTTAACTATGGCAAACATAAAGAGTTCGTTGAGGCGACCATAGATCTTGGTGAAGAATAGCGGAGAAAAGCGCACTTGGTGTATGGAGGAGGTGAGGGTTATCGAAATGGTCTCGAGCGCTTATATCGAGAGGAGCCAAGTGTTGAGCATCGTCCAACAATCCACAAAACCTTTGGGCTGTTTGTCTAACTCGTCAAGCTGGAGAAGAGTTAGTTGTCTCGGTATGCAAGAGCGAATAAGCGAAATCTAAATCATCTTGATGCTTTTATTTTCCTTCGGAGATCTTGCAACTCTAGAGCACTAATCACATTAGCATCTTGGGCCCGTCGAACATCCACGAAAGCCCATCGGTTTGTTAAATGTCAATAATTTTTATGATGGCTTTATCGCATTTCTTAACCATGCAATAAAAACTATTTCATTCCTTCCTCGATTAAAAAAATCTTTATTTGTGCACATCACGCTAATGAGCTACTTGATGCATTACAAGCTTATCAATCGAGCGGATCCGGGGCATTGTGTTGGAATGTTCAAATAATGATGGTAACGATGCGATGAAAGTACAAATTAGATTTAACTCTCCGTTTGTAAATATTTTCTTACGTGTTGCACTACCGGGTGATGTCTTAAACTCTACTTCTTTCCTTTCAAACATTGAGGACAATGTTTCATTCGAGTTAAGGGGAGAAATAGTTGACAATTGTGGAATATTGGTTAAGTTTTACTAATTTTTGTTGTAGAACTAACCATTTTGAGTGAAGATGGTGAATATGGAGTGTAGTTACTCTAGAAGCATCTTAGTAAAAAAAAAAATTGTTTTTAACTTTTCTTTTGACTTCTCCTTTATAAATATACATTTTCACGTTTTGAGTCGAAGATGGTGAATATGGAGTGTAGTTACTCTAAAGCATCTTCTTTAAAAAAAAAAAAAAAAATTCAGACATTTTCTTTAATTTTTTCTACATGTATGTTTTCTTTTATGTTTAGAATAGGTTGGGGGTAGAATTTCGTAAAAAAAAAAAATATATTTGGTAATTTGTGTGAGTTTTGATATTGGATGAAATGATGACTTTTGAATTTTAGTATTTGTATTATCTTTGGTCTTGAGTGATGTTACACCATGTTTACTATTCTACATGTTGATGTTGGGGACAAATATGGGTTGTGCTTGAAGAATGCGTGTCGTAATAAATTAAAGGATTAGTTTTGAGCCTATTAATTTTTCTTGAAGTAACCCTTTTGCCCGTTATTATAGCAATTTGCATGTTTATTATTTTATCGTGATCTCGTTCACTTTTAAGTCAACCCTTTAAAAAAAAGTGTGTCTTTGCTGCATATAACACTTTCAAGCTTGTGAATGGAAGATTATTTAGGCTCTACAGAGGCGATGGAAAGGCCATGCTGATCCGTTTTGGTGCCTTTCCAGGCCATCCTAATTGTGAAATATCATAGTTAGCCATTTTGAGCTAAATAAATAAATTTTTTTAACATTAACTTATCATCGACCTACTCGATTTAGATGTGCGATATAATACAAGTTCCATCCTACTCATGTTTGAGAAAAGGATAAATAATTGTTTTGTTGATAAAGTTGTTGCCATATAAAAAAAAAATTCAAAAAGAAAAAAAAAAAGAAAAAAAAGAGAAAAAAGGATATACAATAGGATAAATAAGCTAATTTTCAAAGTTCTTGAAGTTTTCTCGAACATATATATTTTGTTTCCTATTTTCCTTTTCTTTGTTAAGCCATGTACCTAGCCTCGTTCGTCACTAATAAAAGTCCTTCTTGATTTTGAACTATAATCTGAAGTAAAAGCTCAAGATGTAGTGATTCATTAAAAAAAAAAAAAAAAAAATTTGGGTTGACTAGTAATTTATTTGAGGTCGTATTATTTCTAAATGGGCATATTTCTTTCATCTTGGTGAGAGTGTGTATTTCATATTATTTTCTCTCGATTCGCGTTCGTTGTAGTGACAATTTTTATTGGGTTTAATTTCTTTGTGAGA
Source organism: Citropsis articulata (assembly GCA_030449925.1). NCBI lineage: Eukaryota > Viridiplantae > Streptophyta > Magnoliopsida > Sapindales > Rutaceae > Citropsis > Citropsis articulata. Next base: position 1,391,584 of record JASUUH010000019.1, on the reverse strand, counting down.
GTGTCACTCTCTTGGTGAGATTTTGGGGTTTGACATGTTATTCTTGAAAGTGGCACGATTCTTTGAGTCTCTTGGGTGATGCATGTGGATTGTTGATGTGGTTGTGATATTTCTTTAGATGGAGATAATACTTGTACTTTTCTTTGATTCTTATCGTGTCGATTGAATAAACACGTGTGTTAAAAAAAAAAAAAAAAAATTGGTTTTGGATTTTATCTTCGCTTTATTTGCTAGGGACTAACAATAATTTGATTAGTGTGTTGAGTGTTAGAGTGTATATTTATAAAGGAGAAAATCGTCATTTTACACTTGAGTCTCACTAACATTCTATTTTTATTTATTTAAGTATTTTGTTATTTAATTCGTGTGTTTCAATTGTTATTTTATGTATTTTAGGGGTATCACGATCATTTCACAATGAGCGGGTGATCGACAATGAAAGCGGACGTCACATTTGAGCTCGGAGACGATCGAAACCTTAGAAGGAGCGTAAAAGGAAAAATATCATGTTCACGTATCTGAGCTATTCATACGTATAATCTTGTTGTGATACTATACAAATAGTATTCTTGTGCAAAACCGGTTCTTTGTACAAATAGTGGTCAAACCGTGTGAATCTGTGCAAATGGTGTTCTTGTTCAAATAGTGGTTGTTGTTGTTGGTGATGGCGTGGCGCAATCTGAGCGTCAAACTGTTTTAATCCGATGGTCATGATTCACTCGATGTCACATAAAGGGCTTCACAATTTGATATCCACAGATTCATTTGTAAGCTTAGATTTACGTAATTCCTTCTCTTTCTTGTATTTTCTACGTATTTTAATAAATTTCCATTTTACCCTAGTTCAAATATGAGTGGTAATTTACTTTTAAGCTTGGGTTGAAGGTGAAGTCTCAACATGTTCCATGGGCTTTATTTGGTAAATTTATTTTCTTTTCCCCTAATATTTGTGGTTGTTTTGACTTTTAGGTAGACAAATAATAATAGTCTTGTCTGATATCATACAGTTAAAGCCGCACTAGTCTGAGGTTATTATTATTTGACACGATAAACATGCTTTATCTTATTTGGCGTGGTTCATGAGGTGTGGAATCCCCTGATTTAATTAGTATTAATATAGAATATTTAGCCCATGGAGCATGTTGATGCAGATCCGGATACCCAGTGCTTTATTTGATAGTTTGATTTCAATTTATTCTTGCCATTGTAATTTAATTTCCAGCATAGTTTAAATTAATTTCACCACAAATCCAACCATCCATTTAAAGAAAATTAATTCTGCACACAATTAAAATCAACCTCCTCGTGGGATCGACACTCGTCACCATTGATCTATTCTACAATAGATTCGTGCGCTTGCGAGTTCAATAAAATTTGCACAACACGCGACACCACCACTGTGCCGACCCTTTACCGCCTAAGGTTAGATTTTGAAATTGGCTTAAATTTTTTTAATTTATGTTTGATTTTTAAATTAGTGTTTGGTTTTATTTGTCTTGTCTATTTCTCCCATCCACAAATATCCGTAATAGCGAGAGAGAAGGGTTATTGGCTGTGAAAGAGAGTGAAGGGTTATAGGCTGTGAAAAAGAGAAAAGATTCCTTGATTTGTCTTGTCTATTTGTCTTGATTTGTTGAAGGGTAACGTGCTAAAGGTTCCTTGAAAATAATGGCATATAAAAATTGATTAATTATCTTCAAATGGTGATTAATTTCTAATATGGCTGCCTATTTAGATTTTATACCAGTTCAATGATTTAGTGTTGGAGTTTATGTCTTTGGTTTAATAGGCAAGGATGAGTTAGGTTACCTACAGTTTCCATTTACAAATTTTTTTCATAGTAATTTTCAATGAATTGTAGCCAATAATTGATTTTTTTTTTTGAGAATTTTTATTGTCCTTCCCTAGTATGTAATTTGATAATTACAACAGTGGCTATTAAGAATATCTAAGCTTGGGCAATTGATTGTCTTGGGTATTTGATAATTATGAGAACCGAGTTGGAATTTATCTAAGTTGTACTGACACTTTCCCCTCTGCTCGAGTCAATTATAATTGTAAATTATCTGGGTGATAGGATTCCTGAATCCTTTCTGCTAGAAGTTGACCGGGCTTCAGAATATAAGTTTAGCACTGTAGGCCTCTAGAGTTCCCGGCCATCAACAATTTTCTTGATTTTTCTAATCTTGGTTTCATCACTGCATTCTTTTATTTTGTGCCTAGAAAATTTTTTTTTTATTATATTTTGCATGCTACAATTTCAATGGACATGTACAAAGATGGAAGAAAATGGGGATATTTATTTTTTCCTCCAAACTTTTTGTTTAAGTCATTAATTAGAACTAGGGTCCATAGAAATATAATATACATATACATATACATATACATATATATATATATATATATATACATAAACACAAACATATACTTAAACATGATTTGTTTAAGTCATTAATTAGGCCTGGGGTCCATAGATTGTGTGTGTGTGTGTGTGTAATGATAATAATAGTAATAATAACCTTTTTTTTTCTCTCTCTCTCTCGCTCTACATATATATATATATATATCAAGACTCTTATGAACACTCACTCAGATACTCGATGCCTTCCACTTACCAGAGGCTCCCTTTATATAGGCCAGAGAGATCCACTGTTACAATACTATGTGGAGAACATCATCATTAACCTTATCCTACTTTACAACTCACACTTGTACTCTTACTACTTTACAGCACACTAAAGCTTCATCCTTATCTAAAAGGAAGCTTCCGGCCATGGGTATTGTTGAGGGGCTGAATAGCTCCTCCAGAAGGAGAAGCAGTGGAAGTCCAAGATATCTACAACGACTATCTCACCAGACATGGAAGAGAGATTCACTTTCTACAATCTCACTTGATTCATTTTTGCACTGACATTTTATTCAAACAAGAACTCACTTACAAGGGACTGACGATTACAAGAGTACTTAACAAGACTCTTATGAACACTCACTCAGATACTCGATGCCTTCCACTTACCAGAGGCTCCCTTTATATAGGCCAGAGAGATCCACTGTTACAATACTATGTGGGGAACATCATCATTAACCTTATCCTACTTTACAACTCACACTTGTACTCTTCTTACTGACACTAAAAGCTTCATCCTTATCTAAAAGGAATCTAGCTTTACAACTCATGGATCGAGACATCGATCCTATCTTACTTTATCGCCACCGCTACCGCTGGGTCCACTTTGTCTTCCGCTATAGTCCGGAGTTGCCACTTGTTGGCGTGATCATTCCAGACGCCTCTCTGTTTTGGATGACATCCTCGTCGGCGATCATCTCTCCTCCGGGCTATCGTTACATTACGGCGGTTGTCAATCCAATCCATGGTGTCTTGAGATTATTCCTCCGATGCTTTCGATCGAGGAATTTTCTTCTCTTAGTATGCGGTGAGATAGTCGTTGTAGATATCTTGGACCTCCATCTCCTTCTTGTCTTTGGCGGAGATTTTCGATGAACTCTGCGTAAAGAGGTGCAGTGTAGTTTGGACCGAAGGGGATATAGGACTGTGGGTATTATACATTGGAACAGTCCCATACTCATCTGCTAAGGCCTTTCTGCAAGCTAGACAACCTGTCCACATGGAATCAATCTTGACTTCCGTGTGGTGATGGTCTATAACCCTGACTAAGGGTTTCTCAAACCTTCCCCAGATATCCCTGAGCTTGACTATGACTATAGTCGTTCTCGAAATTTGGTGACCACCAATCAAGGTTAGTGTGAGGATATCTTCAAAGATGGGGGCCATCATTCTGTCGAACCATTTTCCCTTGTTGTACCTTCTGCTGGTGTGGATTAAGGTAGGTTCGAAGATTATGGCTCTGGGATCTGAGTTGAGCGATGCGGAATATGTAATAGGCCTGGGGTGTGATGTCACATATCACGTAGTGTCCTCAGCTGGAATTTTCATCAATGACATAATGAAAACTGCAGCCTATTTTGAAAGTGGTTTCATGCATCTGGTCTCGATCCGGATGTGGTTCAAAGGGCCTTTGTGTCCTTCCTTTATAAGCTGGTCTGAACTCCTGATTTGCCATTAAATTCCACATTCTCCATGTCATAGAGTCATCATTCAGGAGGTTCTTGTGATCCGTTAATTTTTCTAGTACCAGTCGTTGCGGATCTTCTGGTAACCAGCTGATGAAGGTATGGAGATCCTGGAGGATCCATTCTCTTTGCTTTCTAGCACGTTCTTCTGCTTTTTTAGAGGACTCACCTTTCAATCTTTTAGGTAAGCTCCGCTTGCTCATCATATTGATAGGTCTAGAGAAGTGCTGGCGGTGTTGGATTCTCCTTTGATGTGCTTGACTTCGAATTTGAATCTGGAGAGGGATTCTGACCACCTTGCAAGCTGTGGATCTGGAATTTCTCCTTCTCTTCTTCTTAGTAATCCCTGTAGGTACTTATAGTCTGTTTCGACTATGAAAGGAGTAAGAGAGAGGAAGAATTGAAATTTTCTGATCCCTTTTACTACTGCAAGGACCTCTTTCTTTGAAGAAGGGTAGTGGCTCTGAGCATCACTGAACTGCCCTGATTTATAGCCACAGACTCTCCTGTTTCCCTCGGATTCTTCTATCAACAGTGCTCCCCAATAATTGTCACTAGCGTCCGTTTGTAGGATGAGCTGGCCATCACTTGGAATCTTTAAAGGCGGAAGTGACATGCATTTTTGCTTTAGGCCATACCAACGCCTAAGGGGCATCATCTCGACCAACGCGGGCCTTTTCTTAGTGCTTTCGGGAAGATCCGACTAGTCATCTTGTCGATCCTCTGACATGATCCGCAGATAGCTGGACATCCCTAAAATCACTGGATCCGGATCTGCCTCGCTGACAACTGCTCAATTTCCTTGACATCTTCTCACCATGCAATGAGTACGACGTGGTCCTCGCTTACTGTAATCCCAAGAAATCTACTTCTTCAAGGCCTATCTTCATTTTTGATTCTGACAGCGCCAATCCATGCTGATAGTTGTGGCCTCGAATTTAGATGCCAAGATGTTCATCATGATCGTCAAGATAAGAGCATCATCTATGTAGACAGCGTAATCCAGATAGATCTATACACTTCATCCATTCCTGCTCGAATTCGACGGCATTCTTGTCGAAAGGCATCACGCTCCATCTATAATGCCCTGGGGACCACAATGTCGCTCTCAGGTCTATCCTCCTCCCCGATCCCGATCTCGCCAAAGCCTAACTTCATATCAAACTCAAAAGACTTTGCTTTGGCTATTCTTTCAACAAGTGCGATCTTCATGGATAGTATTCGATATCCTCGCAAGTTAGCCGCTGAGCTTACTTTAGTCTATCACCAATCTCTTCTTTCCTCGTACTGCCTCCGAACGCTGTCGACATAAAAGGTCAATGGCCCACCAGATTCGGAGGTTCGATTAGTTTTAAATCCAAAAGTGGTTTCGATTTCACGCATAATTCCTCATCACGGGCATGCCTCGACGCCAAGCACTCACGTGGCATTTCCCATCCGTCTCAGTGGTAGTGCAACGAAATGTTTTTCTCGTGCCTGAATCGACAGTACTTCGCACGCAAAGATTCTTTAGCTCGGACTTTCTTCAAGTAACGAATAGACACGGGTTGTACGGGTTATTTCACCCTCTCCAAAAAGGATTGTTTCAGATCCATGGATATTAACAATTTTAATCACCATCGCCAGGATTTACCAGATAAGAAAATCATTCCGAAAAGCGCAAAAGGGCAACAAGACTAAGAAAGTCTGTGCCGAGCATAACATCTTCACCGTTGATTTCATAGGTGTAGAATGAATGCCTAACCCCGAATGGTAGGATTTCCACAGCATTCATGGAAGTTCCGTCCATCGACTAAAATGCAACTTTCGCTGGAACGCAGATCTTCGAACGATGCTTGTCTAAGCGAGTGCAATCGCCCTCAGATCAATGATTGCCGGTGGCTACGTCAGATCCGTCTGAGGTTGTTATGGCAATCTTAACATACGGCCTAAATCCAGAGGATGACATGAGCCATATTAAGAATCGCGGTTCAGACCATTAAGACCGATCTTCCTCAAGATTTGACGAAGATATCTCCGCCGACTGATTCATCCGTTTCACTTCTTCTAATGCCATGATAAGATTTATCGGACTATCCGCCCATTCAGATATCTCATCATCGTCGCCCCGCTCAATAATGCTGCTAGCCAGCAGTATTCTTCCCTTCATTTTGCAATCTTTAAGATAAGGTCTTTTCACGCAGTAAGATCTTCCCGCCCTTTCTTCCGTGTTCGCTTTCGATAAAACGATATTTCTTTCCTTTGTATGGTTTCCACGGTCAGATTGTGCTTCCTCTGTCTTTTGGGCTGGTCCGCAATCACACTGCTCATCCTTACCGCATCCAAACTTGTTTGCTCATTGTCGCAGTAACTTCAGTTAAGTTTTCTATCTCGCCTACGTGCTTCCTTAGCCCCGCGACCGCAGTGACCCTAGATCGCCTCGCTAACTGCACAACAGTAACATCGCTGAGCCGTGACCGCTATGCCATCCGCCAATTTTGCTTCCATCATCTCGCCCATCGGTCGCATATTGAGTAACAAATGTCCCGGATCGTGTCATTGCTCGAAAGCGTATAAGACAACCTTTCGCCCATGTACTCCTCCATTTGTCCGACATCACAACATTTGCAGAATCGTCATAATATCTTCTCTAGTTCTTCGCCTAAAAATCCAAGGCCACCAGAACTGTAGTTTCTCCTGGGTCTTCTCTTGACCTTATGTACTCCCTTTGTTCATTCGTAAGCTTTCTTCCCCACCATCTTCTTAGGGAACCCAGAATCCAAAGAATCGCCTAAAGATCCGCAGCCTCTTTACCAGTGCCCTCTGGCATTCTCCTTCATACCAAGCCACCATTTTCTCAAAGTAGGCCAATCTCTCACTTGGCCTGAGATTGTCAATGTTCCAGAACATCTTGCCAGAAGTAGAATGGCCGATGTTGACCTGAGCATTCCATTCTTCTCCTTCCCATTGCTCTTCTTCCATCACGGAGGCATCCGCTCGCCCGCGCGCGGTGTGGAGCCGATTCTACCTGCGCGGCCGGGTTTCAGCCAGAGGTGGCCTGCTCGTGGATTTGACGTTGTCTCGCTTCCATAGTCGGGTCAGAAACCTTTGCCTAGTATCCACATAAAAGGGGTTTATACCAAATACTCCCCTTCCTCTGCCACCGGGTTGTTCCATATGACTGGACCGAGGTTCAATCAAGCGAGATCAGAAGTGAATCTTCACTTGGTGCAGTATCTTCTTCCCATCCAGTCGGGCTTTCCGGCCATGGGTATTGTTGAGGGGCTGAATAGCTCCTCCAAAATGCCTTCTGGTTATTTCCAGAAGCACTTTCTTCCCATATGTGCCATGGTTTTGTCGGCTTGCTCTTCCAGTGTCTAGACACTTTCTTCTTTCTGTAGCAAGCATATGTCTCTTCCATCTCCGCCATCCGCCGCCCGCTATAACGAATACGCCAGATAGGCTTAGAAATCTCATGTCCCTGGGACAGCTGCCTTGTTGTTTTCTTTTGTTGTTTTCTGGACCTTCTCACTTCTGTTTTGATCTCATGAAGTTCTGAGAGAATTTGCTGCTGGGTGACAAGGATGTCTCCCAATGCCTGGTTCTGTTCAACAAAGATTCGTGTTCGCCCTGATCGCCTTTCACAGTCCAAATTCTGAAGGGCTTGTCTTCTGAATGATCCATTTTACTGCAGACACCTCTCCATCCGCATCCTTTATGAATTCATTGTAGATGTCTGGAGTATTCACCATCATGATCTGTCCTCCGCTCGATGATCCGCTTCTTCTCATTGTACGCTGCAAAGACGGCGTGGCCTTCCATCGTTCGGCACCTCTCACAAGGATAGAGAGGAACCGTTTCAGTAGGAAAGGAAACAGACTCGCCTCGAATTCCCATCGACCTCGAGATTCATGCACCTGTTGAGGTTTATTCATCCTTTCATACTCATTAATCCAAGCATGGAAAACGAAATGGTCCCGCCTGTAGGCCTTAGTCAGATGACTTCTTCCTTCACCAAAGCGAATCTGGTGATAGCTTTCTGCCAAGAGAGAACAGTGGGTTTCGACTTTATAGTCATGGTACGGTGGATGGCTAAGGTCGACTCATCCTGGTTTCATTTCTAATCCATTCATTCGATCGAACTTTACGGATTCTCAGTGGACGGTTTCATGGAGACTGGAGAAATTAGTTCTATTTGGAGCACGACATACCCTCGACAAGACCGCTCGACAGCAGATATTGTGGCCTTCTCAAAGGTTTGCCACACTCAGGTCAAGGATGGCTATGAAACATGTGACATTTTTACCGCTAGAATGTAGGTTGAATTCTATCCTGGATGGCTCCAAGATGCAATCCCTTATAGCCTTCTCGCTTTATACCGCTACCTCCTGCAGTGATACGGGTGTATGCTTTCTGTGAACCTGAGACCATCGGGTTGGACACAAATTTCAAGACTTATAGATAGTCCTCATTGGGTTTTCTAATGTATCCACATCCCAAGTGGTATTTACGGTAGGTTTATACGGTAATACCTATACGGATCTGGGATCGATTCTAAGTGTTTGATCATCACGAGACCAAATCTTCCTCTCGAACATCAAAGTGGAAGTTTGACACGGTGAGCTATCAGGGTATTCTAATGGCCGGGGTTCAAGTAGGGACTCACATCACTTGGTCGGAGGATCCATTCCTAAGACTGCTCGCTTGGTTTTCCATGACTCAAAGAACTTAATAACCTTACAGCCTAAACGCCTCCGGCCTCAAGACGGTACCACACCCTGGGATACTTTGGTAGTGTTCGAGCTAGGAAAGGAAAAGATGCATTATAGAAGAGGATCTAACAACTTTCGATGCGAGGATCCGAAATTACTCGCAACCACAGAGCATAATATCATATACCTGTGCTTTTCCTTTTGGGAAGTATGGCTCTGATACCATTTTTGCACTGACATTTTATTCAAACAAGAACTCACTTACAAGGGACTGACGATTACAAGAGTACTTAACAAGACTCTTATGAACACTCACTCAGATACTCGATGCCTTCCACTTACCAGAGGCTCCCTTTATATGGGCCAGAGAGATCCACTGTTACAATACTATGTGGGGAACATCATCATTAACCTTATCCTACTTTACAACTCACACTTGTACTCTTACTACTTTACAGCACACTAAAGCTTCATCCTTATCTAAAAGGAATCCAGCTTTACAACTCATGGATCGAGACATCGATCCTATCTTACTTTTTAGGTAAGCTCCGCTCATCACGCCGACAGTTCAGAGAGGAAGTCCGCAACGCTGGATTCTCCTTTGATGTGCTTGACTTCGAATTTGAATCTGGAGAGGGATTCTGACCACCTTGCAAGCTGTGGATCTGGAATTTCTCCTTATCTTCTTCTTAGTAATCCCTGTAGGTACTTATAGTCCGCTTTACCATGAAAGGAGTAAAGAGATAAGCACTGAAATTTTCTCGATCCCTTTACTACCGCAAGGACCTCTTCTTCAAGGGTGGCTCAACATCACCGAATCCGCCTCGACGATAGCCATGCACTTCCTGCTTCCCCTGATTCTTCTATCAACAAGGTTCCCAATAATTGTCACTAGCGTCTGCTCAGGACGAGCCGCCATCACTGAATCTTTAGCCAAGGACATGCACTTTGCTTAGTCAACGCCTTAAAGGGCATCATCTCGACCACCGCGGGGCTCTTTCTTTAGTGCTAGATCCGACTAGTCATCTTGTCGATCCTCGATACGATCCGCAAGATAGTCGATTATCCCTAAAACGCCGGATCCGCTCGTTGACAAATTGCTCGAATTCGATATCTTCTCGCCCATGCAATGGTACGATGTGTCCTCGCTTTTACTCAGAATCCCAAGAAATCTACTTCTTCAAGGCCTATCTTCATTTTTTATTCTGACAGCGCCAATCCATGCTGATAGGTTAGGGCCTTGAATCTAGATAGATGCTTAGCATGTTCATCATGACTGTTGCTGAAGATAAGAGAATCATCTATGTAGATTAGGCAGAATCCAGAGATAGATCTATACACTTCATCCATTCTGTTCTGGAATTCTGACGGGGCATTCTTTAAGCCGAAAGGCATCACGTTCCATTCATAATGCCCGTGGGGGACCAAAAATGCTGTCTTGTGTCTATCCTCCTCCCTGATCCCGATCTGCCAAACTGACATTTTTGAATATACATTGAAAGCAGGGATTACTTTATCACCACAAATGGAGAGGGATTCTGACCACCTTGCAAGCTGTGGATCTGGAATTTCTCCTTCTCTTCTTCTTAGTAATCCCTGTAGGTACTTATAGTCCTGCTTCACCATGAAAGCGAGGCAGAGAGGAAGAATTTAAATTTTCTCGATCCCTTTACCACCGCAAGGACCTCTTTCTTTGAAGGCTTGAGCATCACCGAACTACCCCGACGATACCACTGCACTCTCCTGTTTCCCTCGGATTCTTCTATCAACAGTGCTCCCCAATAATTGTCACTAGCGTCCGTTTGTAGGATGAGCTGGCCATCACTTGGAATCTTTAAACAAGAGTAAGTCCAAGATATCTACAACGACTATCTCACCAGACATGGAAGAGAAAAGGAAATTCCTCAGATCGAAAGATGGAGGAATAATCTTGAAGACACCATGGATTGGATTGACAACCGCCGTAATGTAACGATAGCCCGTGAGGAGACGATCGCCGACATGGATGTCATCCAAAACAGAGAGGCGTCTGGAATGAGCACGCCAACAAGTGGCAACTCCGGACTATAGCGGAAGACGAAGTGGACCCAACAGAATGGTGGCGATAGCAAGAAGACAGATTGATGTCTCGATCCACGAGTCAGAAAGCTAGATTCCTTTAGATAAGGATGAAGCTTTAGTGTCAGAAAAGTTGTAAGAGTACAAGTGTGAGTCAGAAAGAGATAAGGTTAATGACGATGTTCCCACATAGTATTGTAACAAATGATCTCTCCGCCTATATAAAGTGAGCCTGTAAGGTATCGAGTATCTGAGTGAGTGTTCATAAGAGTCTTGTTAAGTACTCTTGTAATCGTCAGTCCCTTGTAAGTGAGTTCTTGTTTGAATAAAATGTCAGTGCAAAAATGGTATCAGAGCCATACTTCCCAAAAGGAAAAGCCTGGGTATAACAATATTATGCTCTGTGGTTGCCGAAGTAATTTCGGATCCTCCACATCAGAAAGTTGTTAGATCCTACTTCCTAGCTAATTCTGTCTTTTCCCTTTCCCTAAACTCAAACACTACCAAAGTATCCTGCTGCACCCGCCTCGAGGCCGTGAGAGCTGCTTAGGTTGTATCACCGTAGCGTTATTAGGATTTCTTTGAGTCATGGAAAACCAAAGCCAGAACAGTACTAGGAATGGATCCCTCCAACCAACTGATGTGAGTCCCTCTACTTCAAACCCCACAGCCATTAGAATACCCCTAGATAGCTCACCCGTGTCAAACTTCCACTTTGATGTTCAAGAGGAAGATTTCAGGTCTCAGCGTGATCAAACACTTAGAATCGATCCCCTAGATCCATATAGGTATTACCATATAAACCCTACCATAAATACCCTTAGGATGTGGATACCCGCTAGAAAACCCAAACTGAGGACTATCTATAAGTCTTCAGAAATTTGTGTCCAGCCAGTAGTCTCCAGTTCACAAGAAACATACCTACCCATCATATCCTGGTAAGTGTATAGTGTATAAGGCTATAAGGGATTGCATTCGAGCCATCCAGATAGAATTCAACCTCTGCTCCTACCGGTAAAATGTCACATGTTTCATACCATCCTCGACACAAGGTGGCAAACCTGAGAAGGCCCTAATATCCGTCAAGGTGTCTTAATCAGGGTCATGTCGTGCTCCAAATAGAACCTAATTTCTCCATTGATCTCCACAAACCATCCCTTTCAGAATCCATAAAAGTTCTGATCCAAATGAATGGATTAGAAATGAAACCAGATGAGTCAGCCTTAGCCATCCACCATACCATGACCTATAAAGTCCAAACCCACCTGTTCTCTCTTAGCCAAACAGGAAAGCCTATCACCAGATTCCTTGCTGGTGAAGGAAGAGTCATACAGCCTAAGACCTACAGGCAGGACCAACTCATTTTTCCACCTTCTTGGATTAATGAGTATGAAAGGATGAATAAACCTCAACAGGTGCATGAATCTCCAAAGGTCAGTAGAATTCAAGGAGGCAGAGTCTCTGTTTCCTTTCCCATCAAACGGCTCCTCTCATCCTCGCAGAGTGCCACCGATAGGGCCACCTTCGTCTTGCACGCATACAATGAGAAAGAGCAGATCCGCTGTGCACGAGGATGATCACGATGGTGAATACCCACATCTACAATGAATTCATAGGATGAGAGGTGTCTGCAGAAACGGATCATTCGTAAGACAAGCCCTTCGTAATTGGACCTATTGGTAAGGCGATCAATCGACGTAACTCGAATGTCATTGAATGAACTGTGCATCGGAGACATCCTTGTCACCCAGCAGCAAATTCTCTCAGAACTTCATGAGATCAAAACAGAAGTGAGAAGGTCCAGAAAACAACAAAAGAAAACAACAAGGCAGCTGTCCCAGGGACATGAGATTTCTAAGCCTATACACATGTTCGTTATGACAGGAGCAGCAGATAGCCGGGAGATGGAAGAGACATATGCTTGCTACAGAAAGAAGAAAGTGTCTAGACACTGGAAGAGCAAGCCGACAAAACCATGGCACATATGGGAAGAAAGTGCTCGAAATAACTGTATAGCATTTTGGAGGAGCTATTCAGCCCCTCAACAATACCCATGGCCGGAAAGCCCGACTGGATGGGAAGAAGATACTGCACCAAGTGAAGATTCACTTTCTACAATCTCACTTGATTCAGAACCTCCAGTCCCAGTACATATGGAACAACCCGGTGGCAGAGGAAGGGGAGCATTTGGTATAAACCCCTTTTATGTGGATACTAGGCAAAGGTTTTCTACCCAGCCTATGGAGCAAGGACAAACGTCAAATCCACAAAGACAGACGCCACCTCCACCAACTGAAACCCACCCAAAGACAACTGAGTAGAATCACCCAAAGACCACCACCACAGCCGTAATGTATGCACCTCCAAAGAATGGAAGAAGAGAATGGAAGGAGAAGAATGGAATGCTCAGTCAACATCGCCATTCTACTCGCAAGATGTTCCGAACATTGATAATCCCGTGCCAAGGTAGATTGCCTACTTTGAGAAACGGTGGCTTGTACGGGCGAGAATGCCGCAGGCACCACAACCAACTAAGAGAGCTAGCCCACGATCGATTGGATTTACCTGCCCCTAAGACGGGAAGAAAGCTTACGAATGAACAAAGGGAGTACATAAGGTCAAGAGAAGACCCAGGAGAAACTCTAGTTCAGCAGCTGGCCTTGGATTTCTTAGGCCAAAGAACTAGAGAAGAAGATATTGCAGAGAAGCAGTTCCTACAAAACAAATGTTGTGATGTCAGACAAATGGAGGAGTACTACATGGAGCAGGAAAGGTTGTACTATACCTTTCATAAACCAACTGACACGATCCACAGGACATTTGTTCTCAATATGCCAGGCCCAGTTGCTGAAATGATGGAAGCTAAGTTCAAAGCAGATGGCATAGCAGATCTGGCCCAACACAGTATTGCACAACTGTACCAGATTGCACAGGAACTGATCCAGGGTCACTGCAGGTCGCAGGAGCTAAGAAAGCACATGAAGCAGATAGAGAAAACTTCTTTACAGAAGTTCTGCGACAGCAAACCAAACAAGTTTGGATGCAGTAAGGATAGACAGTGTGATTGCAGACCCAAACTAAAAGACAAGAGGAAGCACAAGTACAGAAAGCCGTGGAAACCATACAAAGGAAAGAAATATCGTTTTATCAAGAAACGAACACAGAAGAAAGGAGCAGGAAGATGCTTCATCTGCGGCAAAAAAGGGCACTATGCTAAAGATTGCAAAATGAAGGGAAGAATACCTGCTAAACTGCTTAGCATTATTGAGCAGGACGACTTCGATGATGAGATATACGAATGGGCAGACAGTCCAATAAATGCTATCATGGCATTAGAAGAAGTCGAAACAGATGAATCAGAATCTGAGCAGGAGATATCTTCGTCCGACACTGAGGAAGATCCGGTCTTAATGGTCTCTGAACCACCAATCCTAAATATGGCTCATAATACATCCTCTGGATTTAGGCCATATGTTAAGATTGCCATAACAACCTCGCATTTGACACAAACAGAGTCTTTACAAAGAATCATCGACATGAAGGAGCAAAGGCACTCGCTTATTAGACAAGCATGCATTCCCAGAAGATACTGCATTCCCACAAAAGTTGCATTTTCGGGAGTCAGTGGACCAGACTTCTACAGCAAAAGATACACCAAAGCTGTGGAAATCCTACCATTCGGGGTTAGGCATTCATTCTACACCTATGAAATCAACGGTGAAGATGTTATGCTCGGCACAGACTTTCTTAGTCTTGTTGCCCCTTTTGCCTTTTTTCCAGAATGATTTTCTTATACCGTCAAAAATCCTGGTCAAAAATTGTCTGCATCCCTGGATACGTAAACAATCCTTTTTGGGAGAGGGTGAAATAACCATACAACCCCCATGTCCTATTCATTACTCAAGAACAGTCCAGAGCTAAAAGAATCACGTGCAAGGTTGCCTAACCGCCTGGGCACGAAAAACATTTCGCTGCACTACCCTACAAGGACTACGGAAATGCCACATCGATCGCTTCACATCCGTGCATGCCCCATGACGAGGAATTACGAAAGGTCAAATCCAAACCCTCGATTTAAAACTAATCAGGCCCTCCAAGTCTAATTGGGCCGAAGCCTTTTATGTCAACAAGCATTCGGAGCAAGTACGAGGAAAGAAGAGATCGTGATAGATCACCAGAAGCTCAACGATCGTCAGGATATCGTATACCCTATCCCACGAAGATCACACTTGTTGAAAAGAATAGCCAAAGCAAAAGTCTTTTCAAAGTTCGATACGAAGTCGCTGACAGACGGGATCGTGAGGAGAGGATAGACACAAGACAAAGATTTGTGGTCCCCCACGCATTACGAATGGAACGTGATGCCTTTCTACTAAAGAATGCCCCGCCGTAATTCCGCAATGAATGGATGAAGTATAGATCTATCTCGATTCTCGCCTAATCTACATGGGGACGATGCTCTTATCTTCAAAGAATCATGACGAATACGCTAAGATCTATCTAAATTCAAGGCCCTAACTTATCAGCATGGATTGGCTCTGTCAGAATAAAAAATAAAGATAGGCATTGAAGAAGTAGATTTCGGGATTACAAGTAAAGCAGGGACACATCATGCCTCAGCCCCACATACCGGTAAGATATCGTAATTCCTGCAAATGCCAACCGAAAGCAGATCCAAAGAATTTTGGTGATAATCAACTACGCATGGATCATGTCAAGGATCTGACAAAGATGACTAGTCAGATCTGAAAGCACCTAAAGAAAGGAGCCCCACAGTGGTCAGATGATGCCACTAAGGCAGTGGCCGACCTAAAGCAAAAGTGCATGTCACTTCCGCCTTTAAAGATTCCAAGTGATGGCCAGCTCATCCTACAAACGGACGCTAGTGACAATTATTGGGGAGCACTGTTGATAGAAGAATCCGAGGGAAACAGGAGAGTCTGTGGCTATAAATCAGGGCAGTTCAGTGATGCTCAGAGCCACTACCCTTCTTCAAAGAAAGAGGTCCTTGCAGTAGTAAAAGGGATCAGAAAATTTCAATTCTTCCTCTCTCTTACTCCTTTCATAGTCGAAACAGACTATAAGTACCTACAGGGATTACTAAGAAGAAGAGAAGGAGAAATTCCAGATCCACAGCTTGCAAGGTGGTCAGAATCCCTCTCCAGATTCAAATTCGAAGTCAAGCACATCAAAGGAGAATCCAACACCGTTGCAGACTTCCTCTCTAGACCTATCAACATGATGAGCAAGCGGAGCTTACCTAAAAGATTGAAAGGTGAGTCCTCTAAAAAAGCAGAAGAACGTGCTAGAAAGCAAAGAGAATGGATCCTCCAGGATCTCCATACCTTCATCAGCTGGTTACCAGAAGATCCGCAACGACTGGTACTAGAAAAATTAACGGATCACAAGAACCTCCTGAATGATGACTCTATGACATGGAGAATGTGGAATCTAATGGCAAATCAGGAGTTCGCATCATTTATAAAGGAAGGACACAGTGCTTTCAACCACATCCTGATCGAGACCGATGCATGAAACCACTTTCAAAATAAAATAGCCATTATGTCATTGATGAAAATTCCAAATGAGGACACTACGTGATACGTGACATCACACCCTGTGCCTATTACATATTCCTGCATCGGCTCAACTCAGTATCCAGAGCTATAATCTTCGAACCTACCTTAATCCACACCGCCAGGGCATACAACAAGGAAGACGGTTCACGTAACGATGGCCCCCATCATATAAGATAAACTCACACTAAACTTTATTGTTAGTCACAAAATTTCGAGAACGACTATAGTCATAGTCAAGCCTGCGATATCCTGTGAAGGTTCGAGAAACCCCAATGTCGTGGTTATAGACCATCACCACACGGAAGTCGAGATTGATTCCATGTGGACAGGCTGTCTAGCTTGCAGAAAGGCCTTAGCAGATGAGTATGGGACTGTTCCAATGTATAATACCCACAGTCCTATATCCCCTTCGGTCCAAACTACACCAGACCTCTTTTACAGAGAGTCTATCAGAAATCTCCGCCAGCACAACGAAGAAGGAGAAGCAGTGGAAGTCCAAGATATCTACAACGACTATCTCACCAGACATGGAAGAGAAAAGGAAATTCCTCAGATCGAAAGATGGAGGAATAATCTTGAAGACACCATGGATTGGATTGACAACTGGCCAGAACAGAACGATAGCCCAGGAGGAGATGACTGGCCAGACTGGGAGGATGTCATCCAAAACAGAGAGGCGTCTGGAATGAGCACGCCAACAAGTGGCAACTCCGGACTATAGCGGAAGACGAAGTGGACCCAGCGGTAGCGGTGGCGATAAAGTAAGATAGGATCGATGTCTCGATCCATGAGTTGTAAAGCTAGATTCCTTTTAGATAAGGATGAAGCTTTAGTGTGCTGTAAAGTAGTAAGAGTACAAGTGTGAGTTGTAAAGTAGGATAAGGTTAATGATGATGTTCCCCACATAGTATTGTAACAGTGGATCTCTCTGGCCTATATAAAGGGAGCCTCTGGTAAGTGGAAGGCATCGAGTATCTGAGTGAGTGTTCATAAGAGTCTTGTTAAGTACTCTTGTAATCGTCAGTCCCTTGTAAGTGAGTTCTTGTTTGAATAAAATGTCAGTGCAAAAATTGTACTCTATATATATATGCATGCTTCTCTTTTCTTCTTTATGAAAATGATCAATGGCCTAGGGTCACGATTTTTTTTTTTGGGTTTATTTTTACTTGTTGTTTTAGATATGGACATAAGAGGACAAATTTTTTTGGTCATGTGGCAAATGAAATTGAGGTTCATGTTCATTGTGACATTTTTTTTGTTAATGATGTTGATCCAAAGGCATAATCAAAGAAAATTAATTCGTAATCGTACATTCCAAAATCATGCCACTCGATTACAATACTTATATAGCATTATAGGCAATAGTGACATACAATGTGTGAATCAACTAAGAATTGATAGAAGGACTTTTGGCCTACTATGTGAGCTCCTTCAAGTGAATGAGGGATTAAGGGCTAATGGTTCAAAGGATTTATCAAGAGCAAGTTTGCATGTTCCTTCACACTTTGTCTCATCATGTCAAGAATCGCACAATTGGTAGTAGATTTTCTAGATCTGGTGAGACTGTTAGTAGATATTTCAACTCAGTGTTAAATGGAGTGTTATGACTACATGATATTTTACTAAGGGCACTAGAACCTGTACCAGAGAATTGCACCGATGAGAGATGGAAGTGGTTTAAGGGTTATTATCAGTTACTTTTATTTGATTATAGCTACTGATAGTTCAATGCTAATAAGTTTTTCATTTGTTTTATATGTGTAGAATTGCTTGGGGGCATTAGATGGGACTTATATTAGAGTCCGTGTGCCAAAAAATGATAAGCCAAGATATCGAATAAGAAAGGGTGAGATTGCTACCAATGTTTTAGGGGTAAGTTCACGAGATATGAAATTCATTTTTGTGATGCTTGGATGGGAGGCTCTGCATCTAACTCAAGAGTACTTCGCGATGCATTAAACAAGCCAACTAGTTTAAAGGTTCCTACAGGTATTACTTATTCCAATAATTTAATTTAATGAAATTACATATTCAAACAAAAAATTGTACTAATACTTATGTGAAATAAATAGGTTATTATTATCTTGTGGATGCCGGATATATAAATGCTGAAGGATTCCTTGCACCATATAGGGGAACAAGATATCACTTATCACAGTGGAGAGATGGGTGTGCTCCTCAGAATAAAGAAGAATTCTTTAACATGAAACATTCCTCAGCAAGAAATGTAATTGAGTGGTGTTTCGGATTGCTCAAAATGCGATAGGCCATTCTTCGAAGTCCTTCATTCTATCCAATTAAAACCCAATGTCGCATTATTACTGCATGCTGTTTATTGCATAATCTGATTAGGAGAGAAATGTCTGTGGATCCGATAGAGTATGAATTATTTGACATATCTAACAACGAAGTAGATGATAGTGATAATATAAGTAGCCTTGAAGCTTCAGACCAATGGACGAGTTGGATGAATGAGTTAGCTACTATTATGTATAATAATTGAATGGGCAATTAGGTTGTTGTACTTTTGTTAATATATATATTAGGAAATTATTTAAGGGTTTACTTTTATTAATATATAAATGTTATTAGGAAAGTTTCTAAGGTTGTACTTTTGTTAGTATATCGATGTCCTTAGGAGGTATATAAGGCTGTACTTTTGCTAGTATATCGATGTTCTTAGGAAAATATCTAAGGCTGTACTTTTACTTATATATCAATGTTCTTAGTAAAGTAATATAAAGCTGTACTTTTGCAAACATATTGAAATAGGTAGGAATTTATTGAGTGTTAGTTATGTGAACTTAATTTGGTGTTATGTTTCAATTACTCGTTTAAAAAATTATTATGTTATTTATTTTGAAGGCATGGAGAGTGGAGGTTCAAGTTATACTATTGGAACTAAGACAGGGTGAAGACGGGCATGGACAAAAGATGAAGAAGAAGCAATGTTAAATATTTCGTATGCACCAACAAGTAGAGCACCATTAAAAAGCTTAGTCGAGTCAGAGTAATGATACCTTCAAATTTGGAAGTTACAAATATATTGAGAATGAACTAGAAAAACTGCTACCAGGTTGTGGTTTGAAGGCTTGCTCACATATTGACTCAAAGATAAGAATATGGAAGAAAAGTTATGGGGCGGTGTTTGATATGTTAAACATTAGCGGTTTTGGATGGAATGATGTGAGAAAATATGTAGAGGTTGATAGTGAAGAAGTATGCAAATCATATGTAGAGGTTAGTATTTTGAATTTACAATAAGGAAAATAATTTTTTTTTGTCATTACTTATATTTGCATGATTGCATGGTTTATTTTATGAAAATAATAGAGCTTATTTAACTATCTTATTTTTATTTTGTAGTCCCATAAAGAAGCAAGCAATTGGAGGAACAAGTCATTTCCATATTATGAGAGGCTAGCAAATATCTTTGGAAAAGACCGTGCAACTGGAAGGTCGGCAGAGACACCAATTGATATGGCTAATGCAGCACTTCAAGAAGAAATTCATGATAATGATAATGAGATTGATGATGAAGGTTCTCCGATGTTTGCTACCCCTTCTGCAAATTCTCAAGACACTACTCGATCGCGTGCACAATCATCAACCAGAAAGAGGTCTAAATCAGATGAATATATTGTTGTTGGTATAGAGAAATTGGTTTCAGCATTTCACCAAGCCAACACTGACATGTCTCAGAATATGTACGGAAGTAGTGAAGATCATGACTATGTTGTTGAGCATCTTGCTTCGATGGGACTTTCAATGGATGATGAGCTTATGGCTTTAAATTTAATGGTAGAGAAACCTTCAAATATAAGGGCTTTCAAGGCATTAAGGAATGATCGTGACCGTAAGTTAGCTTATGTTAGGATGCTTTTGCGTGAACACGAAAGGAGAGGTGGAGTTTGATAACGGAACATGCATTTAGAACTTAACAATAATATTATATAGTAGTATTTTAGCATATGTATGTCTATACCTGGATTATTTAACATAATTTACTTTGTTACAACTATTGTATTATTTTAATATTTTGTGACAATCTTGTAATATGTATAAGCATTTCTTATATCATCTTAAAATGATTTTGGACTAATCTTGTATTTTAACTATTTATTTATTTTGTGATATTAATGTTTTTATTTGATTGAATTGTTTGCTTCAATATTTATTTCACAAATTATATATTTGGAAAATGTAAAAAGAAAAATAGATGCTATGTTGCCGAAATTTTAATGCAATAAGCTTCGATCTTTATAAAGAATTATGATTTTTTTAACTCATACTAAAAAAATATTTGTTAACATAAATATTTCTTTAATTTTGATTTTGATGATAACAAACTTGATTAAGTGTAATTAATCTTTCAAATGAAGTAAGTTTATAACATTCAATTATTTTCTTGTTAATGTTTTAAATGGAAACGTTTTTGAGAATTTTGAAAATATAAAATATTTCCTAAAGTCTGGAAATGATCTTATTTGACAACTTTTATAAGGTTTTAGGTTATAATATCTCTTTATAAAATTTTGGAGCCAAACTGTTTTTGTAAAAATAGTTCACTATAGAATAACGGCTAACCGACATCTGGATAACGATTAGCTGACATCAAGCCAAGTCAGAGATTAGCTTCTGGACACTAACGGCTAACCGACATATTGGATAATGGCTAACCAACATCGAGCAGAATGGAAGAATAGCCTATGGACACTAACGGGGATCCGACATCCTTTTAACGGCTCGCCGACATTGAACAGAATTGAAAGATTAGTCTCTGGACACTAACGGCGATCCAACATCATCATAACGGCGATCCGACAATTTGAGCTTATACTCGAGTATATAATTTTCTTTTTGAGTTTTAAAACACATTCTTACTTCATTTAATCACACATTGTGCATTGATTTGTAATCTTAAATATTGTTTGAGAGAAAAACAATTTGTAATCTTTTCATTTGAGTGATTGTAAGTGTTGGGATAAATTAAAGAGATTGGGAATACTCATCGACACTTTACATTCACACTGGAAGTCAATTAAGCATTTGACTGCTTAGCTGAAATCCTCAGCATGAGTTTATGACGCGTGATAATAACCACGTAAAAATCATTGTGTTTGTTCTCTCTTACTCTATCTCTTTACTTTTCATTGAACATTAATTTATTTATTTAGAATTTGGTTGCTTAGTTTATATTGCATTAAGTTTTAGTTGCTTAATATTTAAAAACACAATTCACCCCCCTCTTGGGTTGCTTAGTTAGTATTTCAATATTAAATTTCTAAAATTTTAGAATTCTATATTTAATATTTTTCTAAATACTAATAAATGTCATTTTCTAAATATATAATTTAATTTACTCACCAAAAATATTAATACAGTATAGTGTACTACCAAATATAGTATAACTAAAAACTAATACAGTATAGTATAACACCAAACACTATACAGTATTATTATAATATAATGCTAATGTAATATAGTATAATACAATACAATATAATACAATACAATGTACCAAACACAGCCTATAGTCATACGATAGTAAGATAATCTCTAACCTATGAGATGGTCAACAGTCTCTGACCTATGAGATGATAGTCAAATAATATAGTTGGATCTTCACTTGTCACTATAAATAAGACAAGTCGGATCCTCGATTGTAACTATAAATAGGACTAAATACGAACTTGAACAATATTTCACGATTTCATTGAAAAAAAAAAAATCATTGATGAATAAAGTAATCTTCGCACAGGAAAAATCACAAGTCAAAGTGAATTAACTACGGATCCCTCTAAGTTGCAGTCAACGTAACTTTCAGCTGCTCTTGTCTTTTCTGAATTGTTACTATAAAATATCACCCCTTATACTTTATATTATTTACAATTTATCAATAAGTATTGTGAAACCTTTTGTGTTGTAAAATTTTGTTGAGCACTTGCACTCTGTTTTATTTCATTGAAACCCTTAGAACATCAATTTCATCCCCTATAATTTTTAAATTCCCAAAATACGTTCCATTTAAATAAAATATAATTATTATTAAATGGGTTATATTTATAATTTTTAAATGGATTATTATAATTATTATAATTATTATAATAACAATAATAAAAAGTATTATAATTAATTAATCTATTAACAATAATTAATAATAAGTTTTTAGTTAAATTGTTAATAATAATAACAATGAACAATAATTATTATTAATTATTATTTTTAAATAATAATAATCATAATAATTAAAATACAAAATAATAATTATGATAAAAATTAATTAAGGATTTTATAGTAACCTCAAGGATATTAATCATCAATAAAATTTTCAAGGATATTACCATTCATCTTCTTTATAATATCATCTCATAATATTAATACTTTCATGATAAAAGAATTAACAAAATAAAAAGCAAATTTCCTTGAAGGAATCGAGATTATATGAAATGTTTACAATTTTATAGTGCATTAACTAAACAGGAATTGAAATTAATTGGAAACTAATGAGTTATAATCAAAATAGTTAAAATTGTAATGAGGAATTGGAATCAAAATAATTTATTTACTTGAATAGTAGGAATCATAGTTCGAATTGGCTGTATTACCATTTAACTTATTCTTATTTTGATTCTAAGACAAAGTAAACACATAAATGGTAGTACAACTCATTCTAATTACGATTCTTATAATTCAAGTAAATAAATTATTTTAATTCTAATTCCTCATTTCTATTTTAACTATTCCAATTTTAACTCATTATGTTTCCACCTAATTTCGATTCTTATTTAGTGAATGTTCCTTCAAGGAAATTTGCTTTTTATTTTGTTAATCCTTTTATCATGAAAGTAGTAATTATTATAAGATGATATTATAAAGAAGATGAATGGTAATATCCTTGAAAATTTTGTTGATGATTAATATTCTTGAAGGTTACTAAAAAATCCTTAATTAATTTTTACCATAATTATTATTTTGTATTTTAATTATTCTGATTATTATTATTATTTAAAAATTAATTAATAATAATAATTATTGTTAATTATTATTATTGACAATGTAGCTAAAAAATATTATTAATTATTGTCAATATATTAATTAATTATAATACTTTTTATTATTGTTATTAATAATAATTATAATAATCCATTTAAAAATTAAATTTATTATAATCCATTTAATAATAATTGTATTTTATTTAAATAAAAAATATTTTGAGAAATTAAAAATTATAGGAGATGAATATGATACTTTAATTGGAACAGAGTGCAAGGAACTCAACAAAATATTTATAATACTTATAAATAAATTATAAATAATATAAAGTACAAGGGCAACTATAAGTTTCGTTAAGTGTAACTTGAGGTACTACTAATTCATTTAGTCCCGAAAGAATCCCCCAACACAAAAACAAAAAAAAAAAAAAAACCTTATTCATTCACTTGATGATGAGACAACAAATTTAATTTGAAAATTCGAACATCGACATTTAAAAAAAAAAAAATTTCTAGACCCCCCATTTTTTTTTCCTTAGGAAGCTCTGTTAAAGTGATGCGCAGAATTGAATGAGAAAGCAATGAGGGGGCATATTAAATATAAAAAAGAATATTTATCATCAATTCATCTTAGGTTACTAACAGAGAACTGGAAATCAATTAACGATGCTTTCCATCTACTACTCTCATTCACACAACTAAATAACATCAATCCTTTTGAAAGCTTGAGCTAATCCCTTAAGGGGCAACAACTGCAATCCGTCCAGCAACTTGATCAAGATCCCGCTGCCCACTGGATGTGATTCTCCTTCCACTGTTAATAATAGAATTTAGCAATTAGCCAAATATTATTGGTTGCCAACATAACATGCAAATGCTTACTGAATATTAAAGTCCATGCAATTATCAACAGAACTTGAAAAAGTAAATGAGGTTTTGAACCAAATGTAACTTTCTAATGATTCCAATCATTACCAACATGAAGATAAGCATGAGCAACCTCCTAATCCATGTGAACATTTTAGAAGTCCATTTTATCTATGACATCTGAATTGGTTTCCCCACAATAAATTTCAAATTGAAATTAGCGGGCACTATGGAAGGGCTCAAAAGTAGAGGTGGAAAGGTGAGAAGGGAAACTTAGGTGGGCTAGGCTCACCACCTCAGCATGCCAAGGTGGTGGGACAGACTAACCACAGCGAGGCCACTATCCAATTAATGACAAGTGCGGGACTTAATTCCCCACACTTACAAAATGATAATTAGACTATCCCACCACCTCGACATGCTGAGGCAATAAGTCCAGCTAACCTAAGTTTCACTCAAAAGAAAGAGGTAGAAAACAAAATAGTAATGAGCCTTCTAAAGAGAAAAACTTAGATGGGACAGTCTCACCACGTCATCGTGTAGGCATAGTAGGATCGACCAACCTAGTTTTTCCATTATGATCGATGTGGTCACACTATCCCGCCTAAGTTTTTCTCTCTTCCATGTGTTTAAGAGAAAAAAACAAAAAGGAAGTTGGAAAAAAGCATCCAAAAAAGGATGCAATTCTCTATCTAAATATTCTATATTACTAAGCAAATTCTTAGCGAACATCAATAAAGTAAACAAACTAAACTTCAAACCCATTGTTCGAGGGAACAAGAACTTTATCATCGGTCAATATTTAGACAATTGCATAAACTTGGACATTATCACAAATGACTTCTACAAAAAAACCAGTTGATTGCAGCAGGTAATGGTGGTTGGCAATGATTAAGAGTGGTGGACGGTGAGTATCAACTTTTTATTAGTGAACCATAGATAATACCACCTTCCATAAGATTAAAAAAATATTATTAATATTTTAAGCGATGGAAATTTTCTAGAACAGGGCAATCTACAGGCACCTAAAGGTTTACTTCTAGGAGCAATGAAATGCACCGCACTGTATCAAATTTAAAAGATAATACATGCTTTTGCCTAAACTAAAGTCATGACCTCCTCATGGGTTGCTTTGTATGGGCTACATATTGACTTTGCTTCAAAAAACAATAAATTATCAATTACCACTCTCCTTCACAAGGTTACTTTGTCCCATATTAATTTTTATTAGCCAGAGTAGAACAATAAAATTTTAATGCATACCAGGCACCACCACTCAAAGAAGAGTAATTATAATTATACTCACTCCACCACTAAATCCCACTTAGGCCAAAATAAATTTTAAAAAAATTAGCCTGGGTAGGGTTCAAGTAGGGTTTAATGACGAGGTCAATACAATATCTGCTCATAGAATGTTAACCACCATCAACTGTCGTCAACTGCTGTTCATCATTGTGTGTTGAAGTTAATGTCCATTCCATTGGAATTCTCACAATCCAGTTTATGCAACCGTTCAACTAACACCGGTGATTGACCTATTCACCGGAAAATGAAGATTTGAGTTTTCATAAGTCAGAAAACCCTGCCAGCAAACAACAATGAGTGGAAGGAACACCACCACTACCCTTGTAAAGATTGGCCAAAGCTAAAATGAACATTGGTAGCAGTGAGTTTCCACGCTTTGTCGTACATTAAGCATACTATCATCCTAAATTTAATCCCATCCCGTCTAGTATGGAGCTCCAAACTGATCCTTAAGGTTTAATTCTATCCTAGTGATAAGGGAAAAAATTCGCCGGTCATGCACATCAAAACTTCATGCTATATTGGTAGTATGATATTTAAAGAATTAGAAACGTTGGTATTAATCAACTGCTTCAAGTGCCAAAAGCAAGAACCAGCAGCCCTATGTTCAATTGAAATGAAAAACTAGGAAGCAACAAAAGCTCACCCCTTGGAGTCAAGCTCGACGATGTTCATGTTCTGCAATTGGTGAAGTATGTGACGAGCGACAGAGCCACTGCTCTTGCTGAAATGAGGCGGGCGGCTACCGTTCCTCTTCCCCCCTCCATAGATTCTACGGAAGGAACCAACACCAAGACCACCCCTCAAGTAGATCTTCCTCGCCATTGAAGCTACGTTGCAAAATATGATTTAATTACACAAAAACCCATCAAGTACACAAATGTAACTGGAAACTAAAACGAAGGGGTAAAAAAATGTTTACACACACCAGCCCTGATGTAGTACCAATCGGCGTCATAAGGAGCAAGCTCCTTCAACGTTCCAGTCTTGACGATGTCGTTCCAAGGAGGAAGCTCAATCTGCTCAAAATTAAAAAAAAAAAAAAGATAAATAATAATAATAATAAAAAATAAAAGATTAAATAGGAAGAGAAATAGATAGGAGACCTTGCCGGAGCGCTTGAGATGGGCGGCGTAGGCCTTGACGAACTCGTGGGGAGAGACGTCCTTCACGTTTTTTGCAGTTTCCATTCTCTCTCTCTCGCTCTCTCTCTGTGCTGCGGCAGCGGACCAGCTACGGTATCTGCTATGACTGTATTTAAGGTAAAGGTTAGAGAATGTGAAGGGATTGGCACTAGGGTTTTTAAGTTCGCTGTGTCACTAAACTACAGAAATATCCTCGGATTGTTTTTGAAAGGACACCCTGTGTCCGTTCTTCTTTAACATTTGCTAACAATTCTTTAAGAATTACAATAAATATGAAAATACAATGGTTTAATCATCTAAATCCAATCTCAAGTTCAAGAAACAATATAAGATTGGAAAAACTTGTTTGGATAAACTTATGTTTTAACTTAAATGTGTAATGAAAAATGTGCGAGGTCTGATAAAAAAGTTAAAAATAAAACTAATAAAAGGTAGATGGATGAATCATCCTTATTATATGATATCTATTTTTTTTTTCCACCATTATCATGTGACTTTAAAATATAATATGGGACAAATAAATTATAGAAAGAATGCATAATGAAAAGTATAAATGGGATAGAAATTTTTTTTGAATAAATTAAGTTAGCTAGTGATTTTAGTTTTTGAGCCTTACAAAGATAATATAATCAAATTAATCTTATACACATTTAAGTTGCTAAGCAGTCTTAATAATAAAAAAGAAAAATTATCTTTCCACCACATTTCTTTTATCATATGTACATTGAACCATCATAAAATTTTGAAATGTACTTTGCACCACCTTTATTTTTAAGTTTGTATCGATCAACCACTTTAACATTAAAAGATGACTATTTTATCCTTAAATGAATTAAAAGACTTTTTATTCTACAAAATTAAAAAAAAAATTATAAGGATACCCCTAAATTGAATAAAACAAATAAATCTCAAAATTTAAGATGATAATTTTTAAATGAAATTATAATTTAAAAGACATCTTGTAATTATAATTTTTTGTAATTATAGTTTTATTTAATTTTTGTAATTAAATTAAGTATAAGGAAGTTTACAAAAATTAACATGAAGAAAAAAATCTCCCTATAATTATTGTAAACTTCCCAATAAATAATATTAAGAAACTTCTCCATACAAATTAAATAAAATTATGATTATAAAAAATTAGTAGGATAGTTTTTAAATGAAATTATAATCATAAAAAATTAACATATTGGATTTAAGATTTATTTCTTTGATTAAATTCAAGGACATTCTTATAGTTATAGTTTTTTATTTTTAAAAAATTTATATAATAAAATAGTCTTTTAATTCATTTAGGGATAAAATGGTCATCTTTTAGTGTTAAAGTAATTGATTGATACAAACTTAAAAACAAAAGTGGTGCAAAGTACATGTTAAAATTATGTGGTGGTTCAATGTATATTTGACAAAAGAAAGGTGGGGTAGAGATAATTTCCCAATAAAAAATCCTAATTTAGCAAAACCTGCTGCTATAACTTACAGCGAGCTCTGGCTAGCGTGACGACGGCTGCTAGCTGCAGAAATTGCCTTGATCCCGGCTCGATTTCGTATGTGAAGCAAGAAATATACTCGCCTCGCTTTCACCCCCTTCCTTTAAAAAAAAAAAAAAAAAAAAAAAAACTTACAAAGGACTTAATTGATTGATTGTTCGAACTATTAATCTAATTTGAATTTTAGAAAAATACCACAGACAATGCTATAAGCCTATAACTACTCTAGACTGATGGGGTGGTTGATATTTTCAATCCACAAAATTTATAAACAAACCCCATTTTACAAAATTATTATAAGTCCATATCATTTTTGAAAAATTCAAGTAAAGAAGAATATGGAGAATAAATCAATTAAATCTATTTTTATTTATTTATTTATTTATTTTTGTAACTATCTTTAATTATACTTGAATACTAAGATTTCTTGAATAAAATAACCATATAAATTATGAAGATAATATTACCAAAATACTTAAAATTTACTTTAACTTAAATTTTTTAACAATAAATTTATTATTTATAAATGATGTATAAGTAATACACTTTATTAGTATGATATTAATATTTGACTAAACTGACAATGTACTTTTGACATTTGAGGTATTGAAAATTATTAAATTTTAAATAAAATATAATAGATTATAAAACATAAAATTAAATGTATAAAATATTAGTTACAATAATATACGTTTCTTGGGGAAAATTTTGTCATTTTATATTATAATGGTAAAATAATCAAATTAAAATTATATTGAAACAATCTTAAATGGTCAAAGATTGTTAAAAGACCTAAGTCATTAAGAAAAAAATTACAAGAATAATATAATTAATTAATTGTTTAAACTTATTATTAATTTGTAATTTTGTAAAATGATAAGAATTTATTAAAATTATCTTACCAATGCAGGGGGAGTTTACAAAAATAATGGGATGACAATATCCCCACCCAAATAAGCAAAGGTATATTCACATAATGCTTGGCCATCACATGCATTTTTAATTAGTATTTAATTTGTTCAAAGTCTCCAATGGACACCGTTATGAGTAATGATATACTTATTTACTTTAGATACTCAATTGCAATACTCATTGATATAACATCTTATATGTCATCTATTGAGTTGGTTGTAAAAATAATAAATTAATAATTAATAATAAATTTAATTAAATCTCATACAGATAGTATTAAATGATTGATGACATCAGTAAGTATCCAAACTAAGTAATCAATTGTTGTTCTCAGTTATCTTTCGAAATTATGGGAAATTTTTTATTAGGAAACACCATCATAAATTTTTAAATCATGAGATAGTTTTTAATTACTTTGAAGTAGCTAGTAAGCTACATTATTTGTAACATACAGTTGATCTTAAATTAGTCTCCCATAACTTCTCAATTGTTTGACAGCCAACAACCTAGTCATCTAAATAATAATAATAATAATATTTTTAATTTATGAAAGTTACAGATGATGTAAGCTAACAAGACCCCTTAATTTATATATTTAATCAAATATTTAGAGTAAAAAAGTGCAAGTTAATAATCCCTACTTAAATAAAAGTATGATTAGCTGAAAATAAAAATTTGGAAAAAAATTGACAAAAAGAAATGTAAACCAATCGATATATATATAAGAATCAATCGATTAAAGAGAAAAACGAAGTGTATTAAGGTCATAATTAATTAAGAAATATTAGAGAGAGTAGATGTCATATATCATCTATTGAGGAAGATATATTTTGATGAATAAATTTTGCATTAGAAATACTAGTAAGAAAGTTATAAAAAAAAATGGCTTAATGCAAAGAATAATATACTTTTAAAAAAAAAAACAATAATATATAAAATTCTAAATAAGTTGTCAAACTTATTATTGTTGTTGTTGTTCTATATGCTTACGGACAATCCAAAACCTTTGAGTGAAGTTCGAATTATTGTTTTCAACACAAAAAATTTTACTATTTTAATTAAATGACACCACAAAAATAATTCGACTACTGATTGGAAAAGAAATATTATATTTGAACACCAAGAAGATACCCAGCAAGATGGAAACAATATTACAATAGTTGTGAGCAGTAATTCTCATTTTTTATTTTGGTGGTGTCTTCTTAGTATTTAAATATGAATGCTATAAAAAAAACAGAATGAATTAAAATTATTTTAACAAGTATATATGTATGGCATTTTGGAAGTTATTTTATCTAAATTACGTAACCACATCAGATGGATAGCAAGCAAAAAATTATACCTAGCCTCGGAAGATTAGAAAATAATCTAATCTTGTACATGAATTAATTATCTCATACACGAATACAAATAATCTAATCATATCTCGTTTGTACTAGCGTTCAAGTTGGGAGCTAATATATCACGACAGTCATTTTATTTGCAGCAATGCAATGTCATTAATAAATGGCCTTTAAATAAACAAAGAAATTGATTTGTTCTTGTTCTTAAACAAAGAAATTGATTCCCATCAAAACCGTGATACTATTACGTGATTACTAACGGATAGTGTAATAACGTGAATCTTAACCCTAGTTACTACTCTAAATATGCATTTTAATCCTAAAAATAAACCCTAATCTTTATATATTTCGGCCACCAACGAGTCCTTTTTTTTTTTTTTTTAATTTGTTTGAGTAAATATCCTCAATAATAACTAGATGGTTATAATCGATGAACCATACTCCTTAAATTCAGCTTACGTGAACACCAATTCTAACTATCTGTTTCCTTCGATTAAATATATTTTATAACTCATTTAAGTGCTGATTCAAGTGTTGGCAATTAATACATTTTTTACTGTTAAGTTTAGAGGTTAGATTTAGAGGATAATTCAATACAAAGGTTTTATGGATTAAAATTTTAAAACCCTACCCCTTTACTATAGATCAATTAGTAAACTGAAGGAACAAATAAAAGCAACCTGGGAAAGATTTATATTAATTTACTCTCAATTTCATAATTTCTCCGCTTCGGTGGATGCAGGATTTTACTATATAAAGGAGAAAAGGGAATAAAAAAAGAGACAATCCACGTACAAAATTATTATTTTATGGTCGCGATACAAACAAATTAACATCTATTTAAATTAAAAATAAATATATTAATTATTCTAGTGGGACTATTTGTACTCTAAAAGCTACTTTTTGAATATTTATGTTTTTATAAAATTTATATTACAAATATAATTACAATGGCAACAATTTAGAATTAGGAAAAATACATACACTAGACACCCATATGCCTAGTACACCCATGAAATTTTATTCTCTATATCAAACAGATATAATACCCAAAATAATAATTTAGATTTCTTCAAAATAATGTTAGCACTTAAAACTTAATCAAATTACTCTCGTCAAAGAAGTCACAACTTAGAAGTTCAACACTTTTATGATGTTGATGAAATCGTAGTAGCCAAATTTTTTTCTAAACTCAGTGAAATTCTGCCATTTTGTTTCACATTACTGAGAGGAATATCTATAATTCAATTATCAAATATTACTGTTCGGTAAAGGTTTAAAAATCATTATTACTCGAAAAATTCATAATTTACTATTTCAAAATTACTTATATTTGTTGTTACGATTCTAAAAATAATAATGCTTATTTGTTATTCATGGTATAAAACACTATATATAATTTGCAAGTAGGAAGGAGAATTATTGTACAATGAAGAGCACTCTTGTGGAACAATTGATAGAAATGAATATTAATTGAATGTATGAACTATGAAGAAACAAAGAGAAAACATTTGAGTTTGCAATTTTAATCCATGTATATGATAAAAGTTAATTTTTAAATTTAATGAATAAGTGCCTTACTTAAATGGATGCTATTTTTTAAAGTTTAAGTAGCCTCACCCTGAACCACTCGGCCTTTGACCCAGTAACTAGAGCCACTCCTTTACAATTATGAAAGTAATGGTTTAAACCCCCGTAAAAGTATTATGGGGGTAGTCTTATACAATATAAGTTGTACTTATTCAAAAAAATTAGCCTCACCCTGTTTTAAAATGATATGCTTCTTGAAACAGTACGGGGGGCTTCACATGATTTCCTCGAGTGTTTTAGCTATTGGATGTTTATTGTAGTTTCCAATGGCAGTTAATATAATCTCTCGTGGTATATGTACATCATACATGCAAAGAAAGTATGCCGGAGCTTCAATAGTGAATGTAATTTTATAATTAAAACGAGTTCTATCAATAAACGATGAGTATAAAATTACCACAAAAAAAAAAAAACCGCTAATGATCGTTGCTTAATTCTCGTTTGTAAATTTCTTGTGATGAAAGGATCATAATATTGAAAACTTTGACCGAAATATAAGTATTTTCCTTTTGTATACGTCTGACTTTTTCATCACACTGAAAATAACACGCGGTGTATGCATTGCACAATCTTTACAATTGTGTATAAAATTTTCAACTAATGCATGGCTTCCACGTGCCTTAATAAAATTCAAAACATCTTAAGTCAAAAAATCCGACGGTCCTGATGCCTTGCACCCGTAAGCGTTACACACATGACGATTTGATTCCAAGACGACAGCGCTAGCTCATGCATGTAATTACAGAAAAGGAGGGTACAGATGTCACGTTCCTTTGCGAGACAAACGTGACAAAATCCCAAATGATGAAAAAGTCTTATCGAGTTAATTAATTTTTAGTTTTTGATTTTCATTGTGTCAAAGTTGTTTTAGGATTCTAATCATTACCTAGTACACATCTTTAATAAAAATTTTAATTTTTTACGTCGAGTTTGGTCGCACACTATAAAGGACACTCGCTAGTGAAGTTTAAAAATTTGTCAGCATTAATCGAAAGATCTACTTCTTTCTTCTTCTTCTTCTTCGTGATCATCACATAATGGAGCTACCAGTTGGGTACAGATTTATGCCCACAGATGAAGAATTGGTGTTTCATTATTTGATAAACAAGGCATGTAATAGGGCTCTTCCAGGACAGGCGGTTAAAGAAATTACTGCTAGGGACCTTTATCTTAAGCATCCTAAATGTTCAGGTGGGTATTATTGTTAATGGTATTAATTAGTTGATTTTTTTTTTTTGATTTTTTGCTCAGTGTTATTTGATTATTGCATTATACATAAATGATGATGATTAATTTACATGCATTAATTAATTATTGCATCAAAATGATCATGATCTATATATATTTGTATTAGACATTTGAACACACCCTCTGACACTCTTGCCTGCCTCGGCATTCACAGATGAGGCATAAAGGGAGTACAATGAGGAAAAAGAATATGGCGAAAAAAATCCCCAGGTTAGAAGAATATAACACAAATTAACCTTCTTAGTTAAGCTCTATATATGTATATATATTGCTAAGCTCGATCGACTTCTTCTCCTGATCAATTGAGGTTGAATGTAAGATCACTATTATTTGATTGATCATTTTCAAAATTCTTTTACCCTTTTCTTCCTTTCTTCTCCTTTCATCCAGCTATTGTGTGGATACTAAAATATCTATTTTGATTATATATTAAGTTATGTCAACATTCTCTATTTAAGAGGCGAGTTCTTATTATTTAAACTTTCAGACTTCCCGATAGGATGGCTCCTCTAGTCAGGGATTTGTCCATATTTTGTCGTAGGTGCTCCTGCTGTCAACATTCTCTATTGAAGAGGCGAGTTATTATATAGACTTTCAGATAGGATAGCTCCTGTTGTCAGGAATTTGTTTCTTGATAATATCCATACATATTTGCTGTAGGTTTCTTGAGCTGAAGTCAAAATGATAATACGCTGTTGGGTTAAAAATCAAATTAGGTTTCTTGAGCTAAAAGGAAACAGAAAGAAACTCTACCGTAGGAGAAAGCCCATGGCTAAAAGGAATATTCCTTGTTGTATGATTGATGGAGCCCCCTCAAACGTAGGAATGTTTTTAACCACTTAAAAATTTCACACTATTTACTATCCGTATACACGAGAAGGTTTCATTTTCAATTGGAGTCAAAGTACAGGATACATTGATTTAGAAATTAATAATTTTACAGTTCATTCGACTTACATTACCATAATAACAAAGAATATTCTATGTTTCATATAATGTGTGAATAATATAAGTTACATTAAATATAATTTAGCATTTATCTAATTTTATTAGTCGACTGTCATATTTTTGTCCTTCGTGTGGCGACCGTCATGTTTTTATCATTGGATATTCTATGCAGTCTATTAGCTGTGTTATTTGTTCCAGCCAGCAATGTACGCTAGCTGAATTTTTTTCGATCTTGACTATCAGAACGACGTCGTCTCTTACTTTTTTTTTTTTATAATTTTTATCATTTATCTTTATAACCTCCTTAAATAATGGACTTTATATATTTAAGAAAAAAAAAAAATTAGAAGACGTTATTGCATTATCCCAATCAGGTGAGAAAAACTCATTCAAACAAAAAAGAAGACGTTACGAGACGTAATGAATTTTACCCCTCAAAAGCAGTAACACCAATATTGTCAGTAATTTGTTACAGTGAATGAGTCTTGCCCCATTAGGAGGCCTCTTGCCAACATTGCAAGGTAAAAACCGCCGATTTTCCTATGACAGCTCGTTGATTTTATTATTAGGGGTGTTCTTTTTTTTTTTTTCAAAAGAAAATATTAATTCTGAAATGAATATGTCACGTTTAACATAAATATTTTTTGAATATCTGTAGATAAAACAGCGCCATCCTCGTCCGGTGAGAATAAGGAGTGGTATTTTTTCATCCCCGAAGAAGAGAACAGCTTGCACCACAGTGGAAAAGAAACAACTCGATTCGTTGGGGATGGCACAGGATTTTGGAAGCTAATTGGAGAAGAAAGACCGATGCTCGACATCAACGGACAGGTTTTTGCCTTGAAAAGAAATCTGACGTACTTCTCCGGAAACCCTTCTGAGCCAAGAAAAACACATTGGAAAATGGAGCTGTTTCGCCTGCCAGTGGAATTTTACACCAGCCAAAATCCCAAGGAAAAGGTCAGTCACAGATTCATAATAATCCAGCTTCTCCTATCTTTGCGTTACACACTACTTCATAGGCCATAGAGCATGCCCCCGTCGATGTGACACGACAATTCGATCCCACAACGCGAAAATTGCACCCAGAGACTGAAATTCCTGAGTACCTTCTTAGATGGTACATAAGAGATTGATTTAAGGTCTGAATCACTCACGCTCACATAAGGATACAAATGAGAGGGAATACATTTTTTAGAATTTCTTTTGAAGCATAATTTATCTATCTAGCTTACTTTGAATGTAAATCAAACCTTAAGGGAATAGGTGTTACATGTATACGTTTTCTTGTTTCAAACTATCTTCTTTGTTACTATTTTGCCCTAATATTTATTTATTGCAGGGAGAAAAATGGGTATTAGGAAGAGTTAAAAGAGGAAACGAATTCAAAGGCTGTTTCTAGTGCTCTTCATTGCACTTGATTTTTTCATTTTTTTATTCTATTACCATTCGATTCTTTTTAATTCTCCACTGTTTCTTGTATTGTACTTCGAAATAAATTCACTCATTTGTTTAATTTTTTTGGGTCGTCTCTTAATTAAAGGTATATCCGGAATTGTCGCGATTTTGAGTATACAACAGCTAAAATGATGGGTCTATAAAATTACAACGCATAGAAAATAAATCGTGAGTGCATATTATTATGATTTAATGCTTCAATTGGTTATCAAACACGTGACCAATCTCAGTATCATTTCTTGGATAAATACACTTTTTTTTTTTTTTTCAAAAGGCAAGGGAATGGGTAAGTCCAAATACAATTTTTACCCCTTACCACCCCCAATAATCGAACCCAGATTTTGGTAGAGGTTATGACTGTACTGCAACCAATCCAACCACTAAGAATCGAATTCGGGTTTTGGTAGAGGCTATGGTTGTACTGCAACCAACCCAACTACCAAGAATCAAGCCCGTGTTTTGGTAGAGACTACAACTGCACTGCAACCAAGAGACTACAACTGCACTGCAACCAACCCGACCACGCCCTTGGGGTTGGATCAATACACTCGTTACATCATAACTTTCAATTTCTCTTAAATTATATGGGCTAGATTAGTACCACAAGCATGGCAAAATAGACACTGTACAGTTCAAAACAAAAATTTAATTAAAAGAGATTTGCATTAAAAAAAAAAGATTAACTAATTGTGAAAAATAACATTTTTGTTTTTGTAGCAGACCTATAAGTAGTCGTTGCTTGTTGCATAACTTGCCAATCATATTGAACTTTCCTCGGCTATGGTAAATATATTAACTAGTTCTCTCTCATGTTTTAAAATCTACTCGAACTTCTTTAACATTAACAATAAATGCAAAAATTCTTATCATATATGCTTTTCAATCAACCATAAAAATGAAAACATATATATAAAAAAAAGTGTAAACCATCAACCTGCTGGGTGGAATGCTTCTAACTTATCTTTAGCAGGACGCATTACTTTAGCGCAATCAGTTTTACAGGCCATTCCTGTGTACGCAATGCAAACCATCAACCTGCCAAGGAGTATAAAATTGAAGATTGATCAGTTATGTCAGCATTTTATTTGGAGTGGGTCAGCTGAACATCAAAAAATGAGTTTAGTTAGTTGGGAAATGATTTACACTCCAAAGTCTAAAGGGGGCCTCAGATTTAAAAAGTTGGATATCATGAACCATGCCCTCCTAATGGAGAATACTTGGAGTTTGATTACTGAACCCACTAAACTTAGTAATCAAGTGCTGCTAACAAAATACGGAGTTCAAATGGATGAGGTTCCTACAAGCTTGCCCACTCGGTATGGTTCTCCTTTGTGGAAAGCGATGGGAAATATTTAGGAGAAAACTCGAGTGGGAATTCGGTGGACCATTAGCGATGGGGAGACAGTTTGGTTTTGGTGGGATTGTCAGGTGACAAGCTTGAGACGTTTAGCTGACTTTGTGACTCAACCAATTTCGAATGAATTACTTAACAAGAGGGTAGCGGATTTTATTGATATGTAACTGGTAACTGGAATTGGCCATTGTTCAGCCACTTGGTGCC
Source organism: Citropsis articulata (assembly GCA_030449925.1). Lineage (NCBI taxonomy): Eukaryota > Viridiplantae > Streptophyta > Magnoliopsida > Sapindales > Rutaceae > Citropsis > Citropsis articulata. The sequence continues at coordinate 1,354,302 of JASUUH010000019.1, read as the reverse complement.
TAGCAATATTCTGTTACAGCTTGCCTCAATTCATTCACCCATAGTTTCTCATGGCACTGACAATTGTTTTTGGGGAGTTTTATCTAATGGAAAATTTTTTTAATATCTGCTCATGAGTTTCTGGATGATTCTATAAGTGGTGGATCCCAAAATGTCTGGCGTTTGGCTTGGAACTGGAAGGGTCATTATAGCATACAAGTTTTTCTTTGGCTACTCTTGCATGGTCGGTTGAAAACACGGGAGGAGCTTTATAGGAGACACGTTGCTGTTTCTATTTTTTGTGATAGATGTGGAGGGTTGGTTGAAGATATCCTTCATTCTCTCCATGATTGTGTGACGCAGCGGTTTACTAGATGTCGCTCTAACTTGCGTTCTCACGAAGAGAAAAAAAGGTATAACAAATTCTGAATTAGAATTTGAAACAAGAAAACTCAAATTTTGATTGAAGATTGGACGATTTTTATAACGGATTTAGCACATATTTATAGTACTCATACTCAGCTCCACTTACTATATTCCACTCAACAAACACACCAACTGTAATCCACTAATAAAACACACATGCTGTATTTCATTATCTGGGCTCTCATGTTTTATGCTGCATCAGTTTCTCCCCCTCTTAAAGACAACTCGTCCTCGAGTTAATCAAGGAATTCGTTCTAAACCATGATACTCGTACAAATCTTGAACACTGAAAGTATTAGAAATGGCATAGTGTTCGGGGAGATCGACGATATAAGCATTATCATTAATCTCTTGAAGAATGCGATAATGACCAATTTTCTTCTGCTTGAGTTTACTGTATTCTCCTGCAGAAACTCGTTCTTTGCGCAGATGTACCATGACATAATCACCCACTTTATATGACTTAAATCTTCTGTGCTTGTCAGCAATGGCCTTATATTTTGCGGTAGATTCTTTCAACTTCTTTTTGACCTCTCCATGTACATCGATCATTTTATCGATTAGATGATCAATAATGACACTCATTCCAGGAAACTTTGTTGAAGGAACCAAGTCTAAAGTGTGCAATGGAGGACGAATATAAACAACTTCAAATGGAGATTTACCACTAGAATGATTAGCCACATTGTTGTAAGCAAATTCAACTTGTAGTAAAACATTCTCCCATTGTCTTGGGTTTTCTTTAACCAAGCATTGTAAGATATTACCCAGTGTGTGATTGGTGACCTCAGTCTGCCCATCTGTTTGTGGATGACAAGTGCTACTAAATTGTAAAGTTGTATTAAGTCTTTTCCATAAAGTATGCCAAAAATAACTGAGGAATTTGCTATCTCGATCAGAAACTATTGTCTTTGGCAATCCATGTAGACGAACAATTTCTCGAAAGAATAGTTAGGCAATGTAGGTAACATCCGAAGTTTTCCTACATGGAATAAAATGAGCCATTTTAGAAAAACGATCTACCACAACAAAGATGGAATCCGAATCTTTCTGTGTTCATGGTAATCCTAAAATGAAATCCATGGACAAGCCTTCCCAAGGTGCATTTGGAATAAGAAATGACATGTATAACCCAGTATTCTGAGCTTGTCCTTTTGCAGTCTGGCATGTATAATAACGTTTGACAAATTTCTCAACATCATGTTTGAGATGAGGCCAGAAATATCGAGCTTCTACTAATGAAATAGTTTTATCTCGTCCCATGTAACCTCCGACGTGTCGCTCTCGAATGATGTGTTCTCTTAGTGATCCTCGTAGAATACACAGATGATCTTCAAAGAATAAAAATCCATCATGTAATTAGTGTTTACTTGTAACTTCATTAATGCACTTTTTCCATTCTTCATGAAAATCATCGTCATCTGCATACAAAATTTTTAAATAATCAAAACCAATTATTTCATTATGAACACTAGTCAATAACATAACTCGGTGACTTAGTGCATCAACGACTTTGTTCATTTGGCTTGGCTTGTGTTTGGGAAAGAAAGTGAACTTCTGAATGTAGGCAATCCATCTTGCATGCATTCGATTGGCTTTAGAGGAATTGATGAGATACTTGAGAGCTTGATGATCCGTATTTATGATGAATTCTTTTTGAATTAGTTATAGCTCTTATTGTTGCAAAGTGCGAACAATTGCATATAATTTTTGCTCATATGTTGACCTTTCTTTCTGGCTTTGCTGAGTTTCTCACTGAAAAAGGCGATTGGCTTTATTTCTTGAGATAGTACGGCTCCTATTCCCACTTCAGAAGCATCACAATCGGCTTCAAAAATCTTGTTAAAGTCAGGAAGTGTAAGCACATGTGCATTTGTAAGTTTCTCCGTCAAGACCGTAAAGCTTTGTTTTGCTGTTTCTGTCCAAACAAATTGTTTTTGCTTCAAATAGTTTGTAAGCAGTGCAGCTATGGTGTTGAAGTCTTTCACAAATTGTTTGTAAAATGTTACGAGGCCATGAAAACTTCAAACATCTAAAATTGTCTTCGGCATTGGCCACTCTCGAATAACTTTCACCTTTTCTTGATCGACTTTGATTCCATCTGAACTTAAAATAAAGCCCATAAAAATTAAGTTTTCTTTCATAAAGCTACATTTTTTCAGATTGGCATACAACTTATTTTTTCGTAACACCTCAAATACTTTTCTCAAATGTTGAATATGATCTTCTTCGTTATGGCTATAAATTAAGATGTCATCAGAATAAACAACAACAAAGTTTCTAATGAAATATTGAAATATCTTATTCATTAACCTCATGAAAGTGCTTGGAGCATTCGACAGACCAAAGGGCATAACTAGCCACTCGTACAGTTCTTTATGAGTTTTAAACGCTGTTTTTCACTCATCACCAGGGCGAATCCGAATTTGATGATACCCACTTCGCATATCAATCTTAAAAAATAATTTTGACCCACCCAATCTATCAAGCATATCATCTAATCGAGGAATAGAAAATCGATATCATACCGTAATCTTGTTGATGGCTCGACTATTCACGCACATCCTCTGGCTTCTATCTTTCTTTGGAGTTAGGAGTGTAGGTACAACTACATGGCTCATACTTTCTCGAACTAGGCTTTTCTTGAGAAGATCTTTGACTTGTTCATGCAGAATCTCATATTCTTTAGAGCTCATGCGGTAATGTGGTAAATTTGTTAAGCTTCCTCCAGGAATAAGATCAATATAGTGCTGGATATCTGTAAGAGGAGGTAATCCGATTGGTAATTCATCATAAACAACATCAGTGAATTCTGCCATAAAAGTTGGATTGAGTCTGGTACACTTTGTGAGATGAAAACATCTTTGGGAACCAAAAGAAGGCTGTTCTTAGTCTTTGAACATGTTGGAGTGTTAGACTGCTTCATTGGGGCAAGAATAAACTTCATGCTGTCTTTATAAAATGTACAACTATTATTTTTGCCATTATACGCTGTATTTAAATCAAATTGCCAAGGACGACCAAATAACATATGAGAAGCATTCATATCAAAGATATCACACATTACCTCGTCTTTATACTTACTGATAGAGAAAGGAATATGACATTGTTCGGTCACCTTTGTCTCGCCGACATATTTGATCCACCCAATGCGGTATGGAAATGGGTGTGGCTGAGTTGGTAATTACAATTTATCTACCATGGTCTTGGATACTATGTTCTCGCTGCTTCCGCTATCAATGATAAGATCACATACCTGTTGGTTGACTATGCACCGTGTTTTGAAAATATTATATTGTTGAATGCTCTTATCCTTCTTTGAGGTATACATTAGTCGTCTTATTATTAATGAAACTCCTTCATCTTTATAGGTGAATTCCTTCGATTCGTCTTCTTTTTCATGCTCATCATCCTCCGGATACTCCTCTTCTTCAACATCATCATCATGTGTGGCCAAGTTAACCGGTTTACTTTGTCGACACCAATTAGAGTAATGGCCCATCTAACCACAACAATAACATTTATTTCCTCTTGGGACTGCATAGGGATTGATGGATTTGGATTTGTTCACTGGTTCATTTTGTAATCGTCCCGTCGGCTGGTTCTGAAAGAAATTTGGCCTAGGTACTTCTTCATGTAGTCTGGCTATTGACTTTCCGTTATTCCAGTTAGGCTTTTGTAGTAATGTAGAAGGCTGTGAAAATACCTGAATACGGGTGCCTCTTTTGTTGAGTTGTGCTTCAATCTTCAAGGCCAGTTGTATTGCACTAAACAGAGTGTGTTGTGACTGCTTGAATACCTCATCTTGAATATTTGTGCGAAGTCCATCAATGAATCTCGAAATCTTTTGATTTTCAGTCTCACGAACATCCATGCGTGCAACAAGCTTGTGAAATTCTATAACATACCTACAACGTCGCTGGCTTGTCAATAACAGCACAACGTCGGGTGAAAAATGTCTACTCATAATCTGGAAGAAGGAAATACTCAATCATTAATTTTCTCATGCGTTGGCAAGTTTGAACTTTGTGTTTTCCTTGTCGAATTGGTATTGTTTGTAGTTGATCCCACCAAGCAAGCGCACCTCCTTTGAGTCAGTAGGCCACCAACTTGACTTTCGTATGCTCCTCAGTCCCTCAATAGTCGAAGAACTTTTCAACTTCAGCTAGTCAATCAAGAAATTCTTCGATCATGAATAAGTCATCAAATTGTAGAATTTCAATTTTTATTCGGTAGTCAATTTGTCGAGGCCCTTGGTTATTTTCTTGTGGCACTAGTCCTTTATCGTCTTCACTAGAATCTTCATTGAAAAGTTGATTCTGATGAAGTCTGAAATTTCCTTGAGGAATATTGGGCTGCCTTGGAATATTGGTTTCCGCTCCAACGTCAACTCGCCTTTATTATTGAAAATTGTTATTTTGCCCCCCAAGGAAGTGTTGAATCAAATTTGTAAGCATGACTTCCAAATTTTGTAATCTCATTTCAAGAACAACCATTGATTCTCTTGTTGCGAATGTACCTATAGCTGGGTTGGATTCCTCGTCTGACTTTTTTTTCTTTTTTTCTTTTTTCTTTTTTTCACCTTGATTCATAATTCAAATAAGTAAACACATATAAATACAAAAATAAAACTAACACAATTCTGTTTTTTTTTAAATTACAGAATAAACTATTGAAAAAAAAATCTTTTTTTTAAAAAATTTTTTTTTACTCCCCAATTGTTCCTCCTAAATTCTATCCCTCTTCTAAAAAAAAATTCTAAACTCTCCTTTCTTTTTTTTTTTTTTTTAAAACAACACTCAAAATTAAAAAAAATCACACTTTTTTTTAATACTCACACTAATACTTAATTCTCTCTCTTTTTTTTTTAACACACAAGTTTTTTTTCACTCTTGTTTAATCTCTCTTCCCCACTCACAACAATTCCCAACACTTCTCTCCATCCTCATGTTTCACACATGCACTTCACTTTTTTTTTCAACACCTTATACACCAGACACGATACTAATATACTCACGCCTAACAATTTTTTTTTAATATTCTCGCCTCTTTTCTTTTTTTTCAAATACTTCACTCAAATTCTTTTCTCCTCACTTTCTTCTCACTATGCACGCCTCTCTCTCTCTCTCTCTCTTTTAATTATCCATTCACACTGCAAAAGATATAACACACTCACACCTTTTTTTTTTTTTTTTTCACAATACACCCACACTTTTTATAACTCACACTCTTTTATTATTTTTTTTATGCACAAGACACAAGATGCAACACTCACACTTTTTTTTTAATTTCCTTCTACGCACAAATCACAATACACTCTTTTTTTTTTTAATACCCCACGCACTTGCACAAAACACACTCACACTTTTTTTTTAATTCCCACTCACCTCTTTTTTAATATTTTCTACTTTCTTTTCTCTCAGTCCTTACATTTCTCTCTTCTTTTTTTTTTTTTCAAATACTTCCTTCACAAAGCACAAAGCACACACTTTTTGTTTCTTTAATATGCACACTTCACAAAATACACACACTCACGTTGCTTTTTTTTTTTTTTGCCTTTTACACTCTCGCCTTTTTTTTTAGCACAAAACCTAAAACACACACCTGCACTTTTTTTTTCCTTCAAACTTTTCACTCTTCTCACGCCTCTTGCACAAAATACAAAACACACACTCACAAATTTTTTTAACTCACTTCTTCCTCCTCTCACCTTACGGCTTCTTAATTCTTCACTAAGCTTTTTCTTTTCCTCCTTCAGTTCGTCCTCTTCTACTCACTTCTTTCTTTCTTTTTTTTTTTTTCAAAACCCTCAAAGAATTTACTTGATTTGGTGATTGGAGACTCGAAATGGGACCAGAGTTGGTGGAATATGGTGGCTGAAGATATGAAGAACGTGTTGGTGGTCGTGGCTTGAAAGAGTCTTGGCTGAAGATGATGCTGGTTTGATGTGTTGTGGTGGTGATTTTGGTTGATGAACAGAAATGGTTTTTTTCTTTCTCTTTTTTTTTTTGCTTTTTTTTTTTGAAATAGAGATGGATAATAGTGGAAATAGGTGGTTCGGATATTTGCGAAGTGGTGGTAAGTACAGTGGCAGCGGCTATGTTTCAATTTTTTTTTTTTTGGTTTAATGGAAAATGGTGATGGAGAATGGATGGATATGGAAGATATGGTTACTAGGAAAGCTCCGCCTGATACAGAGAAAGGCTTTGATGCCAATTGACGCAGCGGTTTGCTAGATGTCGCTCTAACTTGCGTTCTCACGAAGAGAAAAAAAAGTATAACAAATTTTGAATTAGAATTTAAAATAAGAAAACTCAAATTTTGATTGAAGATTGGATGATTTTTACAACGGATTTAGCACATATTTATAGTACTCTTACTCAGCTCCACTTACTATATTCCACTCAACAAACACACCAACTATAATCCACCAATAAAACATACACGTGGTATTTCATTATCTGGGTCCTCATATTTTATGCTGCATCATTGTGTTACAGCCAGGAAGGTATGGTCCCAACTTCTGCCTACTCATTATCATCCTAATTTCTTCCTTTGCCTGCTTAAGGAATGGCTTCATATGAATCTGTTGAGAGGTAATAATGTTGCAAGTTAAGAATATTGAAGAGTGTGCTTTGGAGTGGCGGAATGGCGTTTGTGGTTTTGGAGAAATGATGTCCTCTTTAATCATGGGTCATGGGATAGTAGCTTTATAGTTACAGATATTAAAGCTTGGACACATGAGATCTTTGTTGAAAAGTCAAAGAATGGCTTGTAAATTTCAAAAGGCAAAATTGGTGGGCTTGCCAATTTCAAAAGATAAAGTTGGTGGTACAATTTTGTTGAAGTTGCATAGAGAAAAATGTGATTTTTTTTAGAAGCCAATTATTTTTTTTAAAATTGTTGATTTTGGTTGCCATATTTTGAAGACTTTTGGAAACGTGGAATAAATGCATGCATGATCTTTGGCTATAAATACCAAGCCATTTGTTCATTTGTATGCATCCTAATTTGAGAGATTTGAGAGCATTTTAAGTGAAGCAATTTGAGAGATTTCAGAAAGCTTCCACTTGAGTGTTCTAGTGAGATTCCATTTAGGTGTATTGGGGTTTTGGTTATTGAGAGTTTTTCCCACTTTGTAAATTCCCAATTTATTAGTGAAATTATCTTACAGTCTTTGCCCGTGGACGTAGGCATTACGCCGAACCATGTAAATTATTGTGTCCTATTTTCTTTGTATTTGTTTACACCACATTTATATTTCGCCAAAAGTCACAGTATTAGTAATTGCTCAACCACGCGCTTCCGCAACAATTGGTATCAGAGGCAAAGGTTCGTGTTTGGGGTATACGATATTGTTCACGTATACGGTACTGTTCACGTATACTATACTGTTCACATATACAGTACTGTTCATTGATATGGTGGAGACGGCCATTTATATTTGGGAGACAGTCTATTGTAAGTAGTGTGTATTTTTGCATGTTTAGGAAAGTTCTGTCAACAAGGCGATAAGAACCTAAGGAGTCTGGGTTTTAAGTAGGACAGTTGTGACCCTTCTTTTTTCCTGGGAACTTTCCTGGTGCATTTATTCATGCGAAATAAACATCATAGAGGCTGTTTTTTAAGTGTAAATAGTTGTTGAAGCACTGATCACTTGAATTGAGAAAAATGGCAGAGGCATCGTCGCTGTCTTCATCAGCGAGCACTATTGTGACTAATGCAAAGTTTGAAGTGGAGAAATTCGATGGTACCAATAATTTTGGTATGTGGCAATGTGAGGTGTTGGATGCCTTATGTCAGCAAGAGTTAGACGTTGCTCTTGAAAAAAATTCTGACATGATGGATGACAAGGAATTAATAAAGATAAATAGACAGGCATGTGGTACTATTCGCCTATGTTTGGCTAAAGATCAGAAATACTCTGTCATGAGAGAGACATCAGCAAAGAAATTGTGAGAGGCACTGGAAGAAAAGTACATGAAGAAAAGTCTTGAAAATTGGCTTTATAGGAAGAAAAAACTCTATCGATTCACCTATGCACCTAGCATATCGATGAATGACCATGTAAACTCATTCAATAAGATATTAACAGATTTGTTAAATTTGGATGAGAGATTTGAAGATGAAGACAAGGTATTGCTGCTGTTGATTCCCTTCCCGATAAATATGATTATCTCACCACCACTTTGCTTCATGGGAAAGACAATATCGCATTCGATGCTGTATGCAGTGCGTTGTACAACTTTGAGACTAGAAAAAAAGACAGAAAGGATCACAGAAATACAGTTACAGAAGCATTGACAGCGAGAGGTCGTTCACAAAGCCGCAAACTTGGAAAAAGAAGCAAGTGTAAAGGGAGGCTTGCTAAAGATGAATGTGCTTTTTGTCGCGAGAAAGGGCATTGGAAAAAGAATTGTCCTAACTTACAAAAGGGCAAGGCTACTTCCGATGCATGTGTAGTAGAGCATGGTGAGGAGTCAGACTTTAGCCTGGTTGGCATGACGTTGATATGTCACTCAGATGAATGGATTTTGGATTCGGGTTGTATTTATCAAATGTGTCCTAACAAGGGTTGATTTTCTAACTTCAAGGAGTTGGATGGTGGAGTTGTTTTCATGAGCAATGACAATGCCTGTAAAACCATGGGAATAGGTACGATTCAATTAAAGAATCATGATGGCTCAATCTAAGTCTTGACGGATGTTCGCTACTAAAATACAAGTTATGGAACCCAAGAGGGGGGTGAATTGGGTTTTTAAAACTTATACTAAGCAATCCATACAACAAATCAATCTAACGCCTTAATGGAATCGAAAACAATAAATTCAAACAAGTATAATAATAAAGGAGTAAGGGAAGGGAAAACAAACACACGGATTTTTACGTGGTTCGGCTATCCCCGCCTACGTCCACGCCTCCAAGCAAACCAAGCCTGAGGATTTCACTATCCAAGCCTTCCAAGGGTTCAAGTTCTTACAATTGACTTCCAAGGTGTCAATAAACATTTACAATCAAGAGATTATCTTCCCAATCTCTTCACCCCAAGTGTTTCTCACACTTGTACACTCACAATTTGATGAGAAATGAAAATTACAACAAAAACTATCTTTAAGAGTGGATTTACAAATAATAGCACAATAATGATTCAATAAATGATGATTTACGAAATGCAAGCTCAATATATATTTTATAAACTTGTTTTGGCTTGCTAGAATCTGGAAAATGAAGTTGGAATTGAGTTTTTATAGCCAAAGCTCGAAAACTAGCCGTTATAGGCCAATTCTCGCAACCAAGTGGCTAGTTGCTTAATTTAACCGGCTCCCCGCTTGTAACAATGAAGTTACCATTAGATTTGAATTTTGCTACAATAATACTGTTCATAAAATTACAGTTTTATCCCAAAATTTTCTATAATTATACTATGACCCAAAACACTTTTTAAATAGGTCCAATGGGATGCCAAATGTATGGATTACATTTGGGTCCTCAAACTTTTATAAATTATCGTATGACCCCAATTGTTTCAAACCTTTGCAAATAAGTCCAAATCCGAATTCAAAATAATATTTATTAAAATCAAAGATTGCAAAACGTTTTCATTTTAATCCAAATTACTCAAATCCACAAAATACTTTTATCTTAAATATAAAACATTTTGGTTTATGAAAAGTAGTAATTTATTAAATAAGATATTGAGCTTCTCAAATGATAAATCAATCATAAATTAAATCATACCGGCTTTATAAGAAATTGTAACAATAATTTACCCGTCGAGCTTTAAACTTCATTTTTGATTTCGCCGTTGTCCGTTGAGTGTCTTGAGCTTGATTTCACTTAATTCACTTGCATAAATATTATCCTTAAAAAACTAGTGAACTTTTGAAATTCAATATTTATTAAATTACTTAAGACACATGTTTTTTATCATCAAAATTACATAATGTGTAGCCCTTTAGGCTAACAATCTCCCTATTTTTTATGATGACAAACATCTCATGTATTTTAACATTTATACTCCTCCTTAATATATGGCATACAAGACTCAACAAATAAATCAAATTTAGAACAAAAACTCCTCCTGAATATATGATCTATAACAATTTGTAAGCTCCCCCCTAATATTTCAAAAATCATGCATCAATACTTCAAGTACAAAATACGTATTACCTATCTCCGTATTCAAAATACATGATCTATCTCCCTTCATCATCAAAATTACTATAAATTCGATGCTCAAACCAATAATATGTCAATGGTTAATCAAGAAACATATAATAACAAAACATCCAATTAACCATAAAATGATCATGAACCATCATTCCATCAATTACTAAATCAACTCCTCATAACATAAAATTATCATATAAAAACTCATGTAATCAAATCATCATTATATCTCAAAATCATCACCATGATCATATATCAACTATTAAAAAAAAATGCTCAAAGTGCATGTTATTCTCCCCATTTTTGAATCATCAAAATGATATATTACTTTGTCTCCCCCTTTAGACAACAAAAAAGTTCAAAATGCATACTATCTAAAATCATATTGTATGTTCCCAAAAAATATATGACCAATTTAAAAAATTAACCAAAATGATTTTATCCAAAAACATATCATATTTATCTCCCATTTCATTATCAAAATTAATATAAAGCAATGCTTATAGAAAAATAATAATAGCCATCCAAATACAAGCAAGAGATATGAAAATTTAGCAACCAATTAACCAAATATTCACAACATTTCAAGAAGGCATAACATATCATCCAAATACAAAGCATTCAAACATCTCATAATATAAGCAACAATGCATAGGAAGATATAGGTGCATAATAGAATAGAGAACCAAGGTAAAATTCATAAGAAAAACACACTATGAAAGTGGTAATTTAAAATACCTAAAAATGTATAAATTTGGTTTTGTAAAATAATGAGTGAAATGGATGATTTTAAACAAATTGTATTGATCCAAGAGATGATTGATTTTGGTATCAAAATCAATGAGAAATGAAGCAATTTTGAATGGAAATGGAGGATAGAAGTTCGGCATGGAGAGAGAATGAAGAGACGTTGAAGAAAGTATTGAAAATAGGGGAGAAATGCCTCAAACCCGTGACCAAGTGGCTAGCCGCTTTGAACAGGCGGCTAGCCGCCTGGTTGCTGTCCGGCTACACTAAGTTTGCTTTCCGGCCATTTTCGATCAATCCCGTCATCATTTCTTGATTCCGAAACATCTCAAGAGCCATCTTAATGCATGAATCATGATTTTAAACATTTAAAAGATGATTAATTCAAATAAATATTTCATCCATCAAGCATATATCATGAAACACATAAGCATTCAAAAGTGAATAAATCAAACATATCACTCATTTATCATGCTTAGACATTACATAATCATTAAAATCAAGCAAATCCATCATGATAAGTTGACAAGCTATCATCATATAAATAAAACCATGCATTATGATAATGCACTCAATGTTATACACAATGATAAATCAATCATATAAACATACAAGTATACTTTCACAAATTCAAGCTACTATCCATTTTTCATGATCCACTCAACATAATAAATGGGCAAGATAAACTTATCCACATCATGTTAATGCACTTAATGATATGATGAAATATGAAATACTTACTAAGATTAAAAGACCATCACTTATAACTAATAAGGCAATAATTGTTACCAAAACAATTAAATTATCTTGCCTCATTATCTTTTGCTTAAACCAAGATCAAGTGATTATTCTCACAACCTTTATCAATGAGCTCTCCACCATTCCTTGTTTGTGGTACCTACAAAAAAATATTCAAGTTCTGTGCTTTGGTACCTAAATATTCTTGGGTCCTTGAATGTTAGCAATGGTTCCTTTTGGAACCCAAACACATGTTACACCATAATATGCATTTCTTTTCACTGGACATCTATATTTCATATGACCATTTTGATTGCAATAATGACAAACAATTTTATGATCACTTGTGGATGTAGCCTTAACAAAATAATTCTTATAATATTTTTGTTTCAAATTTGGCTTATAACCAATACATCCGTTGTCAAACACACATTTTTGTATATTAAGCAAGTTATCCAACATCTTTTGTCCATTTGTAAATTTTAACACAATTTGATTTAGGTCATTGCTCTTCTTCTTTAGTACTTCATTTTCTTTCATTAATACATCAACATGTGATTTCTCATGCTCATATGAAGTATTTTGTTTGCATTTAAATGATGCAATCCTATTATGTAACATTTCATTATCTAATTCCAATTCTTTAATCTTTTCATTTAATGAAACATTGCATTTTTGTAGGGCAACTTTTTCATTTTTCAAGTCATCTACATGTGATTCTAGATGCTTGTGTGAAGTGCTAAGTTTCTCATTTGATAATGCAACTTTATCATGCAATGTTTTATTCTCTAATTCTAGGTATGTTATCTTTGCACTTAGAGATTCATTTTTATTTGTGAGCTCGATAATTTTTCTTTTAAGACATGCATTCTTTTTACCAATTTTCATTAACTCATCAGATAATTTTTTAAAAGCGCCATATAATTGATCATAAGTAGGAAGATCACTTACCTCATCAAGTTCATCATCCGATTCATCTCTAATTGCCATAAGTGTCAAATTTGACACTTTATGAGATTCATCCTCATTTGTCGTCTCCTCATACATAAGTTCAAGTTTTCTCCATATTTTATAAGCATTAGAACAACTTGAAACTTTATGAAATTCCTTTTTATCTAAGGCACAAAATAAAACATTCATAGCTTTGGAATTTAAAGACATCATTTTCCTATCCAACTCACTTAAAGCATTATTCCTAAGAATAAATGAATTATCACAAACTATTTCCCATATTTCATAATCTAAGGCTTGTAAATAAATTCTCATCCTAGTTTTTCAATATGGGTAGTCCTTACTATCAAAGAATGGTGGTCTAATTGTTGATTGTCCTTCCCTAAAGATTGAGTCATTATGGGTTACCATAAATCTTTAACTCTAGACGGTTAAGTCTACACAAGAGCACCTCGCTCTGATACCAATTGAAATACAAGTTATGCAACCCAAGAGGGGGGTGAATTGGGTTTTTAAAACTTATACTAAGCAATCCATACAACAAATCAATCTAACGCCTTAATGGAATCGAAAACAATAAATTCAAACAAGTATAATAATAAAGGAGTAAGAGAAGGGAAAACAAACACACGGATTTTTACGTGGTTCGGCTATCTCTGCCTACGTCCACGCCTCCAAGCAAACCAAGCCTGAGGATTTAACTATCCAAGCCTTCCAAGGGTTCAAGTTCTTACAATTGACTTCCAAGGTGTCAATAAACATTTACAATCAAGAGATTATCTTCCCAATCTCTTCACCCCAAGTGTTTCTCACACTTGTACACTCACAATTTGATGAGAAATGAAAATTACAACAAAAACTCTCTTTAAGAGTGGATTTACAAATAATGGCACAATAATGATTCAAAAAATTATGATTTATGAAATAGAAGTTCAATATATGTTTTATAAACTTTTTTTGGCTTGCTAGAATCTGGAAAATGAAATTGGAGTTGATTTTCTATAGCCAAAGCTCGAAAACTAGCCGTTATAGGCCAATTCTCGCAACCAAGTGGCTAGTCGCTTAATTTAACCGGCTCCCCGCTTGTAACAATGAAGTTACCGTTAGATTTGAATTTTGCTACAGTAATATTGTTCATAAAATTACAGTTTTACCCTAAAACTTTCTATAATTATACTATAGCCCAGAACGTCATAAAATTTTTCAAATAGGTCCAATTTTGGATATCAAATGTTTTGATTACATTTGGGTCCTCAAACTTTCATAAATTATAATATGACCCAAATTGTTTCAAACCTTTGCAAATAAGTCCAAATCCGAATTCAAAATAATATTTATTAAAATCAAAGATTGCAAAACTTTTTCATTTTAATCCAAATTACTCAAATCCACAAAATACTTTTATCTTAAATATAAAACATTTTGGTTTATGAAAAGTAATAATTTATTAAACAAGATATTGAGCTTCTCAAATGATAAATCAATCATAAATTAAATCATACTGGCTTTACAAGAAATTGTAACAGCAATTTACCCGTCGAGCTTTAAACTTCATTCTTAATTTCGCCGTTGTCCGTTGAGTGTCTTGAGCTTGAGTTCACTTGATTCACTTGCATAAATATTATCCTTAAAAAACTAGTGAACTTGTGAAATACAATATTTATTAAATTATTTAAGACACATGTTTGTTATCATCAAAATTACATAATGTGTAGTCCTTTAGGCTAACAGCTACGTACCAAGCTTAAAGAAAAATCTCATCTCATTAGGAGTCCTAAAATCTAGAGGGCTTACAATCACATTGAGACATGGATTGTTGAAAGTAGAATGGGCACCGACATGATGAAAGGTACTGAAGAAATAACAGACTATTTCCATGAGTACAATTATTGGATCAGCATCAACAATTTCTGGAAAAGATATAGATTCAGAAGCAACTAAGTTATGGCATATGCGTTTGGGATATGCTGGTGAAAAAGCTTTGCAGACTCTGGTGAAACGAGGTTTATTGAAAGGTACAAATTCTTGCAAATTAGAATTTTGTAAACATTGTGTTTTGAACAAGCAAACAAGGGTAAAGTTTGGTTCAGCAATTCACGATACAAAAGGAATTTTGGACTATGTTCACAGTGACGTGTGAAGACTTACCAAAACAGCTTCTTTGGGAGGTATGCACTATCTTGTTATTTTTGTTGATGATTATTCAAGAAGGGTGTGGGTATATTTGATGAAGAATAAGAATGAAGTTTTGGGCATATTTCTGAAATGGAGGAAAATGATCGAGACTCAGACTGGTTGAAAGGTCAAAAGACTTCGCTCAGACAATGGAGGTGAGTACAAGAATGATCCATTTCTTCAAATATGCCAAGATGAGGGCATTGTGCTACACTTCACTGTTCGAGATACACCACAACAGAATGGGGTAGCAGAACCCATGAACCGGACTATATTGAAGAAAGTTCGGTGTTTGTTGTCCAATGCTAGATTGGGTAAAGAGTTTTGGGCTGAGGCAGTTGTATATGTGTGCCATCTAATCAACCGTTTGCCATCAGCTGCAATTGAGGGCAAAACACCCATAGAGATGGGGACTGGTAATCCTGATACTGATTATGATTCTTTACATGTTTTTGGTTTCACTGCTTATTATGATGTAAAATAATCTAAATTAGACCCAAGAGCAAAGAAAGCATTGTTCATGAGCATAACTAGTGGAGTAAAATGATACCATCTCTGGTGTCCTATTACGAAAAAGATTATTTTCAACAGAGATGTATCTTTTGATGAATCAGCCACGTTGAAACAAAAAGATTCTCAAGAGGATGATAAAACCACTAGCACTTTGCAGCATGTAGAGTTTGAAAAGGTTAAATTTGATCCAGCTGTTGTCGAGGAGACCGAAGATGATGAAGAGGTTCTGACCCAGGAACCTTCACAACAACAAGATTCAATTGGATATAGAAGGCCACGCAGAGAGGTTCGCAAACCTGCTCGCTTTGTTGATATGGTGGCCTATGCACTTCTAATTATAGATGATGATGTTCCTTCCACTTATAGAGAAGCAGTAAGTAACCCAAAAAGTATACAATGGAAGAGAGCAATGAACGAAGAAATGCAGTCTCTTCACAAAAATGAAACTTGGGAGTTAGTTACACTGCCCAAGGAAAAAAAGGCAATTGGGTGCAAATGGGTATATGCCAAAAAAGAAAGATTTCCTCATAAAAATGAAACTTGATGTAAGGCTAGATTGGTAGGGAAGGGTTACGCTCAGAAGGAAGGAATAGACTACAATGAGGTATTTTTTTCAATTGTAAAACACTCGTCTATTCGAATTTTGCTAGCTATGGTTGCACAATTTAATCTTGAACTAGTTCAACTTGATGTAAAAACTGCATTTTCACATGATGATTTGGAAGAGGAAATTTACATGACTCAGCCATATGGATTCAAGGTTGCTAGAAAAGAAAATTGGGTTTGGAAATTGACAAAGCGCTTTACGGATTGAAACAATCTCTGAGGCAGTGGTATAAACGATTTGATCGATTTATAAAAAGGCAAAGGTACACAAGAAATAAAATTGACCATTGTGTTTATTTTCGCAAGCTACAAGAGGGATCTTTCATATATTTGCTCTTGTATGTCGATGATATGCTAATAACATCCAAGAGTAAAAATGAGATCGAGAAGTTAAAGACTCAACTCAACCGAGAATTTGAGATGAAAGATTTAGGTGAAGCTAAGAAGATTCTTGGCATCGAGATATGCAAAGATAGAGCTCGTGGCAAAGTAAGCTTGTCTCAGAAGCAGTATTTGAAGAAGATATTACAGCAGTTTGGCATGATTGAGCAGACAAAACCTGTGAGTACCCAATTGGCTTCTCATTTTAAGCTTTCTGCATAATTATCTCCTTCAACAGATGTGGAACGAGAATACATGTTACAAGTTCCGTATTCAAATGCAGTGGGTAGCTTGATGTATGCAATGGTATGTACTAGGCCTGACATTTCATATGCAATTGGTATAGTGAGCAGGTATATGCATAATCCTGGTAAAGGACATTAGCAAGCTGTGAAATGGATTCTACGGTACATTCAAAAGACTATGGATGTTGGTTTACTGTTTCAGCAAGATGATACACTTGGTCAAGGTGTGATCAGGTACGTTGATTCTGATTATTCTGGTGATTTGGATAAATGACGATCAACCACCGGATATGTATTTACTTTTGCTAGAGGCCAATCAGTTGGAAGTCTACACTACAGTCTACAGTTGCACTGTCGACCACCGAGGTCGAGTATATGGCAATTACAGAGGCTGTTAAAGAGGCTATTTGGTTACAAGGCTTGCTTGAAAACTTCGGATTAGCACAGGAGCACATTAATGTATATTGTGACAGTCAAAGTGCCATCCACTTAACAAAGAACCAAGTTTACCATGCACGTACGAAGCATATTGATGTACGATTTCACTTTGTACGGGAAATTGTTGATGAGGGGAGGATTCTTCTTCAAAAGATCAAGAATGTAGAAAATCTCACAGATATGTTGACCAAGTTGATGACGGCGATCAAGTTTAAGCATTGTTTAAACTTGATCAATGTCCTACATATTTAAAAACAATTGGAGAAGGCAGAGATTAGAGGATAATTTGTTGATAATCGGCTCAGATTTACTAAATCTTCGCTGAGGTAGAGAGTTGTTGAAAAGTCAAAGAATGGCTTGCAAATTTCCAAAGGCAAAATTGGTGGGCTTGCCAATTTCAAAAGGTAAAGTTGGTGGCACGATTTTGTTGAAGTTGCA
Organism: Citropsis articulata; assembly: GCA_030449925.1. Classification (NCBI taxonomy): domain Eukaryota; kingdom Viridiplantae; phylum Streptophyta; class Magnoliopsida; order Sapindales; family Rutaceae; genus Citropsis; species Citropsis articulata. The sequence goes on along the minus strand of JASUUH010000019.1, from coordinate 1,336,495 downwards.
TGGAGAAAAATGCGATGTTTTTCTAGAAGCCAATTGTTTTTTTCAAAATTGTTGATTTTGGTTGCCATATTTTGAAGACTTTTGGAAACGTGGAATAAATGCATGCATGATCTTTGGCTATAAATAGCAAGCCATTTTTCATTTGTATGCATCCCAATTTGAGAGATTTGAGAGCATTTTAAGTGAAGCAATTTGAGAGATTTCAGAAAGTTTCCACTTAAGTGTTCTAGTGAGGTTCCATTTGGGTGTATTGGGGTTTTGGGTAGAGAGTTGTTCCCACTTTGTAGATTCCCAATTTATTAGTGAAATTATCTTCCAGTCTTTGCCCGTGGACGTAGGCATTACGCCGAACCACGTAAATTATTGTGTCATATTTTCTTTGTATTTATTTACACCACATTTATATTTCTCCAAAAGTCACAGTATTAGTAATTGCTCAACCACGCGCTTCCGCAACAATCTTAAAGTGTATCGAGCAACCTATGATTGTAAAGCAACAGAAAATGGAGAAATGATCCGCGGGAAAGCTTCTATTTGGTCGAGTGTTAGCTTAAATACGGATGGTGCCAAGAAGGGGTCTGGCCATGCTGAGGCGAGCAGTTTGATTCGCGACTTTAATGGAAATTGGCTCATGGGATTTATTGTTAACCTTGGAACGTGTTCAGTCCTCTCGGCTGAGCCTTGGGGTCTGTTGCATGTCTTGAGAATGGCTTGAGAAAATGGCTTTAAGCGTATTCAAGTCGGAGTGGATAACAAGAGTGTAGTGCATCTTTTGGCACTGTCTTCTATTTCAGAGAATAAGAATGCCACTCTAGTCAAGGCTATTCGGGAATTATTAGAGCAGGATTGGATCATTCAGGTAGAGCATGTGTATAGAGAGGTAAATTATGCTGCTAATTTCTTTGCTTCTTGTAGTTTAAATACTCTTATAAGCTTGCACGTTCTTCTTTCCCCTCCTTCTGCAATTGTTGGCTTACTTTGTAAGGATGCTTTTGAGGTTGCAAACTCCTGATTAATGTTGCCTTACCTCTTCGTGAGCTCTTTTATAATTAAAATAAATAAATAAACAGAAAGGGTCCAGTACACTTTCCAATTTTTGTTTATTTTAGAATAAAAGCTGGAAATTTAACATCCTGGCCCTTTTATTTGTGAAATAAAACTTTTAAAATTTCACCATGAAGATCCATCTTCAGCAATACTCCTCTCCCTAGCCATTTCCTTCCGTGTCAATGAGTTAACTTTGATACCATCATCACTGAGCACTGTTTTTATCTTTCTTTGGATTTCTTATCTTATTATAATCCCTTTTTTTGGGGACAAAGTCGTTAATCGATTTTCCAAACATAAAAAATATAGTTTCTATTTTGATATTGATCTGCAAAGTACGCCCAGCACAAAAAGTTAAAGGAACTTCATTTCCTTAGACCTTTCATAGTTGAATTCCATCCACAATTACTTAAGGAACAAGCAACAGAATGGTGACCTTGAAACCTTTTCTTTAGAAGCCCATTGAACAATTTTCCTACGACCCGAAACCCGCTTAGTAAATCCATCTAATAATTTAGCGTTCACCTTTGGCAAGTCCCATTTGCTCAGCAACTTCCAGTGGCCATCCCACACTAACATCGACTATTGCACATCTGAAATGCTCACAATCGTTTTGATTGGTTAAGCTTCTCAATCAAGTTCTTCAAGGGGCCTGGCATGACTCTTAACATGCTTTGTTTCGGTCTTTATCATGCGATTGGAATCCATCAGCAATTGAAATTAGTCAGCGATATCCCGCTAGATTCTTCAGTTTTTTTTTTTTTTTTGCATTGAAGCCATGAATTTATCCTCTATGTATAAGCTCTGTGTTAACAAATGTGACCTTGATTCCACGTTTAGCAATCTCTATTAACAATTTTGTCAAAGGCCCAACATGACCGTGTGCTGGACAAGGAATCAACAGAACATGCGGTCGCCTGAATGTTTTTAAGTACGGCAGAAATTTCCATGGGGACGAGGTCCTTTCGGGATTATCCTCATTTGAGGAGGGTACAAGAAGATTTTATATTTAATTTCTTATTTGGGGAAGGGACAAAGATGATTATTTACCCAATTTCTTTTTTGTTAAAGAGACAGGGATCAACTAGAATCCTTATTCTCTCACCCGTTCCCATCTCTCCATTTTAATTTTTAATTTTATTTTTTTTAGAATTAGTAATGAATAAATAATAAAATTTAAATAATAAAATATTAAATATTAGTATAAATAACAAATATAAAAATATTTGTACAAATATACTATGAAACTTTGGGGTCTAGTTAGCTGGTTGTACTCCTAAATCACTATTTGATTAGGTCTTATTCAAAAAGTATTTGCCCATAATTCTTGTTTTAAATTTTTATTTAATAAAACAAAAACTAAAGCAAAAGTTAAAGCTATAACATCCAAACTTTACAAAGATATATTGTAAAACTGTACTTTACTTAAATTTTTTATTTTTATATGATTAAATTAAATTTGAAAACTAAAAATATATTAGTTATTCGGGGTTATTCAGGATCGGGAACCCTCAAAGATCTTTTGTTATTATTTGGAAAGGGGACGGATCCCCTTAAGCAATTTTGATGGGGATAGGAACGAGGTGAGAATATTTATACAATATCAGAGACAAATATGGGGATGTCAGTCTCCTCCCCTCTCCTCCCCATTGCCATCCCTAAATGTTTACACTTCAACTTCTTCTACTTGTCTATGATGCCGTTTGCACAAATTATAAGAATTTTACATTGATTTTTGTTTCAGTGCTAATGAATGTATCTTTATACAAATGTTATCAAGTATTTATCCTTCAACATCAATCTCTCACAGTGGCGAAGTTATTTGGGGGCTGGGGTGGGCTACAGCCCGTCCAAAATTTTAAAAAATTTACGAAAATACCATATGCCTAATTTACAAAACTAACATTATTTATATTTTTATTTACAATTATAACCACATCATCATTGACAATATTACCATTCCACTCATTTACATAATAAATTAAGAAAAAGAGGATCCCACTTGTGGAATAAACTGTCCCTTTGCATAATAAATTAAGAAAAATGGGATCCCACTTGTGGAATAAAAATGCCCAAATAAATTTTTAAAAAAATTCCTTTTTAATTGTTCAAGAGTCCAGAACGTGCTTCCCTTGGTTTCTTCGCCTTTCTTCATTTCTTCGTCTTCTTCAACTTTGGCTTCTTTAGACTTCAATTCTACGTCTTGTTCTGGTAAGAAAATTTATTTTTTTGTTTAATCACTTACAATATATTTATAAACTGTGAGGTAGTAAAAATTAAATTATCTCAGTTAGAATAATTATATACTTGATTAGAAATTAAAAAAATTGATTGTATAAAATTAAATTATTGTTAGATCAAATGGAGACTATAAATTCCCTCCAAATATAATGTTAATCAATAATTTGTCAATTAAATTTATTGTTTGGCTTTTGAATTGTGTCAATGTGTTATTGTGATGATTGATGAAGTAGGAACTAACGGTCTATGCTTTTATTAATTTGTTAATTAAATTTATCAATGATTTTTTTTAATTGCTCTTATATTTTTACTTCTTTATTTTTCAGGCGTTAATTAATGTCAAACAATCAATCATTAAAACCTAGAAAAACTCTTCTTGCATTTTTTAAGAAAAAAGATGGTGGTCAGTCATCAAGTGAGGTTCCATGTGATGTTGATGATCCTAAATTAGATGAGCAACTCACATTCAAGTCTCGACGAGTTGAAGCTCAAAGTGAAAATATTGCTTCATTAGAACGTGAACCGAAGTTACGTAAACCAATATGGACATATCCTGTTAATCAACAAGATTGACATCAGGAGAATGTATATTAGCATGGGTCCATATCAACCAAAGTTAAAAGACTTTCCACCTTCATTTGATGGGCAACAATTTCGTCGATTTCAATACACTTGGTATGCACAATTTCCTTGGCTTGAGTATTCTAAAGAAATTGATGCTGCATATTGTTTTGCATGTTTTCTTTTTGACGAAAAAAATGCAAAATATCCTAAGTTTACAATTGAAGGGTTTAAGAGTTGGAAGAGAATTAATAATGGAGAGAGATGTTCTTTTTTGCATCATGAATGGGGGCTTAATTCACATCATACTAAGGCTATGCTAAAGTGGGGTGGTTTAAAAGAATTCATCTCAACATATAGATAGAGTCATGAATGCACAATCATCACAACAGATTTTACAGAATAGATTGTGGCTTCAAACCTCAATAGAAGCTGTTAAATGGCTTGCAAAGCAAGCATGTGCTTTTAGAGGTCATGATGAGTCCATTAATTCCTCTAATCTTGGAAATTTTATTGAAATGATAAAGTATTTAGCAAGGATGAATAAAGATATTGCTGAAGTTGTCTTGGAAAATGCTCCGGGCAATGCAAAATATACTTCATCCGATATTCAAAAGGAGCTTTTGAATATCATTGCCAATAGAGTACGACAAAAGATTCGTGAAGAAATTGGAGGTGCAAAATTTTGTGTTCTTGTTGATGAAGCACAAGATGAATCTAAAAAAGAACAAATGGCTATTATTTTGAGATATGTTGATTGTGATGGATTTGTTCGTGAACGATTTTTTGAAGTTGTGAATGTGAAAGAAACTAGTGCATCAATTCTTAAAAAAGAAATATATAATGTCCTTACTCATTATAATCTTTTGGTTAAAGATTTACGAGGACAAGGATATGATAGTGCTAGTAATATGCGAGGTGCATGGAATAAATTGCAAGCATTATTTCGAGAAGACTTTCCATATGCATATTATGTACATTCTTTTGCTCATCGGCTGCAACTTGCATTAGTGAAAGTTTCCAAAGATGTGTCTGATGTATGGGTATTTTTTTCAACTTTGAATTCCATTGTCAATGTTTTTGGTTCCTCTCCTAAGCGTCATTCTAAGTTGAAATCTATTAGGGAGGCTGAAATTATTGATTTGATAGCCTCTGGGGAGCTTGAAACTAGTGCATGAGCTAATCAAATTTGTTCATTACAACGACCTGGAGCAACTCGTTGGAGCTCTCATTTTACTTCGGTCAGTAGGTTGATCAGTATGTTTGGTGCTGTTCATGAGTATCTTGAAAAGATGATTTGCAATGGATTGAATAATGACATACGAGGGGAAGCTAAAGGTGTGTATGATGCAATGTCAACCTTTAAATTTGTTTTCATCTTGCATTTGATGAATAAGGTTTTAGGGATAAGTGATTTACTTTGTCAAGCATTACAAATGAAATCTCAAGACATTTTAAATGCTATACATTTAATATCAGATATAAAATCACTTCTTCAAAGCTTAAGGGAGAATGGTTGGGATATGTTTATTAAGAGTGTGATATCATTTTGTGAAAGTCATCATATTGATGTGCCTAGAATGAATGATCGCCATATGAAAGGTACGATGCGTTCTTGTCAGCAGAGAGATTATGTTACAGTAGAGCATTATTATCGAATTGATTTGTTTAATGCTGTAATAGATTTTTAGTTGATGGAGTTAATTAATAGATTTACTGATCAGACGATGGAACTTCTTACTCTGAGCTCTGCTTTGAATCCTGTTGATTCTTTAAATCATTCAATGTTGATGATATTTGTAATCTTGCAGAGAGATTTTATCCTCGAGATTTTACTCAATTTGAGATACTTGCTTTGAGAAGAGAGTTAGAATGTTTTCAGATTGATGTGCTTCGTCTTGTTGAGTTTCAATGTATTTCTTCACTTTCTGAATTATGTCGAAAAATTAGTTGAGACAAGAAAGTCTCAAATTTACTTTTTGATAAGCAGATTGATTCGTTTAGTGTTGACTCTTCCTGTTTCGACTGCAACGACTGAACGAGCATTTTCAGCTATGAAACTTATCAAAACACCACTTCGAAATAAGATGGAGGAGTTTTTATCAGATTGTATGGTTATCTATATTGAAAGAGAATTTGTAGACACTATCGATTCAGATTCGATAATAGATAAATTTAATTCTCGAAAGTATCGCAAGACACAACTAAAATAATACTTAATTGTAATTGAATTATTTCTTGAATTTGATGTATTTTCTTATATATTAATGAATTTTCATCACTACAACAAAAATGCCTTTTAGCGAGGGAATAAATCCCTAGGCAATACAAGATTTCCCTCGGTAATTCGTATTTCCTAGGGAAATTTTCCGTCGGAGTCCGTCGTGAAAACGCTTATCGTTAAAGACGCAAAGGCCACAAGCCGTCTGGAAAATTATATTTTACCAAGGGAAATTTCCCTCAGTAAAATGAAAAAAATCCGTTGGTATAATTTTTTAAGACGATGATATAAAAATATTTCCTAGGGACGTTTTTATCGGTAATAGTGTATTACCGAGGAATATTTTTGTGGGTATTAGTATACCTACAAGTTCTAATTTGTCGGTAATGAGAATAAAAGCCGTAGGTTATATTTATACTAACGAGGGAATGTTTCCCTCGGTAATAAGACTAAATGTGTAGATGCACTTATTAGTTAGAATTTTTTTCCCTCGGTAATAAAATATTTCCAAAGAATAAAAGCCGTAGGTTATATGTATACTAACGAGGGAATGTTTCCCTCGGTAATCAGACTAAATGTGTAGATGCACTTATTAGCTAGAAATTTTTTCCCTCGGTAATAAAATATTTCCAAAGAATTTTTGATGTCGATGAAAATACATTCTCGTCGAACCTAAACACCAACAAATTTTGTTGGATGATTACCCTCGGCATTAAATAATTGAAGATATACATTAATCCCTCAGAAATTATTGTTTTCCTTAAGAAATGTAATTTCATAATATTGATTAAATATTAAATGATTTTTAAAAATAAACTATTTATTTCCTTTGTCATTCATTAAGCCATTCATACTTAAATTGGATAAGAATGTACCTAAATTGATGGAAATCAAAATAATATTAACACAATCATCTGCAATTGTTTAGTCATTGTTCAACCTTATACAAAATGATGCATCTTCATCAATTGTTGCCAAGATTAATGATTAAAAAGTTACATTGCATATTCTTACTTCTTCAACATTCCATCAAGGATTTGAATCATCACTTATAGTTTGTTCTTCATCTTCATCTTCTCCAATATTATCCTGCATATTTTAAAACCACATTTTGTTACTTTACAAAAATTAAAGAAAGAAAAAGACAATAACATGATTCAATTATAGCCTTTTCAAATTTGAGATTTAAAAATAATCTAAGACATCTATTTAATTTAGGAGTTGAAACCTCATTGCATTGTTTAACTTCATAAACAAGGTCATGCATGTATTAAAACCAAATTTGAGAGGAAAAATGGTGGATTATGGCGTCAAATTTGAGAGGAGAAGAACCGGCTTTGGAGAGAGAAGACATTCGGCTAACCGAAAGAGAGAAAACAAGAGAAAGACTATAAGAATTCACGAATCCGGCTAACCGGATTTTACTAACCGGTTAGCCGGTTAGTAAACAGAATGGCAGCCAAGCTATTCGGCTAACCGGTTTATGTAACCGGTTATCCGGTTTCAATACAGCTTGTATTCAATTTGAAAACGGCCTTCCGGTTTGGAATTCGGTTACCCGGATACATTCCAGATTTTAGGGAAGAGACAAACGGCTTACCGGTTTCTTGAACCGGTTGTCCGAATGAAAAACAGAAGCTTTCCTTTAAGAATTCGGCTGACCGGATGCTTACAACCGGTTAACCGTTTTGAAGACAGATTAGGTCTTGAGAGAATTCGGCTGACCGGAAGCAGAAAACCGGTTATCCGGTTTTAAAACAGAATGCAAGCATTGCAAAAACGGCTTTCCGGTTTTGAATAACTGGTTATCCGGTTTTAAAACAGATTGAAGCTTTGCACAAACGGCTTGCCGGTTTTGAATAACCGGTTATCCGGTTTTAAAACAGATTGAAGCTTTGCACAAACGGCTTTCCGGTTTTGAATAACCGGTTATCCGGTTTTAAAACAGATTGAAGCTTTGCACAAACGGCTTTCCGGTTTTGAATAACCGGTTATCCGATTGCCTTCCAGAAAAATTTCAACACAAAAAAATTTAATTTGTTATCATCAAAATTAATTTGTTCACCAGAAGATGTAACCAAAAGATTCATCCATATAATATGCAACACAAACAAGGCCCACAACAACTGAATGCTCAGGAACACCCTTGTTATCAAGCCTACAACTTTGGCTTCGCTTGGAGACTTAAACTACATTTTTTTGAAATACATGAAACCTTTAAATTAGCTGCCATATTTCAGAAAATAGGAGAATGAAATTAGAACAAACAAACGTCAAGACTTTGAACAAGCAAATTAACACTGCTACAGCAATATAATACCACTCACAGAAAAGTATCAACAAGCTAAAATAAAACAAATGAAAATTAACCATCTAAGTATCACTTAATGATGAATTACAAACGAAATTTCACCATTAACCAATCAAGCTACAATTATACTAGAATAGATTCATGAGAACAACACTTATTGAGATGTTTATCTATCAACAATAAATTTTCATAATAACAAGTTTTATTCTTGAGCAAGAGAGGAGGATAAAGGGAATAATCATACCTTGTTAAACTCTTGCTGGAATCTCGATTGAGACATAATAAAATTCATTTTCTCTTCCATTTTTTTCATTTGCTCTTTCACATTTCTAAGCTCGCTTAATTCTTCTTCCATTTTCTCTACTTTTATCTCCAATTCTCTCCTTGGTATCACATGAATGTCGTTATGACTTCCATCATCTAAAGAACGATAAACATCATTTGGTTTCATACCTATACCCAGTTGAAAACAAAATTTCGTGTCAAAACACAAATATACAAATGGAGTACAATCAAAGTAATACCAACCTAACAAAGTTACATTTTTTTTGTGACAAAAGACTCAATTACAATTATAATAATACCTCCCCAGCCCACAACTCGACATTTCTTAGGTGGTCCCATTACTTGACGATAAATAGCCAAGCTGGACTTTTCAGCACCTTCACTTTGATACAAAGATTCCATGTTCTCCTGCAAATTTTCAAATAATAATGAGTTTTTGATACATAAAATTAAAAAAGAAAAAAACAAATTATAAGTGAACAAAGTATATACATGCAATTCCTTTGCATGGTCACTTGCCCAATCACCATTGCTTTTGACATGAAACTTTCTGAAGCATTCAATTGGATCAGGTTCAACTCCTGATTCATCTAACTGAAATTAAATAAAAAATTAAGGTATAAATAGACATCAGCTCATACACACATACATATGCATTGCTTTTTAGTCGTTAAATGTTGAAAACTTATAAAAAACTTTACCAGATCTTTTCTATACTTAGCCATAGGAACTGAACCTGTTGTATGAGCAGTGCACTTCAATGATCGATTACCCTTGTTCAACATACTTTTGTTCTGCATGTTATTCAATAACAAATCCACTAAGATATATCTTATATTTTAGCTAAAACTAAAAAGAACAAAACTTTCACATATTACCTTCCATTTCTCATTCATCCACTTATCAACCATTTGTCTCCACACAGTAGGTGGTACACAATCTGGATTATGGGCATAGCGCTCTCCAGGTGATTTATACTTCTCAAAAATACCATTTCTCAACTCTGACATCCAATCCGGATAGCGAGATTTTACACATTTTGGGACAGCTTCCTTAAGGTCTTCCTCAGTACATGTATAGGTAAATCCCACATTCTTAAAATTTCCAAACAATCTATCAAATACTTCTTGTGGATATTCAGAAAATGTTATCCAAGGTCCTGAGATGCACTCATGGAAAATAACAGAAATTTCTCGAACGGCTTCCGTAGTTATGATCCTAACACATTAAACCATTATATTTATTCGTTAACTATGCATAAAAATAGTTTAAAGTTTGCGTATAAATCTAATAACAGCATATGAACATGTAAATGTATATTTCAAGTACAATAACCTGCCAGCATATATTTTCACTTCTATATTTTTGCCTTTAGATACACCTTTAGCTTTCCCACGACCTTTCCTTTTATTTCTAATTGAAAATAATACAAAATAAAAATTCAGGTTGTTTAGAAATAGTCAATTAGCTTATTTTTCATTATATGACAATCTTTCTCAATTCATTTAAATAATTACCTGCAGCCATTTTTGAAGATTCCATGCTAGAAACACAAGCTTCACCATTTTGCTGTTGTGCCTCACTATTTTGATGTTGCGCGGGAAGCAAAATATCTGATGCCATGTTATCAGCCCGAGAAGTTCTTACATCATCATTATTGTTATTGTTGATCATATACTGATCCAAAGTGTTGCCAGCAGTCACTAATCCGTTACTTTTCTTGCCCATAATTGCCAAGTATCTGTATTTTCAGAATATAAGCCATTACTAACAAGAAAAATAATAGACAACAACATTCACATGAAAAAAGAAAAAAAGAGAAGTGACTAATAACTAGCTCCAAGCAAAAGAAATAAAACAATCAACAATAATAATTATAATAAACAGTAGCTAATATCTAAAATTGATTTTAACTTATTTATAATGGACAAAAAATAAAAAAATTCATTCATTCCACAGCCATGGAAATCTCTTCTTCCCGATATGGTTCTCCTTCATTATTAGGCATCTCATAAAGGTTACGAGGCTTTGTCTTAATTACAGTACTCCATGTAGGATCTTTCATCCCTCTCACATAGTAAGCTTGTTGTGCTTGGGATGCTAACACAAATGGCTCTTCAGTGCTCAACTTTCTTGACATGTTAAGAATAATTTTACCATGACGATCTCTCTTAAATCCAATGCCTTGTCGAACTGTATCAAACCAGTCACAATTAAATAACACAACTTTATTCCCTTCATTGTAATAAAGTTCAACAATTTCTTTCAACACTCCATAATAAGGCATTGTAACACTTTGATCATCACTTCTCACTACAACTCCATAGTTTTGAGTTTTTCTTGTTTCATCACGTTGTATTGTGTGAAACCGAAATCCATTTATATTGTAACCCGAACAAAATAATGCTCTTTTTCGAGGACCTTGAGCCAAAGAAAGCATGTGCTTATTAGCTTGCCCTTCATCATAAAGTTTTAAGATCTACAAATAAAATGACATAATAAGATGTCACAATTAAAGTTATGTTGAAAGTCACAAGTCTTTCAATTATTATGTAAAAAAATAGTCTTTACCTTCTCTTTAAACCAACAAATAAATTCTTGTCTATGTACCTCTTCTACATTTCTAACACCTGAATTAAACAACATATTTTTGTGTTCCCTATAAGCATATAAACTTTTTTAAGTAAAACAGAAAATGTTTTATAATGAATTAATATTAATATTAGCCTAAGACTTTATCTTACTCAATAAATGGGAGACATCCATCATAATTTTGAATCACATAAAGTGTTGCAGCATTGTGAAGAGCATGACTCAATTCCCTCATATGTAAATTCCCATATGATCGCCCTGGTGTGGAAAAAATGGATAATCTATCTGTGGAGAGCTGACCTCCATCATAATTTCTCTCTTGTCTATTAAATTTAGTTTCCACACTGTGAAGATAGCGAGAGCAAAAGGTTAAGCACTCATCAGCCAAGTAACCTTCTGCAATGGAACCTTCAGGACGAGCTTTGTTGCGAACATATCCCTTAAGCTTATGTAAAAACCTGGAAATGTTTAAATTATATTGTAAGCTTATTTTATTAAAATCTAAACATGAAAAAAAAGGACATTACCTTTCTATTGGGTACATCCACCTATATTGTACTGGACCAGCAATCTTTGTTTCCCAAGCCAAGTGAATCGGTAAATGTATCATTATATCGAAAAAGGCTTGAGGAAAAATCCTTTCTAACTTGCAAAGAGTTACAGCGATTTGACTTTCAAGTCGATCTAACTTATCTTCTTTCAATACTTTAGCACACAACTCTCTAAAAAAATTACTTAGCTCAATTAATGCATCACATACATGTTTAGGCAAAATATCACAAACTAGTAATGGTAACAGTCTTTCTAAAAATACATGACAGTCATGTGTCTTCATGTTGGAAAATTTGCCATCCTTCACATTAACACATCGTGATAAATTAGCAGAATAGCCATCCGGGACTTTTATATCAGACAACCATTGCAATACACTTTTCTTCTCATCGGTTGTCAAAGTATAACAAGCAGGGGGCAGCACAATTTTTCCATCCACCTCAATTGGTTAAAGTTCCTGCCTTATCCTCATTTCTTTTAAATCCAACCGAGCATTTAAAGAGTCTTTGCTTTTTCCTTCAATGTTCATAATAGTTCCAAGCACATTGTCACACACGTTTTTCTCAATGTGCATAACATCTAAACAATGACGCAACAACAATGTTTTCCAATATGGCAATTGGAAAAAGATGCTATGTTTCTTCCAATTATGTTTCTTCCCAAAACCAGCAATTACTTGCTTTTTTTCAGCCTTTCCAAATGTTATATGTCTCAAACCTTCAAGTTCATTTAAAACTTCATCACCTTCTTGACGCTTTGGTGCAGCTCTTTTATCTATTTTTCGATCAAATTGCATCTTTTGATCCCGCCACAAATGATCTTCAGGCAAAAGTCGTCTATGACCCATATAGCATAGTTTAGAACCATTTTTCAACCTACGAGATGAGGTCTCTTTAGTGCAACATGGACATGCTAACTTTCCTTTTGTACTCCAACCGGACAAATTAGCATATGCTGGAAAGTCATTAACAGTCCACATAACGGCTGCTTTCATTTGGAAATTTTGGCTTTTTGAGACATCATATGTATCTACACCACTTTCCCATAATATTTTTAACTCCTCAATTAAAGGCCTTAAATATACATCAATATCATTTCCCGGGCCTTTGGGTCCTGGAATAAGTAATGACATAAATATATATGGTTCTTTCATACACATCCAAGGAGGAAGATTGTATGGAAATAAAAGAAAGCCAATCGCCCAATCTTAATGTTCATGTTTCCAAAAGGATTAAACCCATCAGTAGCCAACCCCAACCTTACATTTCGTGAATCAGATGCAAAGGACTCATGTGTTTTATCAAAATCTGCTGGATGCCTTAACAGCCCATCTTTCACACGATTTTCAAAGTGCCATCTCATGTCTGCAGCAGTTTTAGATGACATAATAACCTTTGAAGTCTTGGAGTTATAGGAAAGTAGCGCAAGATTTTCCATGGAACCCTTTTGATAGATCCTTTAGCACCCTTTCCTTTAGGCTTCCATCTAGAAACTCCACAAACCGGACATTGAGATAGTTGTGCATTTTCTTTATAATAAATGACACAATCATTTTTACATGCATCAATTTTCTCATAATGGAGACCAAGATCATTTACAATTTTCTTTGCCTTATAGTTGGAAGTAGGCATTTTTTCACACATTGGAAACACATCTTTCAATAGCTCCAACAACATGTTAAAAGATTTATTACTCCAACCATTGATGCATTTAATGTGCATCAATTTGACCATAAAGGATAAGTTGGAGTACTTCTCACAATTTGGATATAAAGGTTGTTCAACCTCTTTCACTAAATTAAAGAACTTTTGTGCCTCCTCATTAGGATCTTGAAAAAAACCTTATTGGATCAAGTTATACATCTCATTTTGCTGAATATTCTCATAATTTTCAGTCCTATCATCATCACTCCAATAAGTGTCACTATCACTATCACCATTCTCCCCATGGCAATACCAAGTAGTATAATCACGCCTTATCCCTTCTTCTAAAAGATGCTTATGTACTTCACTTCGAACCCTTCTATACCTATTACTACATTTGACACATGGACATAATATTTTCATATCCTCTTCTTGAATATGACGATATGCATAATCAAGAAAAGATGGTACTCCGTTGTAATAACCCATTGTTGACCTTGGCAATTGCATCCAAGATTTATCTGGCGACATGTTGCTAACAACCTTGACAAAGAAGTTAAGATAAATATTTCATAAACATTTCAACCTTGACAAGAAATCAAACAGCAGTCGTTTCTAATGGAAAAAGGTGAAGAAACAGCAGTTGTTTCTAATAGAAAAAGGGCATAAATATCAATTGTTTCTGCTGCCCAAAAATGCAGAGAGAGCGACTATTTTTGTTGTGCAAAAGTGCAGAAACAGCAGCTGTTTTTGCTGTGCAAAAGTGCAGAAACAGCTGCTGTTTTCTTGTCAAAATCTTGACTTGCTGTTTTCTTTGTGAAAAGTCTGAAGCAGACTCTTTTCTTTTGTAAACGTGCAGAAACACCAGCTGTATCTAATGCTTAAAACTGCAATACAACAGTTGTTTCTGCAATTTTCAAACTGCAGATACAGCAGCTGTTTCCGGAGTTAACAAGGTGCAAAAACAGAGCATGCTTGTCCAATTTTAAGTATTAAACTGTAGAAATAATTACACATTTGCGTATAAAAGATGGCAGCTCTTAGCATGTTCAACATAAAGTCATGAGCAATTGGAAGACATATACCTGAGCTATCAGAGGCTTTCCCAGCACATTGTAAGAATGATATGAGTAAGCTTTTTTAAATTTCACTTCAGATCTTGATAAGCTGCCAAAAAAAAAAGAAGAAAAAAACCAATGTAACATTTATAGAGCAAATAAATTTCACAATAGCTTTAAACTATTATAGTAAAGTATTTTATCAGTAATGAGATTGTCTACGGCTCAAAAAATCTAAAACTTGTTCAGCTGGAACACCATGAAAATCACAAAAATAATGTTTGACATCCAATAGGTCCTCATCATGTTCTAAGAACTGAAAATTCAATTAATTAACCTAAATAAATTAAACAAAATCTTAAAAATTCAAGTGACAAGCTAAAAAAAATAATGATAAAAAGATTAATTAAGTAGGGATTGATGCAGCAGTAAAAGAAATAAGAGGATGAAATATCAAAATTAGTTGAACATGCTGACCTAACTACCGACTTTGACCAACGTCATTTTTCTTCTTCAATTGATTTTGGGGGAAACAAAAGAAAACAAGATTTTTGGATTCGGGCTCATTGGTGAAAAAGAAGATTTTGACTTTTTGAGTTTTAACAGATTGGCTTAGAAGAGGGATTTTAGCTTTTGGCAAAGTGGGGAAAGGGAAGAAGAGGCGTTAGCTTTAGCTTAGAAGAGGCTTTCCCGCTTTTTTTTTTTTTTTTTTTAACCTTTTCTTTTTTCTTAAGCATTTATATATTACTATCAAACTAATATTCTTTTTGTGGCATTCAAAATGTGCAGTGTTAATTAATATTTTAAATAGTATTTAAAATATAATACTAATTAAAGATTAATTAGTATAAGAAACAGTTTATTACCGACGGCGTTAAAACTCCTTGGAAATAGTTTAATATTTCCGAGGGAATATTCTACTTATTCCGAGACATTTGGATGTCGTCGGTCGAAACTTTTGGCGCAATAACTTCGCGCGAAAAATTATGGCAATACCAAGGGATTATTTTCTATTTTTCCGACGAAATAAAATAGTGTAGGTAATATTGTTGATTTTTTCAGCATTTGCCGACGGATTACAAATTCCCTTGTAAATATACAATTTAACGAGGGAATGTTCTGCTTATTTCCGAGGAAATTGGTACCCTAGGTAATAATATATTTACTTTTATCTGATTACCTACGAACAATAAAGTTCCCTAGGAAATAGTAGGTTTAGCTAGGGATTTTTGTTTCCCTCATAAAATGGCGGTCGGAACTACCCATTTTTGTTGTAGTGCATTAAGCTTTATATTTTTAATTGGGATAACATTTAGACTTGGAAAAAAAATTTAGCCCACCCAAAAATTTTTTTCTGGCTTCGCCCCTGAATTCTCTCACATGCATTTTGTACTCTTGCTTATCATCAGAATGCCAGCCATCAACGTATCGGATCTACCCTAAAGCAGAGCCAACGCGGCCATGCAATGGACTTAAGAAAAGAAATATATCTCCTCTTTCTGACAAATATACAATAAAATCATAATTGTCCAATAGTGATAAATAATTAATCATTTTAAAATACACAAGACTCTTTGACCGTAAACTTCTTTTCTTCTAGTGTTATTAAAAATGGGACAAAATTGCTTTCAGTAAAGGGATAGCCTGCCGAAATATTTACATCTTTTTATTTTTTGTAATGACAATTTTATACGAAAAATTGCAGACCAATTTTCCAAACATCGCGATTGTAATTTGTCATTAAAGAAGTCACACACCATAGTTTAGCAACAACATTAACAGATGTGCAGACTAGACTACAGAAACTAACAAAATTAAAACGACTTTAATTACGAACAGTTCTTCAGATAAAGCTGGAAACACACCTCTTGTGTTGAATTACTCCTTCCGTAGATTTAGATGCCTTCCATGCAAACAGCTGGAAATCAACATGCTAATGCTTGGAGATGTGAAATAAAGCCTTCAAAATTTCTAAATGAAGACCCGCTTTCAATTAAACTCTTTCTTGCCATTTCTTTCATCTTAGAACTTTCATAGATTATAAGAGAATAGTAAAAAATTTATCTTCATTAAACTCTAAAACCCGACAAGAAAATTAAGAGAGCAATAAATATTTAAGAAAAAAACACATTGCTTCAGCTTTTCTTCAGCTGAAACACATAGTTCTTCAAAAAAAATTAATAAATAACTGTATCTTATAATTGTGACTTTGATCTTAGTAAGCTCCCGTCGAAACGCAATAAACACTTATTATTCCACTAAGTTTTATAGCCTTTTCTTAGTCGTTTCTCATGATTCTTGTTTTTTAATAAGCACATTGTGACCAATGGATCTTTAGTCCAATGAGAGAAGCCTTGCACTTACAATGGCAAGTGTAAGGGTTCGAACTTCCATAAGAGTCTTATGAAGGCTAGTTTCAGTACTCTCTCAATTATCAGCTAATTGAGTGAAGACAGTCTCTCCCTTACGAAATGTGAGTGAAGTAGACACCCTTCGAATATTTGAGAAATTTTAAAGTATCTGGACAAATACTTTAGTGGGCTAATATATGGCGGTGGTCCCGGTTATATAATATAATTGTAAATATTAATTGTAATGTCTAATTTAATGTCAATAACAATCTGTGTATAACAGAATTTAAAAAAAAAAAAAGGCTCATTGTACAATCACAGCTAGAAATTAACACCCTAATATTTTTATCTAGGGAAATTATCATTCGTGTACCCTAAAGACGCACCTTTATCAAAAATACTACAACAGTTTCAAGTTGTATCAATCGTCCACCCATAATTGTCAAAATGTATCTACCCACCACTATTCCGTTAGCCACCGTTTGTAAAAGGTTATGTCATGAGGGTAAAGTTGTCTTTTAAGATAATAAAAGTTTTGATTGAAAGTGACATGTCGTTCAATAATGGATGACATGTCGTTCACTACAGAAAAATATTGTTTCATTAATATAAAACGAAGTCGTTCAACAGAGCTAAAACATAACAATTAAACGACATCGTTTCATTGTATACAAGAGCAAAAAAATGTGAAAGGGAAGAAAGTCTTGGCAAACATTCGAGAGAAAGCTTTCGTCAGAGAGAAAGCTTCCATCAGAGAGAAAGTTCCATCAAAGAGAAAATAATTAGCCGCTCTTGCCCATTTCCACTGACTTTTCACCAAATACATTAAATAACCTCAATATTTAAACAAGTATAGCCAACGTTTGTGGAGTTTAATTTGAGGAGTTAGCTTGTTTTGTTTCGAAGACAGCAAGTAAAGCATCAGTTGTTGGGTATGTTCATAAATCAAGCTTGTTTCATACAATATATCTTTTATTTAATGAATAAGTGTAAGATATTGTAATAAATTATTTGAATTTGTATTTTTTTATTTATATTACAAACCCTAGAGTGCAGAAAATTAAGAAATGGGTTGTGGTTTATGTGGGTAATGTTTTTACATGTTAAAATTTAAACAAAGTGCGTTTAAATGATATTGGTTCTGGTTTTCATGGGACTATTTTTATATGTTAATTGAAATCATTATTTGCTACTATATGCGTTCGATTGTATGTTAATTTCGTGTATTTACTTGAGTGTGGTATGGTGGTGTTTATTTCGTGTTTTATTTTTAAAAAACTTGAGTTTGCATTTATAAGTATGTCCTGTTCTGTTTGGTGTCACAGCAGACATGTCTTCAATGGACTTAGTAATTTCTTTTGGAGGAGAAAAACACAATGTTGGCTTGATTCACCCTGAAGATTTTACCGTTGATAGAATAAGAGCTGAGGCATTGAAGATAACTAGTGTACATGGGTTAGATGAAGCTGGAAAAATCCTATTAAATGTGATGAATCCAGAGAACAAAGTGAAGATTGTGTTAGATTCTGATTTTGGTTTGAAATGCTTAACTGGGATACATAATTTGATGGGTTTAACTACATTTGAAGTTGATGTTATTCCATTTTTATGCCCTCAATATCCAGATTCTCCGTTAATACATTCGTTGTTGTTTAACCTAGGAATACAGTTGCCTACAGAAGTTATAAATACATTGAATGATCATTTTAATAGAGTAGATATGGAGAGAGGTACCCCAAAAGTTAACCATTCAATTAAAGATGAAGATGAATTATTATCAAACCAATCAGATAAAAGAATTCATAGGGATGATGATGATGATGATGGTGATGATGATGAGGAGGAGGAGGATGAGGAGGAGGAAGTTGATGTGCAGGCACCATCTGCTGTGCATGTTGAAGATGATTTATTATCGGATTGGTCAGATAAAGAGACTAACAATGATGATGATGGTTGTGAAGAACCTGCTGTGCTACCATACCACAGCGATGATAATGAGGGTAGTGATAGTGATGCTGATGTATTACTGGATGATGATACCAGGGAGGTTGAAATGGTAGTTAACTCTTCAGATGAAGACAAAAATGTTGGCAGTGTGCAGTTTAGAGATTATTTAGAGAAACATGAGTATAAATTAGATGCTGATGGAATTCATAGGCTGAGAGTGGGTGATGTGTTTAGAGATGTGGGTCATTTTAGAGAAGTGTTGCATGAGGTGATGGTTAGGAAAGGGTTTAATATTAACATAAAATATAGTGAACCAAGGAGATATTATGCAACATGTAAAGAGCCCGGCTGTCCGTGGTTTGTCAATGGTGGAAGACTAAATGACAGAAATGGTTTTTGGTTGCGAGGGTATCACAAAAAGCATGAATGCAGGCTTACGAAGAAATCTGTGAAAGTGACCTCTACATGGATTGCTGAAATGATAAAAGGACATGTTGGTATTGATCCTAATGTCAAGATATCTCTTCTCAGGACTTATATGCAAGAAAAATTCAGATTGAAGATCGAAAAGCTGACAATGTATAGGGCTAGAGAAAAAGCAAGGATTCTAGTGTATGGTGATCAATCTAAAGGCTATCGGTGTTTGATGCTTATTATTCATCAGGCTGATCCAGGAGCTATGTGCAAGGTGCTTTGTGATGCAGTCAGTTATCCGGAAAAGTGTCTGTTTCAGAGATTCTTTGTTGCTTTTCCAGCACAAAGAAATGCTTTCCTTAATGGTTGCAGACCGTTTATTGGGATAGATGGGTGCCACTTGAAGGGGAAATATGGTGGAGTGTTGTTGGCTGCTGTTGCTGCAGATGCTAACAAAGGGATTGTCCCATTGGCATTATCGGTATGCGAGATTGAGAATACCGAAACATGGAGCTGGTTTCTTGAACACTTACACAATTATTTCGATGATGGAAGGCAGGTAACATTCATAAGTGATAGGCAAAAGGGGCTGTTGAATGCGATCCCAAACACATGGCCTTTTGCCTACCACAGGGCATGTTGTAGGCATGTATATGCTAACTTTGCCAAAGACCATGCTGGTGCCAAATTGCGAAATCTTTTCTGGAGGGCAGCTAAGAGCAGTAATAAGCATGATTTTGATGAAGCAATGGCACTAATTAAAGATGAAAAGATAGAAGCATACAATTGGTTGGAAAGAGAATTGCAAGGGTACACTTGGTCTATGCATGCATATGTGAAGCGTAAGGTGGAAGAAGCGTGATAATGCATCCAATGCTTCAATGGTGGATTTTGCCTTATAGAGATAGGCTTGTTTTGTCAATGCTTGAGGAGATTAGATGCAGACTTATGAAAAGATTCACAAAGAGAAGAAATGAGGCAAACAGTTGGCCAAAAACTATTGCTCCTAGAATTTACAAAGAGCTGGATAAAGCATACAAAAAAGGAGAGAAAATGGTTGTGCACCCATCAGGAGACTTGAATTTTCAGGTCATTGATAAATCTTATTATCCAGCTAGGAGGTTTATAGTAAAATTAGAAGACAAGACACATGATTGTGGAGTCTTGAAATTCTTTGGCTTACCACTCTCATGCCATGGCTAGCATAGGTTATGCAAGACATGAAACTGAGGAGTACATTCCTTTTTGCTTCACGAAGCAAGCTTATATTAATACTTACTCAGTTATGTTTAATCCTATTCCTGATGAACGTACATGGGAGCGTGGTGAAAGGCCGTTGATTGATCCCCCAATTGTGCAGAAAAAAATTGGAAGGCCAAAGAAATGTAGGAAGAGGCATCAACCTCAAAACGCAGCGGAAATTTTTTATCAATTGCTCGGTTTGTGGTGGCTCGAACCACAATTTAAGATCTTGTCCGTTGAGCCCATCAGTCGTAAGGGTAGCTAGAACTACAAGTACTAATTCTCAGGCAAGTACAGCGATGACAGACCGTGTACCAAATGGTCCAGGTGAGGGCTCTAGTGCTGGATCAAAGAAAAGGAAAACTACAAATACTGCTAGAACAAACAGAAAAAGAGGTTGATTCGATTGATTTTCTTTTCTTATATTTCATAGTTCATAAATCATAACTGCATATATATAAGCTTAATTTCTTTTATGGTCCAGGTGAGGGCTCCAGTGTTGGATCAAAGAAAAGGAAAACTACAAGCACTGCTGGAACAAACAGAAAAAGAGGTTGAATTACATTGATTTTCTTTTCTTGTATTTTATAGTTCATAAATCATAACTGCATATGTAGAAGCTTAATTTCTTTTAAATTTTGCAATGTATGAAGGGCTGTAGGTGTCAGCTTATCCCAAGTCGGCCAATCTCAAAATCTTTCACAAGCTTCAGCTGTAACAGGTGTTTTGTATTGAGTTTGATGCCTATTTTGTATGGTATAACTTCATTGCGAATAATCTGTGAACTATATATATGTGGTTTTAATTTATTCTGTATTTTGTAATGTATGAATGACTTCAGATATCAACTTATCCCAACTGAATCAATCCCAAAATCCATCACAACTGTAACAGGTGCTTTGTAATGAGTTCGGTGCTCAATTTCAGTTTCCTAAACTATGTTGGTTATCTTATTTCGACTAAACTTTATTTTTGGATGTGTTTTATTTGTTGGAACATTTATTAGAAGAGATTCTAATTTGCCGTTTTAATATTTTGGATGTCTCTACTGGATTATTACTATTTCAGATAAATTATTTATTAGATGTGTTTTGTTGAAGATATATATTATTCATTGGTGGATGTGCTTTGTAATTACAGTTGACGGTTTATTATTCTTTGGATGTGTTCTGTTGAAGATAATTTATTTCGTGGATGTGTTTTGTTTAGATAATGGCTGTTTTAGATAGATTTTACAGTCCAATTCCAGATTATTATTGATTACTTTCTCATGAAGACAGTTACAAATACACATACTAGCACAATTAAGATATATTTAAGCTTTCCCTCAATGATTTTCAGCCTCTTTTTTATTTTCACCATATCTTCAGCCAGCTTCCAGTTTTGCTCATATGACATCTCCTCATTAGTATTAGGATATATGAGATATTCAGTAGTTAACCATTCCCAAAAATCACAATGTTTCACTCCACAATGCTTCCACTTGCATGACCAAAACATTGCATTAGGATTTTGCAATGTAGTTGACACCATGCTTGTACGCCGCACTTACAATATTTTGGTGGCATTTCACTTTTTTGTATCTTTTGAATTCATTGACAGCAGAACTTGATGCTTGACTTGAGGCCATTTTCAAATGAATGTGGTTTGTAATAGCACAATGAGAGTATTTGTTATTGTATTTGAAGTGAATGTTGGGTGTGGGGTGGAAGAGAGCAGGGGTGTGCTGCTAGTTTTTGGTTATAAGGGTTCTTGTTCTTTGGTTTTTTTGTTATAAGGGTTGCCTTCTTGGTTTTTGGTTATAAGGAGCAAATTTTTGTTTGTTGCAAGGAAATGTGTTCTTGATATAGCTCATTATATAGCCGAAATATATCCGTTATTGCCTCCAATCGGATCTATTTGGTTTGCTTGGTTTTCGGTTATTTTGTCTTTCAACGGTATTGTGAGTTTTAAGGGCATATCTGTAATTTCATAATAATTCTGTTAATTTACAAACGGTGGCTAACGGAATAGTGGTGGGTAGATACATTTTGACAATTATGGGTGGACGATTGATACAACTTGAAACTGTTGTAGTATTTTTGATAAAGGTGCATCTTTAGGGTACACGAATGATAATTTCCCTTTTATCTATGAAGTAGAGCTTTTAAAGTTTGTAAACAAGGATCCACCCTCAAAGAGATTTTTCAAACTATTTCTTCGAAGTTCAATAAATTTGCTTAAATAGAATCATCATTTAGCACCGCGACCTTCCTTTAAATTTTGTTATGATCGTATTTTCAGTCCCATATGATATTAAGAATAGACGGTTGTAACTTACAATACTAAAACATTTGGTAAACATTAATAACTTAAATAATTTAATCTCTCCCTTATATGACAAAAAAACTAATAATATGTTTTACTACTATCATCAAAATTATCATTTAAAATTTATATTTATTATATATTATTAATTTATATTTATAATTATATTTTTATTTTCACAATAACTAGCAATTAAAAATTATAATACCTCGTTATTAAATAATACCTTCGTCTAAAAAAGAAATTGTTAATAAATTTTCAAGCAGAGCCAATGCGGCAAGTCAATTAGGGTTTGGAAGAACCTAACTGCCAGTTTGCAACAAGCACATTCAAACAAAAACCCGTACCTGTCACTGGTCATAATGCTCAAACCAGCTGTCCTAGCAAAAAAGTTAAGAGAATCAGCTGTCGTGTGAACCTGCCGAAATGTTTATTTATGTATTTTCTTTTTATATATTTCCAGAAATTCTGCTGGAAGCCAATTTTCCAAACATCAAGATTTCATTTTGTCATTAAAGAGGTGACACTCCATAGTTTAACAAGAAGATTAGATTAACAGAAGTGCAGAACATAACCAAATTAAAAAGAATTTACCAACACAGCTTCAAATAAATTTAGTTCCCTTCTGTGCAAGCAGCTGGGAATCAACATCCTATTGCTTTGAGCTGTGAAATAAAGCTTTCAAAATTTCTAAATGAAGATCCGCCTTCAGCTAGACTCTTTCTTGCCGCTTCCTTCATCTTCAATGCATTTGCTTTAATTCCGTCATCATTCAGCAGTGCTTTCACCCGATTATAAATTTCTTGTCTTGTTATGATTCCATTTTCGTCCGGACAAAATTGTAAACCAACTTTCCAAGCCTCACAAATGTAATTTCTGTTTTGATATTGGTCTACAAAATAAGGCCAGCACAGAAAAGGAACTCCCATGCTTAGGCCTTCGATAGTTGAATTCCATCCGCAATGACTCAAGAAACAAGCAACAGAAGGGTGACCTAAAACCTTTTCTTGAGGCGCCCACTCGACAAATTTTCCACGATCTGAAACCCTCTCAACAAATCCATCAGGGAGGTTAGCGTGCAATCTGTTCATGAAATCTGGTCGAATAACCCACAAAAATGGCTGGTGTAATGATTCGAGGCCCAAGGCTAATTCTTCCAATTGTTGCTGGCTTAAGACCGCTGAGCTGCCAAATGCAACGTAAATGACGGAGCCTATTGCTTATTTGTCAAGCCAGCTTAAGCAAGTCGAGTCCTCTGGCCAGAAGTTTATGGCTGAATGCTCCGAATGATCACTCCCTAGTAATGGACCGATGGTGAAGATGTTTGGAACTAGATCGCAGGCCGGAGAGTCGAGTTCATAGAAGGAGTTGCAGAGAATCCAATTTGAAATTTTGAGAGATTGGGCAACAGCGGATGTTGCTTCAAAGTACAGCTTCTGTACATCTGGTTGACTTGGAAAGCTCCATATGTACTCGTTCTTTTTCCAGGGAAGAGTATCCTCTGACAGCACGATCAACTCATCACTAGTTGCATTTCCTGCATCCCAATAATTCAGTAATCCAATTAGGCTCAAATATTGATCGTGGACAGGTGAAATAAGTGAACCATTCAAATTTGAATCATCATTTTCAAACTAAAGGTAGAGCACACGTTGAGTGCAAGTTAACACATTTCATATTAGTTTTGGAGCTTACCAGTAGAACCTAAATTTCCAGCCTCAACAAGTTTAGGGATATGAAGCACCAGGGGCAAGTATGCCGGTGCAAAAGTGACGACTGCAGCTCTCGCGATTCCCATCTGCTCGGCAATTTCTAATGCCCATCCAACACTAACATCCGCAATTACAGAGCTGATTTGCTCACAATCGTTTGATTCCTTAACCTTCTCAATACAATTCTTCAAGCGGCCTGGCATGACTGCTAGCATGCTCTGTGTCAGCTTTTGAAAATCTTTTTGGTCAGCTTCTTGTAATACCAGTCCATCAGGAACTAAAACCACCGTTATCAGGCTAGAAGGCTAGACTTTTTATCTTCCTGAGGCATTGAAGCCATGATTTTGGCTGTCGTATGCTCTGTGCTAAAAATTGACCTTAATTCTCTGTTCAGCAACCTTAATTGACAATTTCACCAACGGCCCAGCATGACCCTGTGCTGGAAATGGCATCACAAGAACATGAGGTTCCCTGCCCATTGAAAGTAGTTAAACTTTTCCTACTGAATTGCAAGCTATACACAATATTTACGACTAATAGAGTACTTGCAAAAGAACAGGAATTAAAACAAAAAAAAAGGTACTCTGAAGCAAAGATTTCACACATGCTTAAAAAAATATTATAATATATTTATAATTTTTATCTAAATTATTATTTAAAAAATTAAATTTATTACATGAAATTATTAAACAAATTTTTCAATCACCACAAATACAAAGCAGAAACATTGCGGTCATGATTCATGCCAGTAGACTTTGGAAAAAGCTCGCTGCCAGTTGCCCCAATATGGCTTGTTGCTCTCGCATTCAAACAAAAACCTGTATTTTTTTTTTAATACTGATGAAGTATTAAATTGTTGTATTACATAATTATTTACAATAATTGTTATTAAAACAGATATTACATATTCTGATATTTACAATTAAATATATATATTTGAGATTTATATTATTACATTAAATTTTATAAAGTACATGTCTAGTACAAATAACCCTTCACAAGAAGAAATATCTTTACTCCACTCGTATTTTACAAAGGAGAAAGATTTTTTAATATTTACATTAAACAAAAACCTGTACTTGTCACCGGACATTATGATATCATTACATATTTAAAATGCACAACATTGTTCAAAGGACATTATGATACCATTACATATTTAAAATGCACAACATTTTTCAAACCAGCTGTCAAATGAAAAAAAGGAAAAAGAAAAACAGCTGTCACGTCAAGCTACCGAAATTTTTATTTATTTATTTTTGTGCATTTTTGGAGATTCAGTAAACCAATTCCCAAATATCACAATTGTATTCTGACATTAAAGAGGTGACGCTCCATAGTCTAATAAGAAGATTACATGTCAATGGGCACCCCGTGCGCCTAAAATTGACTCCCGTCTATTTGTTTTCTTACGTTTAAAATAGAATAGATTTTTTTCTAGTATTAAATGAGGATCGACCTTCACACTGTGTTATAGTAGAATTATTAAGGAGTCTCGATTCATTTTTTATTATAAATATTAATAGAGTTCTAATTGTAACACATCATTATATGAAGAAAAAAAATTCCTTTCTAATTATAGATAATAATTGAATGAAAGCAGTCATCTTCCTTTCTAAATGAAAGTGAAATAGACGTCTTTTGAATATTAAAAAGGGTTAAAAATCAGGATAAAACTATATAAGATTTAATGTAAGACTAGTCCCGATAATTATTTTATATCAGATTGAAAATATATTACTAATAGTCTCATTTAATTATGTAAGACGTTCTTTTAGGAATTTTAAGATTCTATAATTTTATTATTTTATGACTTTTTATTTTAATTAGAATCAATTATGATATTTTATTATTTTAGGACTTTCTATTTTCACTAGAGTTAATTAAGTATGAGATTTAATTAACTTAGAAAAATATATTTTATTTATATTATAATTGTGATTTAGTTTCTTTTGTTAAATTAATTTAGAAAAGTAGGTTTACTCTATTATAAATAGAGAGTTCTTGTTATTGTTTTCATAGTTAAGATTCAATTATTTAATAAAATATCTCTTTTATAATTTCCTTTGAGATTATCTATCAAAATATCTCTTCTAGAATTGTTTGGATTAGAACGTCATCTAATCTCACATTTTGCATTATTAAAATCTCATTGAGTCATTGGATTAGAACGAGATCTAATCACGCTTTGATTAGAGCGCCAACTAATCGCGTTGGCTTAGTCCGGTACAAAATCAATATCTAATTTTCTTACCCTATCAATTTTTGCTTCCGCTACACCCGCTCCATTATTTAATGTAAGTTATAATTTGAGCATTAATTTCATGTAATTAAAAAAAAAATTAGAGCATTATCACATGTAGTTCAAAAAAAGAAAAAACATGAAGATTACGTCAACAGATATACAGAAAATAACCAAATTAAAAAGAATTTACTAACAGTTATTCAATTAACCAATTCTCCGCACTTTCTTCCCTGTTTCACACATATCTCTTGCGTTGAATCTCTCTTCCCATAGATATAGCTCCCTTCTAGGCAGACAGCTGGAGATCAACATCCTATTGCTTTGAGCTGTGAAATAAAGCATTCAAAATTTCTAAATGAAGATCCGCCTTCAGCCAGACTCTTTCTTGCCATTTCCTTCATCTTCAATGCATTTGCTTTAATGCCATCATCATTCAGCAGTGTTTTTGCCTGTCTCTGAATTTCTTGCCTTGTTATGATTCCATTTTCATCGGGAAAAAATCGTAAACCTATTTTCCAAGCATCATAAATGTAATTTCTGTTCTGATATTGGTCTGCAAAGTAAGGCCAGCACAGAAAGGGAACTCCCATGCTTAGACCTTCTATGGTTGAATTCCATCCGCAATGACTTAAGAAACAAGCAACAGAAGGGTGACCTAAAACCTTCTCTTGGGGCGCCCATTCGACAAATTTTCCACGATCTGAAACCCTTTCAACAAATCCATCAGGGAGTTTAGCGTGGGATTTATTCATGAAATCTGGTCGAACAACCCACAAAAATGGTTGTTGCAATGATTCAAGGCCTAATGCTAATTCTTCTAATTGTTCCTGGCTTAAGACCGCGACGCTGCCAAATGCAACATAAATAACTGAGC
Organism: Citropsis articulata; assembly: GCA_030449925.1. NCBI lineage: Eukaryota > Viridiplantae > Streptophyta > Magnoliopsida > Sapindales > Rutaceae > Citropsis > Citropsis articulata. Next base: position 1,308,892 of record JASUUH010000019.1, on the reverse strand, counting down.
CTACTGCTTGCTTGTCAAGCCAGCTCAAGCAAGTTGAGTCCTCGGGCCAGAAGTTTATGGCTGAATGCTCCAAATGATCACTTCCTAGTAACGGACCAATGGTTAAGATATTTGGAATTAGATCACAGGCCGGAGGGTCGAGTTCATAAAACGAGTTGCAGAGAATCCAGTTGGAAATTTTGAGATTTTGGGCAACAGCAGAACTTCCTCCAAAGAACAACTTCTGCATATGTGGTTGACTCGGGAAGCACCATACGTACTCATTTTTTTTCCAGGGAAGAGTTCCCTCCGACAGCAATATCAGCTCGTCGGTCATTGCATTTCCTGCATTCCCAGTAATTCACAAAATTAATCATGGACAGCTGAAATAAGCAAAGCTCTCAAATTTGCTTGTTATTTTCAAATTTAAGATAGTGCACACACTGTTGTTAACATGTATGTTAAACAAATTCCATCAAAAATTTAAAATTAAAAAGTTAAATATTATTTTGGAACTTACCATTAGAATCTAAAATTCCGGCCTCAACAAGTTTAGGAGCATGAAGTACCAGAGCCAAGCTTGCTGGTGCATAAGGAATGACAGCAGCTCTCGCAATTCCCATCTGCTCGGCGACTTCTAATGCCCATCCAACACTAAGATCAGCAATTACACAGCTGATTTGCTCGCAACCATTTGATTTGTTAACCTGCTCAATCAAGTTCTTCAAGCAGCCTGGCATGACTGTTAACATTCTCTGTCTCACCCTTTGGAAATCTTTTCGGTCAGCTTCATGTGACTCCAATCCATCAGGAATTGAAACCATCGTTATCAGGCTAGACTGTTCAGCTTTTTGTGGCATTGAAGCCATGATCTTGGCCTGCATATGCTCCGTGCTAACAAATGTGACCTTGATCCCACCTTCAGCAATCTTTGTTGACAATTTCATTAGTGGCCCAGCATGGCCTTGTGCTGGATATGGTATCACCAGAACGTGAGGTTCCCGGTCCATTGAAAATAGCTTTTCCTCCTGAACTGAAAGCTGCACGCAATATTACGAAGCACCTAAATTGAATATTGTCAAATTATCGTTGGAGTCCCTTAAGATAGATTAATTAGGAGTGGACGATCCTCAGTTCGACAAAAAAGCAGAGAGAATCCTGAAATTTCAACATCTATCTTTGTAATCTTGTATTGAGCCTCTTTTTCTGGTTTCAATTCCAAGCTCCTCCTGATTCTTTATATGGGTGCTAGTTGTCCTTTTCGTTTGATGCTTTTATGATTATTTTTCAGCTTTTGTTTTGCTTGTTTGACGTTATCTGTTATTATAAGAATGCGGGCCACCAAAATCGATTCCTCATCAGAAGATAAGCTTTAATGATAATAAAATTCACAACATCGCTTTCTCAAAAGTGACGTACCAACCAACCCAAATATCTTATATCAAAATTGTCTTATGCTTCAAGGAAATGTGATGTAGACATTTGTTTTTAATTATATTTTTCTCCGTAACGAAATGTCGAGATTTTTAAAGATTTTACATAGTAGTTTTGAGATTGGGGTTCAAGTCACCTCTTGTGTTGTGGGAGCATATTTTCTCCTTAAAGGAGTTGGATTTTTTAGAGTTTAGACTTCAGCTTTCAAGTTAGATGGTGAGAATAATTTATATACATATTTTATTTTTAATTATATATTTGTTAATTATTTTTATTTTTAATTTTTAATTAATTAAATTATTTTATTAAATAAAAAATTAATTAGAGATTATAGATAAAAAGTGGAATTTAATTTCAGAAGCATTAAAGATTAATTGATTTTTAGGAGCAATTAGGCATAGATGCATATCAATTCAAGTCAAAGAAACCGAATTTAACAAATTCATTCATCCGTGCACGTGCCGACAAAGAAGATAAAATAGCTTTTGGTTTTAAAAGTGGCCAGCAGGTGAGCAGCATTTGCATGGCGTTAAAAAAGGAATGAAAATTCCAAGTGGAGTGCACGTGCAAGACTAAACCAAATTAAAAGGCCAAGCCTTTCGGCCTTAGGATTGAAGAGGTCGGTGGCCCATTTTGGAGAATATAAAAGCCGAACTGTGGCTTTTGAAAGGGCAGCCGCCGGAGGAGAGCAACGTGAGGATTCGGCAGGGAAGAAAAGGAAGGGCCGCAGCAGTTCAATTTCCATGGCTAATTTTACTTCTTTTGTTCCTTCCAATTCAAGAATGTCTAACTAATTTTCTTATATTAAAGTTAAGGATAAAAGCCTATTTAATGAAATAATTATTTTTTTATTTAATTATTTTCTTGTATATGTGTTTAATGTTTATGGTTCTTGTTTCATATGATTAGTTGGATGTTATCAAATCTTTTCATCAATTCTGTCATGCGTTATTGATTGTTATGATTAATATTTGATTAAATTTATACTTGGGTCTATAAAATTTATATATGATTATCTTTGATTCTGTATCTTTCATTAAATTATTTGTGTTTAGGAAAACTTTGATTCTTTATTATTCAATATGTTCACATGAAAAGCTTAGATATCATACTATTAAGTAGAAAAAGAACATACACAAGATTAATTTTATTTGGGCATTATTGTTATATTCATGAGATGACATAGATTAATTTAGAGTTGTCACTCTAAAACTGGAAATTACTAACAATTAGATAATTACTAATTGAATAGTGGTAGATTCTGAAACTTTAGTAATTTTTGTCTTATTGAATTCTCTTTTACTTTAATTGTTTTATTAGTTTAATTAGTTTAATTTCTCTTAAAACTCAATTTTCTAAACTGGATTAGGATTAATATTAATTTTAGATTTAAATTATACTTTTCAATTTATAACAATCCATATGCGTTCAACCTCGTTATTATTATTATATTTCTAAATTCATGCGCTTGTAAGTATATTAAAATTTTTCACTAACATTATACTTCTACGCTATCATTGAGACAGGTCCAGTCAAATGCCTATTTGCGGCTTTTGGTTCATTTGTAATATATTTTAATTTGTAATAGTGATAAAACATTTAGAAAATCCATATCATGTGTCTACTAGTGATCTTAAGATATTATGACTGATATTTTTATCCACAACCCGCTAATCACCCCTGTATTTGTACTATCACAGAATGGACTACCTGAGGAATTTTGCAGCCTAGACATTGGGCTATGTACGATCACCAAACTTATGTAGAAATGAGAAGGGGCATTAAAAATTCAATTCAACGTACATAGCGATTATAGTAAATTTTTGAAACTCTTCCGCTATTATATCTAACATAATTGGTGAAAAAAAAAAAAATCAAACTTAATTCGATTAGTTGGCGTAATATGTACAGTTGCAAAAAACTACTACTGGCTACTACTCATCAAGGTTTTTAAAAATTAATATGGAATTTAAAATTTACTGGCGGTGGAATTATAGAAATGACCTTAATTAATATAGAAAATTTGGAGCCCTTTGGAAAGTATCATTGTAGGGGAATCCATTCCAAAATATCTGTCGTATGAGGTTGCCGATTGATTGAGCTGCTGGAAGATAAAAACAACCACCAACAGGGAGATTGAATGGTTTAAGACATGACGTCTATCTGATCTAAATATAAACTACAACTCGTTTATAAAATTTATAGTAAAACAGTTGACGTGTCGTCTAATAAAAAACTGTATGACATGTCGTCGTTATATTTTCTCAAAATGACATGTCGTACAGGTTTAGTTGGCGTAAAACGTAGAAAATCAATTCCAGAACACAGAGGGTAAATCAAACAAAACTCAATTCTGTCTTCTCTGTTTTTACTCAGACTCATCGCAAAACAATCATCACAGTAGCGGCTTTTTCCAGCCTCTTTGTGCTTGCCTTACTATAACAGAAACTGTTACAAGCTTGAAAACTTAAAAACATGATATTGTTAAAACCTCCAGCCGAAAATGTAATAAAGACCGATTAATTGGGCTACTCTTCCATTAAGTTTCGTAGCCTTTTCTTAGTCATTTCTCATTATTCTTGCCTTTTCATGCACAGTGTAGAATCACAGCCGGAAATTAACACTTTTATGTCAGAAATAAAGCTTTCAAAATTTCGGAATGAGGAACCACCTTCAGCGAGACTCTTTTAAGCTATTTCCTTCAGCTTCAAACTTAATTGACTGCATTGTATTGGCATGCATAAGCTTGCATCATCCGGTTTCTTTCTAATTAATTCTATTAACATGTACTTGATCAGCATCTAATTTGCCAGTGATCTCAATTGTGCCTTTTGTCTTTTGTACTCGGTATACTTATAATGAGCTTGTATATTCATGTTCCACTTCCATAGCGAGTTCGCTCCCGGTTCTTTCAGATTGCTGGCCACCATCGCTTTCTGCGCCGGCCGTTCATTTTGATTAACACATCTTGTTGCAGCTTGGTTAATTTCCAGGGAAAGACTACTCTTCTTAATAAACACAGCCGAAGCTTTTATGTCAACTTTTAGTTGATCATCAGCTACATTAACGTTACACTAGAACAAAACTGTAATTGAATGTTAATATAAAATAGAACATTTATTAATCTCTGAGAAGCCATACCCGAAGAACTCTCCAAGAGTAAACAATATAAAATGAAAATGACATGATATTTCCCAGTATTTATATCCAAGAAAAATTTTCTAAGACTACGTGCATAGATAATCATGATCAACTCACGTACTCATATCATACATTTTAATTGATCTATGAAGAGCTCAAAGTTCTTTGTTGAAGATCCCCCTTCAATCAAATTCTTTCCGGCCATTTCTTTTATTTTCAATCCATTTTCTCTTACCCCACTATCACTTAACAATTGATCCAACTTTCTCTTGATTTCACGCCTTGAAATGTTTCCATTTGCTTCTTGCTTCAACCCTAATCCTACCTTCCAAAAATCGAAAATGTAACTTCTGATAAGAAATTGATCAGCAAAGTAGGGCCAACACAGAAATGGAACTGCACTACTTAAACCCTCAATGGTTGAGTTCCAACCACAGTGACTTAAGAAGCAAGCAACCGCAGGATGAGCCAGCACTTGTTCATGCGGCGCCCATTCGATTATCATCCCCTGATTGGGCACCCTTTCCAAAAATCCATCTGGGTATTTGATCACAGAACTATCCAATAGGTTTGGCCTCACAGCCCACAAGAACGGCCGGCCAGCAAGTTCAAGCCCTAGAGCCACTTCTTCAAACTGACACTGACTGAAAATTGCAATGCTGCCAAAGGCAACTTATATAGTTATATGACTGATTGGGCAGGCTGTTTATCAAGCCATTTTAAGCAAGTTAAGTCCTCAGGCCACAAGCTTGCAGCTGCTTTTCCCGGACGATTGATCCAAAGCAAAGGACCAATGGGTAGAAGGTTTGGGGTTGAATCACAAGCTGAAGGTTCAAGTTCATAGAAAGAACCACAGAGAAGCCAAATGCATATTTTTTATATCTTTTAGGCACAGCTGATGTTTCGGAATAAGATCTTTCGCCTTATTGGATCACCTGGAACACTCCATATAAACTCGTCTGTGTTCATTGCTGGCAATTTTGGAGATATTTTGATCATCTCAGACTTCAGAGGAACTCCTACAGATACGTCAAAGTATCCACATCAGAATTGAGCAAGCTATTCTTTTTGTTGAAAAAAAATTCAAAATTAACTTCTTTGCACTCACCATTGTGATCAATAATTTTGGCATCAATAAGCTCTTGAATATGGAGACTTTAAGGCAAAGCCAGCTACGGCACTAGGCTAAAATATATGTGTGCAAGCCCAGTAATATTTCGTCATGTTCTCACAAGCTGTCCTGGCTAAAAAGTTAAAAAATAGATTTTGGAAACCAATTTCCCGAACATCTAAGATTTTTCTTTTTTTCTGTCATTAAAGAGGTGACACTCCATAGTTTAACAAGAAGAATAGATTAACAGAAGTACAGAACATAACCAAATTAAAACGAATTTACCAACAGATCTTCAAATAAACAATTTAAATCAAATTTCAGTATCCACACTTTCTTCCCTTCTGTCGCACACATCTCTTGCGTTGAATTATTCTTTCCACAGATTTAGTTCCTTTCTGTGCAAACAGCTGGAAATCAACATCCTATTGCTTTGAGCTGTGAAATAAAGCTTTCAAAATTCCTAAATGAAGATCCGCGATGACTCTTTCTTGCCATTTCCTTCATATTCAATGCATTTGCATTAATTCCGTCATCATTCAGCAGTGCTTTCACCCGATTATAAAATTCTTGTCTTGTTATGGTTCCATTCTCATCCGGGAAAAATTGTAAACCAACTTTCCAAGCATCACAAATGTTATTTCTGTTCTGATATTGGTCTACAAAATAAGGACAGCACAGAAAAGGAACTCCCATACTTAGACCTTCAATAGTTGAATTCCATCCGCAATGACTTAAGAAACAAGCAGCAGAGGGTGACCTAAAACCTTTTCTTGAGGCGCCCATTCCACAAATTTTCCACGATCTGAAACCCTCTCAACAAATCCATCAGGGAGTTTAGCGTGCGATCTATTCATGAAATCTGGTCGAATAACCCACAAAAATGGCTGGTGTAATGATTCAAGGCCCAAGGCTAATTCTTCCAATTGCTGCCAAATGCAACGTAAATGACAGAGCCTATTGCTTGTTTGTCAAGCCAGCTTAAGCAAGTTGAGTTCTCTGGCCAGAAGTTTATGGCTGAATGTTCCGAATGATCACTTCTGTTGAAAAACTTAAACTAGATCTGACAGCTTTGTTTGGAAGCTCAGAAAATTCATAAGAAAGTGAAGCTGAATATTCTGGAATTTGTTTATTCAATCTTAATTACAGAATGATGAGTATTGCATTATTTATACACGTTATTTGCAATCTTAAAACAGAAATGAAGTAAAACTTAACAACTATAACAGAATTGAAACAATGCTAAACTAATTAGCTGAGCTGGAACATTTCCTAACTAACAACGCTGACTGGACATTGATCACACATGCTGATCAATAAGCTTCTCTTGATTCACACGTGCTCAGTGTGCTTCCTTAACAGCCCCCCTCAAACTCAAAGGGCATTGATGCACATTGAGTTTGTTTCGGAAATAATTGAAGTGAGTAAAAGTGAGAGGTTTTGTGAGAGCATCTGCAACTTGTTCATTACTTGGAATATAGTTGATCTCAAGTTCCTTTGCAAGAACCTTATCTCTTATAAAGTGCATATCTAGCTCAATATGCTTAGTTCTTGAGTGATACACAGGATTCTTTGCTAACTCTGTTGCACTAACATTGTCACACCAGATTGTAGGGATTGATACGCATCTAAGTTTGAGTTCATTGAATAAAGACTGGATCCATGTAATCTCTGCACTTGTAGAGGCAAGTGCTCTGTACTCACTTTCAGCACTAGACCTTGTAACAACTGATTGCTTCTTAGATGACCAAGATATTAGATTATCACCTAGATAAATGTAATACGCACCTATTGATTTTCAATCATCAACATCACATGCCCAATCTGCATCAGTGTGACCTGTGATCTTCATTTCCCCTTCAGCTGAGAATCTGAGACCAAAATCTTCAGTTTCTTTGAGGTATCTAAGGACTCTTTTGCAGGCTAAACCATGTTGAAGTGTTGGAGCTGATACATACTGGCTTAGTTTATGAACTACAAATGCAATTCTGGCCTGGTTAACACCAGATATTGTAAGCCCTCAACAATACTCCTGTAATTTGTCACATCTTCAATGTATTGCCCCAGATAGCCTTTAGCTTCTTTCTGAAGTTTAAAACCTGTCACCATTGGAGTATCACAACCTTTGCATTCTAGCATATCTGCTTTATTCAGCAGGTCTCTGATTTATTTCTTTTGAGATAGATAAATACTATCCTTAGTATAAGAGACTTCTATTCCAAGGAAGTATGATAATCTTCCCAAATCCTTTAAGGCAAACACCTTGCTGAATTCATAAACAAATTTTTCCAGTTCTTCAATGTTGGGACCAGTAATCAGAATGTCATCAACGTTTATTAGAATCAATATCATTGATCCTTGCATCTCTTTAAAGAAGAGTGAAGTATCAGCTTTAGAGTTCTGAAACTTCCAGTTTGTAATCAAGCATTCTTTCAACTTCTCATACCAAGCTCTAGGAGCTTGTTTCAAACCATATAATGCCTTCTTTAATTTACACACAAAATTTGGTCTCTGCAGATCAGTAAACCCTTCAGGTTGGCTCATGTACACATCCTCAGTTAATTCTCCATTCAAAAAGGCATTGTTTACATCTACCTGCCTTATCATCCATCTATTCATTACAGCTAGACTAAGTATGATTCTCACAGTACAAGACTTTATAACAGGACTAAAGGTCTCAAAGTAATCAACACCTTCTGTTTGTTGAAATCCTTTTGCTACAAGTCTAGCTTTATACTTAGCTATGCTTCCATCCGTGTTTTGTTTGATCCTAAAAACCCATTTATTTCCAACCATTCTCTGTTCAGCTGAAGGAGGTACTAGTGACCAAGTTTCATTTCTAATCAGTGCTTCATACTCATCTCTCATTACTTGGTACCAATTTTGATCATTTAGAGCTTCTTGAACTATGGTAGGTTCTGAATTGGATAAAATGGCAGTGTACAATTTTGGTTTAAAGATTCTAGATTTTGATCTGGTGGTCATTTGATGAGTTGGTTCAGGTGTAGTGAGTTTTCTATTTTGGCTTTGAGGCTGTATTTGGATTGTTTTGAAGGTTTGTGTGGGTAGGCTTTGAGGCTGTGTTTGGATTGTTTGTAAGCTTTGTGTAGGTATTTGAGATGAAGATGGTACTGATAAAGTATGACTGAAATTTTCTTGTTGACGTAGAATATCTGCATGTGTTGACACAGAGGGCATTTGTTGATTCTCTACTAACTCTGCTGAGTAGTTATATTCAAAGCTGCCACTAGGTAAGGGTAATGTAGAAAGATTATAAACTTATTGTTGAGAAAGATTTGACACAAGTATTTCAGGTTTTGTAGTATTGTCAGATGAGGTAAAGATAGAGTCTGTTGAATATGGAAACACATTTTCATCAAATTCAACATGCCTGAGTATATGAACTTTGCCTAAATCTGTTAAGCACTTATAACCTTTATAGGTTGAACTATACCCAATGAAGATGCATTTACTTGTATGAAAATCAAATTTGTTTTTGTTAAAGTCTCTCAAGTATGGATAACAAAGACAACCGAAGCATTTCAGGAAATTATAATCTGGTTTTTGTCCAAACAACTTTTCATAAGGAGATGTGACTTTCAATAAAGGTGTTGGAAGTCTGTTTATATGAAAGACTGTTGTGTGAACAGCACCCCACCAAAACTTAAAAGGAAGTCTAGCTTGAGCTAAGAGAGTCAATCCAAGTTCAACTATGTGTCTATGCTTTCTTTCAACCAAACCATTTTGATGATGAGTGTTTAGACATGAATGTCTGAAGATGATTCCATTTTGGTTTAGAAATTCAGTAAAGACTCTATATTCTCCCCCTCAGTCAGATTGTAACATCTTGACTGTTGTGTTGAACTGGTTTTCTACTTGGAGTTTGAACAATTTGAACACTTCAAATGCTTCTGGTTTGAGTTTTAATAGAAAGATCCAAGTGTATCTACTATAATCATCAACAAAGCTGATATAATATTTGAATCCATTTCTGGAAACAGTTGGTGAGGGTCCCCAAAGGTCAGTGTGTATTAGTTCTAAAACCATTGTAGTCTTATTTCAGTTGTTGGAAAATGTTGTTTGTGAACTTTACCTAGTTGACAGGCTTCACACAAAGATGACAAGGATGATAAGATTGCCTTTTGAGAGACTTTAATTTGCTTACAATCCTTAAGTAAATGCATCAATATCATTGGATTTGGATGTCCAAACCTTCTATGTAACAAGGTTATCTCATCAGAAGCTATTTTTCATTTATTTGAAAATGATTGATGACATGTTTTGGCAACATCATTACAGTTCTGAGAGATAGATGACAAATTTAAAAATGATAGCATAGAACTTGGTTTATTTGGCTGAAGAAAAAATAGATGAGAGATATATGATGAGGGTAGGTTATCAGGTTTCAGTAGCAGCTTGTAAAGACCTTTCTCAGCAAGGCCCTGCAGAAGAACTTGCCCCTTCATGTCCTTTACAAGACAGATATTTCCACAAAATTCAACAGAATGAGTGTTATCATATGTAAGTTTTGAAATGCTCAATAGATTTTTAGTGATTGCAAGAACTAGCAACATATCTTTAAGTGCTATAGTAGCTGATGTGGGTGTGTGAAAAGAAGCTCTAAGTGTCAAAAATGCATGCCCAACATGAGAGATAGGTAGACCTTTACCATTGCCAATAATGAGTTGGTCTGTACCTTTATACTCTTCTCTGAGATGCATATTCTCCATGTTGTTTGTCAGGTGATGAGTTGCTCCACTATCTAAATACCAGCCATCATCAATAGCTCCTTCATAGTTAGCAAAAAATGCAGCTCCACGAGTATAAGCATCAATTCCAGAGTAATTGTTCATTCCAGAAGTTTGATAGAAATTTGGTGCATAATTAAAATTTTCATACTCTTCATAACCTTGAAAATGAGTAGAGCCATCAATACTAGCAAGATAAGCTGATCTAGGTGCTTTGGTTTTTCCAGGATTTCTTGGCATAGGTACATAGTCTTCAACAAACCTATACCAGCAACTATCAACAGTGTGCCCAGGTTTAAAACAAATCTGACATGTCATTTCATCTCCAGCACCAGACATGACTTGTGATCCATTAACACCAGCTAATCTATTTCTAGGATACTGAGATGGAATTCTAGGTGTTTGGAAAGAATTAGGATTAAAGTTTGGTGCAAATGGTTGTCCCCTGCCATATCCACTTCTTGAATTTCCATTGTGCACTCTCACCAGATTAGCTCTGCCAAAATAGTTATTTCTTCCACCAAAATTCCCAGAGTTACTGTTATTAAATCCTCCCCTTATGAAATTTCCCTTAGGATAGGCATAGAAAGCTCTTGGATAGAATGCATTAATATATGCATAGTTTGCATTGAACACATTTTTATCATTATTATCTTGCTCTAATCTGGTTTCGTGTGTGAGCAACAGTGCATAAACATCATCAAACTCTATTTTAGAACCAGTAATGAATGTAGCAATATCACGAAAACTAGGTCCTAGCCCATTCAGTATTGTTAATAAAAGATCTTTTTCTGTTATAGGACTTCCAGCACTAGCTAATTTGTCAGCAAATGATTTCATCTTAATGCAGTAATCTTCAACACTTAATGATTCTTTCTTAATTGTATTCAACTCATATCTAAGTTGAAGAACTCTAGCTTCAGATTGCACACCAAATTTTCTTTCTAAAGTTCTTCAGACCTCAAATGAGCTTGTACAGTTTATGACAAGACTGAGTGTACCTTCAGTAATGGATGACAGCAACCATCCGAGTAGAGTTTGATAATGTGATCTCCAATTCTGATACTTTGGATTATTAATTCTTTGAACAGATCCATCAGCTCCAGTAACAAGTATGAGTTCTTCAGGTGCTGGTTTTGCTTCATTAATAAAACCTTCCAGTCTATTACCTCTTATCGAAGCTAAGACTTGCGAACGCCATAACAAGTAATTAGAGCGATATAATTTGATTGGATTGTTAAATGAAAAGGTGATTTTAGTTGGTTGATTCACTTCTGTAATTATTGAGTTTCGAAATATTATTTGTTGATTGCTAAAGCTTGTTCTTTGTGACTCTGATACCATGTTGAAAAACTTAAACTAGATCTGACAGCTTTGTTTGGAAGCTCAGAAAATTCATAAGAAAGTGAAGCTGAATATTCTGGAATTTGTTTATTCAATCTTAATTACAGAATGATGAGTATTGCATTATTTATACACGTTATTTGTAATCTTAAAACAGAAATGAAGTAAAACTTAACAACTATAACAGAATTGAAACAATGCTAAACTAATTAGCTGAGCTAGAACATTTTCTAACTAACAACGCTGACTGGACATTGATCACACATGCTGATCAATCAGCTTCTCTTGATTCACACGTGCTCAGTGTGCTTCCTTAACAACTTCCTAGTAATGAACTGATGGTGAAGATGTTTGGAGGTAGATCGCAGGCCGGAGAGTTGAGTTCCTAGAATGAGTTGCAGAGAATCCAGTTTGAAATTTTGAGAGATTGGGCAACAGCTGAAGTTGCTTCAAAGTATATTTTCTGTACATCTGGTTGACTTGGAAAGCTCCTTATGTACTCGTTCTTTTTCCAGGGAAGAGTATCATATGACAGCAAGATCAACTCATCACTCGTTGCATTTCCTACTTCCCAATAATTCAGTAATCCAATTGAGCTCACAATATTGATCGTGGATAGGTGAAATAAGTGAAACACTTAAACTTGCACACGACGAGTGAAAGTTAACACATTTCAAATTAGTTTTGGAGCTTACCAATAGAATCTAAAATTCTAGCCTCAACAAGTTTAGGGATATAAAGCACCGGGGACAAATATGCTGGTGCAAAAGTGACGACTGTAGTTCTCACGATTCCCATCTGTTCGGCAATTTCTAATGCCAATCCAGCACTAACATTCGTAATTACACATATTATCACACCAGATAGTCGGTAATAAAGTGCATTTGATGTTAAATTAACAGAATAATGACTGGAGCCATGTTATTTCTGCACTTATAGAAGCCAAAGCTCAATATTTACACTCTGCACTGGACTGTGTAACTACAGACTGCCTCTTGGATGACCATAAAATTGGATTTTTTCCAAAATAAATGCAATATGGTCTTCTTGATTTTCTGTCATCAATATTACATGCCTAATCTGCATCTGTAAAGCCTATGATTTTCATTTCTCCACTGGCTGAAAACTTCAATCCATAATCTGCAGTTTCCTATAAGTATCTGAGAACACTCTTCCAGGCCATGACATGCTGGAGTGTTGGAGCTGTGACATATTGACTCAATTTATGTACAGCAAATGCTATCTCTGGTCTAGTTAAGACCATATACTGTAAGCCTTTAACTAAGCTTCTATAGCTTGTTGCATCCTAAATATACTGACCCAAATAACCTTTTAATTCTTTCTGAAGCTTTGATCCAGTAACTATGGGAGTGTCACATCCTTTGCAATTTAGCATATCAGCCTTGGATAACAAATCCTTGATATATTTCTTCTGAGATAGATACAATCGTTAGCATAGTAAACCTCTATCGCAAGAAAATATGATAGTATTCCCAAGTCTTTTAAAGCAAAAGTCTTACTCAATTCTGAGATGAATTTTCCTAGCTCTCTACTATCAGGTCTTGTGATTAGGATGTGATCAACATAGATTAGAATGAGTATCATTGACCCATGTATTTCTTTAAATAAAAGAGAGGTATCAACTTTAGAATTTTGAAATCCCCAATTAACAATCAAACAACTCTTAAGCTTGTTATACCAAGCTCTAGGAGCTTGTTTCAAGCCATTTAAGGCCTTTTTCAGCTTACATAGGTAATTGAGTTTTTACTGATCAACAAATCCTTCAGGCTGATACATGTAGACATCTTTTGTTAATTCTCAATTAAAAAAAGACATTCTTCACATCCACTTGCCTTATTTTCCATTTATACATTATAGCCAAACTTAAAACAACCCTTACTGTGGAAGCCTTTACAACTGGACTAAAAGTCTCAAAATAATCAACACCTTCAGTCTGTTGAAAACCTTTTGCAACTAATCTCGCTTTGTATTTAGCTATGCTTCCATCAGTATTTTGCTTGATTCTGAACACTCATTTGCTGTTAACCAGCTTATATGCATTTGGAAATGGCACCAATGACCAAGTTTCATTTTTTATCAAGGCTTCATACTCATCTCTCATAGCTTGATGCCAATTCTGATCACTAAGAGCTTCTTGAACTGTACTGGGTTCTTTGTTGATTAAAGTGACTGTATAGACCTTTGGTTTGAAGATTCCAGACTTTGATCTGGTAATCATTGGATGAGAGGATTGTAGGGGAAGATTTCTAGTTTGATTCTGATCTGTGTTATGTGGAATAGATAGTTGTGTTGGTAATGTATTTGGTTCAATTTGTGGCTATGTTGGTAATGTATTTGGTGATGGTGAGGTTAAGGATGAAAATTATGAGAATGTGTGTGGTGAATGTTCCTGTTGATTCTAATTATTTGTGTGTAGGAACAAAAGATATTTGTTCATTCCTTGTTGAACCTGCTGACTAAAGACCTTTAAAGCTGCAGTTCGGTAAGAACATTGTAGAAAAATAATCAATCTGTTCTTGAGAGAAATTAGACACTGATGTTTCAGAGGATGCAAGGTTTTTTTATGAATGAAATGTATTATTTATTGAATACGGAAATGTGTTTTCATAAAAAATGACATGTCTAAGAACGTAAACTTTACCAGAACTTGCTAAGCATTTGTTAAGGGTGTTCAAAATCCAATTCGATCTACTCAATTTGTCTAATCCGTGAAATCTGATCCGTGAAAATCCAATCCACGGATTGGTGATTGGAATGGATTAAAAATTTAATAATCCACAATTGATGGATTAGATATGGATCTATTTCTATAAATCCATAAAAATCCGCAAATCCGCAAAAGAATAAAAAGTACTTATTCAATTAAAAAATAAAACTTAAAAATATGGCATTAGTACTTACTAGTAAATAAATAAGTTAAAATATAATTACATTAATATTATATTATTTATTATCTGATAATAATATAAAACAAAAAATAATTAAATAAACAAATATAACTTTCTTAATAGTTAATTTTTATTTACTAATATAAATAAATGATTTTTTTTGCTATATTTTGAAACTTTAAATGTATTTTTTTAGCTTTATTTAAATAATTAATTTATTTAAATTTTATTTAATTTAAATTTAATTGATAGTAAAATTATTTTTATATTAAATTTTTTTATTCAGTTAGTTCGTGCATTAGACAGAATTAAAAATTTTCAGTTTGTAAACCTATCCGCAAAATGGTGGATTAGATATAGATTTGAGCAAATCCACATCCGATCCGCAGACATATAGGTTGGATTTGGATAGAATTTCATCAATCCATGGATTAGATTGGATTGAAAATTTATAATCCGCAAAATCGTGGATCAGATATGGATTGATGTCCAATATGTAAAATTCGATCCGCAAAAACCCCTGGCATTTGTATCCTTTATGAGAGGGACTGTAGCCAATAAAGATGCATTTAGAACCATGAAAATCAAATTTATTCTTGTTAAAGTCTCTTAAATATGGATAGCAAAGACAACCAAAGCACTTAAGAAATGTATATTCTGGTTTTCACAGGGAGATAAAAATTTTGGAATAGAGGTTGATAATCTATTAATATGGTACACTGCTATGTGAACAACTTCCCACTAGAATTGAAAAGGTAGATTTGCTTGAGCCATGAGAGTTAAGCCTAGCTTAATTATATGCTTGTGTTTCCTTTCAACAAGTCCATTTTGATGATTGGTGTAAGGACATTAGTGCCTAAAGATTATCCCATTTTGATTAAGGAAATTAGTAAATACTCTAAATTCTCCCCCCAGGTCAGATTGCATCACCTTGATTTTAGTATTAAACTGATTTTCAACTTGAATTTTGAATAGTTTAAGGACTTCAAATGCTTGTGATTTGAGCTTAAGAGGATAGATCCATGTATATCTAGTATAGTCATCCACAAAACTAATATAGTATTTATATCCATTTCTAGATACAATAGGTGAAGGCCCCAAAAGATCAATATGGATCAATTCTAACACCCTTTTTGTTTTTTGTTTCGGTTATAAAGAAATACTGCTTATGGATTTTGCCTAATTGACATACTTCACATAAAAAACTTGTCGAGGACAAAATATCCTTTTAAGAGACTTTAAACTGTTTACATGACTTTCAGCAAATGCATTAATGTCATTTAACTCAGATGGCCAAACTTTCTGTGTAACAAAGTTATTGTATCAGGTTTACACTTATTGGAAACAGAATGATAGCAGGCTTTAGTAAAATTATCATAGTTCTTTAAAACAGACAATATAAAAATGGGTTTATTTAGCTGAGATTGACAAAGATGAGATGTAGATGATGAAGAAAAAGAATTAGAATTCAGCAGCAGCAGCTTGTAAAGGCCTTTTTCAGCAATGCCCTATAAAAGAACTTGCCCCTTCATGTCCTTCACAAAACAAACATTTCCAGAATTCAACAGATATAGGATTGCCAGATGTGAGTTTGGAAATACTTAACAAATTTTTGCTAATTGAGGGAATAAGTAACATATCTTTAAGTGTTATTTTAGTAGGTATAGTAAGATTTTGAAGCTTTTAATAACAGAAATGCATGTTCAACATGAATGATAGACAAACATTGACCATTGCCAATGATAAGCTGATCAGTACCTTTAAATTCTTCATTGATCTATAAATTCTCCATATTGTTAGTCAAATAGTGAGTTGTTCCAATATCTAGATACCATCCATCATCAGCAGTCCCTTCAAAGTTAGCCATAAAAGTTGCTCTAGGAGTATATATATCAACGCCAGAGTAATAGCTACTGCCATAAATAGAATCATAACTTGGAAACATTTTATTGAAATACTTAATAGGTTTTTGGTAATTGAGGGAACAAATAACAAATACCATCCATCATTAGCAGTCTTTTCAAAGTTAGCCATAAAATCTGCTCCAGGAGTATATGCATCAATGCCAAAGTAATAGCTACTGCCAGAAATAGAATCATAACTTGGAAACATATTATTGAAATTTTCTTAGCCAACAAAGTCTGGATTAGAAGCAGGGCCATCAAAATTAGAAAAATATGTTGCTCTTAGTGCTTTGTGAAAAACAAGTGTGCAACCTAAGAGGGGGGGGTGAATTGGTATTATAAAAATTATCCTAACAAATCCACACAACAATTCAATCTAATGCCTTAATAAAATTGAAAGCAATAAGTTCAATAACAGCTCAATAATAAATAAGTAAGAGAGAAGAGAAACAAACACACGAAATTTTACGTAGTTCGGCAATCCCCGCCTACATCCACGCCTCCAAGTGATCCAAGCTTGATGTTTTCACTATCCAAGCCTTCCAAGGCTTAAAGAATTTCCAATTGACTTCAAGGTGTCAATAAACATTTACAACAAAGAGATTTTAACTCAATCTCTTCACTCAAGTGTTTCACTCACTCAAACACTCATAATTAAGAAGGTGAAATGAAAATTACAACAAAAACTCTCTTGAAGAGTAGATGAACAATTTTAAGAACAAAACTGGCTCAAGAATTTATGATTCACGAATTGAGAGCTCAAGATATGTTGTATGCCTTTTGTTGGTGCATGCTTGGAACCTTGAACAAGAGTTGGATTTGAGTTTTTATAGTGAGAGCTCAAAAACTAGCCGTTATGCACTTTTTGGTGATAACCAGCTTACCGTTTATGGAATCCGGTTAGCTGCTTAAATGTTACCGTTAGGGCAAAAATTTGAATTTCACAATATTCGGCATGCCGCTTACCATAATCGGATAGCCGTTTATGTTTTGGAAGCTTTCTGATCCGTAACCGGATAGCCGCTTATGATAACCGGATAGCCGTTTTCCATCCGGAGAGTTTCTGCCCACTATCTGGCTAGCCGCTTGCCATATCTGGTTAGTCGCTTACTACAGTAACTTCTACAGTGAACTATTTTCTAAAATTATAGTTTTATCCCCAAACTTTCTATAACTGTATTATGGCCCAAAACGTTATGAAATTTTACAAATAAGCCCAATTTTAAAATTTCTAAATAATACCTTGTGAATCCCAAAACTTTCTGAAATTATGATAAAGCCCAAACTTATAGAAATTATATTATGGCCCAAATCGATTTAAATATTTTCAAATCAACCCAAATCCAAAATTTAAAAATAATTTTTATTAAGAACAATCTTTTACATTTTAGCCTATTCTTGAAAAATTAGCTAATTTTACAAAATCATTTTCTTGTTATAAAAGCACGATGTGTAAATATTTGTTTATCCAAAAATATGTGGTTTGTTATCATCAAAATCAATATTAATAGCTATGTAGGCTAACAATCTCCCCCTTTTTTATGATTACAAATACATTATAAAAAATTGATTTAGTTATGAAAAGCTCCCCCTTAGTTAATGTAAGGTTAAAAAACTAATTTCAAAGAGATGTAAAAAATACTCCCCCTGCATAAATGCATATAAATATTTTTCATAACAACTGAACCCTTACAAGTTATATCTCCCTCTTCATCATAAAAAAGAATAAAAGCTCCCCCTATCAATCATCAAAATCTCAATACATATACATTAGTAAAAAAATATCCAACACATAAGAAAGAACATAACAATCAAGAAAAGTAAATCCATAACATCCAACATAAATACATCTTCTAAAACATAACAACCATCCATATAATCATAAATAACAGAACATAAAGCAGTAAAGAAAATGTGGGTGTGTCCAAATACAAGCATAAGAGCCTACTGAGGTGGTGAGGATGGTGGTGATGGAGGTGGAGGTGGATATGGATATGGAATGCCAAAATGCTCAAAAAAGAATCATTGTTTGTAGATTAAGATGTGATATATGAGCAAGCTTATGGTAATAGCATTCTTTGATTTGATTTGAGTGCATAAATGATACCCTAAACACTTTGAGTGCATGGAGTGAAGTCAATGAGAGGGCTATTAAATCTTGTTGCGCTTGAATTTTGAATAGACTTTTTTGGTGGTTGAATGTCTTTATACTACCTTATGAGATCCTATGCTTTAAAATCTTTATCTCTCGAATGTTGATTGACTTAATTTCTTGAGGTGTGCTTGCTTAAGATTGTTTTTGGATGAGTTGAGATGAGAATTGAGTGGAGATTTGGGTTTAGTCTTGAGTTATATGCTTGAGGACAAGCATTATCTTGGTGCAGGGGAATTTGTTAGAGTGCAATTTGAACACTAGTTTTGAATTGTTTACTTCCTTTAATATCGATGTTTTGCACTTAATAATAGTGATTTACTTGTGTCTTATTTTGTAGGTGCAATTCTATTGATTGGTGCTAAAATTGAGCTACAAGATGATGTTTGAGGATGATTATTTTCTTGAAGAAATTGTGAATTTCAGAAGAACGTGGTTGATAAGGCATGGACGCGTGTTGTCAACGAAGAACTTGCAGTTTTTATTTTAACGTGTTTTACCTTTTTGGGTTATTTTTGTAATTCTGAATTTAGAGAATATTTTAGATATTAGTTTTCTATTTTTGGAAAAACTTTAAAGGAGAAAAGGGATTGAAACACAAAAGACAAGAGAATCAAGTGGAGAAAAAAACCCGAGATCTAAATTTTTCTCTTCTCTCTATGAGGAACTAAACTTATTATTCTGGTTGAAGTTTAATGAAGCTTTGATTCATCATTACTGTGAGATCTTTCTTGTGCTTTAATTGTTTTATTGCTTTTTGAGTATTTGTTTATTCTCTGAATTATTGTCATGATTATGTTCGTTAATTAGATAATTGGCCACTATTTAATTATAAACTTAATCTACTGTCAATTAAAAGATTCATCGTATGAAGATTTTAATGTTTGTGACAAATAGCATAGCAGTGCGTTGTGTTATGAGAATAAACAATCTAATTTAAATGAACCATCGTATGCATTTGTTGATTAGGATTTGGGTCTCTCTGGTTTTTCAGGCTGTCAATTGATTAAATCATATGATCGTATCTAAGGTTGTCTATTGATTAGGGAAATAACCAATGGTCGTACCTTGGTTATCAACTACTTAAGGAGAGATTGGCTATTAGAGGGTCTCAGTAGCTATAACCAGTCTATTCATAAGTAGTAATGATTTATATTTGGATCAATGATCAGCAATCGAATTAAGCTAAGTTAATTCCTTCAACCAGAGCTTTTCCTAATTTGAATTACAATTTTAATTTGCATTCTTGTTATTTTAATTTGATTTTTATTATTGTCAACAACCCCTCATTTTGCATTTTACTTTTTGAAAGGATTTAAATAATTACCAATCTCTGTGGACACGACCCTGCTCAATCACTATACACAATTTATTTAGAGTATGTATTTATTTTTGCTGGTTTCGACAACCATCACATTTGCACCTGTAGCTAGATTACAATCCATTAGGATGTTGTTAGCATATGCATGTCATAAAGATTTCATTCTATTTCAAATGGATGTCAAAAGTGCTTTCTTAAATGGTTATATTATGGAGGAAGTATATGTGAAACAACCTCTTGGTTTTGAAAATGAAAAAAATTCCAAATCATGTATATAAATTGCCTGAAACATTGTATGGATTGAAATAAGCACCTAAAGCATGGTATGATAGACTTAAGAATTTCTTATTGGATAAATGGTTTTTCAATGGGAAAAGCGAATACTACTCTTTTTGTTAAGCATAAGAACCAAGATATTCTTGTAGTACAAATTTATATTGATGACATTATCTTTAGTTCTACTAATGAGTTGTTGTGTAAAGAATTTTCATCTTTTATGAGCAAAGAATTTGAGATGAGTATGATGGGAGAAGTGAAGTACTTCATTGGACTCCAAATCAAACAAAACGAGGAAGGAATTTTCATAAATCAACCCAAGTATGTGAGAGATCTACTCGAAAGATTTGGCTATGAAAATGGAACGGCAAAAAGCACTCCAATGAGTACTACCATCAAGCTAGACAAAGATGAAAAGGGTAAGGAAGTTGACATCAAAACTTATCAAGGTATGATTGGATCCTTACTTTACTTGACTGCTAGTAAGCCTGATATTAAGTTTAGTGTATGCTTGTGTGCTAGATTTTAATCTTGTCCTAAAGAGTCTCACATGCTTGCCGTTAAACGAATTTTTCATTATTTGATTGGCACCATAAATCTAAGGGTCTTAGAAAGGTTGTAACGGGGCTAAATGGGTTTGAAATACAAGTGTGCAACCCAAGAGGGGGGGTGAATTGGTGTTTTAAAAATTATCCTAATCAAATCACACAACAATCCACAACAATCAAAATCTAATGCCTTAATAAAATTGAAAACAATAAATTCAATAAAAGCACAATAATAAATGAGTAAGAGAGGAGAAAGCAAACTCAAGGATTTTTACGTGGTTCGGCTATCCCCGCCTACGTCCACGCCTCCAAGCACACCGGGCTTGAGGATTTCACTATCCAAGCCTTTCCAAGGCTTCAAATGTTTACAATTGACTTTAAGGTGTCAATGAACCTTTACAACAAAGAGATTATCTCTCAATCTCTTCACTCAAGTGTATCACACACTTAATCACTCACAAATTTGATGAGGAATTGAAAATTACAATAAAAACTCTCTTGAAGAGTAGATGAACAAATTTAAGAACAAAGCTCACTCAAAGATTTATGATTCACAAATTGAGAGCTCAAGATATGTTGTATGCCTTTTGTTGGTGCGTGCTAGAGAGATTGAAAATGAGTTGGATTTGAGTTTTTATAGTTGGAGCTCAAAAACTAGCCGTTATGCATTTTTGCCAGAAAACGGATCAAGGTTAACGCTTAACGGTTAACCGTTTGCGCTGGTCAAAGTTACCGTTGAGCTGAATTTCAAATAAGCAGTTCGCGTTTTCTTATAAGCAGTGAAGGGTAATTTCGAGACCTGCAAAATAAATTTGGCTTAACCGTTCTTACTAAGCGGTTCAAGGTTATGCAATCTGAAATAAGCAGTTCACCGTTTTAAATAGCAGTGAAGGGTAATTTCCAGAGACCTGCAAAATAGATTTGGCTTAACCGTTCTTACTAAACGGTTCAAGGTTAAACTTCTGGAAATAAACGGTTCACCGTTTTCTGTAAACGGTGAAGGGGTAATTTCCAGAGACTTGCAAAATAGATTTGGCTTAACCTTTTTACTAAACGGTTCAAGGTTAACATCATGGAAATAAACGGTTCACCGTTTTCTGTAAACGGTGAAGGGGTAATTTCCAGTAAACTGTTTACCAAAAATTACAGTTTTGCCCCAAAATTTTCTATAACTGTACTATGGCCCAACATGTTATGAAACTTTACAAATAGGTCCAATTTCAGAATTTCTAAATAATAATTTGTGAATCCCAAAACTTTTTGAAATTATGAGATGGCTCAAAATACTATAACACTTTTCAAATAAATCCTTCTCCAAAATTTCAAACAATACTTGTTGATTTTCAAGTTTCCAAAACACTTTTAATTAAACCATAAACTTGAAAAACAATCAATCTCATAAAATCATTTTTCCATTAAATATAAAACATTTAAAATGTGAAAATAATGATTTATCTAAAATATATAAAAAATAATTTAAGCTTTTAAAAATAGGTCATTCTTAATCTTATTTGTTATCATCAAAATCAACAATATGTAAACATATATGTTAACAATCTCCCCCTTTTTGATGATGACAAATCTTTCATGTTTTTAAAGAATGATTCAAAAATTAATCTTGTTTGTTATCATCAAAATCAATATTATGAAAACATAAATGTTTAACAATCTCCCCCTTTTTGATGATGACAAACATTTCATGTATTTAAAGAATGATTCCACAAATTACTCCCCCTAAATGCAAGCTTCTCTTACAATTTGACTAAATTGGCAAATTTAAAAACGTGTATTCTTCTCCCCCTCATCATCAAAAAGAAAACTTAGTGGAAAAGAAAACAAATAGCAAATTTTTGTATAAATTTAAAAACATGTATTTTTCTCCCCCTTCAACATAAAAAAGAAAACTTAAAGGAAAAGAATGAAATGAGTAAATTTGTTACCAATATTGTCAAAGTAAAAATCTTAACACATTCTCCCCCTAACAACAAGCATCACCTCAAATACAAATTTAGTAATATAACCCCCAAAAGATTATCATCACATAATCCATTAACCATAAAATGATCATGAATCATGATTCCATCAATTTTCAAATTAAAAAAAATTCAAAACATAAAATCATCATATAAAAACCATATAATCAAAACATCACCATAAGCACATATCAATCATAAAAAAAAAATGCTCAAAGTGCGTTATTCTCCTCCTTTTGAAAACATTAAAAAGATATATTATTTTGTCTCCCCCTTTGGACAACCAAAAAGATCAAAATGCATATTATCCAAAATCACATTTTATGCTCCCCCTAAATATATGGCCAATTTAAAAATTTTAACCAAAAAGATTTTATCCAAAACCATATCATATTTATCTCTCTTTTTATCATGAAAAAGAAAAGATAAATAGATGCACTCGAAATAAGATCATAAAAATAATTTGACGAAGATATTACCCATTTTGTGCGAGTAATAATTTCGGCAAAAGTCTCCCTTTAAAAATGAGGAAATTCTCAAATACACAATATGATTAAAAACACTTTTATATAAGCTTAAACAATTATAACAAACCAACAACTCCATCAATTCATCAAGCAACACACATATGATCATCAATCATCAAAATCATCAAGACAAGCACATTAGATCAAAATTATCCAAAACATGAATAAGGAAGATAATAAATAACCATATCAAATCCATGTCATCCAAAATAGACACTTAGTCCAAAATCATAATAGGCATGCATAAATATCTACATAATCAAAATATAAAATGAAAAATCATAAAGTAGTAAATGTTGGTGTGTCTAAATATAAGCATAAGATGACTTTGAAGATGACTTTGAATATAAAACATGATGGGAAACAAGTTTTATGGCTTGATTTTCATCAAAGATGAGGAAAAATGGTTGATTATGAAGTAAGATTGGAGAAGGGAAGAACCGGTTTTGGAGAGGGAAAGCATTCGGCTTGCCGAAAGAGAGAAAGCATGAAAAAGATAAATAGTCTCACGAATCCGGCAATCCGGATTTAGCTAACCGGCTAACCGGTTGAAGGCAGCAAGCATCTATCTTGAATTCGGCTTACCGGTTATCCTAACCGGTTATCCGATTTTTGACAGCAACCAAAACATCATGCATTCGGCTTACCGGTTTTGAGTATCCGGTTCTGGGCAGCAAAATTGTAAAGGCTTCCTATTGCATTCGGCGTTCCGGATTAGCTAACCGGTTATCCGGTTCTTAGCAGTAAGAACAAACATTGAATCCGGTTTTCCGGTCTTGATAACCGGTTGACCGATTGGCTTCCAGAAAAATTTCAAAACAAATTCGGCCTACCGTTTGATGGAACCGGCTTGCCGGTTTAGAAACAAATTGTAAAGCTTTGCAAATTCGGGTTTCCGGTTTTGAGATCCGGTTTGCCGGAAGTTATCCCGAGAGCCAACACTTAAGAAAATGGATTTCCGGAAGAGAGAAAGTGGTATACCAGTTTAGGCTTGGAAATAGTTTTGCCTCTTATTGAAATTTGCTTAACCTTAAACTCATATTGTACACACAAATTTACCAAAAAAAATGGATCAATTAAAAGTCATTTTGTGATTCAAAACTTTTCAAAAATCCAATTAGTGCATGAAACATAAATGTATGCATTCACCAATCATAGATCACATAAGATCAAACGTCATCAAATCCATGTAATCATCAAAGCATATTCTTTATCTCAAATCTTTAGACTATCAAAATCAACATAGCTATTTAGAAAAGCCATCATTATGAACAAGTAATCAAATCCATTATTACAAATGCTCACATAGGCCAATTCAATTAATGATGATATAACACAATAAATGACATATGAATTCACAATTTATTAATAGATAAACAATGATGATAGACAATTAAGAAGAAGAAATCAAAGACCATATAATCATCAAAATCAAATAAAGGCATCATGATAAATCACTCAATATTATACACAATGATATTCCATCATGTAAACATATAAGCATACTTTCACAAATTTAAGCTATTATCCATTTATCATGATCCATTCAACAAAATCAACATGGCAAGAATTGTTACCAAAACAATTAAATCATCTTGCCTCATCTTTTCTTCTAGATCAAAATCAAATGATTATCCTCATAAGCTTTCATCAAGGAACTCTCCACCATTCCTTGATTGTGGTACCTCCAAAGAAAACATTCACGTTGTGCCCTTTGGTACCCAAATACCCTTGGGTCCTTGAGTGTTAGCGATAGTTCCTTTTGGAACCCAAATACATTTTGCTCCATAATATGCATTTCTTTTAACATGGCATTTATAACTCATATGACCATTTCCATTACAATAATGACAAACAATCTTATGATCACATGTGGGTAGCCTTAACAAAATAATTCTTATAATATTTTTGTTTCAAGTTAGCTTATATCCAAGTCCTCATTTATCAAATACACATTTTGAGAGTTGAGTAATTTTTCAAGTTCTTTTGACCATTTGTGAATTTTAAAACAATCTCATTTAACTCATTGTTCTTCTTCTTCATTCATTAATTCATCAACATGTGATATCTCAATCTCATATGAAGTACAATTTATACATGTAAATGATGCAACTTTATCATGCAAGATTTTATTATCTAACTCGAGTCCTTTAATCATTTTATTTAATGAATCATTGCGTTTTTGTAAAGCATCATTTTCATTTTTCAAGTTATCTACATGTGATTCTAGATGCTTGTATGAAGTGCTAAATTTCTCATTTAATAATGCAACTTTATCATTCAATGTTTTATTCTCTAATTCTAAGCATGTAATCTTTGCACTTAAAGATTCATTTTCATTTGTGAGCTCTACCATTTTCTTTTTAAGGCATACATTCTTTTTACCAATTTTCATAAACTCATCATGCAATTCATCATAGGTAGGATCACTTACCTCATCAAGCTCATCATCCGATTCATCTCCAATTGCCATAAGTGCCAAATTTGACACTTCATGAGATTCCTCCTCATTTGTCATCTCCTCATACATAAGTTCAAGTTTTCTCCATATTTCATAAGCATTAGAACAACTTGAAACTTTATAAAATTCATTTTTATCTAAGGCACAAAATAAAGCATTCATAGCTTTGGAATTTAAAGACATTATTTTTCTATCTAAATCACTTAAGGCATTATTCCTAGGAATGAATGAGTCATCACAAACTATTTCCCATATTTCATAGTTTAAGGCTTGTAAAAATACTCTCATCCTAGTTTTCCAATACGGGTAATCATTTCCATCAAAATATGGAGGTCTAGTGGTGGATTGGCCTTCCATGAATGTTGAGCTAATTTGAGTTGCGATTGATCTTTAACTCTAGACGGTTAAGTCTATACAAGAGCACCTCGCTCTGATACCAATTGAAATACAAGTGTGCAACCCAAGAGGGGGGGTGAATTGGTGTTTTAAAAATTATCCTAATCAAATCACACAACAATCCACAACAATCAAAATCTAATGCCTTAATAAAATTGAAAACAATAAATTCAATAAAAGCACAATAATAAATGAGTAAGAGAGGAGAAAGCAAACTCAAGGATTTTTACGTGGTTCGGCTATCCCCGCCTACGTCCACGCCTCCAAGCACACCGGGCTTGAGGATTTCACTATCCAAGCCTTTCCAAGGCTTCAAATGTTTACAATTGACTTCAAGGTGTCAATGAACCTTTACAACAAAGAGATTATCTCTCAATCTCTTCACTCAAGTGTATCACACTTAATCACTCACAAATTTGATGAGGAATTGAAAATTACAATAAAAACTCTCTTGAAGAGTAGATGAACAAATTTAAGAACAAAGCTCACTCAAAGATTTATGATTCACAAATTGAGAGCTCAAGATATGTTGTATGCCTTTTGTTGGTGCGTGCTAGTGTGATTGAAAATGAGTTTGCTTTGAGTTTTTATAGTTGGAGCTGAAAAACTAGTTATGCATTTTGCGAAAGCGGATCAAGGTTAAGCAACTTAACGGTTAACCGTTTGCGCTGATCAAAGTTACCGTTGAGCTGAATTTCAAATAAGCGGTTCGCGTTTTCTTGTAAGCAGTGAAGGGTAATTTCGAGACCTGCAAAATAAATTTGGCTTAACCGTTCTTACTAAGCGGTTCAAGGTTAGCAATTTGAAATAAGCAGTTCACCGTTTTTAAAGCAGTGAAGGGTAATTTCGAGACTGCAAAATAGATTTGGCTTAACCGTTCTTACTAAGCGGTTCAAGGTTAACATTCGAAATAAGCGGTTCAGATTTTATAAACGATGAAGGGTAATTTCCAGAGACTTGCAAAATAGATTTGGCTTAACCTTCTTACTAAACGGTTCAAGGTTAACATTCTGGAAATAAACGGTTCACCGTTTTCTGTAAACAGTGAAGGGTAATTTCAGTAAACTGTTTACCAAAAATTACAGTTTTGCCCCAAAATTTTCTATAACTGTACTATGGCCCAACATGTTATGAAACTTTACAAATAGGTCCAATTTCAGAATTTCTAAATAATAATTTGTGAATCCCAAAACTTTTTGAAATTATGAGATGGCTCAAAATACTATAACACTTTTCAAATAAATCCTTCTCCAAAATTTCAAACAATACTTGTTGATTTTCAAGTTTCCAAAACACTTTTAATTAAACCATAAACTTGAAAAACAATCAATCTCATAAAATCATTTTTCCATTAAATATAAAACATTTAAAATGTGAAAATAATGATTTATCTAAAATATATAAAAAATAATTTAAGCTTTTAAAAATAGGTCATTCTTAATCTTATTTGTTATCATCAAAATCAACAATATGTAAACATATATGTTAACAGGGTTAAATGAAAAAGAAATGTCTATGAAAGAAAAAGAGATCAAAATGAGAAGAATGAACTCATTGAATGAATCTTATGATATCAAAACGCTTATTTCTACTCAAGTCGCCAAAAAAGTAAACACTCTTTTCTCTCTCTTTTTTTGTATTTCTTTTTTTTTCTTTTTGTTTTTTTTTTTTGTTTATTTTTTATTTTTTGATGAATCAAACAAAAGGAATAAACCTTGCACAATTTTAATTCAAGCATAATGTTTGTTGATCTAATTGAGAACATAAATAAAATATATCCAAACAATGAGTCCAAAAATCTCCTTAAATTGAGGCTTAAAAAGAAGAAAAATAGGTAGGTAAATGAAGAGAATTATAAGAGAATTGTTAAGGCTCAAACAAAGATAACAAATAAAGGTCTTCAGGTGGAGAAAAAGAAGAAAAATGCGAAAATAGAGAAATGAAAAGTGGTTTGCCCTTACCATTTTAATGCATAAAATCCCGTAATCCTGCTTCAATATGCATAACAAAGCAAGTTCTAGAATAAACAAACAAAGATTAATATTCACACAACAAAAATAATTAAAGCAAAGTGGTTGCTCATAGGCTCAAATCCTCACAAAGTTGGTAAATTTGCCATCAAATCATGTACACTCTTCAAATGAATTAAAACTAAACTATTAAAAGTGGTGTAGAATGAGAAGAAGGTATGAGTGATATATAAAAGGAAAGGTAAAAAGGATAAAAAGCGAGAAAGATGCATGTAGTGATATAAAAAGTGAAAAATAAAATGAGATAAAAAGAAAGGAAAGAAAAATGAAAGAGTATGATAAAAGAAAAATAGATATAAATAATTTGAGATAGATGGGAAAAGAGTAGTGAGAAAGAAAAGAACAAAAAAGAAAAATTAAACTTAATATATGAAGCATACTAACTCTAAAATCATTTAAGGATGAGTAAAGTGAAAATAACACTTCCAGACATCAATATTGCAAAAATCCCTCCCCCACACCAAGAACTTACATTGTCCCAATGTATGATAATCAAAGCTCACATAAAAAAATAATGCATGAGGATAAAAGATTAAAGGCAAAAAGAAAAACGTCCCTGAATTGTGAGTTTTGATCCATATAATGTCTATGGACTTGGCGGAAATGGTGGGATGAATCCCACACTCTCGAAGTATGCGGCCAAATTCTGCTCCATCTTGTTCAGCTTGTGCTCCATTTTCTCTAACTGAATGCTCAAAGGTGGTGCCGATGTAGAAGGAATAGTTGGTGGGGGCAACAGCTTCGTCGTCAAACTCGTCATCAGAGGTAGCGCTACTCCTAGCATAAAGCTTCTTTGGAAGTTGAGTAGGTCCTGGTTCAGTAAACTGAAATCTCCCCTCCTTGAATTCGACCACACCTGTTCTTTCAAATATAGACATATCCAAAAATTCCTTTTTGCTAGCAGGGTGTAAATCATTATCCTCAGGATCGAGCACACATAAGTTTATAGCTAACAGAGTAATGTATGGACCAAGTTATAAAGTCCTATACTTTTTAAGCACACTCTGAAATTGATCTGCTAACCAAAAACCCAGATTAAGCCTCACATCATTTAACATCCACTATATAAAATAAAATTTAGTTTAAGAGAAAACTCCCGAATGATCTTTCTTTCCTAAAAAATTATATGCCAAGAACCGATGCACGCATTTCAAAACAAGATCACGTAAGAAAGAGCTCTTTGATTTACTCGGGTCATAGGCACTGTGATCTAAAGATAAATTACGCCAAAGACCATAAGGCTCAAAATTTTCGCTAAAGTCACAAGTTGTCCCTAAATATGCATCGCTAGAAGCATAATCATCATCAACAAATCCTAAAGCTATGTTAAAATCAGTAATAGAGTGTGAAAAATTTCGTCCCATTAACCTAAACTTTATAACATTCGGAGTATGCAAAGTAAAATCACTCGGTATATTAAATTGGAAAATAGCGTAGAACTCCCTAATCAACTCAACATAACCCAAACAATCAACATCAACAAATTGATGCAAACCAATCTTATCTATCAAAGAATTAAACTCATCCTTAACATTCAATTTTTCAAGAGTAGGATAATGAATATACTTAGCTGGAAGTATTTTTCGCTTGGAAATATCTTTGTACCGTTCTTTTTCTTGTTGAGTCGTGAATGTGAGGTACCCTCTGTTGGGGAAAATACAGTTTTAAAAAAAAAAATTGTATAGGACCGATCTCATAAAAAATATATGAATTCGTAATCTAGAAATCGTACCTTGAAAATCTGATCTGGCTTTTTCTGCTAATGTGATTTAGGTTCTTAGATCACGATCCGTCACCACCACGTTCGTTAGATCACGATCCGTCACCAAACGATCTTCCAGGTTATGACTCAGGATTGATTTGCACTTGACGTGTGGGCGTCTTTTTCACCACTATAAGCAAACTAGCAGGAGAAAATTTTTTCTCTAAAAATTCTTTCAAGAGAAAAAACCTTTTTCTTTGATCTATATATAGTGACTTTTCCTCTCCTATTTAGGATAGAATAAGTCCTTTTATATCTCACTCATAGTGGGAATCCTAAGGCTCCTAGAATTGTGATTCACGTTGCTTTTTCTTTGTCATAAGGGCCCACCTTGTAAAATAACATAAGGCCCCTTGTACATAAGCATATTTATGGAGCCTCCCACTAAAAGATATAATTATATTTTTGACCCAAATTGCTAATTATCTTACTTATTAATCTAGTAGTGGTGCAGTCAATTAAATGAGCAAACCCGGGGATCATTTAGGAACATACAATAGTGGCTACAACAATTAAACTTGTAATTAAACAAGCTTAATCATTTAATTCCAACTCTACTCCACTATAAGATTGGAATTGACCTCCATAATTGTATGTTCGAATAATAATTCGTCCCAAGCCACTTTAATTTCTTTACTGCTCAATCCTTTGTACCACATCGTTAATTAAATCAATATCTCAACTGTCCAATAGATTTAATCACATCTTGTACCTTGATACTTACTGGTTTTCTCTAATAATCATTTTCAACATACTAAATATGTTGACACACTCTGGCCAGAGAATTCTATGATCAAGTACCGAAAACTCATCAAGAGATGTGTCGTACAAATTCTATATTGTTAATCTATAACTTCAATGCTCATAATTGCTCCCACCAAGATACCGGGTAATCTTGACCACAAGGGTGTGTCGTGCCCATTGGTAACTCAAATGGAATAACAATTATAATTATGAAATCATAATTAACTCAAGATTAAGATTACAGTAAAATCAATGCCTATGAGATTTAATAAGTCTGACAGTCATTTCAAGGTTAATTAAATCTCATATGTGATCCAGCTCAATGTAGTCAAACTACATCTGTAAATTCATACATGATTAAGATAAATCATTCAATGAATTTACTACAGTCTAAACATAAATAGAGCGCCCAACTCTGTTTATCAACTGCGAACTTAATTTATTTAATCATAAGATAACTTGTATTTATGTCTTCTGTGAATCCATATGATGATCACATAAATACATATAATATGATTAAACGGACCTTATTCAATATATTTATGCAATTAAAATATCTCAAATATTTTATTAATCAGAAAATAAGTTAATATGCTTTAAAAGAGCATATTATCCCAATAATCTCCTACTAGCTCTTTAAAGCATATCTGGCATATTGCACATGCTCTAGGGCTCTAAGTGTAGGCTATAAAGGTTTTCCACTAATGGCCATTGTTATAAGATCTACTATTTAGCATCTTATGCCATTTAGGGTACTTTCATATAACATATCTATACTATTCCCTTAAAAGATTATGCTTCCTTTCAATATGTTTTGTTTCTTGTGGTTCCTTTGGTTGAGCTACTGCACCACTATTATCACAAGATAGTTTAATTGGTGCAGTTACAACAGGTACCACCTCAAGATTTTGTAGGAACTTGTAGAGCCATACAACTTCTTTTGCAGCTTCAGATGTAGCCACATATTTAGCTTAAGTTGTGGAATCTGTGATATAAGATTGTTTCACACTCCTCTAACAAACAACTCTACTTCCTAATGCAAACACATAGCTGGAAGTTGATTTTCTAGAATCCTTTATCTGACATAAAGTCAGAATCAGTATAACCCACTGGAATGAGTTCATCACCAGAATACACAAACATATAATCTTAAGTTCTTTTCAGATACTTCATTATATGCTTGACTGCAATCTAGTGTTCAGGTTCAGGATTAAATTGATATCTGCTAACCATTCCTAGTGCAAAACAGATATCTGGCCTAGTGCAGAGCATGGCATACATGAGACTTCCCACAGCTTCTGCATAGGGAACTCGTCTCATTCTTTCTATCTCTTCAGATGTCTTAGAAGATTGATCCTTAGAGAATACAATTCCATATCTAAATGGTAATAAACCAATCTTGGAATTTTCCATGCCAAATCTAGCCAATATCTTTTCGATATGGACCTCTTGAGACAAGGTTAAAGTTTAATTCTTCCGGTTTCATATAAAGTTTATACCAAGAATATAACTTACCTCTCCCAGGTCTTTCGTATCAAACTGCTTTGCTAACCAACTCTTTATTGTAGTCAATACTCCTGTATCGTTTCCAATTAGGAGAATATCATCTACATAAAGAATTAGGAAGGCTACAGATTTTTCCTGAATTTTCTTATATACACATGGTTCATCATTGTTCTGAATTAATCCAAACGATTTAATCGCTTGATCAAATCTGATGTTCCATGACCGGGATGCTTGGTTCAATCCATAAATGGATCTCTGCAACTTACATACCATGTGTTCTTGGCCTTTCTGTATGAATCCATCTGGCTGCTGCATGTAAATATCTTCTTCAAGATGCCCTTAAGAAAGGCAGTCTTAACATCTATTTGCCAGATTTCACAATCTAGCACTACAAAAATAGAGGGCGAAATTCTGATGGATTTAAGCATAGCAACCAGAGGAAAAGTTACATCATAATCGAATTCTCTTTCTGAGTAGAACTTTTTGGCTACTAATATTGCTTTAAATGTTTCCACCCTTCCGTTTACTCCTCTTTTTCTCTTGTAGATTCACTTGCACCTTATAGGTTTTACCCCATTTTGTGCCTCTACAAGTTCCCAGACTTTATTGGAATTCATAGATTCCATTTCTTGATTCATAGCCTTTTTCCAAAATTTAACATCTCTATCTATTAGAACTTCCTTGAAGCTAGTGGGATCTTATACTTGTTTATCTGAGATCGCCGTATAGGTTTCTCCCAATAACATGTATCTCTCTAGTAACGTAGTTACCCTCCCACTACAACGAGGTTTTAAAAGTGATTGTTGTTTAAGGATAATCCTGTGTTGATCAGCTGGTTGTTGCTGTTCTTCCTGTTCAATAACAGGTGTTGAAAGCTGAGCATCAACCTAATCTCCTTTTTATTTCTCTAGTTTTACCTTACTCTTAGGTAATAAGTCATTATATAGTCTTCCTCAAAGAAAGTAAAGAATATGTCTATAAATACATTCCTATCTTGAGGACTATAATTCAGACTTTACCTTATTCCTTTAAGATACTTAAAACATGCAAAGTTTTGAACACGAATTCATCTTTTCTACCTCTTATCCTAGTATAAATACTAGTAAACTCCAAATACGAATATGTCTCAAACTATGTTTGTGACTTTTTCAAAATTTCTTGGAGTAGTAGACACTAAGGTAGATGAATCTAAGTTCATTAAACTTTTAAGTTTTAAATTTTGGTATCTGGAATCAAAAAGGAAATTGATAAATCACTTAGTATATATTTTATTTTATCCAAAAGAATCTTGTTTCTCCATTTAATTACACTATAGTATCATAGTGTTCTTTGTTTCGATCATATCGAAGTTCTTTTATACTCCTGTCTAATTGCTTCTGTCTTATCCATGTACCCTTTTGAATTTCAAAAACAATGGAATTACGACGCATTTAGATAAACATAAATGAAATGAATATTCATCAATAAAATTGATAGAATACTCATAACCTCTTTCTACATGTAAACTGATTAGTCTGTATACATTTGTATGTACTAAATCATCTAATACAATGTTATGCTTTTAGCTCTAAAAGAGCATTCTGGTCATATTACTTTTTTAAATAAGACTTATAGAATTACAATGATTAATCTTAATAGGCTAAGAAGCCTATCATTAATCATTTTTTTAAAATCTTATTATAGTTTATATGACTTAAGCATAAATATTAGAGGTTATTATGGTGAGAAGAAACATTTCTTTTCTTAGATAAAAACATATACTATTTATCATTATATCTTACTTTGAATAGATCAATGGACTTATATGATATAACATGTCTTTATTAATAACCAAAATAAGTAATAAATAGAGGATCCAAAAATAACAGTGTACTCCTGTTTATTAAAACAAGTCACCGAAATTAAATTCCTCTAATAAAGACAAATATCAAAACTAAAGTCTCATAAAATTGATCTAGCCTTTCAATTGATATAAACTAGCATGTCCTCAACTGCTGCTTGAAGCTTTATTCACTTAATCTCTTGGTTTCTTGAAAACCAAATAAATGAATTACAAATTAGGTATCTCAGAATTTACTATTGCATAAATCAATAGAAATCTGAACTAATTAGGAAGCTTAAAGATTTCATATACCTGATTTTAATAATCTTAGGACAATCTTTCTTCCAGTGACCCTTCTGTCCACTCTTATAACACTTGCCTCTTGGCTTGCCACTTCTTTTAGTGAACACTTTGCCAATCCCTACTCTTTCTTGCTCATTCCAGTCTTTTAACTTAAGCCTTGAAGAGAATCCTTTTTCAGGAAGTTTTCTGCTATGATAAAACTCTTCTATAGCATGTAGTTCGTGCATTAATTCAATTAAGGTCATATCTTTATTGTTTAAGATATAGCTGACCTTAAACTCTTTGAATGTATCAAGTAAAGATTCAATCACCATGTTAATCTTTGTTTTATCATCGATTTGAATACCATGAATCTCTATCTCACTCAAATAGTCCGTCATTTTGAGGACATGTTCACGAACTTTTGTGCCATCTTCTATCTTAGTATCCGTAATACGTTTTAATGCTGCATCTTTGGCAGAATGAGTATTCTACCCAAACATCTGATGAAGACTAGCCATTATTTCAGTGGTTGTTTCCATGCTCCGATGTTTCTTATGCAGTTCTACAGAAATCGAAGCCAATATATAGCGCTTAGTTATTTTGTTAGCTTCGCACCATTTTTCATAAGGCTCCCTCTGATTTCTATAATCGTATAACGATGGTTCTGGAGGGCAAGGCTGGGTCAACACATATTTGCAGCCTTTAGCAGTGAGGATATTAAATAGATTGCGTTTCCAATCTAAATAATTTTCTCCAGTGAGTTCATTTTTAACAAGGATAATTAATAATGGTTGATGGAAGTCATTTTCTGAAAAAACAAAATAAACATGCATAAATACTTTGAAACAATATTCACAATAAATGACAAAAATGCAAAAAACCATAAATGCATTTTAATTTATTATAACGATAATCTAGTACTGCTTTGACAAGCTATCCGTTGGGGAAGTCATGTTACACTTACTAGACCCAATTTTCCATTGGATTATTTACTTTCATGTAGACATGATAAATAATTATCGTTATCCGTTTGAGCCTAAATTTGTTAACAGAGCTTCGTTTGGAAGGTTAATAACAAATTTTAGTTGAGTGTATAACCATTGTTTCAATTTACGTATTTTTCATATCAATAGTCACCGTTGGGGTGAACAATTAATTGAAAAATATTTCAATTTTATCTTTAAAGAAGTTCATCCAATAAAATATCTAATATATATACCCTCCGTAGGGAGCATCACCGTATCATGAAGTCGAGGTATATATATAATTTTATTATTGAACTAACAATGGAGCCCATGGGAAAAATTATCTTGAATTTTCCCTCTCCCACTCAATATTTTAAAATTGGTTTTTCCTTAAAAACATACATTAATAATATATTGTTAATTGCATGCTTCCTATAATATTATCTAGATGAAATCCAATATTATAAAGCATTTGCAAATTACAAACAATATAATGAAATTCATAATTAATGAATGACATGTATCATTATGCATAGAGTGGCACTACCTATTCTATATGGCATGTTATCAACCAAAACACAACATATAGAAAAATAATTAAATAATTAAATAATCTTAATTCATAGTTTTTCTAAAAGGAAAATACATTAAACCTAAGCCTAATCTTCATTGAGCTTCTTGTCAATGTCTATTTTCCATAAGCTTGTCTTTGTTAATGGGATAGGGGATATTGGGCTTTAAAATTTATTATTGGTCCAATTTTAATTTTGAAAGAAATAAATAAAAATTCTTTTTTTTATTATAAATAAAAATTTTGGACCAAAAATAAATTTAATGTGTTAAATTTTATCTATGCATTTTTAATCCATTAAGCCCAAATTTTAATTGGGCCTAAAACTAGGATTCATTAAGTCCAAAACTATTTTTAGACTTAAATACAAAAATTTAACAGATTTTTTACCCAAGAGAAAAACTATGGAACCATAGGGATCCAAATGATAAAAACCATTGGAAACCCTAAAACCATCTTTTCTTTTCTCTTCTCCCAGACGTCGCTTCCCACAAATCCCTCGGCCGCTGTTCATCTATTTCCAGCCCCGGATCTGCACGCCGCCACGCCGGAAATCTGCCAGACTTGACCTCGCCTGCCGCCGCTGTCAAAGGTCGGCTGGCAGCGGGCCGCCTCACAGCAGGCCGCTCGCCATCGGTGTCCGCGTTTGTACGCTGCGCGTCCTGGCGGGTGCTAAGTGCGGTGAGTGCTTTCGAAATTTCCGGTCTCCGTCGCTTTGATCTTAATAATGCGTAATTAATCTCCAGTGATTTACAAATTTCCTAAGCCAATTTTGGCTTACAAAAATTCTATTACAGTAATTTAAATCAAGAGGGAAACATGGTGATGATAAATCACCCCTCTTGTTACAGATCCAAAGGAAAAATACAGAAGAAAATCTAACCATGAATTAAGACAAACTATTAACATGCTTTATTCATATATTAAAACAATAATATATATCTGAATAAATTGTGCCACTCTAATACATAAAATCAAGAGTGATTTCATACGAAATTCTTATATATTAATATGAGATGGCTCTGATACCAATTGTTGAGGAAAATACAGTTTTTTTAAAAAAAACTTTTTAGGACCGATCTCATAAAATATATATGAATTCGTAATCTAGAAATCGTACCTTGAAAATCTGATCTGGCTTTTTCTGCTGATGTGATTTAGGCTCTTAGATCACGATCCGTCACCAAACGATCTTCCAGGTTATGACTCAGGATTGATCTGCACTTGACGTGTGGGAGCCTTTATCACCACTATAAGCAAACTAACAAGAGAAAAAAATTTTCTCTAAAAATTCTTCAAGAGAAAAAACATTTTTCTTTGATCTATATATAGTGACTTTTCCTCTCCTGTTTAGGATAGAATAAGTCCTTTTATATCTCACTCATAATGGGAATCCTAAGGCTCCTAGAATTGTGATTCACGTTGCTTTTTCTTTGTCATAGGGGCCCACCTTGTAAAATAACATAAGGCCCCTTGTACATAAGCATATTTATGGAGCCTCCCACTAAAAGATATAATTATATTTTTGACCCAAATTGCTAGTTATCTTGCTTATTAATCCAGTAGTGGTGCAGTCAATTAAATGAGCTAACCCGGGGATCATTTAGGAACATACAATAGTGGCTACAACAATTAAACTTGTAATTAAACAAGCTTAATCATTTAATTCCAACTCTACTCCACTATAAGATTGGAACTGACCTCCATAATTGTATGTTCGAATAATAATTCGTCCCAAGCCACTTTAATTTCTTTACTGCTCAATCCTTTCTACCACATCGTTAATTAAATCGATATCTTAACTGTCCAATCGATTTAATCATATCTTGTACCTTGATACTTACTGGTTTTCTCTAATGATCATTTTTAACATACTAAATATGTTGACACACTCTGGCCAGAGAATTCTATGATCAAGTACCGAAAACCCATCAAGAGATGTGTCGTACAAATTTTATATTGTTAATCTATAACTCCAATACTCATAATTGCTCCCACCAAGATACCGGGTACTCTTGACCACAAGGGTGTGTCGTGCCCATTGGTAACTCAAATGGAATAACAATTATAATTATGAAATCATAATTAACTCAAGATTAAGATTACAGTAAAATCAATGCCTATGAGATTTAATAAGTCTGACAGTCATTTCAAGGTTAATTAAATCTCATATGTGATCCAGCTCAATGTAGTCAAACTACATCGATGAAATTCATACATGATTAAGACAAATCATTCAATGAATTTACTACAATCTAAACATAAATAGGCGTTTATCAACTGCGAACTTAATTTATTTAATTATAAGATAACTTGTATTTATGTCTTCTGTGAATCCATATGATGATCACATAAATACATATAATATGATTAAACGGACCTTATTCAATATATTTATGCAATTAAAATATCTCAAATATTTTATTAATCAGAAAATAAGTTAATATGTTTTAAAATAGCATATTATCCCAACACCCTCCGATATTGGATTCAGCAAGCGACAAGACACTCATCCCTTTTCCATGTTTAGATCTTTGTCTCACGGCTTGACGTGAATCTGAAACTGTGTTCCATGGGACTGTAGTGGGAGCGGCAATCTTGGATTTCTTTACGACGGGTTTCTTTTTTAATGTTGATGACTTAGAAGTTGACGCTTTCCTCTTCGGCATTGTTACAACAATTTCAGTCACTGGTTTTGTTTGAATGCAAAATTGCAGCGCGGCTGGGATGTGGGTTGGCTAGAAATCGAATTGAAGTGCGCTGGAAATTGGTTTGGCTGGCACGGACTGCTTTAGCGGTGGCTGGTGTGAGGAGACTCTGCTGCTGGATGAGAAGAACTGGTTGCTGGAATGGTTGGTTTCGCGCAAAGGCATGCAGCGGAGAGATGCACTCTGAGCGTGGCTGGTGAGAGATTCTTCTGCTGGAGTCATGACGATGGTGGTGCGGGCTGAATCGCCTGACGAGCGCTGCGGACTAGCGCGCGGCTAGGTGGTGGTGGTTTTGGGCTGGAGCTTGTGTATTTGGGCTTAATTATCGTTGAGCCATCTTGGTCTTGGTGTCTTTGGGGGAGCTGCGAGGGGTGGAGGGAATGTTAGGGATTTGTGAATAGTAAAATCATTTTTTTTAATAAAATTAAAAATTAAAATTAAAAAATCCTTATTTTCGAAATTTTTTTTTAAAAAAATAAAAAATAAAAACCCTTTTTTGATAAAAAAACAAAAAAATTAAAATTAAAATAAAAAATTAAAACTCCAATTTTTTTTTGTTTTTACAAACTAAAAACTAAAAGAGACACTTGAGACACCAAAAGTTACAGAAGTACTTTTTTAATAAGCATGCAGGCATGCCTTAAAATCATTTCACTTTAAAATCACAGAGGTACTTCTTAGTTAAAGCGTGGCACGTCTAACCAAAAATTTACTTCTGGCCAAAATAAGCAAAAATATTATTTAAACAATCTGAATCAAAATTAAAAGCAATAGATATAACAAAAATCAAAATAAATAAATCCCTTGGGTTGTCTCCCAAAAAGCGCATTTGTTTTATGTCTTTGGCTAGACACATTTATACATCAATCTCCATAAATGGGACTCTCGAGAGCCACTTTTTCCACAATATGCATCGAAAAACCTTCATAAAAAGGTTTTAAGCGATGACCATTAACCTTAAAAACTTTGTCAGAAGTTGGACTCCGAATCTCAACTTTACCAGGAAAAAGTTTAAGCTTAGAATGAAAAAGAAGAACTTTTTGACCAACAGAGAACTCTTTTCTTAAAATCATTCTGTCATGAAATGTCTTCATCTTTTCCTTGTAGAATCGAGAACTCTCATAGGATTCATTTTTAATTTCCTCCAACTCTTGCAGCTGCAACTTCCTCTGCTTTCCCGCTTCATCCATTCGCATATTGCATTGCTTGACCTCCCAGTATGCTCTATGCTCTAGCTCTACAGGTAAATGACAAGGCTTACCAAATACTAAACGATAAGGAGACATAGCTATGGGAGTTTTGTACGCAGTACGATACGCCCACAATGCATCATCTGATCATAAGCTCTAATCCTTTCGATTTGGACTAACAGTCTTTTTAAGAATATACTTGATTTCTTTGTTTGAAATCTCAGCTTGTCCACTTGTCTGTGGTTGATAGGCGGTAGACACTCGGTGGGTAACATGATATCTCTTGAACAAAGCTTCCACCACCCGATTACAAAAATGAATACCTCTATCACTTATCACCGCTCTCGGTACACCAAACCTGGCAAAAATATTAGACTTGACAAAATCTACAACAACTTTAGTATTGTCAGTCCGGGTTGCCTTAGCCTCTACCCACTTAGAAACGTAATCTACTGTTAAAAGAATGTAAGAATTGCCAAAAGATGAGGGAAATAGTCCCATAAAGTCAATACCCCACACATCGAATTTTTGACACACAAGAATAAGGGTAAGTGGCATTTAATTCCTATGACTTAAATTGCCAGTCTTTTGACAATTCTCACACGACTTACAAAACATGTATGAATCACGAAATAAAGTAAGCCAAAATAGACCACATTCTAACACCTTAGATGCTGTCCTTTTGGGACCAAAATGACCACCGCATGCATATAAGTGACAAAACTGAAGAATAGAACGAATTTCAAACTCAGATACGCACCTTCTAATGACTTGGTCGGAGTAATGTTTCCACAAGTAAGGGTCATCCTAAATATAGTACTTAGCATCGCTCTTAATCTTATCTTTTTGAGCCCTCGTTAGATCACTAGGTAGTGTTCTTGCAACTAAGTAATTGACAATGTCAGTGTACCAAGGAATCATACCTTGAGTTACAAAAAGATGCTCATCTGGAAAATCATCCTTCAAAGGTGTTGCTTCTTCACTCGTAGTCAATCTACTAAAGTGGTCTGCAATCAAGTTTTCTACTCCTTTCTAGTCACGGATCTCTAAGTTGAACTCTTGAAGTAGTAGGATCCAGCGGATGAGTCTCGGTTTCGCTTCCTTCTTGGCGAGCAAATATTTGAGAGCTGCGTGATCAGAAAAAACAATCACTTTAGTACTCAATAAATATGAATGGAATTTTTCTAAAGCAAAAACAATACCCAAAAGTTCTTTTTCCGTTGTTGAGTAATTACACTGAGCACTATCAAGTGTCCTTGATGCGTAATATATCACATGAGCAGCTCTTCCAACCCTTTGTCCGAGAACAGACGGCAACAAAGATAGTTCAAGGCGCATTATCTCAAAATGGAGGCTCCAGTCGGGTGGCTGCATAATTGGAGCTGCAGTCAATAATTCCTTGAGCTTATCAAATGCTACCTTACATGCTTCATTAAATTCAAACGTCACATCTTTCTGAAGCAATTTGCATAAAGGTTGAGCTATCTTAAAAAAATTCTTAATAAAACGTCGATAGAAACCTGTGTGACCAAGGAAAGAACGAACTTCCGCACACATGTGGGATAAGGTAAAGATTTAATAACATCTATCTTAGCTTTATCTACCTCAATTCCTCTAGCAGAGACTACATGACCCAAAATAATGCCTTGATCTACCATAAAATGACATTTTTCATAATTCAAGACAAGATTTGTTTCAATGCATCTTTCAAGCACTTTCTTCAGATTATAGAGACAATCATCAAAAGAATCAGTATAGACTGTAAAATCATCCATAAATACCTCTATCATGTTCTCTACATAGTCTGAAAAAATACTGACCATGCACCTCTGAAAAGTGGCGGGAGCGTTACAAAGACCAAATGGCATACGTCGGCACGCAAAGGTTCCAAAAGGACATGTGAAAGTAGTCTTCTCCTGATCCTCATGCGCAATTGGTATCTGATTAAAACCTGAATAGCCATCAAGACAACAAAAGTGAGATTTTCTTGCCAATCTTTCAAGCATCTGATCAATAAAAGGAATACGAAAATGATTCTTCCTAGTGAGTGAATTAAGCTTTCTTAAATCAATACAAACCCTCCACTCATTCTGAACTCGGGTGGGTACTAACTCACCATAAGAATTCTCAACAATTGTTATACCAGTTTTCTTCGGTACCACTTGTACCGGACTTACCCATTTGCTATCCGAAATTGGATAAATTATACCTGCATCAAGAAGTTTCAGAATTTCTTTCTTCACTACTTCCATCATGGGTGGATTCAAACGGCGTTGAGCTTGAATCGAAGGTTTGGCATCCAATAGTATTCTATACATGCACGTGGACGGACTTATCCCTTTGATATCAGCAATTGTCCATCCAATAGCCTTTTTGTAATCCTTCAGCACTCTAATAAGCTTTTCTTCCTCTAAAGTACTAATCTTTGAAGAGATGATCACCGGAAGTGTCTCACCATCACTTAGAAATATATACTTTAGATGACTTGGTAACGATTTAAGCTCTATTTTCGGTGCCTGCAAAATAGATGGAAGAAGTTTTGTATGAGATGAAGGTAATTCAATAAAAGACATATGATGAGTTAAAGTTCTCAAAGAATTTAATTCATAAATTGTCTCTTGCAATACTGAATTTAAAACAAAATCATTTTCATTCCTTTACAATCCTTTGAGGCCCAAACTATTGTTTAAAGCAGCTACCTATGAATCTTCAACATCCAAATAAAAAACTTCCTGCAATATAGGGTTAATAACATCCACAAAAAATGTCGAATGTTCCTCACTAGGATATTTCATGGCATCATTCATATTGAACTCTATAACCTCTCCATCAAATTCCATAGTGAGAATCCCTTTATGAACATCCATTTTAGTCCTAGCAGTCTTAAGAAAAGGTCTTCCTAGCAAAATTGGGACAGAATTAGAGGAGTTATCCTCTTCCACATCAAGTACATAAAAATCAGCAGGAAAAACCAACCCATTAACTTGTACTAAGACATCTTTTAATACGCCATCAGGATATGCATTAGACCTATCAGCTAGTTGAATTATCACACCAGTTTCTTTTAATGGACCAACATTCAAAGATGAATAAATGGAACGAGGCATGACATTAATAGAAGCTCCTAGATCTAACATAGCCTTCTCAACTCTAACACTACCAATTTTGCAAGGGATAGTAAACACACCTGGATCCTTACACTTAGGAGGTAGTTTCTTTTAGAGAACTGCTGAAGCATTCTCCCCCATGTGAACTCTTTCATCTCCTCTTAATTTTCTCTTAGAGGTGCACAGTTCCTTAAGGAATTTAGCATATCGAGGTATTTGTTTTATAGCATCTAATAAAGGAATATTAACCTCAACCTTGAGAAATGTCTCAAAGATGTCTTTCTCTTGTTCTTCCTTCTTGGATTTTGCAAACCGACTTGGAAAAGGAGGAGGTATCACCACAGGTAGGAGTTTCACTCTTGTGGGTTGCGCATCTTGAGAATTAGGCATCAATTCATCATTTTCAAGCTCATCTTCTACTTGCTTTGTCACTTTCTTACTAGGCTCTTGCAACTCCTTCCCACTTCTAAAGGTGACAGCACTAGCGTTTTGCTTTGGATTCACCTCAGATTGTGAAGGCAATCTCCCTGATACTTGAGACTCCAAGCGGCTTATTGTAGTCACCAATTGACTTATTTGACTCTCTAAATTTTGAATGCTTGTTGTAGTTGCCTGCTGAAATTGTTGAGTATTAGTCGCAAGTGATTTAACAATTTCTTCAAAAGATATACCTAACTTGGAGTTTGACTGTGGAGGGACTGGTTGTCTTAGTGGGTATTGTTGTGGGAATCCTGACGGCCTAACTCCATAGCTAAAGTTGGGATGATCCCTCCATCCCGGATTGTATGTTTGTGCATAGGGATCATACCTCCTCTGAGGCATGCCTGGAAATCCTTCAACTGCATTGGCTTGTTCAACGGGTTCTTCTTGAAGTGTAGGACACATATCAGTTGAATGACCCATATTGGAACAAATGCCACAAGTCTTCACCTGTTGCACATTACTTACAACAAACTTTTCCACAAGCGAAGTAAGTTTATCTAAACGTTAATCAAAAGAAGAAATATTTACCTCATTCACCTTTCTTGAAGTGAGATCTTGCCTGCTGCCAAACTGTTGTGCATTAGCAGCCATATTTGAAATAAACTCCCTTGCTTGAGTAGGGGTCTTGTTCACCAACACACCTCCACTAGCAGCATCTATCATGCTCTTATCCATCAATGATAGTCCTTAGTAAAAATATTGAATAAGAAGCTGATCAGAAATCTGGTGTTGAGGACAACTAGCACACAATTGTTTGAATCGCTCCCAATACTCATACAAAGTCTCTCCAGGAAGTTGTCTAATCCCACAAATATCTTTTTTAATGTTAGCAGCTCTTGAAGCAGGAAAGTACTTCTCGAGAAACAACTTCTTCAAACCATTCCACGTTGTAATCGATCCATGAGGCAAGTTGTGCAACCAGTCTTTAGCTAGCCCATCTAAAGAGAATGGA
This sequence comes from Citropsis articulata, assembly GCA_030449925.1. Taxonomy (NCBI): domain Eukaryota; kingdom Viridiplantae; phylum Streptophyta; class Magnoliopsida; order Sapindales; family Rutaceae; genus Citropsis; species Citropsis articulata. The sequence goes on along the minus strand of JASUUH010000019.1, from coordinate 1,264,543 downwards.
AAAGCACGCAGCTTAATCTGCTCTTCAGTCACGCCTTGTGGCCTCATACTTGAACACACAACATGAAACTCCTTGAGATGTTTATGAGGATCTTCACCTGCAAGACCATGAAACTTGGGTAATAAATGAATAAGACCAGACTTTAATTCAAAATTTACCTCCAAGTCTGCATATTGAATGAAGAGTGGCTGCTGATTCAAGTTTGGTTCAGCTAATTCTCTAAGAGTTCTTTCTACAGGTGCAGCTCTATCCATCACTTGTTCTTCCGAATCGCTAGATGATTCAACCAAATCGAGCACCTGTATACATTCCGAGCAAAGGCGATGAGGATCGTTGTAGCTCGCCGTCATTGTCTCGGTGGCGGTATCTCGATTAATTGTCTTCTCAATTTTAGGATCAAACAAAAGTGTACCTGTACGAGAAGAACGAACCATACACCAAGTAGGACGTAAAAAGGATTAAATAAACGACACCAATCCCCGGCAACGGCGCCAAAATTAAATGGTTGTCGAAGCCAGCAAAAATAAATACCTACTCTAAATAAATTGTGTATAGTGATTGAGCAGGGTCGTGTCCACAAAAATTGGTAATTATTTAAATCCTTTCAAAAAGTAAAATGCAAAATGAGGGGGTCAGTGACAATAATAAAAATCAAATTAAAATAATAATAATGCAAATTAAAATTGTAATTCAAATTTGGAAAAGCTCTGGTGGAAGGAATTAACTCAGCTTGATTCGACTGTTGATCATTAATCCAAATATAAATCATTACTACTTATGAATAAACTGGTTATAGCTACTGAGACCCTCTAATAGTCAATCTCTCCTTAACTAGTCGATAACCAAGGTACGACCATTGGTTATTTCCCCTAATCAATAGATAACCCTAAATACGATCATAGGATTTAATCAATTGACAGCCTGAAAAACCAGAGAGATCCAAATCCTAATCAACAAACGCATACGATGGTTCATTTAAATTAGATTGTTTATTCTCATAACACAACGACTGCTATGCTATTTGTCACAAACATTAAAATCGACATACGATGAATCTTTTAATTGACAATAGATTAAGTTGATAATTAAATAGTGGCCAATTATCTAATTAACAAATATAATCATGACAATAATTTAGAGAATAAATAAATACCCAAAAAGCAATAAAACAATTAAAGCAGAAGAAAGATCTCACAGTAATGATGAATCAAAGCGTCATTAACCTTCAACCAGAATAATAAGTTTAGTTCCTCATAGAGAGAAGAGAAAAATTTAGATCTAGGGTTTTTTTCTCCACTTGATTATCTTGTCTCTTGTGTTTCAATCACTTTTCTCCTCTAGAGTTTTTCCAAAAATAGAAAACTAATATCTAAAATATTCTCTAAATTCGGAATTACAAAAATAACCCAAAAAGGTAAAAGACGTTAAAATAAAAACTGCAAGTTCTTCGTTGACAGCACGCGCCCACGCCTTATCAACCACGTTCTTCTGAAATTCACAATTTCTCCAAGAAAATAATCATCCTCAAACATCATCTTGTAGCTCAATTTTAGCACCAATCAATAGAATTGCACCTACAAAATAAAACACAAGTAAATCATTATTATTAAGTGCAAAACATCAATATTAAAAGAAGTAAACAATGCAAAACTAGTGCATAAATTGTACTCTAATAAAATGTTTCATCAAAATCAATTCCTTCTTCTTGGTTGTAACCTTTAGCCACTAATCTAGCTTTATCTCTTACAACCACCCCGGATTCATCCATTTTGTTTCTAAATACCCATTTAGTACTTATAATGGATTGATGTTCCGGATTAGGAACTAATTCCCATACATTGTTTCTCTCAAATTGATTCCAACTCCTCTTGCATTGCCATAATCCAAGACTCATCATTTTCCGCATCCGCAAAGGATTTTGGTTCAATTTGAGAAATAAATGCAGCACGATCACATGTGTTCCTAAGTAATGATCTATTTGTAACACCTCTAGATGGATCTCCTAAAATGGCATCCTTGGGATGAGAAGAAACATACCTCCACTCCTTAGGGTGTGTTTGAGAAGTACCTTCATTTTGCTCTGTATTTGTTTTTTCATGATGTTCCTCTTAATTCCATGATGTGTATCCTTTTGGTTGACATTTGATGCTTCTTCTTATTGTTCTTCTTCTGCTTTATTATCAACAACGACTTTCTCTGTAGAGGAGGGGTTAGACTCATCAAAAGTAACATGCATAGATTCTTTCACAACTAAGGTTCTTTTATTATACACTCTATAAGCTTTGCTTGTGTTTGAGTAATCAAGAAAAATACAAACATCAGATTTTGGATCAAATTTACCAAACTATCTTTTGTGTTCAAGACAAAACATTTGCATCCAAAAACTTTGAAATGACCAATGTTAGGTTTTTAATTTTTCCAAAGCTCATATGGAGTTTTATTAAGATTAGATTTAATCAACACACGATTCAACACATAACAAGCGGTGTTAACGGCTTCGGCCCAAAAATATTTAGGCAATGAGTTTTCATTCAACATTGTCCTAGCCATTTCTTGAATAAACTTATTCTTTCTTTCTACAACTCCATTTTGTTGAGGAGTCCCAGGAGTTGAAAATTGATGCTCAATGCCAAAATCATTACAAAAGTTCTCAAAAGCATAATTTTCAAACTCTCCACCATGATCACTTCTAATACAAGAAATAGAATAACCTTTTTCATTTTGAACCTTTTTACAAAATACTTTAAATGCATCAAAGGCATCATCCTTTTTAGCTAAGAACAAAACCCAAGTGTATCTAGAATAATCATCAACAATTACAAAAGTATAATACTTGACATTCAAGCTAGCATATCTAGATGGTCCAAACAAATCAATGTGAAGCAATTGAAGTGGTTTTGAAGTGGGAATATTTTTCTTGTTTTTGAAAGAAGTTTTGATTTGTTTTCCAAATTGGCAAGCTTCACAAATTCTGTCTTTTTGAAAATTGATTTTTGGAAGACCTTTATCCAAATCATTTTTCATGATTTTTTAAATCAAATCCATGCTTGCATGACCTAATCTTCTATGCCACAACCAACCATCATCATGCAATGCGGAGAAGCACTTATCATTTGAAGATGCACTATCTATATTAATGGTATAGACATTAACACATCTATTTCTTACAAACATAATCTTGCCATCACATGCATTCTCAATAATACATCTTGATTCATCAAAGATAACTTTATATCCTTTATTACATAATTGACTAATACTAAGCAAGTTGTGTTTTAAGTTTTCAACCAAATAAACATTTTCAATAAGGGTAGAGGATACATTACTGAAAATGCCAATACCAATAATCTTTCCTTTTGAGTTATCTCCAAAAGATACATCTCCACCATTTTCAATCTTGGTAAAGCTTGAAAACCAAGAATAATTTCTTGTCATGTGTCTTGAACAACCACTGTCCAAGTACCATTTATTCTTCTTCTTCTTCAAGCCCCCTAGAGAAAATCTCAAATCTTAGGTACCCAAACCTTTTTGGGTCCTTGAGTGTTAGCAATGGTTTCCTTTGGAACCCAAACACATTTCACACCATAATATATATTTCTTTTTACTAGACACCTATTTTTCATATGACCATCTTGATTGCAATAATGACATACAACTTGATTGTTAGTGGAGTTACTCTTCACAAAATAATTCTTGTAATATTTTTGTTTCAAATTTGGCTTGTAGCCAATCCCTCCTTTGTCAAACACACACTTTTGTGAATTAAGTAAGTTATCCAACATCTTTTGTCCATTTGTAAATTTTAGCACAATTTCATTTAGATTATTACTCTTCTTTTTAAGAATTTCATTTTTGTTTTTCAAGTCATTCATATATGATTCTAAATGCTCATGTGAAGTACTAGAATTTTCAAATAATGCAATCTTATCATGCAGTGCCTTATTTTCTAACTCAAGGCATGTAACCTTAGCACTAAATGATTTATTTTCATTTTTAAGCTCTACCATCTTCTTTTTAAGGCAAACATTCTTTTTATCGATTTTCATTAATTCATCATGCAATTCATTAAAGGCATCGTGTAATTCATCATGTGAAGGAAGCTCACTTACCTCATCAAGTTTATCACATGACTCTTCTCCAAATGCCATAAGAACTAAATTTGTCATCTCTTGTTGCTCTTCATCATCACTTATATCCTCTTTGCTATCATCTCACGTAACCACCATAGCTTTCTTCTTGAGTTTGTTGAGAAGAGGACATTCCGATCGTATGTGTCCAGGCTTCTTGCATTCATAGCAAGTGATTGGCTCTTTCTTCTCCTTTTTATTCTTGTAACATTTAAACTTTCTCTGCTCATTAGTCTTCTTGTAAAATTTTCTGAATCTTCTAGCCAACATTACAAACTCCTCGTCATCTATCTCGTTTTCCTCATCACTTTCACGTTTAGAGGCTCTGAGAGTAATGCTTTTCTTCTTTTCCTCATGCCCTTTTTCAGCTGCCAAATTTTTTTTCATATAAAATGAGAGAACCAATTAAATCATCAATAGGTAAGACATTTAAATATTTGGCTTCCTCAATGGCAGTTCTTTTAGGTCTCCATTCTTTTGGAAGTGACCTATTATTTTCTTGACTTTTTCACTATTTAAAAAAGTTTTTCCTAGGGCTCCTAGGGTGTTCACTATATCCGTAAATCGTGTATACATAAAATACACACTTTTATTTTGTTCCATTTGGAACAATTCATATTGACGAGTGTATCTACTTATTTTAGACTCTTTAACTTGATTTGTGCCTTCATACACGACTTCAAGTTTATTCCAAATTTCATGAGCCCTCTCACAACTAGATACTCTATGAAACTCATTCTTGTCAAGTGCACAAAACAAGGCATTCATGGCTTTGGAATTTAGAGAAGCTTTTCTCTTTTCCAATTCATTCCATTCCCGTGAAGGTTTTGGAATATTTGCTCCGACTTTATTTTTAGTCAAAGGCATGAAAGGAATATTTTTGGAATATTTGCTCCGACCATCATTAACAATTTCCCAAATTTTGTAATCTAAAGCTTGCAAGTAAATTCTCATCCTAGTTTTTCAATACGGATAATCATTTCCATCAAAAAACGATGGTCTAATGGTGGATTATCCTTCCCTAAATGTAAAATCATTATAGGTTGTCATTAATCTTTAGCTCTAGACGGTTAAGTCGAAATAAGAGCACATTGCTTTGATACCAAATGAAAGACAAGTGTGCAACCCAAGAGGGGGGGTGAATTGGTATTATAAAAATTATCCAAATAAATCCACACAACAATTCAATCTAATGTCTTAATAAAATTGAAAGTAATAAGTTCAATAACAGCTCAATAATAAATAAGTAAGAGAGAAGAGAAACAAACACACGAAATTTTACATGGTTTGGCAATCCCCGCCTACATCCACGCCTCCAAGCGATCCAAGCTTGAGGTTTTCACTATCCAAGCCTTCCAAGGCTTAAAGAACTTACAATTGACTTCAAGGTGTCAATAAACCTGTACAACAAAGAAATTTTATCTCAATCTCTTCACTCAAGTGTTTCACTCACTCAAACACTCACAATTAAAAAGGTGAAATGAAAATTACAACAAAAACTCTTTTGAAGAGTAGATGAATAAATTTAAGAACAAAAATGGCTCAAGGATTTATGATTCACGAATTGAGAGCTCAAGATATGTTGTATGCCTTTTGTTGGTGCGTGCTTGGAACCTTGACCAAGAGTTGGATTTGAATTTCTATAGTGGGAGCTCAAAACTAGCCGTTATGCAAGCTTTCTGATCCGTAACCGGATAGACGTTTTCCATCCGGAGAGTTTCTGTCCACTATCCAGCTAGCCGCTTGCCATATTCGGTTAGCCGCTTGCTACAGTAACTTCTATAGTGAACTATTTTTTAAAATTATAATTTTGCCCTAAAACTTTTTATAACTGTATTATGACCCAAAACGTTATGAAATTTTACAAATAAGTGCAATTTCTAAATTTCTAAATTTCTAAATCACAAAACTTTCTAAAATTATGATAAAGCCCAAACTTATAGAAATTATATTATGGCCCAAATCGATTTAAATATTTTCAAATCAACCCAAATTCGAAATTTAAAAATAATTCTTATTAAGAACAATCTTTTACATTTTAGCCCATTCTTGAAAAATTAACTAATTTTACAAAATTATTTTCTTGTTATAAAAGCACAATGTGTAAATATTTATTTATCCAAAAATATGTGGTTTGTTATCATCAAAATCAATATTAATAGCCATGTAGGCTAACACTTTGCCTTTGCTAAAACCTCTTGGAATAGACACATAGTCTTCAATAAATCAGTGCCAACAAACATCAGTAGTATGACTAAATTTAAAGCAAATCTAACATATTAGCTCTCCCATATTATTGAGAATTCCTTGTGATCCATTCATGTTAGCAGATCCACTCTTAATCAAAAGAGCTGGATTTCTAAGAGCTAGATTCCTAGGTGCTGAAAAAGGATTGAAACCAGTGTAATTTTTGCCAGAAAAATATCCTCTGCCATATCCATTTCTAAAACCTCCATTGAATATTCTTGGAGAGTAATTCATGCTTTCTCTACCAAAGAAAGGATTTCTACCACCAAAATAGCCTCATCGTTTAAAACTTCCTCTAGACTGCGCATAATAAGCCTTCGGATAATGTGCATTAAACACACTTTTGTCATCTTGCTCCTGCTCTAATCTAGTTTTATTAGTGAGTAACAATGCATAAGCATCATCAAATTCCATACGTGAACTGGTTATAAATGTAGCAATATCACGATATCTTAGTCTTAATCCATTGAAAATAGTTAACATAAGATCCTTCTCTATAATTAGACTACTAGCACTGGCAAGTTTATCAGCTATTGCCTTTATTTTGATATAATAATCTTTAACACTAAGAACTCCCTTTTTAAGAGTATTCAGTTCATATCTGAGTTGAAGAACTCGAGCCTCAGATTGAACTCTAAATTTCTTTTCCAAAGTTCTCCATATATCAAATGAACTCTCACAATTGATAACAAGACTTATATTGATGACAGTAGCCAACCAAGAAGAGTATGATATTGTGATCTCCATATCTGATATTCAAGATTATTAATTTGTTATGTAGATCTATCTGCTTCAGTTAACAGAAGATACTCATCAGGTGTTAATTTGGTTCTTGTGACAAAATCCTCTAAACAATTGCCTCTAATTGAAGCTAAAACTTGAGAACGCTAGAGTAAGTAATTTGATCGATCTAGCTTGATAGGATTAGTAAAAGAAAAATTGATTTGAGTTTATGGATTTGTGTTATTTGTTGTTTGATTACGAAAGTTTGACTGTTGATTACTAGAGCTAGCTCTGTTTGGCTCTGATACAACGTTTAAAAGTTTGAAATTTCAATGATCAATCTATTTGGTTACTAAGAAAATATGTTTTTGATTGCCAAGAAAATTGTAAAGAGGCTTCTGGCTTCTGGAATATTAGATTTTTATTTCTCACGCTTAATTCAAGAATGATTACAAAATGTGTTAGCCTAAAAGGCTACACATAATATAATTTTGATGATAATAAACATGTGTCTTAAGTGATTTGAAAAATATTGTATTTCACATTTCACTAGTTCTTGAAGGAAAATATTTATGATGAAGTGAATCGCGTGAAATCAAATTCAAGACACTCAATAGACAACGGCACAATCAAGAATAAAGTTTAGAGCTCAACGAACTCATTATTGCAATAATTTTTGTAACATCGGTATGATTTAATATATGAATAGTTTAGCATTTGAGAAGCTTATGTTTTTATTTAATAAATCATCATTTTTCGTAAACCAAAGGTTTTACAAGTATTAGTAATTATTTTGTGAAGTTAGTTATTTTTCAAGATGTGAACTAAAATGAAAAAGTTTTACAATCTTTGATTTTAATAAGTATTGTTTTGAATTCCGAAGTTGGACTTATTTGTAAATATTTAAAACTATTTAGGCTATACTATAATTAATAAAGTTTGAGGGCCTGACTGTAAATATTATAAGTGGATAAAGAGATAGCGGCTAACCTCCTGAGGGCTAGCGGCTAGCCGCCTGAGGAAAATTTTATATTTTCAAAATTTAGACTAGAGTGAAAAATTTTGAGAATTTTGAAATTTATGAGTATTGTGTTAAATCTTGAAAAGGACCTCTTTGGAAAATACTATTATATTTTAGGTCATATCATAATTTTAAAAAGTTATGGGAATGACGAGCATTGTTTAGATATTCTAAAATTGGATCTGTTTGTAAAGTTTTATGGCATTTTGGGCTATAGTATAATTACAAAAAGTTTTGAAAGTCAATTGTAAAGAATTTGAAACCTTGTGAGGTTTGGATAGTGAAATTCTCAAGCCGGGCGAGCTTAGAGGAATAGACGTAGGTGGGGTTACCGAACCACATAAAAATTATTGCGTTTGTTCTCTCTTCCCTTACTTTTTTATTATTGTGCTTTATTAGATTTATTGTTTTTTATTTCATTAAGGGAATAAATTGAATTGTTGTATGTTTTGTTTAGTTTAAATTTTAAAATCTCAATTCACCCCCTCTTAGGTTGCCTAGTTAGTATTTCAAAATGCACTATTTATATTCAACTCGTTTTCAGCTAACAAAAAAGAACGTTTTCAGCTAACAGAAAAGAAAACAAACTAAATCAGAATGTTAGTGTGCTTAACTAACTTCTACTGAGCTAGCACTACATTCTTCAACTAATTCAGCTGACTGAATTCCACTCACACTTGTGCAGCATGCTTACATACATTATGTGCTTCCTTAACAAATACAAAGTAGAAACATCCCAGTCATGGTTCATGCCAGTAGATTTTGGAAAAATCTCACTGCCGGTTGCTGCAATACGGCCTGTTGCTCTCACATTCAAACACTGTACTTGTCATTGGACATTATGATATCATTACTTATTTAAAATGCACAACATTGTTCATACCAGCTGTCATTTTAAAAAAAAAAAAGCCGTCACGTCAATCTATCGAAAATTTTATTTATTTATTTTTGTGCAATTTTGGAGATTATGTTAACCAATTTCCAAATATCGTGATTGTATTTTGACATTAAAAAGGTGACACTCCAGAGTCTAACAAGAAGATTACCTGCCAATGGGCAACCCATGCGCCTAAAGTTGCTTGGGTGCATGGGTTTGAATCTCAGTAGTAGTTGGTATTTGACTTCTCTTTTAATAGCAGTTTATTTGTCTTTTTACATGTAAGATAGAATAACTTTCCCTTCGATATTAAATGAGAGCCGACCTTCATGTTGTGTCATAATAGAATTATTAAGGAATCTCGATTGATTTATAATTATAAATATCAATAGAATTTTAATTGTAACATATCAGTATATGAAAAAAAATCAAGAAGATTACATAACACTTTGCTAAAACCGTTGGCCTCCCAAGTCCCCACAAAGCACCATGGGGGCTTAAATTTCTTTCTAATTGTAAATAATAATTAAGTGAAAACAGTCTTCTTTCTTTTGAAATGAGAGTGAAATAGACATCCTTTGAATATAAGAGAGGGTTAAAAACACGAGTATCGAAATAAGAGTAGTTTAGACGTCCCTCTAATATTAGAGAAGATTAAAAATCTAGATATCTAATATTAGAGAGGGTTAAAAAACTAAGCAGATCTATATAAAATTTAATGTGACACTAGTTCCAGTAATTATCTTATTGTAAATATATATGTGATAGTCTCATTTAATGTTGTAATCTGAACATTAATATCATATAAAATTCAAAAAAAAAAATTTCTGAGCATTAGCACTTCTAGCTCAAAAAAAGAAAAACCATGAAGATTACATTAACAGATATACAGAACATAACCAAATTAAAACGAATTTACTAACAGTTTTTCAAATAAACAATTCTCCGCACTTTCTTCCCTTTTTCACCCATATCTCTTGCGTTCAATCTCTCTTTCCAGTAGATATAGTTTCCTTCTATGCAGACAGCTGGAGATCAACGTCCTATTGCTTTGAGCTGTGAAATAAAGCATTCAAAATTTCTAAATGAAGATCCGCCTTCAACTAGACTCTTTCTTGCCATTTCCTTCATCTTCAATGCATTTGCTTTAATGCCGTCGTCATTCAGCAGTGCTTTCGCCTGTCTCTGAATTTCTTGCCTTGTTATGATTCCATTTTCATCGGGAAAAAATCTTAAACCAATTTTCCAAGCATCACAAATGTAATTTCTGTTCTGAAATTGGTCTGCAAAGTAGGGCCAGCACAGAAAAGGAACTGCCATGCTTAGACCTTCTAAGGTTGAATTCCATCCGCAATGACTTAAGAAACAAGCAACAGAAGGGTGACCCAAAACCTTTTCTTGAGGCGCCCACTCGACAAATTTTCCACGATCTGAAACCCTCTCAACGAATCCTTCAGGGAGTTTAGCATGCGATTTGTTCATGAGATCTGGTCGAACAACCCACAAAAATGGTTGTTGCAATGATTCAAGGCCTAATGCTAATTCTTCTAATTGTTCCTGGCTTAAGACTGCTACGCTGCCAAATGCAACATAAATAACTGAGCCTACTGCTTGCTTGTCAAGCCAGCTTAAGCAAGTTGAGTCCTCAGGCCAGAAGTTAATGGCTGAATGCTCCAAATGATCACTTCCTAGTAACGGACCAATGGTTAAGATATTTGGAATTAGATCACAGGCCGGAGGGTCGAGTTCATAAAAGGAGTTGCAGAGAATCCGGTTGGAAATTTTGAGATTTTGGGCAACAGCAGAAATTCCTCCAAAGAACAGCTTCTGTGTATGTGGTTGACTTGGAAAGCACCATCCGTACTCATTTTTTTTCCAGGGAAGAGTTCCCTCCGACAGCATGATCAGCTCATCAGTCATTGCATTTCCTGCATTCTCAATAATTGACAAAATTAATCATGGACAGCTCAAATAAGCAATGCTCTCAAATTTGTGTCGTTATTTTCAAGTTTATGGCAGCGCACACACTGTTGTTAACATGTATGTCAAACAAAATCCATCAAAAATTTAAAATTCAAGAGCTAGTTATTATTTTTGGAACTTACCATTAGAATCTAAAAGTCCGGCCTCAAAGAGTTTAGGAGCATGAAGTAACAAAGCCAAGCTTGCCGGTGCATAAGGAATGACCGCAGCTCTCGCAATTCCCATCTGCTCGGCAACTTTTAATGCCCATCCAGCAGTAAGATCAGCAATTACACAGCTGATTTGCTCGCAATCATTTGACTTGTTAACCTTCTCAATCAAGTTCCTCAAGCAGCCTGGCATGACTGTTAACATACTCTGTCTCACTTTTTGGAAATCTCTTCGGTCAGCTTCTTGTGACTCCAATCCATCAGGAATTGAAACCATCGTTATCAAGCTAGACTGTTCAGCCTTTTGTGGCATTGAAGCCATGATTTTGGCGTGCATATGCTCCGTGCTAACAAATGTGACCTTGATTCCATGTTCAGCAATCTTTGTTGACAATTTCATTAGTGGTCCAGCATGACCTTGTGCTGGGTATGGTATCACCAGAACGTGAGATTCCCTGTCCATTGAAAATAGTTCAAACTTTTCCTCGTGAACTGAAAGCTACACGCAATATTACCAAGCACTTAAATGGAATGTTGTCAAATTATCATTGGAGTCCCTTAAGATAGACTAATTAGGAGTGGACGATTCTCAGTTTGACAAAAAAGCAGAAAGAATCCTGAAATTTCAACATCTATCTTCGTAATCTTGTATTGAGCCTCTTTTTCTGGTCTCAATTCGATGCCCCTCCTGATTCTTTATATGGGTGCTAGGTGTCCATTTCGTCCGATCCTTTTATGATTACTTTTCAGCATTTGTTTTGCTTGTTTGATGTTATCTGTTATTATAAGAATGCCGGCCACCAAAATTGATTCCTCGTCAACAGATAAGCATTAATGGTCAGCGTTTTTGGCTCATGCGTGTTTCCGTGTCCACTACGGTTGATAATAAAATTCACAACATCGCTTTCTCAAAAGGGACATATCAACCCTCCGAATATTTTATGTCAAAATTGTCTTATGCTTTCTTCGTTGACATTTCTTTTTTAATTAAATTTTTTCTCCATATGAGCTTTCGAGATTTTTAAAGATTTTACGTGATAGTTTCGAGGTTGGTGTTCAACGTCATCTCGCGTGTTTTGGAAGCATATTTTCTCCTTAAAGAGTTGGACTTTTTAGATCGGGCTTCAGCCTCCAAGCTAGACTTCAACACTATCTGGACACAGGTCCAGACAAATGTCTACTTGCATCTTTTGGTTCATTTTTAGTATACTTTAATTCGTATTAGTCATACAATATTCAGAAAATCCATATCATGTGTCTACTAGTGATATTAAGATATTACTGATATATGTTTATCCACAACCCAGTAATCACCCCTGTATTTTTACTATCATAGAATGGACGACTACTTGAGGAATTTTGCAGCCTAGATGTTGGGCTATGTACAATCTTTAAACTTATGTGTGTAAAGACCATTGAGCAGAAGAGGTGTATACATAAGTATGGTGATCAGAAATGAGAACAAGCATTAATAATTCAATTCAACGTACATAGTGCTTATAGTAAATGCTTAAAACTCTTCAAGTTATTATATCAAACATAATTGGTGAAAAAAAAATCAAACTTAATTCGATTGATTTTAAGTTTTTAATTAAAGTTTTATGTCAGAAAAAATATGTATAGTTCTAACAGACAGCACAAAATTACAACTGGCTACTATTTATCAAGTTTGCTTAAAAATTAATATTGAATTTAAAATTGACTTGTAGTAGAATTATAGAAATGGCCTTAATTAATATAGAAAATTTGGAGCTCTTTGAAAAGTATGTTTGTAGGAGGGAATCCATTCCAAAATATCTGTCGTATGAGGTTGCCGTTTGATTGAGCTGCTGGGTGATAAAACTACAACCAACAAAGAGATTGAATGGTTTAAGACATGACGTCTATTTGATTTAAATATAAACCTGCAACTCGAAACTCAGAAAAGTTATCTTCTTAGGTTTGATTGAGCTGCTGGGTGTTAACACCACTAAAACTCAATTCTGTCTTCTGTTTTTACTCAGACTCATCGCAAAACAATTATCACAGTGGCTTTTTCCAGCCTCTTTGTACTTGCCCTTACTATAACAGAAACTGTCACAAGCTTGAAAACTTAAAAACATGATGCTGTTAAAAGGTCCTGCCGAAAATGTAATAAAGACGAATAAATTGGGCTCCTCTTCCATTAAGTTTCGGAGCCTTATCTTAGTCGTCTCTCATTATTCTTGCCTTTTCATTAACAATGTAGAATCACAGCCGGAAATTAACATTTTTATGTCTGAAATAAAGCTTTCAAAATTTCGGAATGAGGATCCACCTCTAAGGAGACTCTTTCTAGCTATTTCCTTCAGCTTCAATGAATTTGATCTAATATCATCATTCTTCAGTAGTGTTAACACCTTCCTTTGAATTTCTTGACTTGTTATAATCCCGTTTTCATCTGGGAAAAATTGTAGACCAATTTTCCAAGCATCACAAATGTAATTTCTGTTTTGATATTGATCTGAAAAGTAAGGCCAACATAGAAAAGGAACGCCCATGCTTAGACCTTCCATGGTTGAATTCCATCCGCAATGACTTATGAAACAAGCAACAGAAGAGTGACCTAAAACTTTTTCTTGGGGCGCCCATTCAACAATTTTCCCACGATTTGAAACCCTCTCAACGAATCCATCTGGGAATTTTGCACGCGATCCGTTCATGAAATCTTGTCTGATAACCCAAAGAAATGGTTTTTGTAATGATTCGAGACCAAGTGCTAATTCTTCAAATTGTTGCTGACTCAAGATTGCTATGCTGCCAAATGCAACATAAACGACTGACCTTATTGCTTGTTCATCAAGCCAGCTTAAGCAACTTGAATCTTCAGGCCAAAAACTTCCATCCAAATCACCTGAATGATTACTTGCAAGCAAGGGACCCATCGGCAAGATGTTGGGAATTAAATCACAAGCAGGAGAGTCAAGTTCATAAACAGAGTTGCTAATAATCCAGTTGGAAATTTTAACAGCTTGGATAACAGCACAAGTAATTCCCAACAAAATCTTCTGTATCCTTGGTTCAACTGGAAAGCTCCATGTGTAGTTCCTTTTCCAAGCAGGAATTTCATCAGACAATGAGATCAACCCATCATTCAAAATTGCAAATCCTACATCAAAATCAATAAAATTTTTAATAAGGGTATGCTCGAGGAGTTTACAATGCCACAGATTGTTCTTAACGCGAATCTTCAGAGCACATGTTAATTAACCTACCATTAGGATCTGTAAAATAGTTGTAATTTGAGCTATGTTGTCTGTTTGGTTGCTGAGAAAATTAGAGAAACATGATGAAGATTCTGGAATTCATTCTTATTAAAAATGAAATGTATTAGTTACAAGCTTTATATATCAATGACAGCTAGCTAACTGAATCTAATTAAACCGTATACTATCCAACTAACTAACTAATCATGCATGTAATCGCTAACTCTGTGTTGACGTGGCATTGCTGATGTTTCTTGACAGCTGACTTCATTCTTCTTTTCAGCTCAGCACAATGAGCTTTCTTCACAGCCCCCCTCAAACTCAAGGGACATAACTGCACATTGAGTTTGGCTCTTAGATAACTGAATTGAGAAGAACTTAAGGGCTTAGTTAATATATCAGCTATTTGCTCGTGACACTAGAACATAGAGTATCTTCAAGTCTCCAGCTAAAACTTTGTCTCTGATAAAATGTAGATCAATTTCTATATGTTTTGTTCTTGAGTGAAATACTGGATTGTGAGCAAGTTCAGTGGCACTCACATTGTCACACCATACAGTTGGTTTTTCAATGCAACAGAGACCAAGCTCAAGAAATAATGATTTCAGCCATGTTATTTCAGAAACAACTGATGCAAGGGCTCTGTATTCACTTTCTGCAGATGATTTAGTAACCACTGATTGTTTCTTTGAGGACCAAGATATCAGATTATTTCCCAAGTAAACACAATAAGCTCCAACAGATCTTCTATCATCAAGATCACTTCCCCAATCTGCATCTGTAAATGCTGTGAGCTTCATATCACCTTCTTTAACAAACTTCAGCCCATAATCTTGTGTTTCCTTCAGATATTTCAGCACTCGTTTGCATGCCATAAGGTGTTGAAGTGTTGGAGAAGACACATACTGGCTTAGTTTATGAACTGAATAAGCAATCTCAGGCCTGGTTAAAACTAGATATTGCAGTCCTCCCACTATGCTTCTGTAATAAGAAGGATCTTCAATATAGTACCTCATTCTCTTTCAACATTTTTCTGCAGTCTGTAATCTTTACTACTGCTCATTGGTATGTCCGTTCCCTTACAATCAAGCATATCAACCTTAGACAGCAAATCTCTGATATACTTCTTTTGTGATAGGTAAATACCATCCTGATCATACAAGACCTCTATACCAAGAAAATAAGATAGTTTTCCCAGATCCTTTAATGCAAATGCAGAGCTAAACAACTTAATAAAATTTTCCAATTCAACACAATCTGATCCTGTAATCAATATGTCATCTACATATATTAAGATCAAAATGATTGAATTCTTGCTTCTTTTAAGAAACAGAGATGTATCAGACTTAGAATTTTCAAATCCCCATTTCAAAAGACTACCTTTCAGTTTGTCAAACCATGCACGAGGGGCTTGCTTCAGGCCATCGAGGGCTTTGTGCAGCTTACATACAAAGTCTGGTCTTTGTGGATCAACAAATCCTTCAGGCTGACTCATATACACTTCTTCAGTTAAGTTGCCATTCAAGAATGCATTATTCACATCCACTTGTCTTATCTGCCACTGATTCATTACTGCCAAGCTTAGAACCACTCTAACTGTTGCTGATTTTATCACTGGGCTGAATGTTTCAAAATAGTTAACTCCCTCTATTTGCTGAAATCCTTTAGCAACCAGCCTAGCTTTATACTTAGCAACACTTCCATCAGTGTTAGATTTTGTTCTAAACACCCATTTGTTCCCTGCCACCTTGTAATTTTCTGTTCTTGGTACCAGTGTCCAAGTACCATTTGACATCAGTGCATCATACTCATCATTCATTGCTTGAAACCATTGTTCATTATTGAGAGCTTCTTGAACATTATCAGGCTCTTTATGCAACAAAACTGCAGTATATACCTTGGGCTTAAAGATACCTGCTTTTCCTCTAGTCACCATAGGATGATAGTTTTGAGTTGGTAAGGTTTGAACAACTTGGTTTAGAGGAGTTTCATTTGAGAGCTGATTAATTATTGTGTCAGGTAAGGATGGGAGAACTATAGGTACATATGGATTTGATATTGTTGCATTTGAGGTTTGTTGATCTGAAATATTTTCTTGTCTTGAATTCATTGTTGAAGGAAGAGTGTCACCACTGGAGTATGCTTGAGAATGAGGTTCAGTGTTGTTATTTGACAAGTCTGATATGACAGGTAATGTAGACAATTGAAAAACTTGAACAGGTGTAATTGGTTCACAGGACACTGATTGAAACTTGTTCAAATGATGAAAACTGGAATCTGAAGAGAATGGATATGAATCTTCATCAAATACGACATGTCTAGCAATATATGTATGACCAGAGGGATGAAAACATTTGTAGCCTTTATGACATGGACTGTACCCAAGAAAAATACATTTGATTGTATGATAATCAAACTTATGCTTATTGTAATCTCTCAAATATGGATAACAAGCACACCCAAACCATTTCATCATGTTGTAATCAGCTTTATGTCTGTATAGTTTTTCATATGGAGTAGACATTTTGAGAGCAGAGGTGGGAAGCCTATTGATATGATAAACTGAGGTATGGAAAGCATCCCACCAGAATTGGAATGGAAGCTTAGCTTGTGATAGAAGTGTTAATCCTAATTCTACAATCTGCCTGTGTTTTCTTTCAACAAGGCCATTTTGATGATGTGTATAAGGGCAAGAGTGTCTGAAAAGGATACCACACTCATTTAGAAAATTGGTGAATGGCCTATACTCTCCCCCCAGTCAGATTGGAGAATTTTAATGGTAGTTTGAAACTGATTTTCAACTTGGAGTTTAAACAGTTTGAATACATCTAAAGCTTCTGATTTGAGTTTCAAAAGGTAAATCCAGGTATATCTTGTATGATCATCAACAAAGCTAATATAATATCTATATCCATCTCTAGAGTACATAGGTGAAGGGCCCCATAAATCCGTATGAATAAGTTCTAGTGCTGATTTGGTTTTAATGTCAGTGATAGGGAAATGAAGTCTGTGAAACTTGCCCAGTTGGCAAGCTTCACAGAAATGCTTTGTAGCTTGGTTAAGAATATTTGCAGAGAACAAATTTGGATGCACAAGTTTAAGTAAGTGAATCAAGCTTTGAACATTAGGATGACCAAATCTTCTGTGGAATAGAGACATTTTTTCTGAAGAATCAGTACAAGGTTCTTTATTTGATTGAAAGCAATTTGCAGAACAAATACTGCCAATTGTAGAACTAAGCTGACAAAGTGATAACATAGACACAAGTCTATTTATTGAACTATGTGACATAAAAGAAATGTATGCAGACTGTGGTGATGAGTTGAGTAGCAATTTGTATAAACCTTTCTCAGCAATACCCTGTAGCAGAACTTTCCCCTTCAATGAATCATTCACAAAACAAACAGATCCAAGAAATTCAACTGAGAGATTATTGTCAGTGGTAAATTTGGAAATACTGATTAGATTCTTGGTAATAGATGGAACAAGCAGTATATCTTTAAGAACAATGCATGTATATGCAGTTTGTGACTTAGAATTTTTACTCTTAAGAGTAGTACTACCAATATGTGAAATTGATAAACCCTTACCATCACCTATGATAAGTTTGTCATTACCTCTGAATTCATTTGTGACATGCATATTTCCCATATTGTTTGTCAGATGATGTGTAGCACCACTGTCGAGATACCATCCTTCATCTGCTGGACCTTCAAAATTAGCAGCCAAAGAGCTACCTGTGCAAGTTCATTGATTCAGACATATATGAGGCACATGGTGAATTGTACACTTGATGCATTCCTGGATGACTAACTGGCCATGGATCTTCAGTTGGTGCATCAATGTAAGTCATGTATGCTGACCTCTGATTGCTTTCTTTCTTTACATTTTATGGCATATAGTTTTCTTCAAATCTGTGCCAACATTCCACTGCTGTATGCCCAGATTTGAAACAAATTTGGCACACAACAATTTGTTCCTCACTCCCATCAGAGTTAGACATTCCAGAATTAGCATTGTATTGTCCTCTGAAAGCTGACATTTGTCTGTTATTTCCAATCATTTGACCTCTTCCATGACTGTTACCAAAATTTCCAGATCCATAGGGAAAACCTCTTGGATAAGAGTTAATAAACATTCCTCTTCCACTAAACAACTGATTCCTTCCCATTTGATTTCCACCATGAAAACCTCCATTATAACCACCTCTCCGAGCATTGCCTCTTGCTTGTGCATAGTAGGAATTCATCATACCATAGTTATTATTGTGAGCAAACTTAGCAAAATTTGCATTGAACATCTTCTTTTCATTTATGCTCTGTTCAAGTCTTGTTTCATGTGTAAGTAGTAATGCATAAGCATCATCATAGTCTAATTTACTAGCAGTGATGAATGTAGCTAGATCAAGATATCCTGGTCCAAGACCATTGAGAATTTGTTGCATCAGATCTTTATCTGAAACTGTACTTCCCGCACATGCTAGTTTATCAGCTATTTGTTTCATTTTCAAGCAATAATCTTCTATATTTAGTGAATCTTTTCTTAAAACACTCATTTCATATCTCAGTTGTAATACTCTCGCTTCAGATTTTGCACCAAACTTTTTCTCCAATGTTTTCCATACATCATATGAGGTGCTACAAGAGTGAACAAGACTGAGAATACCTTCAGTGATTGAACTTAGTAGCCAGCTCAATAATGTTTGATCTTTAGATCTCCAGATTATGTATTCTGGATTTTCAATCTGTTGAGTAGATCTTCCTGTTGCTCCAGCGTAGCTTCCAGCTGCAATGAATTGATTAGGTGCTGCTTTCTCTCCATTGATATAGCCTTCAAGTCTGTTTCCTCTTATAGAAGCCAGAACTTGATTTCGCCAGAGCATATAGTTGGATCGATCCAATTTCATTGGTGTAATGAATGAAAATGTAGTTTGTATTGATTGATTTGTAGTGATTGTATTAGAGTTCGTGTTTAGATTGCTTGAACTAGCCATATCGTGGCTCTGATACCATGTAAAATAGTTGTAATTTGAGCTATGTTGTCTGTTTGGTTGCTGAGAAAATCAGAGAAACATGATGAAGATTCTGGAATTCATTCTTATTAAAATGGAAATGTATTAGTTACAAGCTTTATATATCAATGACAGCTAGCTAACTGAATCTAATTAAACCGTATACTATCCAATTAACTAACTAATCATGCACGTGAGCTTCCTTGCTGCTTAACAGAATCAGTTAACTCTGTGTTGACGTGGCATTGCTGATGTTTCTTGACAGCTGACTTCATTCTTCTTTTCAGATCAGCACAATGAGCTTTCTTCACAGGATCTATAATTCCAGCTTCAAGAAGCTTTGGAAATTGAAGTAACAGTGCCAAGCTTCCCGGTCCAAAGGGAACAACTGCAGCTCTTGCAAGCCCCATACTCTCAGCAACTTCCAGGGCGCAGACAACGCTAATATCACCAATTACGCATCTGATTGGCTCGCAATCATTTGACTGATTAATTTTCTCAATCAAATTCCTCAAACAGCCTGGCATAGCTCTTACTATACTCTCTGCCAGCTTATGTGGATCTTCTCTGTCAGCTGCTTGCAATTCCAATCCATCCGGAATTGTAACCAACTTTATTTGGCTCGATGAATCCTCAGCTTTCTCTTGCATTGAAGCAATGATTTTTTTATGCATAAACTCTGTGTTAACAAATGTGACCTTGATTGCACGTTCAGCAATCTTCGTTGCTAATTTCATAAGAGGCGCTACATGGCCTTGTGTTGGAAATGGTATCACTAAAACATGCGGCTGCCTGCTCATTGCTAGTAGATTCAATATTACGTATGAATATTAAGAAAGTTTCTGAATAATATACAGTACCACAAAGATAAAATGAAAAGTTAAACTAAAAGCTTTCTTAGGTGTGTATTGAAATTGTTGAACTTTTTGACTTGAATATGGAAATTTGTTAAAGACAAACTGCCAGCCAGCCATTGAAGTGTGAAGATCGTTGAAAATTGATTAAAAGAAAAAGAGTTGAAAAGTCAAATTGGAAGACATCATTTGAATTCAAATTGGAGGTGGCCGAGAACTTTGAAAAGTAATTGGAAGTGGCCAAAACTTTTGAATGTTGAATGGTGACTATTGAATGTTGAAAAAATGGCTTGATTTTAGGCAAAATTTTGCCTATAAAAGAAAGCTCTCGTTTGAGAGCTTGGCATCCCGAATTCGACAAGCAAGAAAATATAAGAGAAGCATTAATAGCTTCCAATATGGGAGAGAAATGTTCTTAAGCATGTAGTAATATTGAAGGAGCATTTGACTTCTCAATATAGGTATTACAGTTTGTTTTGTTAAGGAACATTTATCAGGATTTTGTATTTGAGGTTTGGGTGAGAGAAAATTATTTATGAGAAAGTGGTTGTAAAAATTTTCTACATAGTGAATATTTTTCTCTGGTTGTTTTTTACCATGACCGTCAATTTGATATTGGTCTCAATTTAATTTTCCTATTAATTTGTTGCTTGACAAATTATTTGGAGTAATCTTGGGAGGAAGCTCAATTTCCTTTTGTTGTTGAAAATTGAAGGTGGCAGCAAATTGCACATGCAATTATTGACAAATATGCATGACTTTAATGCATGCAATGCAAGTTCGAGCTCAACGTGATGACAAATTTCAAGGATAGTGGCTTGTCTTGTTGAAACTCAAGGCTGCACATACACTATAAATTGAGCTTCATCTCTAAACAGTAAGGCGTCCCAAAATTGAGAGAATTGAGAGCAATTGCAAGTGAAGCAATTTTAGAGATTTGAGGGAACTTCTACTTGAGTGGTCTGGTGAGATTCTATTTTGGTGTATTAGGGTTTTGAGTGTTGAGAATTTTTTCCAAATTTTGTAAATTGTCATTTGTTAGTAAAATTATCTTCCAGTCTTTGTCCGTGAACATAGCCTTAACGTTGAACCGTATAAATTATTGTGTCCTATTTTCTTTGCATTATTTGTCATATTTATATTTTTTTCAAAAGCTGCAGTCACCATAATATTAGTAATTGCACAACCTGCGCTTCCACAATAGAAATCTGTACCGGCACAAACGGTAAATCAAAGGTTTATTTATAGAATTTAAAGGCCTTACCTTGAAATAGAACAGCCTAAAATGCTAAACGTATACAGCCGATGACATTTTAATACGACACTATTTTGCAATTTGCTTGCTTGAAATGGCACTGTAGTGACACTTGGCAAAATGCTTTGATTCGTTCTCCATTCGATGGCCGATTCTTTCTGGCTAGTTTTGCACGGCAAGTCGGTCACTTAGGTTCTGTTGTTAGGGAGCTCAAAAAAATTTGATAAGCACGTACCTATAGTTGTAGTCTGAGAGTATTTTATATCACAGTTGTTTGATAAAAAATTTTTAATACATATACTATTTTTTTCAAAATTATTACTTAAAAACCGTGTTTACTAACTACACAATCAATTTTTATTTCACAGCTTTATTGTTTAAAAACCACAACACCTTCGAACTTAATTGACTGTATTGTATTGGCTTTCATAAACTTGCATTTAGGGGTGGGCAAAATATCCGACCCGATCCGATCCGAAAAAATTTCGGGTTCAGATCGGATCGGGTTGCTTATGAAATCCGATCGGATGAAATTTTAGAAATCCGATCGGGTTTTGATCGGATTAGGTAAAGTCGACCCGATCCGAAAACCCGATCAGGTTCCAAAAAAAAAAACAAAACAAACCTAACCTAAACACACGTACACACCAGTACACCACTGACCACACGGGCACTCGAAATCACAATTTCACAGCCACAAATAGATTCACAAATTGCAACATACAAATTGCAGACAAATCACAACAACCCCTCTACAAGCCTGCAAGCCTGCAACCCTCACGGCATCACACACACAACCTACAGCCACGAGACTCACATACACAACCCTCTCCAGTCCTGGATCTGCGCCTCCGACCAGCCGCGATCTGCCGTGCGCTGGCCCACCAAGCGATCTGTGCTGGCCCTCTCTATCGCGATCATCCGCTGCGCGTCCCTCCGTCGCGATCTGCCGCTGCATGTGTGCCCATCTGCTGCTGAAAACACGTCCGCGATCTACTGCAGTGGCCACCGATCTACTGCCGTGGCCGCCGATCTGCTGCTTGACACAACTCAAAAGTATATTACTCCCAAGTATAAGAGTGTTTAGTTATAATATAACCCGGTGAGTCCGGGGTTGAACCACAGGGAATTTAAAATCCCGTAGTCAATTTAAAACTAAGAAAATTAATTGTGGGGAAAAGAAATTATTTGAAACAAATTTAAAAATATGCTAAGGCTACAGGATCCACTCTCAGTATTCAAACTATAATTTTCTTACTCTCTCATTTTTATATTTTGCCTCACTTTTACCAGTTATTTATTATATCATTTAATTCTATGTGTGTGGATAAATATGGAATAAAGTACCTAATGTGCCACAACTATATTGATGTGTCGACATTGTGTCAAAACTACCATACAAATCCAAGAAAACTTTTAAATTAACATGACATAAAAATAACTAGAAAAGAATAAAATAAACTTAAAACTCACTTGAGAAAAGTAATTGATTTCATGATTTAAAACCTTGAGCTTCACCCTTCACCTTAGCTTAGTAAAATTAGCTACTCATATTAAAAGAAAACAAAATACTCTTTTTATTTGATGAACTTTGGAAATATGTTACACAGAAAATTGATTACAAAACAAAAGAGAAAAAGAAAGAAAACACAATTCCTCAGCACTCCTTTTTCTTTCGCACTCTCGAATTCAAATTGCTCAGAATGTCTTCCCCCCGATTCTCTATTCTCCCCGCTTCGCTCCATTTCCTTGCTTTTTATAGGCAAGGAATGCATTATTTTTATTTTTCTTCTATTATTATTATTATTATTTTATATATATATAGGAAAGTGTAATGGTCAGAAGGCATGATGGCCTCCTGACCATCACGGGCAACCTAACATGGTTGCCTTTGATTCTTTTGTCCTTTTGCTCTTTTTTTTTTTTTAATATTATTATTTTTTTATTATAATTATTACATCTCCTCAATTTTTGCTCCAGTAGTTCTTCTTTGTTCCCGCTTTCAATTCCAATTCCATCTTTATTCCTGAAAAAATATTTACAATATGAAAATTAATATATTGTGAATTAATTTAACATAAAAGTATATTTGGGGAGTATTAAAATAATTTAGAAATAATGAGCGCATTAATTGATACAATAAGTGAAAAACTAATAATTTTATCCTTATCAAATGTCACTTTTCCGTATCAATCACACCCCCCAACCAGCTTATTGCTAGGCCCTAGCAATTTAAGCGATAAAAATTTAGAGAAATTTTAAAATCAAATTGAAAATTTCTTTTTTTTTCTTTTTTTTTAAATAGAAACATTGTGTTCACTTCTTTCATCAGATTAATGACAACAATCAAATAAAAGTATAAGCATTATCTTCAGCCTAAAGAAAATCACACCCACATAAATCAATTACGTAAAATCATGTAAAATGATCAATTATTAGAGCTACATTAATCAAAACCACTTTTAAGAATGATACATCAAACCCCAAAATCTCACAATTAAGAGTGACTCTCTCAAAAGAAATATACCCCAAATTAAACTGTCACTCTAGGAAAAAAAAATAAATTTGAGAGGATAATAAAACAATATCACACGCTCTCACCAGGATGAAAAAATAATGTCCACAGCTTAGAAATAAAATGATATCAAGCCCCAAGGAATTAATGGTAATTTTTTTTTTTTTTTATGCATCACCACATCTTTTAGTCTATATCACTAGCTTTTACTTCAGACTATAATTCCCTAAAATCAAGAACGACTTTTATTAGGACGTAACGTAGGCTAGGGTTATGGTTAACAAAAAAGGGTAATAGGAAAACAAAAATATATGTTTGAAAAATAGGGGTTTTTTTTTTTTTTAAATTTTAGAGATTACAAGGTGCTTCTTTTTTTTTCTCTTTTTATTTATTTATTTATTTATACATATCCTTTTTTTTTTATAGCACCATTATCAGTAATACATAATCATCCCTATTTTCAAACATAATTGGGTGGTGGAAAATACAAAACGTAAGGTGATGCTCCACAATGGAGTGGGATAAGATGATAGGTTATCAAAAAAAAAATTTTTTTTTTTTTTTTTAGAGGCTCAAAGGGGTTAACTATGGATATTTTATAATATGGTTGGCTAGAAAGGCTCAAACGGATCAAAGATGGCCTTCTGTCATCTTTTAGGGTTCTTAATAATCTTTCATATCCACTAGTTCAATAGACTTTTAGATGCGATTGCACAATAATTTTTTTTTTTGAAATTATAGAGATCTTGTACAATAAATTGTGAAGCTGTATAGGCAAATAGGGTTACTCTCCAAGGATAATAGGCTCTAAAACTCGCTTGGACTTTTTGTGATATGTACATTCCTTCAAATGGCTTAATCAATTTCACTCATCAAATTTCTCAATTTACGTTTTAACATGCAAAAGGGGAAAACATAGTGTAATATAACTCAAGGCCAAAGATAATACAAATACCAAAATTTGAAAATCATCATGTTATCTAATGTTAAAAGATTACACCGAAAAATAAAAAAAATTTTTTTTTTTTTAAATTAAAGAACACATCAAAAAATTTTGGATTGATTGCAGAAACTTAAGGGAGATGATCAAGAGAAAAAGTTTTTTTTTTTTTTAATGAAAACAAAATTCTAAAATGAAGATGCGTTTCTAGAGACATTACATTCTATATTCTGCCATCTTCGACTCAAATTTTTATCCGAAGTTAGTCTTTACAACAAAAATTAGTAAAAACACCACCAGGACTGAAACATTCCACAATTATCAACTATACCTTCCCCCCAACCTGAAGGAGACATTGTCCCCAATGTCTTAAAATAAAGGAGTAGAGTTTAGAAGATATCACCTGGTCACTGTTGGAAAATATTTACAAACGGAGAGTCAAATCTAATTTACACTTTTTACGAGAGTTACCGCCATCGTCATCAGTTGCCCAATCCAATGCCAAAGTCATGGGATCTGGCTCTGGTTTGTAAGCTTGCAAAAGATCAAGTAACTCATTAGCAGTGGGAGCACAAATAAAGAGTTTTCTCGCTGAGGAAGGAATGAAATAATTTTTAATTGCATGATTAAGAAATGTTATTAAGCCATCATAAAAGTTATTAACATTTAACAAACCGATGGGTTTTTTATGGATATTCAAATGGGCCCAAGAAGCAAATGTAATTAGTGCCTCTAATGTTGCAAGATCTCCTGGTAAGAAAATAAAAGCGTCAGGATGCTTTAACATTTCAGATATTCTTTCTTGCATACCTGAGACAACTAACTCTTCTCCAGTTGGTGGGTCTGGTAGGCATTCTAAAGGTTTTAAGGCTTTTGGAATGATGCCTAGCACTTGGCTTTCTCGAATGAAAGCAGCTTCAGAGACAAGCTTTGATAACCCTCGGTCACCTCCTCCATGTACAAGATGTAGTTTTCTCTCTGCTATAGCACGACCAAGCTCTATGGCTGCTTGTACAAACTCCTTATACTTTCCATAGCGAAATCCAGAAAGCACACAAATGTTCTTAAGCTGTCTGCTTGAAGTCCCTGCCATTAAAACAATTCTAAAAAGAAACAATTTGTGAATGCTTAAAAAGGAGCTCTTATTTAAGGATCTTGGTAACAGACATAATGATATACATCTGTAAATGTGGTGGCGTGTTTGTCAAATGACGCGTGAAGCTTTTGGCTCAATTATTCAAAGGCAAACAGTGATTAGATTAAACAAACAGTGATTAGATTTAAAATCACACAAAAAAAAAAAACAAGAATAATAATGCAAAAGATAAGATAAAATAAAGATGTGGCTCACATCTTCCTCTCGGTTTTACGCCCAAGAACGGTCAACGCCTCATGGGTCGAGGATAGGCTTCCCATCCAGTTTTCTTATAAACTGGCAAACAGGGTCTTTTAGAGTCAGATTCCCAAGACTAAACTGTGCACTTTCTTTTTGGAACAACTTCCATAAATTGTGAATTTCATGTTGGACAACCGCGGACGTCTCAAGAGATCGTAAGATATCATCCAACGACTCTTTACTCATGCCATCCTTAACGAATTTGATTTTATCTTCACGATTTATAGAAACCATTCCTAAAGTTTTACAACGAGGTTTGTTGCAAGCAAGTCTTACACAGTTAGGACATTTAGAGCCAAGTCGCTTAGCTCTTCGTTTTTTCGCAAACGTGCTTTTAACAAAACCAGGCTTGTAAGAAACAAATGGATCGAAAACTCACCGCAAGTCGGACCTTTGCTTCAATTAACCAAATAATATCGCAGGAATCCCATTAATCATTAACAAGCGCAATGCTCACAACGAGCTTTGTAAATCTTCTTGAGAGCATTTTGAGGAGAGAAGGAAAACTGATGCAATTTATGTTGATTTCTTCCATGCTTGACTTTAGGGTTCAGTTATTGTGGGAAACTGAGAGTACCGACTTTAAAAAGTCACGGAGTACCGTTATCCGCCATTTATACGGGAGAGTGAATTAAAACAAACAAAACAGATCTGCAAAATCAAATCAAAAGTGAAAAAGTACAAAAATAAAGCAAAAACACACAAGAAATATAACTCACCTTCGTCCTTTTATTGATTTACCTCCAGCTCCAATTGTAGATCATAAATACCATCCTCTATTTCTGTGAGTTGTCTTTCTAGATCTTTGACGTGTAATACTAACGCTGGTGGTTGTAGATCCCAAATAGGATGTAATTTACAAAATCGGATCAATTTCCTCAAGTGAAATTTTACATGGAAAAGTTTTTTAAGATGATCGATGAGGAAATTTCTCGTGGAGGTATTCATGATAAGTATAAAAATTTGGTGAGTTAAAACACATTTGTCAAACAGCACACAATTAAAAACAATGCAGTGCACTCCATTCAAGACATAGGGAAAAGAAAAGAAAAAAAAATCGAATAATTCAAACGATAAAGCAATAGTAAAATCAATTCACAAAAAGTTAAAAGAAAACGGCTCAATCGAGGTTTGGTGGGTCACTCAAATTAATTTCGGTGTCTGCTTCACGTGGTTGGTGTTCCAGATATGGTTTCAGTCTTTGACCATTAACTTTAAATGTGACACCATCCTTTGGATTCTCAATTTCTACAGCACCATATGGATACACATTTTTTACAACAAACGGACCATTCCACTTTGATTTTAACTTCCCTGGAAATAAATGAAGACGAGAATTATAAAGCAAGACTTTTTGACCAATTTCAAATGTTTTTCGAAAAATTCTTTTGTCATGAAAAAATTTGGTTCTTGCCTTAATAATTCTAGAATTCTCATATGCATCATTCCTTAATTCCTCAAGTTCATTCAATTGCAATTTACGCACATTGCCAGCATCATCAAGATTTGAATTAAAAGCTTTAATGGCCCAAAATGACTTATGTTCAAGTTCAACTGGTAAGTGGCAAGATTTTCCATAAACAAGGCGATAGGGTGACATTCCTAAAGATGTTTTAAAAGCAGTACGATATGCCCAAAGTGCATCAGTTAGTCGAAGAGACCAATCTTTACGGTTTGGATTAACTGTCTTTTCTAAAATTTGTTTTATCTCCCTATTTGCTAATTCAACTTGACCACTTGTTTGAGGGTGATAAGGGGTGGCAACTTTATGTGTAATTCCATATTTCTTCATTAAGGACTCAAATGGCTTATTACAAAAATGTTTTCCCCCATCACTGATAATGGCTCGAGGTATTCCAAATCGACTCAAAAGATTTTCTTTTAGAAAGCGGATCACAATTTTGTGATCATTGTGCCGACAAGGAATCGCCTCGATCCATTTTGAAACATAATCAACAGCAACCAAAATATATACAAATCCAAATGATGATGGAAAAGGGCCCATAAAATCAATTCCCCAACATTCAAATATTTCAATGACAAGAATGGGGTTTAAAGGCATCATGTTTCGTTTTGAAATGGACCCCACCAATTGACAATTCTTACACACTTTACAAAATGCATAAGAATCTTTGAATAATGAAGGCCAATAAAATCCACACTGCAATATTTTTGCAGCTGTCTTTTTTGAAGAAAAATGGCCACCACATGCTTCAGAATGGCAAAATTGAATAACCATACTTACCTCGTCGTCTGGTATGCATCTTCGAAAAATTTGATCAGAGCAGTACTTGAACAGGTATGAATCATCCCAGTAAAAGCTTTTCATTTCTGTTAAGAATTTCCTCCTGTCCTGGGAACTCCAGTCACATGGCATTTCACTTGTTACAAGATAATTGACAATATTAGCATACCAAGGCATTTTGTTTATGGAAAATAAAAATTCATCAGGGAAAGAATCATTGATGGGTGTTGTTTCAATTGAAGACTCGTTTGTAAGTCTTGAAAGATGATCTGCAACAACATTCTCAGCACCCTTTTTGTCTTTGATTGTCAAATTGAATTCTTGAAGTAGCAAAATCCATCGTATTAACCTTGGTTTGGCATCCTGTTTCGTCATTAAATATCTCACAAAGACATGATCAGAATAAACAATAGATGAACCAATTAAATACGAACGAAATTTATCCAACGCAAATATTACAAGTAGTTCTTTTCGGTTGTGGTGTAATTCATTTGAAACCTGCTCAAAGTTCTACTTATGTAATAAATAACAAAGGGCTTACCTTCCTTCCTCTCGTCCTGGACCAACGGCATAATCACCGGCATCACACATTGGCTCAAAAGGCAAAGACCAATCGTGGGTTGCATTATGGGGTGATGTCAAAAGACTAGTTATTTTTTCAAAGGCTTGTTGACAATCATTTGTCCATTCAAAAGGCGTGTCTTTTATTAGGAGGTTACAAAGTGGTTCAGATATGACATCAAGTCTTTATGAACCTCCTATAAAATCCTGCATGTCCTAAAAAAGAACGGACTTCTCTAATTGTCTTTGGTGATGGTAATTTTGAAATGACTTCAACTTTGGCTTTGTCAACTTCAATTCCTTTTGACGACACAATATGACCCAAGACAATTCCAGAAATGGCCATGAAATGGCATTTTTCCCAATTTAAAACTAATCCTTTTTCTTTACACCTTTCCAAAACCTTTTCCAGATTATCAAGACACGTATCAAAAGAATTACCAAATACTGTTAAGTCATCCATAAAACCTCCGCATAATTTTCAACCATGTCACTAAAAATGCTTAGCATGCACCTTTGAAATGTTGCAGGAGCATTACAAAGTCCAAAGGGCATTCTTCTAAATGCAAATGTTCCAAATGGACATGTGAATGTGGTCTTTTCTTGGTCTTCTAAAGCTATAGTGATTTGATAATAGCCAGAATAGCCATCAAGAAAGCAGTAGTAGGGATGTCCAGCTACTCTTTCGAGAATTTGGTCTAGAAATGGAAGTGGAAAATTATCTTTTCTAGTGGCATCATTTAATTTTCTGTAATCAATGCACATGCGCCAACTAGATGGAATGCGTGTTGGAATTGGTTCACCATTTTCATTTTTTACAACAGTTATTCCAGATTTCTTTGGTACTACTTGTGTTGGACTTACCCATTTACTATCAGAGATAGGATAGATAATTCCTACATCGAGTAGTTTCAGGACCTCATTCTTTACCACTTCTTTCATATGAGGATTTAATCTTCTTTGTGGTTGACAAGTTGTTTTAGCATTTTCCTCTAGGTGTATTCGGTGTGTGCATATTAAAGGATTAATGCCTTTTATGTCTTTTAAAGTCCAACCAAATGCAGTTTTATGCTTTTTAAGTACAGAAAGCAACTTACCTTCTTGATCATGCGTAAGTTGGGAAGAAATTACCACCGGATATGTCCGCTGCTCTCCAAGATAAGCATACTTCAATTCTTCTGGTAAGGGTTTTAATTCGAGCTCTGGTGCTTCCTCTTCGTTTGGTTCTTCAGGTTGTGTCATATCTTCAAAGCTTGCTTGGTCATCATCACCAGTAGGCACCTGCATAGAATCAAGTCTATAGCATATGTTAAAAGATCATAATTTAATTTCATGCTTGATTCAAAAGAACCAGCAAAACAAATATCCACAGAATTTGAGAAATTTTCATCCTAAACATGTTCCTCAATAATTGGCTCGATAAGATCAATCTCCTCATTCTCATTATCATCATCTTCTTGGTGGTGAGGTTGTTTGCACATGTTGAACACATTGAGTTCCAATGTCATATTGCCAAAAGATAAGTTCATTACTCCATTCCTGCAATTAATCAAAGCGTTAGCAGTAGCTAAAAATGGTCATCCCAATATAACAGGAATTTGTTTGCATTCATTAGCAATTGGTTCCATTTCCAAAACAATAAAATCCACAGGGTATATGAATTTATCGACTCGGACTAATACATCTTCAATTATTCCTTTTGGAACCTTAACCGATCTATCAGCAAGTAAAAGAGTGGTAGAAGTTGATTTTAACTCACCGAGATTGAGTTGTTGATACACTGAATAAGGAAGCAAATTAACACTGGCACCAAGATCAAGTAGAGCATGTCCAATTTTATGATCCCCAAAAATGCAAGAAATAGTTGGACAACCAGGATCCTTGTATTTCAAAGCATTATTGGTTGAGAGAATGGAACTTACCTGTTCTGCTAGAAAAGCTCTCTTTTGCACCTTATGTTTCCTTTTCACTGTGCACAGATCTTTCAGAAATTTAGCATAAGAGGGCACCTGTTTAATGACATCCAAAAGAGGAATGTTAACCTTTACTTGTTTAAAAACCTCATAAATTTTTGGACTGTGGTTTGATTTCTTTGGCTTGATTAGTGCTTGAGGAAATTGGGGTACAGGAGGAGAGTTGGTTATTTCTTCGTGGGTTAAAGGTTCGACGGACTCTTCTCAGTTTTCTAAGATTGAATCTTTACTAGTTTCACGAGGGTCAATGATATGTTTTTCAACAACCTTTCCACCACGAAGGGTTATAACCGATTTGACTTGACTCATATTTTGGTTTCCTGAATTCCCTATTTGAGGATGTTGTTGACTCTTAGGGTTTGATTCAGGTTGAGCGAGAACTTTCCTTTTCATGCAAGGTCGAGCAGATGTAAGTTTGGAGATGGTTTCATCGAATTGGTCAAGGTTTGCATCGTTTGATTATTGATTGACTCTTGTTTTCAATAAACGAATGCAATGTGTCTTCCAAAGTTTTTCTTGGTGGTGGGACATATGGTGGGTAACTGGGGTTTTGAAAATTTTGACGGAGGAACCGGTTGTGAAGGTTGTGCATGGTTGTCATTTCTCCAACTGAAATTTGGGTGGTTTCTCCAACCGTAGTTGTAAGTTTGGGAGTATAGATCGATTTGGCCTTTGAAATTGTCAACGACATTTACTTGTTCGTGCAAACTTTCCTCAAAGTCGGCAATGTTGGACAATCCTGCGTAGAATGGTCAGAGTCACAAACATAACATGAAATACTTTGAACAGACTTTACATGATCATTCTTTTTCGACTCTAAGTACTTGACTTTTCTAGCTAAGGATGCAAATTTGGCTCAAGGTCATGGTCTTCCCTAAGGTTGTGCATGCCCACCAGGATTTTGAGATGACGAGGTTTACTTGATGACTCATAAGACCAACCTGTGTCCCAGTATTGTGCATTATCTGCTATGTAGTCAAGATAATCTAATGCATCTTCAGGACTTTTATCCCTAAACTCACCATTACACATCATTTCAACGACTTGTCTACTTTGGGATGTTAATCCCTCGTAGAAATAAGACACTAACCTCCATGTTTCAAAACCGTGGTGGGCAAATGTTAAGTAACTCTTTATACATATCCCAACTTTGGTAGAGGGTTTCTCCCGGTTTTTGAAAGTGGTGATTTGCCTTTTAAAAGAATTTGTTCTCAAAGGGAAGAATTTTTTCAAAAATTGTGCTTGCATTTCATCCCAAGTTCTTATTGACCCTGACCTAAGATTTTGTAGCCAAGTTTTAGCTTTATCCTTTAGTGAGAAAGGAAAAAACTTAAGTCTGATTATGTTCATGCTACAATTTTGATCAGTGCAGGTGTTACTGACTTCCTCAAATTCTCTTAAATGCAAATATGGATTTTCAGACTCAAAACCATGAAAAGTAGGCAGAAGTTGAATGATACCAGGTTTGAAATAAAAACGTGATGCATCAGGAGGAAAGACTATGCATGATGGTGATCCTGTTCTTGTAGGATGCATGAAATCTCTAAGAGTCCTAGATTGTTCATGAAGATTTTGTAAGGCTTGGTTATCTTCATGCTCTGAAAAATTTTCAGGTCCTACATTGGCCATATCTAAAGGTGGTGAAGGTGATCTCCTAATTAATCTGCCACTATTTGTACGAGACCAACGACGCATGCAATGCTAATGACGTGAGCTAAACTAATGACGCATAAAACGCTAAATGAAAATTACAAAAAGAAGAAAACAAAAAAAAAATAAACTGGAAATTAAATAAGTAAAAATGCAAAAATAAATAAATAAACAAACTGAAATAAAATAAATTAGGCGGTGAAACCAGCCATAAAAACAATTTAATTAAAGGAAACAATTAACAAAATATTAGGCGGTAGGTTAGAACCAGCCATAAAATAAAGAAATTAAAGAAAACAAGTTAGGCGGTATTTTAAAACCAGCCATATAATAGAAAATTATTTTAAATAAATTAATGTACAAGAATAAATAAACTGAAATTAAAATGTTAGGCGGTAGAACCGACCATATAAACAAACATAAATAAATTAACAAAATTTAAATAACAGTTAGGCGGTGGAACCGACCATTAAAATAAATGCGAAAAGTAAATTGCAGAAATTTAAAGAAAGTAATTTAGTTTGAGGACTGATTTGCGAAGTTTCTGGGCTAAAGTGAAGTTTCTCACAAAATTTATGAATAATGTTGAGATTTCAAGAGAAGAGGGGTGCTGACTGAAATTTTACGAAAAGGAATAAAATAAAATGACGGCAAGATAGTAAACGACAAAAACAAAAAAATTAAATAAAACAAAAATAACGTAAAGACAAATTGATACCAAATTTAGCAAATTCTAAGAATCCAAAAACTCGACACAACTCAAAAGATATTACTCCCAAGATAAAAGTCAGTTGATAATATAACCCGTGAGTCCGTCGAACTATGGAATTTAAAATCCAGTAGTAATTTAAAACCAAGAAAATTAATTGTGAAAAGAAATTATTTGGAACAAATTTAAAAATACGCTACAAGTGATCCACTCTCAAAGATTCAAACTATAATTTTCTTACTCTCATTTTTATATTTTTCACTTTACCGCTTATTTATTATATCATTTAATTCTATGTGGATAAATATGGAATAAAGTACCTAATGTGCCACAACTATATTGATGTGTCGACATTGTGTCAAAACTACCATACAAATCCAAGAAAACTTTTAAATTAACATGACATAAAAATAACTAGAAAAGAATAAAATAAACTTAAAACTCACTTGAGAAAAGTAATTGATTTCATGATTTAAAACCTTGAGCTTCACCCTTCACCTTAACTTAGTAAAATTAGCTACTCATATTAAAAGAAAACAAAATACTCTTTTTATTTGATGAACTTTGGAAATATGTTACACAGAAAATTGATTACAAAACAAAAGAGAAAAAGAAAGAAAACACAATTCCTCAGCACTCCTTTTTCTTTCGCACTCTCGAATTCAAATTGCTCAGAATGTCTTCCCCCCGATTCTCTATTCTCCCCGCTTCGCTCCATTTCCTTGCCTTTTATAGGCAAGGAATGCATTATTTTTATTTATTTTATTATTATTATTATTTATATATATATATATATAGGAAAGTGTAATGGTCATGAGGCATGATGGCCTCCTGACCATCACGGGCAACCTAACATGGTTGCCTTTGATTCTTTTGTCCTTTTGCTCTTTATTTTTTTTTTTAATATTATTATTTTTTTATTATAATTATTACATCTCCTCAATTTTTGCTCCAGTAGTTCTTCTTTGTTCCCGCTTTCAATTCCAATTCCATCTTTATTCCTGAAAAAATATTTACAATATGAAAATTAATATATTGTGAATTAATTTAACATAAAAGTATATTTGGGGAGTATTAAAATAATTTAGAAATAATGAGCGCATTAATTGATACAATAAGTGAAAAACTAATAATTTTATCCTTATCAAATGTCACTTTTCCGTATCAATCACTGCTCCAAGGCTCAAGCTCCAACCCGACCCGAGTTTTTGGCTTTGCTCGTGTGTCCTTTGTGATTTTGTGACCCGAACACAATTTTAAAGCTTTCAAAATTGATTACATCCAAACTCAATCATACCCGAATGAAACCCAAATGTTGACCCGATCCGATCCGATCCGAATTAAAGCTTTATCACTCTTTCTATTAATTTGATCACTCACACACTTTCCACGATCCCGGTCCTTATTCGTATCAGAGCCAAGGGGAAGTAGTGTGTTTTACAGTTTAAAGATTTCGTGTGTGTTAAAATTTGAACAAGATTAAAAATTGACTAAATTGGTAAAGGGTTGCCTTCGGGTGCTTAGGTAGTATTTGGGTGTAAGTCCCGACGTGTTGATTAAGGGCAGTAAGACCAATTCTTAGCCTAAGACATTTTATTTTATCTGTTTAGAATATTTTGAAGTCTTTTAAAATTTTGCATCTCATGGAGTCTTTGCTCTGTAGAGCATCATCTTTCTCTAGCTCTTCTTCCGAGAAGATTAGTGTTTCAAAGAACGTGGTGAATTCAGAAGAATTCATTATTGAAGATTTTAATAAAGCAATTGACAATTGGGAATTACCAAAGACACCTTCTAAAGCATCCTCCCCTCCTTAAGAAAAACTACTCTCTTCAGCCATGCCCATAAAATCATGGATTGACATGATTGAAGATAAAGAAGCTAAATCTAAAGCCCTGGACTCCCAGGAACAGGTAAATAAATGGATTAAATCCATCTCTAAATCCCCTGAGCTTGAAGAGAAATACAACAGAAGACAGAGATCTGGTCTCTTTGCTTCTGAGGAACGTATCAGTTTTATGGCAGATCTGATACAGATCAGTCTGCAAATAGTGCTTTAAAAGATAAAATACAGAAAATTAAACATTCATTGAAATTTAAAATTATTACAATGCTTTATAACAAATTACAATTAGAACTTACATGAGATCTTGAATCCAAATGCTTTGTAAAAGAGAAATATTACAGGAAGAAGAGATGGATTAATTTGTAAAAGAAATTATTCTGTTGGACAATGCTATCTAAATTTTTCTCTAGATCATTTGGTTTTTGGATTTTATAAGGAGAGGCTTTGATAAGAATTGGAGGTTCACCATGATTTATGGTAACACTCCTAAGAGGAGGATGCTCAGATTCAATGGTTCTATCAGTATCTGGTAGATTCCATTCAGTGATCTTTTTACGGACTGTGATTGGATTTATGGTAAGTCCCGACGTGTTGATTAAGGGCAGTAAAACCAATTCTTAGCCTAAGACATTTTACTTTATCTGTTTAGAATATTTTGAAGTCTTTTAAAATTTTGCATCTCATGGAGTCTTTGCTCTGTAGAGCATCATCTTTCTCTAGCTCTTCTTCCGAGAAGACTAGTGTTTCAAAGAACGTGGTGAATTCAGAAGAATTCATTATTGAAGATTTTAATAAAGCAATTGACAATTGGGAATTACCAAAGATTTCTAAATACAAGATTTATAAAATGAAAATCACAGATTTTCAAAAGACTGATTGTGTTATAAAGACAGAAGAAATGGATATCACTCTTTCAAAACCTTTTGAAACAATTCATCTATTCTCTGAAAAATCCTTAAAGAAATTAAAAGAAAAGAATTTTAATTATATCCATATTGGCTTGATCCAAGTTGGTATAAAGCCATTAACTAAAGAAGGATTAAATACTTATTACTTTGCATCCTCGGGGATGGGAGGTTTATCTCCTTTGATGATTCCTTACTCGGTAGTATTGAATCTAGTCTGTAAAGGACCGTATCATTTATTATCGAACATAGGTCTCTTAAAGATAAAATATTTTGAAAAGCATGATTTTATATCAAAACACATAACTACCATATGTTAGAAGGATCTGTTCCGGATTGCATTAATTTTCAAAATATCTATAAAAGCCATGATCTCTGCGTTTGTCATAGCATAAATTCGTCAAAAGAGATGAAACTCTTCTCTTGCGGTGACTATCAAAAGCAAACAACTTTGTCATGCAGGACCGATCCAATGGAAAGATATTAATCTTCGAGAATGGATTCTTGAAGGAACCCTTTCGACGGTGATTCCAAAACAATTTGAGCCAATCTGAGGTTAGTGACTCGATGTATTAATGGTAAAGTCAAATTATCTTTTAAAGATCTATGTCATCCAGTTCTCATCTTGATAAAGATTCAAAATTCCAATATTCAGTATTGGAAAGAAAATTTACAAAAGTCCGCTTGATTATAAATTTAACTTTTGAAAGCCAACTGGGTTTCTCCTACCTTGGATATACCTGGTTCCTCTGTCGTTACATTGATTATACTACTAGTATTCCTCTGATCTATACGATGAGTCAACAGAACAAAAAGCGGGAAGAGAAGGAACCTTCTCCTCCGACCTCTCCTACGTTTTCTGCAGTCACAGAAAATGTTATAAATGCCCTTGAGAAAGATTTTGAACTTGCAAAACCCTTCTTCATAAAGATTTTTATTCTGAGAATAATAAAGAAAAAAGAATATGGTTTTTTAAACAATTTCTAAATCAAAGAAAAGAAATTCAAGAGATCTATTATGAATTTGTAAATTTGCATAAAGTCCATATCATGTTTTTTGATTGGTTTGAAATTTATGCGAAAGAAAATAACATTTCTTATCCTTTCAAAGAATCAAATCCAATCACAGTCCGTAAAAACATCACTGAATGGAATCTACCAGATACTGATAGAACCATTGAATCTGAGCATCCTCCTCTTAGGAGTGTTACCATAAATCATGGTGAACCTCCAATTCTTATCAAAGCC
The DNA here is from genome assembly GCA_030449925.1 of Citropsis articulata. Classification (NCBI taxonomy): domain Eukaryota; kingdom Viridiplantae; phylum Streptophyta; class Magnoliopsida; order Sapindales; family Rutaceae; genus Citropsis; species Citropsis articulata. The sequence continues at coordinate 1,227,088 of JASUUH010000019.1, read as the reverse complement.
TCTCCTTATAAAATCTAAAAACCAAATGATCTAGAGAAAAATTTAGATAGCATTGTCCAACAGAATAATTTCTGTAATGCGAATCTAAATACAATAGGAAAATAGTTGACAATGATAGAAAGTCAGATCCAAAAGTCAACCATCCAAATCCCTTCTGATTCATCAAAATCTGATCCCTTGAAAAAGCTTAAAGAACCTATTTTCAAACCTTTTCAGGTTTCGAAACATAGTCAAAAGCTTGTTCAAGATTCTAAATCCGATTTTACCAAAGCTATTAAAGAACAACTTGATAGAATATAAGCATCTTCTTCTACTTCTATTACTAAAGTCCAAATTGTTCCTGATACTCCACAATCTAGCAAAATTGGGGTATTAGAACAAGACCAATCTTCTATAGCCTTTTCTGATTTAGAAGCCTTCACAGAAGAACCAACTCCTAAAGTCAATAAAGTCCATTGGAAATTGACACTCCCAAGCATCCATAGTCCACCTGATCTAGCAATAGATAACAGACCAAGTGCATTAAACCAATCTCGTTTTAATGCATCCTCTGTTTATGAGTGGAATATAGATGGAATGTCTGAATACAACATTCTAGGATTGTTGCAACAAATGACCATGGCAGCTAATGCCTATAAAACCCAATCGGGAACTTCTGACAAAGCCATTGCAGAAATTCTCATTGCAGGGTTTACTGGTCAATTGAAAGGTTGGTGGGATCATCTTCTCACTAAACAGCAACAATTAGAAATTTTGAACTCTATTCAAATTGATCAAGATGGAATGCCCATTCTTGATGAATATAGTAACCAATTAGGGATGCGTTCTTGCACGATTATTCTGATATCCTCCATTTCATTGGAACCCTTCTCACCTCGAGAGACAAAATCTTGAGTTCTTACATAACTTGAGATGTAGGAAACTTAGTGAATTTCAAAATTACAAAACCACCTTCTTTACCAGACTTTTCTTAAGAGATGATGCAAACCGTACCACATGGAAAGAAAAATTCCTTGCTGGTTTACCTACTCTCTTAGGAGAAAAAGTCAGAAATTCCATAAAAGCTCTTTATGACAATCGCATTCCCTATGACGATCTCACCTATGGTGAACTAGTCAGTTTTGTCAATAAAGAAGGCCTAAAGATTTGTCAGGATCTGAAATTACAGAAACGACTAAAATGGGAGCTTAGACAATCTAAGCGAGAATTAGGCAGTTTCTGTAAACAATTCGGACATGATCCTCTAAAAACAACCACTTCCAAAGATTGTAATGGTAAGTGCTCCATAAAGCCTTACAAGAAACATTACAAATCCAGATACCAGAAAAAGCCCAAATCTGATTTTAGAGAACAACGCTTTTATAAGAGACCTTCGAAGCCTTATAAAAAGCCCAAATTCTCTAAAAGAAGAGATTATAAAGACAAACCCAAAACTCCTTTCAACTTTAAAGAAGCCACATGTTTTAAGTGTCATCAGAAAGGACACACTGCAAGGTTTTGCAGAGTAAACAAAAAACTTCATGAGCTTGGTCTCGATAAAGAAATCCTTTCAAAAATTGCTCCTCTACTCATTGAGCCTTCTGATTCAGATTCAGATTCAGATTTCTCCTTAACTGGAGACAGTGATCCTTTACAAGTTGATGAATTAAATGATTTTGATTCTGACACTTCTGTTTCAAGCAATAGTGATTCTGACTCATAATCATACTTAAAGAAAATCAATGCTTTAACAAAAGAACAAGAAACTTTTCTTGAACTTGTTAAACACATTTCTTATCCAAATCTTCAAAAAGAATACCTTGATAAACTTTTAAAGACACTGGAATCAAAACCAAAAACTTCTAAAGTTCCAATCATTAAAAAGAACACTTATGATCTCACAGAAATTCTTGATAAAAAGAAAACAAAGAAAACAATCCCTAATATACAAGATCTCCAAAAAGAGATTAAAGATATTAAATTTGAAATAAAAGACTTAAAAGAAAAACAAAGAAATGACTCAGAAGCTATCCAACTTCTAATACAAAAATCTTTGTTACAAGATAGCTCTGATAAAGAATCAAATTCCGATGGTGATAATAACCAACAACCTGAAAACATTGAATCAATACCCAATGATTTTCTTTTTGTTTTGAAACAAATCACCACCAGAAAATATTTGATAAAAATAACTTTAAATTTTTCCAAAGAATTCGAAATTAACACCATTGCCTTATTTGACACTGGTGCTGATTTAAATTGCATTAAAGAAAACATCGTTCCAAAGAAATTTCATAAAGACACTAAAGAAAGGCTTTCTGCCGCCAACAATTCAAAAATAAAGATCAATTCAAAAGTTGATGCATATGTGCATAACAACGGTTTTGAATTTAAAACCTCTTTCCTTTTAACAAATGACATTCATCATATTGTTATTTTAGGAACACCTTTTATAAATATTATTACTCCTTATACTGTAAATTACGACAGTATATCTTTTAAAGCAAACAAAACCAAATTGAATTTTCCTTTTATAGAAAAACCTAAAACTATAAACTTAAACATTGTAAAAGCTTGTTCTATCCATCAGAATAAAATCAACGTTTTAATAAAGACAAAACAAAATGACTTAATTTGTTTAAAGAAAGACTTAAACCTACAAAGAATTGAAAATCAACTACAAAATGATTTTATGAAAAGAAAGATTTCTGATTTTCAAAAGTTAATTGAAAAAGAAATATGCGCTAATTTGCCATCTGCATTCTGGAATAGAAAGCAACACATGGTAGATTTGCCATACGAAAACTCTTTTGATGAAAAGAAAATTCCTACTAAAGCACGTCCTATTCAAATGAATATGGATTTGGAACGGCATTGTAGGAATGAAATTAAAGATTTGGAATCCAAAGGTTTAATTGTCAAATCTAGGTCACCATGGTCTTGTGCCGCTTTCTATGTCAATAAAAATTCTGAAATAAAAAGAGGAACACCTAGATTGGTAATTAACTACAAACCCCTTAATAAAGCTTTAAAATGGATTAGGTATCCAATACCTAACAGAAAAGATTTGCTCCAAAAACTTCATTCTACATTCATATTTTCAAAATTTGATATGAAATCAGGTTTTTGGTAAATTCAAATTCATCCTAAAGACCGTTATAAAACTGCTTTCACTGTTCCATTTGGTCAATACGAGTAGACAGTAATGCCTTTTGGTTTAAAGAACGCACCTTCAGAATTCCAAAGAATTATGAATGACATTTATAATTCTTTTTCTGAATTCTGTATTGTTTATATTGATGATGTATTGATTTTCTCACAATCAATAGATCAACATTTTAAACATTTAAAGACTTTCTATTTTACGACTAGAAAGCTGGTTTAGCCATTTCTAGTTCAAAATTTTCATTATTTCAAACTAAAATCAGGTTCCTTGGTCATTACATTTCTAAGGGAACTATCACTCCCATTGAAAGATCCCTTGCCTTTACTGACAAGTTTCCTGATAAAATCCTTGATAAAACCCAATTGCAAAGGTTTTTAGGAAGTCTAAATTATGTTCTTGATTTCTGTCCTAATGCCATTAGGATAGCAAAACCATTGCATGATAGGCTTAAGAAAAACCCTGTTGCATGGTCAGAAGAACATACAAAGATAGTAAAACACTTAAAGAACATTGTTAAAGATATCCCGTGTTTATTTCTTGCAAATCCTGCATTACCTAAAATTGTTGAAACTGATGTATCAGATTTAGGATATGGTGGGATATTAAAGCAAATTGATAATAATAAAGAACAGGTAGTCCAATATGTTTCTGCACATTCGAATGAATGTCAGAAAAACTACTCTACCATTAAAAAAGAAATTTTGTCTATTGCTTTATGCATTTCAAAGTTTCAAAGTGATTTGTTAAATCAAAAATTCTTACTTAGAATTGATTGCAAAGCTGCAAAACATATTTTGGAAAAAGATGTTCAAAATATTGCTTCAAAATAGATTTTTGCACGATGGCAAGCTATTTTGAGTATTTTTGATTTTGAGATAGAATTCATTAAAGGAGATACAAATTCTCTCCCTGATTTTCTAACCAGGGAATTTCTTCAAAACAGATAATGCCGCCAAAAAAGAAAGACAAAGGGAAAGGGATCCTCAAAGACCCTGTATCCCAGACACCTTCTAAAGCATCCTCCCCTCCTAAAGAAAAACTACTCTCTTCAGCCATGCCCATAAAATCATGGATTGACATGATTGAAGATGAAGAAGCTAAAGCTAAAGCCCTGGACTCTCAGGAACAGGTAAATAAATGGATTAAATCTATGTCCAAATCCCCTGAGCTTATGCTCGCTTTACAAAGTTTTTCTCAAAGCCAATCTTCTCCCAAAGGAGAAAGTTCTAAAGAAATTTCTAAAGTATCTTCACAAAATGTGATTCTTTCTGGTGAAAGTTTATCGTCCCAGATTGTTTTATCACAAACAAAACTTCCAAAGAAAACTTCGGAATGGTTTGATAAAACCTATTTCCAAAACATTTTATCTATGGAAGATGGGTTTTACCACACTGATCCTTTTCAAGCAATTTCAAAGCTTTTTCCTAAAGGCTGGTTTTTCAAACCATGGGATTTATCAAAACCCCAGCCTTATTACCAAAGCATCTTGGAATTCACAAAATCTGTGAAATTCAAGCATTTTTATTTAAGTGAAGCTCATTCTGAGCCTGCCTATTCTACGGCAACCATCCTTAAAGTCCTTAGCCCAAAGCAGTAGGGAGATCTTCTCCACAAAACAAAAACCTTCCCTTTAAATTTCCAAAGCCGTTTAAACCATTGCCAGTCCTTCTCTTATTGGGACTACCAGTAAGCTTGGTTTAACACCTTTTTCATACAAAACCCCAAAAAATCTCATTCATGGTTATTTTTCTTTAATTCAAAAATAACCGTCCAAAGCCTTCCAAACTGGTTTCAACAGTGGTGGAACTATTTTGGGCCAAGCCCAGTCATTCTTACCCCAAATGCTATCCACTGTCTAAACATTTTCAAAGCCCATTATACTCCTATAGAATCTGAGAAACGATTTTCCTATTTTCTCTGTTTCTGTACAAACTTTTTCTTACCTTGGGTTTGGATGTGGAACTTCCGTTACCAAACCTTAGATAGCCAACTTATCCTTCAAAGAACCTTCAAAGTAAAATGGTGGTCAAAATTGACTGATGCCATTATCCATAGATAGTTATCTTCAAAAGGCCATCTAACCCCCTCCATCAAAGACATTAAAGCCCAGGGAACCTTTTTGTTCCAAAAATCCAAAGCCCAATCTCTTTTGGCCAGTGCCAAAACTGAAGATGAATATTTTAAAGTTATGGAACAGCTCCTCGCCACCAGATCAGAACTTTCTGTTCAGAGCTCCAGCTCATCTGATCAAGGATCTGCTGAGCCGTTCATCTCTCTAGGAGACGACAACGAAGATGACTGGTTCGGGATCCTCCCGTCAATAAAGCATTAAAGTTGTAATTATTGTTTGCCTTATTGTAAAAAATAAAAAAATAAATAAAATAAAATAAAATAAAATTTCTCTCTTTGTATTTATTTTTTTGTCTTTTTGGGTGATCCTCTGGACACAAGTGAGAGCGCACATGTCTCTTCACCCGAAATATTCGTTTACAGATGGTCCTCTGGACACAAGTGAGAGCGCACATGTCTCTTCACTTGTATGGGTCCCACTCTAAATTTGTAATCGAGTCTTAGGTGGGCCTTCTTGTCTGTTGAGTGCGGGAACTGTTCTTGCACGCGTCTGTCTAAAGTCTAAAGCTTCGGGTCCCGGACCCCCGTGATTTCAGCAAAGAAAGGGGCCCCTCTTTCCATCAACTCCAAGGCTCCGTGCCTACAAAAAGAAGGAGCAGGCGTCTCTCAAGGAAGAGGTTTTCCTTTGGAAAATTTTAAGCTTCTCCAAATCTAAAGAATTCTCTCTCTCTCTCTCGAGGAAACTGAGATCAAAAGACATCAAGGAAATTGTTCTTGTCTTAAGATTACATTCCTCTTCATCTTCTTCCTGTAATATTTCTCTTTTACAAAGCATTTGGATTCAAGATCTCATGTAAGTTCTAATTGTAATTTGTTATAAAGCATTGTAATAATTTTAAATTTCAATGAATGTTTAATTTTCTGTATTTTATCTTTTAAAGCACCATTTGCATCGACCATGTCGATCGCCGCCATAAACTGACACGTTCCTCGAGCGAAGACGGATCTCGTCTTACATTGTATTTCTCTTCTCCCCCCTCAATCAGAATACTAGTTCTGGGATCCAGATCTAGTATTATCTCTGAGCCTTTGAGTTGTTTAGGCTTGCTTAATAAAGATTAAAAGGTATATCGGCTGGAAACCAGAACGTGCGGGCTACTGGTCCAAAGGCAGATTTATTTTAGCATCGATCTGGTATAACAACGCCACGTACCAATAAAAATTGGTTATTAAAATCAACAATAAAGAATTAATTTGATCACTCACACACTTTCCACGATCCCAGTCCTTATTGGTAAATTCGGATCGGATCGGGTCGGGTCTATAATTCGGGTTTCATTCGGATTGATTTTTAACTAATCCGATTAACCCGAAATCCGATCGGATTAATCCGAACCCGATTTTGCCCACCCCTACTTGCATCATCCTTTTTCTTTCTAATTATTTCTATTAACAAGTACTTGATCATCATCTACTTTGCCAGTGATCTCAATTGTATTTTTTTGTCTTTTGTTGGGTATACTTATAATGAGTTTGTTTATTCTTGTTCCACTTCCATAGCGAGTTAGCTCCTGGTTCTTTCATATTGCTGGCCACCATCGCTTTCTCGGCCGGCCGTTCATTTCAATTAACACATCTTGTTGCAGCTCGATTAATTCCCAGGGAAAGAATATTCTTCTTAATAAACACAGCCGAAGCTTTTATGTCAATTTTGTTGAAAATGTGATTAAAAAAAAAGTCAAAAATTGTGGCTTCAAATTTGGTGGCTTAATCACCAAATTTATTGACCAAATTTGTTGATCAAAGCCAACAAATTTGATCAAGATTGGTGGGCATCATTAGGCAAGTTTTGCCTATAAATAAGAGGGAGCTTGTCGTATCCAAGTTTTGATGATAAATTGAGAAAGAGAAATGTTCTTAAGCATATAGTTATATTGAAGGAGCATTTGGCTCCTTAATATGGGTATTACGGGTTTGCTTTATTAAGAAATATTTCTCGGGATCATGATTTTGAGGCTCGGGTGAGAGAAAATTATTTCTAAAAATATGGTTATAAAAATTTACTCATAGTGAATATTTTTCTTTGGTTGTCCTTTGACAATGACCGTGGTTTTTCTTCGGATTTAGAATTTTCTACATAAATATTATGTTGTGCGATTGGTGTATTCTCCATTTAATTTTTTCTGTTAATTTGTTGTTTGAAAAATTACTTAAAGTGATCTTGCGAAAAAAACTCAATTTCCTAACAAATTTTTAGTTGATCATCAGCCACATGAACGTTACACTAAAACAAAATTGTAACTGAACATTAATATAAAATAGAACATTTATTAGTAAATAACAAAAGTAAAAATGACATGAAATTTCCCAGTTTTTATATCCAAGAAAAATTTTCAAAGACTACGTACATAGATAATCATGATCAACTCACACACTCAGATCATGCATTTTAATTGATCTATGAAGATCTCAAAGTTCTTTGTTGAAGATTCCCTTTCAATCAAACTCTTTCCGGCCATTTCTTTTATTTTCAATGCATTTTCTCTTATCCCACTATCACTTAACAATTGATCCAACTTTCTCTTGATTGCATGCCTTGAAATGTTTCCATTTGCTTCTTGCTTCAACCCTAATCCTACCTTCCAAAAATCGCAAATGTAACTTCTGATAAGAAATTGATCAGCAAAGGAGGGCCAACACAGAAATGGAACTGCACTACTTAAACCCTCAATGGTTGAGTTCCAACCACAGTGACTTAAGAAGCAAGCAACCGCAGGATGAGCTATCCGAATAAGATCTTTTGCCTTATTGGATCACCTGGAACACTCCATATAAACTCGTCTGGCAATTTTGGAGATATTTTGATCATCTCAGTCTTCAGAGGAACTCCTACAGATAAGTCGAATTATCCACATCCGAATTGAGCAAGCTATTATTTTTGTTGAAAAAAAATTCAAAATTAACTTCTTAGCACTCACCATTGTGATCAATAATTTTGGCATCAATAAGCTCTTGAATATGGAGACTTTAGGCAAAGGCTGCTATAGCACTAGGCCAAAACATAGCCGTCTTGACGCCCATCTTCTTAGCAGTGTCAAGTGCCCAAGCAATAGCTGCATCAGCAATGAAGCAAGTGGCCATTTGATCATCCTCTGATGAATTGATCTCCATAATCAGATTCTCCAAGTGACTCGGCATGACCCTGTGCACAGATTCACTGAGTTGTATCCTCTCTTCTCAGCCATCCTGCGGATCAACTCCATCTGGGATTGATACAAAATCAAGTCGTGTATTTTGCCATTTTCTGATGACACAGTTGCCAAGACTCGAATATGTACGGAAGCTGCATTAAAAAATGTGACCTTGATTCCCTGATCAGCAATCAACAGTGAGAGCTTCATCAGTGGCCCTACATGGCCTTGTGCAGGGTTTGCAATTGCAAGAACACGAGCTTGCCTCCTCCCCATCATCATCGATGTAAGCTGGTGCTAGCTGCTTCTCTCCGCACATATTTATTATATAAGTTTGTTCATTAATTAGAACGCATGCATCACGCCACCTGAACATTCATATAATAAAATAATATTGCTAACTTATTCTAGAATTGATCAATTTTGAGCAATATTATGATTTTATATTGAAGCTACAGAATTTCATTTCATACGGCATAATGCTCCATGTTTTTGTTTTTCCTTTTTTTTTTTTTTTTCAATTGATTCTTGATATAGAGAACGGCAAGTATGTCATTACATACATGAGCTATTAGTTTTTACTAAAAAATTATCAGTCATCTACCTTAAACTTATCATTAGAGATATTGTAAAAGTCTGAATTTATTTAATTTTTCATTTTAAAATTGCAATTTGTATCAACCATCTATTAAAAAGGCATAATTACCCATGACAAAACAAAAGTAAACACAAATTATAATAGTAGTTATTTTGTAGGGATAATTCTATCTTTTCCGTAGATAGTTGATACAAATTACAAACTTAAGATAAAAAAATTAAATAAATTTACAATTTAGTAATATTTTTAATAACATGTTAAACTTAAAGTGGATGACTGATAATTTTTCGTTCTTATTTTTAATTTTAGAAAGGGAGAGGATATTTTCACTCCACTATTTTTGTAGCTTTACCGCACTTGCAAAATATAATTATAATAAATTCACATCGTTTTTAAGATATACAAATCGACAAAAAGATTATTTAACTAATCAATTAATCCTTCTTATAGTTTGTTCTACTTAGGTATTTTTGGCCATCAAAGTTGCTTTAAGATAAATGTTTATTTTGATTATTTTACCCTTATAATAAATAATGACCAAATTGCTCCAAGAAACATGAGCTCTTATATATAACAGTTTAGATATTTACTTTTATTTGATTAAATTCTCATACTTCTTTATTTAAATTTTAGAAATAATGGGTGAAAATATCACTACCTTTAGAAAATCTCTCTTATAACAAAGGCTTCTTATTTATTTCAAATTTTCTTTTATTACTGTCAAAAGTTTTATCAACGCCTGAAGGCATCTTTTTTTTTTTAATTATTTATATATTGACAGTTAACAGACATTAATTTAATGGATGATGATCAAATATCTAACACGCAATTTCGTCTTTTAAATCCAATATAAGTATTGAAAGAAATAACTTTCTTGATGTATGCATGTGGCGTTAAGGATGATCACCTTAATAAATTAACAAAACCAACTAATAATTAACTTCATTCCTAGTCAAGTGCCTATGTAGAAACAATCTTATTAGTTATTACATTATCATTTGCTGTATCCAACACGTGGTTAGAAAATTCAAACAAATGAGAAATTTTATAATATATTAAAAGGATCATGTCAGTCATATAATAAATATATAATATCACGACACATGTGAATTTATTTTGAAAAAATATCATATAAGTGGTGGTTACATTAAATTTAATTAAACATATCATACGTGCATCAAATAATTATATTTTTTCTGATGTATTGTAGAATCTATCCAAATAAATATATAAATTAACAAAGATAACACTTGTAGCAAGAATCGTCTTCTACTTCAAACATGAATGGGCATGGGCTAAAGTGATTGACCCTGAATCCACGTTCCTAGGTTGAATCATGCACATGTTGGCTTCCGTGCACTAGTTGGGTTGCTAAAAATTATTTATTAGAGCAAATTACAACCTACTTTTATGTCTTGTTTGAGATTAAGATGGATGTGCTGCTATAATTTGAAAAAAAATTTATATGATAAAAAATTTATTATATGTTTAATAATTTTTAAAAATTATTATTTAAAAATTATATTTAGTACATATTTTTAACTTATATTTTAAAAATTAAAACACTTCAGTTTTAAATAGGACCTTAATCTAATATTTTTATTTGAAGAGTAGAGGTTACAAATTTTAAAGTAGCATAACTCTATTCTTAGGACTCATTACATGTTACCACCCTGCCATTAACTCTAATCGACAAGGTATATGGAGATAAGATATTTCTTCAGAATTATCCTAATCCATGAGATTATATGTTATGCTTACAAATTTTCTAAAAGAGGCCAAAAAAGATTAATTTTTAAAAAAATCACTTTCATTCAGTGATCTGTTTGATGAAGTATCCCAAATTTTTTGAAGAAGATCCTTCTTTCGTGACACTCTTTTGAGCCAATTCCTTCAGCTTCAATGCATTTTGTCTTACAACATCATTGGAAAGCAATTCATCCACCCTCCTCCTGATTTCATGCCTACCGATGATCCCATTATCATCCGCTTCCAACCACAAGCCTATCTTCCAATCGTCACATATGCAGCTCTTAATATAAAGATGATCATGACCCCAAGGCCAACACAGAAATGGTACCCCCATGCTTATGCCCTCCATTGTCGAATTCCAACCGCAATGTGTCAAGTAACAGGCAACAGAGGGATGAGCCAGCACCTTTTCCTGAGGTGCCCATTTCACCATTTTTCCAAAATCAGCTACTTTTGCCACTAGCCCGTCTGGGTTATTGGTAGAACTGCCATTGATAAAACCTGGCCTAACTACACATAAAAATGGTTGGCCTGAAAGCTCAAGGCCTATTGCCAGTTCATTGAACTCCTGCTGGCTGAGTTTCGAGATGCTCCCAAATGCAGCATAAACGACAGATCCCGGAGGCTGTTTACCAAGCCAGCTTAAGCAAGTTAAGTCCTCCGACCAAAAGTTTCCAGTGGGTTGCCCGTTTGCGATCAAGGGACCAACTGGAATAATACTTGGAAGTATCTTGTTGGCTGAAGGAGTAAGCTCATGAAACCAGGTGCACAAAATCCGGTCGGATGCTTCAATATTTTGCCGAATAACATTAATATATTGAAACATCAATGTCTGCAGGGATGGGTTTCCCGGACAGTTCCAGGAATTCAGCAGGGCTAGCGGCAGGCAAATATGGTGACAGCTCAATCTTCTCATTCTTTATCACGATACCTACAGAACCCGTTATTCCAATTAAATACTCTCTGCAGAAATTTACAAAAGCACCGCAAATATGAACATTCTTATCTTTAATCATTTTCAGCATTGATGGAATTCTCATTCATATTTTGGAGAGACAAATTTAATAGCATTACTACAAAGAGCACAGAGAGATTTTGACTACATAACTTCATCAGACTTTTGCCAGTTTTTTGGATTATGCCATGAGTAATTCCATTATCTGAGATACTATGATCAACAAATTCAGATAAAAAATTAAAGAAGCTTACCATCAGAGCTGATAATGCCAGCCTCAATAAACTTCGGAATGTTCATTATCATGGCTAAGATTCCTGGTGCTGATGTATAAAGTGCCGCTTTTTTTAGCCCCAACTTGGCTGCAACCTGCAGAGCCCACCCGAAGGTTACATCAGCAATGACACAGGTGATTTTCTCATCATCTTCCTGTTGGTTAATTTTCTGAATCAGCTCCTCTAGATAACCAGGCATGACTTTAGAAATACTCCGAGTCATCTTGGCCTCGTCTTTTCGATCATCTTCTGGTTCCAATCCATCTGGTAGTGGGACTATTCTAACTAGTTGTTGCCCATCTCCCATCTCTGAAAAGCTTCCCAGTTGCCGGGACTCCTTAATTCTTTCACATACGAACTCTGTAGTCACAAAAGTGACCTTGACTCTGCAATCAGCCAGACGGTGTGCAAGTTTCATCAATGATGCTACATGTCCTTGAGCTGGGAACGAAACAAGCAGCACATGAACATTGGTTTTGTTCAAGCTGTCAGACTCAGAAGCAAAGCACCTGAATTCCATCTCGTATTTGAGTTCTCCACTCCTTTCTGTAACTTCTAATTGTGTACGATAACCCCCTTGATTACGATTAACATTTACATTCCTGAAGTTAAGGGATAATTATGATTTTTTTTTTTAATTTTTCTGAAGCTAAATTCTAGAAAACAAACTCGATTCACGGATAAGTAGCAAGAATTCGTGTAGGTTTAGTTATTTCATCCTCAAAAGACTTTAAAAAATCATTAGAAAGTTGATTCATCAAGTGCTACCATCACTTATTGCATGTACAAAACGGTTGTGTGTGTTTGTTACGCAGTTTCAACGGGTTTCCCATTTAAGATTAGAAATATATATATATATTTATATTTATTTATTTATTATTTCATTTGAGTTTCGTGTCCCTAGACTTTCTTGATTCATACGGCAAAAACATTTAGGACGACCATTTCTAACCTGTTTTAGTTTCTGTTGATCATAAAACTCATTTAAGTTAAACTTACCGCCAAACAACTAGTCCAGTCATGAATTGATAAATAGACCATTGTCTCTCAAATAGATAATGCCAAACCCTATTGGGACACAGCATCCTTGATCTATGTATTACAACAAAGTTTGGCACCACCACCACAGAGAACTTCGAGGCATTTGCTTATTTGAAAATTTTAGTACAAAGGAAAAGAGGATATTACGGATTCATATAGAACTTGAATACAGATCTTGAAATATGAAAAAATTAATGGGAAAAGGAAAAGGACAGAAGCTGCCCCAAAATACAGATAAATTGCAGAACTAAAAAGTAAAAGAGAACCCTAGCATGTATGCTATTCTGGTTTCCCTCCATATTACAGCAAATTTCACTATTATGTCATCAGACAACCAATGTAACCCAAAAAGGACCTAACTGAACCATATATCGTCAACAAGGACAAAAGAGAAACAAACCAAGACATTCTAACAGATTATCTCGATTCCACAACCTAGGATCTCTCAACTCTTTGTGCCTGGTCGAGCAGGTCCCAAGTAGTTTGTTACCAAGCCCATTAGAGCAAACCTGATACCCAGTTATAAAGTTAAAATCAAACAAACATTACAAAGCCACGATAATAGAGAAAGAAAGTTCAAGACAAATTACTGAAAAAGGCAATGTTTACAGTGTTAAAAAAAAACACATTCTGCAAGTGCTTAAAAAAGCAACAAACTGAAGGTCACTTCAACTGATCATGGATCAATGTGACATTCTCTTCAGTCGTAGTAAGAGCAATCCTACTCGTCGAAATACATGCAATTATGACAAACACATGTATGGCAGAACTGTAGCCTTGACATGATGAAGAACCAAAACAACTTCTAGTTCTAAAGGCTCGTTATAACATGGTAAACGCAAGAACAGTCATTTTCCCCACTATTTTAAAAGTTACGCAATGTACCCCCAAACTAACCTCCCTCTAAGATTGGTGTGAGGGGCATTGAAATCTTGACCTCTAGTTTCCACTGCAGAGGCCAAACCAACTGAGCTGTTAGTTAGCAAGAAAATCATTTGACATAATTGATGATAATGACCAACTCATCAACAAGAAATAGAAACTGCACAAAGATAAAGCCTCTGGAGCAATTAACCAAACGTAGATACACAAGAATACTCAAATATGATATGAGAAACAAATTGATTCCACGAAATGGTTGATTTCCCAAGTCTAATGTTTGCCGAACACAATTAGAATGATAAGCTAAAAATTAGTTCTGAGACTAAATTCATTGATTTCTAAAAAGAACCCTGATGGCACTCCAATCAGTTAGTGGAGGACTGTAACAGACCAACCTCCCCCCCCCCCCCCCAAAAAAAAAACCAACAACAACAACAGCTACTTGAGGTAGATGGACATCGAGATCAACTAGCTCCTCAATCAAACATGGGAAAGACTTTTGCACGAACATTTCATACCAGCAAGCTCATCTACAGGTTACAACAAATAGATCCATAATCTTGCAAACAAGAATAATTACTATCAGATAACCAAAAAATTGTTACATAAAGCATTCAATTTTCAAGCAAACAATAATTTGTCAAAAAATTTGAGACAATTATGTATCATCATATGAACAAGTAGAAATATTGAGGATAACCACCATAACAAGCAGCAGTCAAGTATGTATCTAAAAGTAGACAACAGAGCAGTTGGCTGCTTTTATGAGAAAACGAAATGCATGACATAATAGACAATTTATACATGATTGGCATCTGCTATTAAAGCTATATCTGAGCAAGCCTTGCATCTTATTTACTTAGGATCAAATATAATTTTTTTTTCTTTTTACTTCTAGCACACATGAATGTAGCCCGCAAATAATTAATTATTTGAGATGACGTGCAATGTTTGAACAACAATGATCTCCATAAAACAAGTGCTACATTAGAAACTTATTTGCACAATCACAAGCAACTGTTCGAAATGACAGGTAAAGCTTAAACCACAATTGTCTCTATAAAACAAGCAATTCATTAGAAGCTTATATGCACAATCATATGCAACTAATCCATAAAGCTTAGAATTTTTAGAGAAGAAGCAAAAACTCACATCATAGCCATTGAAATCTGCTTAAGATCAGTCTCCATGTTCCTCATGTTGGCCAGTGACTGGGCGCAGCATATGATTGCGAGCCACGAGCATAGCTTGTACTGCAACGTAATTGATTGCATAAATAAATTATAAATAACATATGATTAAATTATAAAATTTAGTGGATTTTTTTTTATAGTGATCGGGATTAGGACCCTGAACATGACGCCGGCAAGACCGAAAATGACGGCGATGAAACCGGAGTAATCGACGGGTAGATCCTCTGGAGCCACCGCCGTTGGCACGTATGGCTTAGCCGCCGATGGCTGACGTGGATCGTTCGAATTGTTTTGTGAAGACATTTTCGATTCGATTCAATTTGGATCACTGGCTTGTGGCTTCCCTCTCTCCCTCACAGTATGATGTAAACTTGTACTGTATGCGCATGTACAATGTTTTGTTGGCTACCGGCCCACGGGCTGAAGGATCCATTTGATCAATTAGTTCGAGCCGAAATTTCGAGGAAAAGAAATGGAAAAGCGAAGGACGTGATGGTAAATTAAATTAATTAATATCTGTACCCATAGCTTTGATAAAATGCTCCAGTCATCTTATATGATAATATAAAAAACATAATTTTTCCACATCTATTTGATAAAAATTCAACGATTGTAGAAATAATATAATTTTATTATCTTATATTATCACAACGATTAGATTTCATCAAACGACTGTGAAAGAACCATGTTTCTTACACCATTATGTAAGATAATAAGTTCCTTGATAAAAACCTCAAGATTAACTTGTACTTAGTTTTTTTTCTTTTTTTCCAAACAGTTCCTTCTAACCGATATGTCAGAATTAGTAATGATTAAATGGGACATGATCTAGTGCATGATTATGCGTGTGTCATACCCTCATTAGGAGGCTTGTAATTTGGGAAATTAAATTAATTAATATATGTATCCAGAGCTTTGATAAAATGCTCCAGTTGTCTTATATGATAATGTAAAAAACATAATTCTTCCACATCTGTTTGATAAAAATTCAACGGTTGTGGAAATAATATAATTTTATTATCTTATATTCTCACAACAGTTAGATTTTCATTAAATGAATGTGAAATAATCATATTTCTTACACCATCATGTAAGATAACAAGTTTCTTAATACAAACCTCAAGAGTCAAGATTAGCTTGTACTTTTTTTTCCAAACAGTTCCTTCTAACTGATATGTCAGAATTAGCAATGATTTAATGGGATATGATCTAGTGCATGATTATGCGTGTGTCATACCCTCATAAAGGAGGCTTCTAATCTGGGAATCATGATGGCCGATTACATATGCCTAATTATGTTTGATAATTTACTAATTATATTTTTAATATCAACCTGTCTCAGCATTTATTAGTAATAAAATTATAATTTTTTCTCTAGAGGCTTGTTTAAATAATTTTCAAACAATATTGTTTAGGCAGTAACCCAAATTTAACTAGTTAAAAATTTAATTTGAGTTTTATCCAAGCCTCTATCTTTTAACAAATATAAATACAAAAAAATAACAATGTACTCTTATGGGTGGTGATATTTTCACCCCATAAATTTTATTAACCCACCCCAATTTTAAAAATTTATTACAACAAGTACACATTATTTTTAAAAATTCAAATTGAGAAGAAATTTAAAAATTTAGCCAATTAAATCCATATTCATTAATTATTTTTTTATGAGACTATGTTTTTTTATTACATTTGATCAATAAGGTTGTTTTAACATAAATTAATAGAATTATTCTAACCTCATAAAGTAAAAGTACCAAAAATATCTAAAAATTTACTTTAACTTTAATAAATTTTTATACAAATTTTTTTTATATTTTAATGATGTATAAGTAATACTTTTTTAGTATGATTATTAATATTTCACTAAACTAAAGAGATGTAATTAGGACATATGGAGTATTGAAAATTATTAAATTTTATATAAAATATATTAGATTTTAAAACATAAAACTAAATGCCTAAACAACTAGTTACAACAATATATATTTCTTAGGGTAATTTGGTGATTTTATATTATAAGGGTAAATTAGTTAAATTAAACTTATCTTAAAGTAACCTTAAATTGTTAATGATTGTTAAAAGACAAAGTAAGAAAAAAAATTATAAGAATGATTTAGTTAATTAATTATTCAAACTTATTTTTTATTTGTAATTCTATAGAGTAATGTAAACTTATTGTAATTATTTTATGAAGGTGGGGTGGATTTATAAAAATAGTGGGTGGAAATATCCACACTCTACTCTTATATGTTAAGATAGTACTAATACGTTGTATTAAAATAGTTGAATAAAAGAAATTTTTTAATTTCAATAAAAAAAATTATTTTAAAATATTAAAATTTGTGTCTTGTCATCTTTTAATTTAATCCCCCTCTTGTTAAGGACTCATTCCCTTAAACAGTAATGTATATTTGAAAACTGATATTTCACCTTCATAAAAAAATGTTATTTTATATCCTTAGTTGAAATAATTTCAGAAGTAAGGGATTTCAGTGACATTATTATTTATAATCGGACGTGAATTGAGACTCCTTAAATAATTATATTACGGGACAGTTTAAATGTCAATCTTTCTCTTAACAAAAATCTGTCTTCATTATTAGTATAGGAAGAGAATTAATTCTACCCTAATATAAAATGATAATTCAACCCCTATTATACAGGAAACAAGTCACCGAATTTTTAGCTGAGCTCTGATCGTTATATATCAGTTTATAAAAATAAAAAAAAATAAAAAAAAAATCTCCACCTGCGTGCAAATAACGACGCCATCACATGCACCACCGTGTATCGTCATCAGTGGCAGACCAACATCAAATTTCAGGTGAAAAAAATGGAAACCCTAGAGCCGTACTCTCAAGAATCACAAACAAATTCGAAACCGGAAACAGAAAATCCTAGCACCAGTTCGGTTTCTTCATCAGCGCCCCCGCCGGCATCGGTGTTAAGGCTATGGAGACCAGCTGCTCAGCGAAACGTGAGGAATCAGTGGTCCAAAATGGCGTCGTATCGTCAACAATGGAACCTTGCTTCTTCCAGTGGCAGGTCCCACGCTACATCACTAGTAAACTCTTACTTATCTCAAAGGTTTTTCCTTTTCTCTCTTCTGCATTTTGGTTTTTTTAATATAAATTTTTGTAGTAAATTTCTTGTTTTAGTACTTTGTTTGGTTTCTGAGAAAATTGTAGAAAGGTTTTGTGAAGTTAAAAAGTGTATCTTCACTTACAATCTCTTCTCTTAAGATCACTTATAAAATGCCTTTTTAAGAAATTAAAAAAAGCATTTCATTTCTGAAGAATACAGTCAAGTGATTCCAGAATTAGACAAAAGTGACTATCTGAAAGCACTTCTGATAATGCTGGGAGCAATTGCCATCACATTTGAAATTGATGACATGAACAAAAAAGAAGAAGAAGAAGAAGAAGATGGTATTGATATATTGTTGTTTATATATTTCTCTAATTGATAGGTACCTGCCTTCAATGGAATTGGGAGTCCTGAATGATATGCCCGATATTCGAGAGAAAGCTTCCTTCAAATTGGTCAAGCAGCAGGTAATTTTATCTTGTTCTAATCAAGTTGCATGTTATGAATGGAATAACATTAAGCCATACCTTTACATTCAAATGTGTTCTAACTTTTAACAACTCTACATGCTACATTAGAATTTTTTTATATTGTTACATGGTCTTTATCATAGTAGAACTAGACGTGGAATATTTTTCTAGATTGGCTGACCATTTTATAGTCTCTTCATACCTGAAGGTATGTGTTCTGGATCTTTTACTACAGAAAAATGCGCTGTCATTTTTAGCATTTTAGGATCACTGATAACTAGTTGAGTGCAAAGGGCTTTCTGGTTTTGCAAAAGGAACAGAATTAAGGGTAAATATTCTAGTTACAGAACATGTATGGTTTTGAAAATATTAATTGGCATTCATTGATTAAATCATGATAGTAAACAGAAAATTTGTGGGTGTAGTTTCTTGGCTATAAACTAACTAGTTGCTGTTAAATTGAAGGCAACTAGTCTTATCTTCAAGCCAAGGGAAGAGGTTATAAGTCAACCTAGCTTGAGTCAGAAACCAAGAAAGCAGAAGCAACTAAAGTACCCACTGAGACAAACAAGCGTGTCTGCCCCATATAGATGAATACCATCTTATGGAAGCTGACATTAACCCAGCTAAACATTTTCAAATTTCTTGTTTCTTTATGAAATTTGACCAAAGCAAGAATAAAGTTGAAGTAGAACAATTTGCTCCTCCGTATTGTTTTAATAATTCAAATCTCTAATTTGACAATCTTCTTGCGTATACATGAAAGTACTAATATAATCTTGTTCCAGGAGCATCATCGGAGTAAACTGTTATCATCTTACAAGGATATGGTATGTATTCTTAACTTGTATCTTGACATTCATTATAATGTCAAACACATCTTCTATTGTAAAGCTGGGTAAATAGTTCATAAGTAGCACATATATGTTGAGCCCCTGATTGAGAAATGCACACTTCACGTATGTCTAAGCCACATAGTGCTTAGTGTAAAAAAAAAAAAAAAAAAAAAAAAAAAAAGCTACATAGTGCTTACCTTTTTAAACATATGGTGGTAATATGGATCTGAGAATGGGCTCATTCGGGATTCCTCGGGGCTCAATAAACAACCATATGGACTTTTCTAAAATTTCTTGCATTGATAATTTTTATTCTTTGACATTTGGCAGAAGTTTTAAAGATTCTGTTTGTTCTTCACAGGTGGCTGCTGTAAATTACATGGTAAACACTAGCAGTTCCATGCGATGTTTTCTCAAAGGACCTAGCAATAGTCCCCTTGTGCAATTTTCTAGTTATTCCGAGGGTGTAAATGACACTGGTGATGGTGGTGGAATGCCAGTCTTTTCGTTTTCTTCAATTGCTGCATTTGGTATTTGTCTATCTTCCCATCCCATATGCTCCACCCAACATCCATGGAGTTTGAAAGCATCAATTCATTTAATGATCTTATAAAGGGACTCTAAAAGCTTCGATTCCTAAATTGTTTATGGGGAAAACTATTCTAAGAATGAAAAATATTCATGGATTTAAGCTTTGGTGGAACCAGTCCATTTGATCCAATAGCGTTGTGTTAAATAGGAACAGATTTGATAAATACTGATAACTCTCGGATGGAGTATTAGAACGGAAAAATCCATTAGATAATGACCAACTGTTTATTAGTTAGTTTTATTTAATTAAGTGTATTTAATGATAAATAGCCTTTAGCGTTAGAAATGGAGTTTACTTGATTAACTCATGCTGACACTTTATGTAAGATCATATCCGCCTAAGTTTTATATGATTTTAGATATTGATTGTGATCTCTGAATGATCTCAGAGAAATTAGCTGAGGAGCTTGTTCAGATGTTTGAATTAGAACTGAACTTGAAGGTAAATCACTTTTCCTTTTTGGTTGTTCTTTTCGCCATGAAAGTTTTAAAATTTCTAAATGCTATATATCGTTTTCTTTGTCTATAGTTTCACTTCTTTACTTCGAGGTTTTACTTGGTTTGTGCAGCGGTTGCTTGTCATAGAGTTGTTGTCCATTAGTTGTGAAACTCCACAAGTGAATGAGTTCTGGTCAGATGAGCTTTATCCAGGTGAATTTGATGATTTGAGCATGTGCAACTTGTATTCTAAAGAAAATCGTCAACTAGTTACCCCAAGACTGAAGGATTGTAGTTCTGCTATGCATGCTCTACCTGTACAACACAATCATCAGCCCAACCAGGAGATCCTGCAGGTACTGGG
This sequence comes from Citropsis articulata, assembly GCA_030449925.1. Taxonomy (NCBI): domain Eukaryota; kingdom Viridiplantae; phylum Streptophyta; class Magnoliopsida; order Sapindales; family Rutaceae; genus Citropsis; species Citropsis articulata. The sequence goes on along the minus strand of JASUUH010000019.1, from coordinate 1,206,197 downwards.
TTCATTTTCATATACAATCAAGAGTTGCTCTTTTTTTATTTATTTAATTTTTTTTTGGGGGGGGGGGGGGGGGGTGGGGGGGCTCAGAGCAAAATAAGTATATTAGATGTAGGAAATGTACATGGAGAAGGGGCAAGAAGTCAACAGAGATGAAAGACAAAAATCCCCAAGCGCAAGAACTACAAATCCTATAAGATTAAAAATTCTAGCTAATGATTGCATCATAGCTGCTTCCCAATTAATCAAAATAAAGAAGAAAGATAAATCTTACTCTGGGAAGATAGAAGCCCATATAATCAAGGGTTACTGATTTATCATATAAACCATCTCCGGTGTGCTTTTTAAACTGGAATGTTTTTTCATATATCTTCAAGATGGATTTGGCTTGCTTGTATATGGGCTTGGAATTATAGCGGAGGAAGTATTAGTTTGCTATTGCTCTTGTTCTCTTAAGGGTTTAGGAGTTTCTCTCTTATTCTTGTGTCCCTAATCTTATTCTCTTTACAACTATAAAATCTTTACGTCCTTCAAAGCATAAAAGGAACAAATGGGAGATTGAAGTAAAATCTGCTTTCACAAAGCGTCATATCTATCTGCAACAGTGGGGATTGAAGAAATGAATCATCAAAGAAAAAAGTTTGATGTGTCAATTCTACATTAGTAGATTGTAGTAATTTAGGTTCAAACATTCCTTGCTTGTGTACGGTGACTTATCATGCTAATATTTTTTCTTGTACGAGACTTTCCTGGATTCTTTTGACTTTTATATCACAGGTTTATCTAACAACTTGGCTTGCGGAGGTGAATGTGGATACTCATAGGTAATGTGGGAACTATAAAGCAGACAAGCTCCAGTTAATTGTGTTTCGATTTTAGAATATACCACTGACAACTCTTAATCGATTTATGTTCCAAGTTTGTTGCTTAGTATGTCCAAATCACATTTTTTATGTTCCAAGTTTGTTGCTTAGTATGTCCAAATCACATTTAACTGATTTTATTGATACTAGCATACTTGAATTAATTTTCATTAATCATGCCTTGTGCATTTTTCTTTCTTTTCTCTATTGGTTAATTGAAAATTAGTTTTTTTAGATTTTTTCTCTAAATTATAGGGAGAATAGAAAAGGTACGAAAGTGATGGCCAATATCTCTAAGTGGAAATTGAAGGGCAAATAAACATTCTTTTTCTTAAATTATAAAAATTTAGGGTAGTACCAGCCGTTTCTTCAAATGTGAAATTGAAAATAGTAGAACCAAATTTATTTAACTTAAATAGAATGCAAAATGGTAATGAAGTTAATTTTTTTCTCTTTGATGCAACACTTTTTAAGTATTCAATAGCTACAGATGTCCTGATAGTCCGTTGTTTCGTTTTTACAGGGTCAATGAAATATTCACTACAATTGGAGAGGAAATGCATGTAAGCATTTCATGAGCATCTTTCCAGTGGAATGAATTATCTTATCCCTAGGAGATTTCGCGTGAAGGTCAAAAGTTTTAGTTATTCTATTGTCAAAGACATCTTACCTACATCAGTGGTCTTGCACCGACTGTGAAACTCCGGCTCCCACAGGTTACTCAACCCCAGGAAAAGTAAAAACCGTCAACCGTGAAAAAATCCCGTCATCTTTACTATTGCAAATGGTTATTGTTATCGCTTCACTTTTCTGTATGCATAGCCCATATCCGTGGGAATACCGAAGACAAAACTCTACAAGGCTTACATAAAACGAGAATTTCTGAAACGCTTGTGGAAGACAGTGATGGAGACAATCGTGTCAATTACAGTCGTGGATGCGAAATATCTATGGGTGCGTATGGCATACTATGTTGTACAATGCTGCATTATATTGTATTAATTATTTTGTGATTAATTTAAATTATAGTTAGAAAATAATATTTATTAGTATTTAGTATTTAGAAAAATACTAAATAAAGAAGTCTTAGATTTTAGAAATTTAATATTTTTTTAAATATAAATGTTGAAAAATATCATAATTCTTCATAAAGATTGAAACTTATAGCATTAAATTTTTAGAAGTATAACGTTTAATTTTTAATATTTTCTAAATATTTAACCTGTGAAATAAAGATCAAATCAAATAATTTAGTAAGATAATCTCCAAGTAATATAATAAAATAAATAAATAGTTGAAACCTACAATATCAACTCAAAAGTAAGTTTACACAGATCGCAAGATAATCACAACCCTAGCAAAATGAATTATGCTAAATAATCTAAATAAAAATTCTAAAGTATAAGTAATAATATTTTATATTATTATTTATATTACTATTAATTTTAAATTAATATTATTCAAAATTATTCATATTTATGTTATTATTAGTTATATTAAATTATTATTTAGGTATTGATTATTTGTTATATTAAATTGTTAAATAATAATCAATTTTTATATACTAATCACTTTAATATAAATAAATAATGCAATATTATGTTATATTTTTATTTTTATATATTATTAAGTATTTATTATTAATAAATTTGTATATTAAATTATATAATTTAATATACAATAATGTTATATTGTATTTTTATAATTAAGCAATACATTATTTAGTTATATTTTTAATATAATAAAAATTAAAATACAATATAAAATTATTAAATAATAAATTATTAATTTATTAATTTATATTAATAATTATAATGTAAAAATAAAAAATAAAAAAATAACATTATATAATAAATTATTAAATTAAATGGTTATATTTATTTTTTTTTATTATTTAAAAAAGAAAAAACAATGCGATAGATGCCACAGTAACACACCCCCCAAGAGCAAAGGTTAATGTGCTTCGATCAATTGCCAAATGTGTGATTTGTTTAATTGATGTTGGGCCCACAAACTAATATTATGTAATGTTGCATGCTAAACAGACCTTATATGTACTGAAAATGGAATAAAATTTGGTGCAAAAGCCACAAAAGACAAGAAAAATTCTTATCTTGCACTGAATTTTTTTGGCATATAATTACCATTTTTCACATATGGTAAAACTTGGGGGTTGGGATAGGATAAACATAATGGCCAAGCATCATACATCTTCAATTCCTTTTGTTGAACATCAACTGTTTAAACCGAAATTGCGCCAACGGTAGCCTCGGCTAATTGTGAACTGCTTGATATCCTTAGACAATTCGACTTCATTAGTTGACAAATAATTTTGTTAACCTCATCATCGTTTTGCCGTTACGGACGTTTGCAATCTTATTTGCTATTTGGAATTTGCTGTCGCGAAACGCATATCATCCGTTTGTCAGCACAAGTCACATTAAATTAATATTTAATGCAAAGATGAGTGAATGCAAAAAATCTGCCTTTTATGGCAATTTTACCAATTATTTTACGTTCTCAATTTGCCAATATGAAATCCTAATAAACATTCCATTACAGATCTCTATAACAAAAATATCTCATTGTTTATCAATTTACAACTACTTACATATCACCTGCAGTTATGATAGGTTAGTTAATGGGCAAACTCAATCTAATTCAATGGACCCGTTCTAATCTAATTTAATTTTAACCAACTGAGTGGTTAATTGTGGTTAATATTTTCGAGCTCAATTAATAATTAAGTTGGGTTAGATTAATAAGAATAAACATGTTCTATCCAATCCAACCACGTAAATAATAATAATAATATGTTAATCCTTAATTGCAAAACCTTAAAGACCTAAACAACTAATCTAATTTGAGCTTCTGATGGTGACTTGGGACCCTGTCCCGACCGCATGACTTTTCTTTTTGGGGTCATGTGAGCTCAGTCTGGCCAGAGGAGGTTTTTGCGATGATTTGACAGAGGCACATTCCGACTCGAGTTTCTTTCTTTCTCTGGCGGCTTATCCAGGGCTTTCTCGCCACTGATGATGCATTGTGCTCGAGAGGTTTCCACCTGGTATCTCGATGTTTGTGCGGAGGGGCTGCCGAGACCCTTCATCACCTGTTTGTGGATTGCTCTGGACGACTGCCTTATCCTGGGACCACTACCATGGACTTTGGGGATGTGAGAGCTTGGTTTTTTGTCTCCCCGTGCTTTGCTTACTTTCTGACAGTGTGCCCCCTCCCGGAATCATCTTCTTGTCCTTCTGCATTGCTTCATTTTGTGGCAAGTTTGAAAGGCCCGAAATGCTTTCCGGTTCCGCTCCGAGTCCTTCTCCACTGATGCGGTTCAGACTCGCTAGTTTTGCTTTTGGATTCAAGCCCCCCCAGTTGAGGGGAGTCTTGAGTCCCAGGATTATGGAGGGATTGCGAGTTATGGGCTTATGGCCACCGCTAGGAGGCCGATCCGGTTGGTTGCTTGGACGAGACCGCCCCCCGGGGTGATCAGGTTGACTGTGGATGGTTGTTCTAAGGGCAACCCTGGGATGGCGGCTTCAGGAGGCATCCTTCGGGATCACCTAGGAGAAGCTCTGGCTGCTTTTGGATCTTTTATGGGCCATAGGCCGATTTTATTTGCTGAGCTCATGGCGGTTTGCGAGGGTTTGGAGCTGCCATCCAGCTTGGTTACTCTGTCCTCGAAGTGGAGTCGGACTCGGCTACAGTGGTATCTTGGATCCACTCTCAGGGCCCTATTCGATGGGATTATGCTTATTCTTTGCGTCGGGCATGTCGTCTGATTTCTTCATATCCCATCTGTGTGAGGTATGTTCATGAGGCTACTTCAAGAACCGACTTTCGCCAACCTGACTGTTCTCATAGGATTTGCCGGAGATTTCTTTCAGGCCAAGAGCTCCCTAGAGAGTTACTCGATATCCTCCGCACGGATGCCCAAGGGACTCCGCACATTAGACGTTAGTCTTTTTCTTTATATGTTGTATCTCATTTTCTCTGGGAGGTTTTGGTTCTTGTCCCCCTCCTATGTACTTGATTCATTTTCGAATTTATTTCACAGGTAGGGGTCCCGCCTAACCCCCCACCTTTTCTTTGGTAGTTTCTATTAAAAAAAAAAATCTAATTTTTAACTTGTTTTCTTCTTTTGTAAAAGAACTTATTTCATTATCAAATTTATTATTATGAGTAATACTATAACCACATACTCTTGTATAAATTTATTTTGTACAAACTGGTTGGGCATGATAAAATTAATTGAATTAAATATCTTGTGACTCACATGAGCTATTTTTATTATTTTGTATTTTTATTCAACTAATGAATTAATGAAAAATCAATTTGTACCAAATAAGTTTGTACAAGAGTTTGTGACTGTATCATCACTCTACTATTATAGACTCTAAGTTCAAAACAAAAATCACTCTATTAATTTTGAATTCTCAATCGTAGTTAGGTGCTTCTTTCATTCATTTATTCTAAAATATTATTGTTGAAATTTTCTTAATTTTATGATAGTTGATTTTTTAAACTTTTTTTATTGAACACTAATTAGTGAGTAATATTTTCATGTTATAACAGATTTATATTTAATTTTAATAAACTTATTTCAAATTTTGCATTATTTATTTATTTAATTGTTAATTTTACTTTGCCTTTCAACCTAATCAAATCAACCCAACAAGATAATTTAAAGATTGGATTCAATTGGATTAAATACATTTATATAGTCAAATTGAGTCAATTTTATTTAAATCCATTCAACAATAGATTGGATTAAATTTTCACGAACTCTATTTAATCCAGTCCATACCCACACCTAATTGTAACCACAAGATAATTGTGGCAAATTATATAAAAAATTCCTCCTGCCAAAGGATTGCCAGCACAGTAATAATTCTGGTGAAGTAAAATCCTCGGTGTTAAAAGTTGGTTTCGTCTTTTGCTTAAGTAATAAAAGAAACAAAAAAATAAAAATAAATAAATAAAGAGCGAGTAATGGGGGGCATAGATTCTTTGGTTGGCTATTGTATTTCTCTCTCTTCTCTTTTTTTTTTTTTTGAAAGGATTTCTCTCTCTTCTCTATTCTTTCGTTTTCACTTACAGAAAGCTCCCGCTGCACTTTTTTAAAATATCAGATAAAAAAATCGGAAACATACGCGAACTTTCACTTCAAAAGCCAACAAAAAAATGCTGTAAAGGTGGACTGTTGGCTGGACTCAACTCAAAAATGGCGAAAATGCCGTTCACGAGGATCAAAGAAAATGAAGTCAACTAAAAACAGCAAAATGCTACAGCTTACCTTCGCCCACAATTTAATAAGATTAAATTTACTAT